>OY744476.1:186156518-187372549 GCA_963556175.1 Tipula confusa | reverse complement strand
TTGGTTCTTCAAAATTACTTCTCAACCTTAAGATCAGCTATGGAATTTGGAATATTGCATCATGAGTTTGGCCATCTGATGGCGCAATTTCATAGTGCCTTTTTCGATCAGATAAATTCATCTGTTCAAATCGGTTATGCAATTTGGCCATGCAAATGTTTCTGAAAGAGACGATAAGGCACTATGAGGTTAAGTCATCAGATGGTCAGATTTTTGATCTGTGGTACAAAATTCCTACCGACACATTTAAATTTGGTTCTTCAAAATTACTTGTCAATCTTAAGATCAGCTATGAAATTTGGAATATTGCATCATGAGTTTGGCCATCTGATGGCGCAATTTCATAGTGCCTTTTATTTTCGATCAGAAACATTCATCTGTTCAAATTGATTATGCAATTTGGCCATGTAAATGTTTTTGAAAGAGACGCTAAGGCACTATGAGATTAAGTCATCAGATGGTCAAATTTTTGATCTGTGGTACAAAATTCCTACCGACACATTTAAATTTGGTTCTTCAAAATTACTTCTCAACCTTAAGATCAGCTATGGAATTTGGAATATTGCATCATGAGCTTGGCCATCTGATGGCGCAATTTCATAGTGCCTTTTATTTTCGATCAGAAACATTCATCTGTTCAAATTGATTATGCAATTTGGCCATGTAAATGTTTCTGAAAGAGACGCTAAGGCACTATGAGATTAAGTCATCAGATGGTCAGATTTTTGATCTGTGGTACAAAATTCCTACCGACACATTTAAATTTGGTTCTTAAAAATTACTTCTAAACCTTAACCATTCAAAATAAAAGGAGCCTAACTATAGTTCAAGAAATGGAAAAACATTATCGCTAAAAAAACCAGGTGCTTTTGATGGCACTATATCAGTAATTAAAGAGTATCGGTTGGAACTCGTTGCTCTCCTAGAAACTCAAGGTGATAAAAGCCGGATTTCAAAGCAGTTGATAATCGCATGTGTGACTTACATAAGCTACGTTGATGCATGCGACTAGCCCACCTGTGTACCATTTTTATTTCAGCACAATATTAGTAAAAATATAGTCCTTACTCTCAACACAAACTACAGGTTTACTGTTGGTCTAAGGAGAAAGCGCACCTTAGAAAGCAATGCCAACAGCTGACTCATGTAGTCACTAGAACAAGGAAAAAATAGGAGTTCGGCAGAACAAAAACATGAAGAATTCAGGCTTAGAAAAGCACTTAAGCTCTAAATCAGCAGAAGTAAGCGCCTCAAACAGTAGGATCTGAAACGGGACGTGGGCATGGAGATTGTGATGCGCAAACTACGGTCTCAAACAGCCTGCCCCGTAACGAATGAAAAACAAACGTGCTATATTGTAGACCCCCCTTTTTCACATTACACCAACGAAGACCTTGCTCGATAAACCGAAAGAAACAACAGCCGTCCCTAAGACATAGAAGAATCAACGGCTACTCCTCATTAGCAAAAACAAAGGTGACCCAAACTCCCTATTAGCCCTATAGACCCTTGTGCATTTTTAATACAGTGAGGAAATTATTGGAACAACTACTTAAGCCTTGGATTACAGATGCAGTTCAAGCTGCTATTCAGGACACCTTTCGAACAAACATTAAGGTTTCAGAAAAGGATGATTTCCTAGTGGTGCTGTAAAAGATGAGTATGGTGCTATAGTACTACTATTGGTGCTGCGTATGGAAATGCCACACCTTTATGGTGGGTGATTGGTACTGCGGCAGTAATAATCCTCCGAGACATAGACAACATACAATACGAACTTAACCAAGTTATGCGCAGAACTAGTTCTTGGTTAAAGTCATAATTTGGTTCTAACAATAGAGAAAACGGAGTTAGTACTGCTTACGAGAAGATACATGATGAAAAATGTACTTTTCCAGATGGCAAACCAGCCGATACGGTCTAACAAGTATATGGTAGTACATGTGCACACAATATTAAACTTTGAAGTACTCGGAATATCGGTCATAAGCTCAGTCCTTTGGTAAGGGTGTGAAATATGGGCTGATGGAGAAATATAGTAAGAAAATGGCAACTGTTGTGCAACGCTCAGGATTTGTAATCCGTACAGAACGGTATCTGAGCCTTCTGTTTTAGGAATGATCATATTATGATGTTCCCATCATTATGTGGTTCCCATCGACCTATGGCAAATACAGTAGCCGTGGCAAGTGGACTGCAAGTATTCTAAATATTTTTAATTTGTGTTTTTGATCAACATTCTTTATGGTTAAATCTTAGAAATTAATTCTTTTCTCTTCTTCCACTTCTAGTGATAAAAGTTGATTCATTTGCCGATTTTTAGCTGTGAACTTAAAAAGTGTATCTACAATATTTAATGTTCATTAAAGTTATTTAAATAAATATTTACCAAAGTTCCTGTACTACACGAAGTTTATTAAATAAATGTTTATACCACCAAACCGAGCTAAATTAGGAACCATATTGTATAAACAAATCATAATTATTAAAACGCAGCGTTTTAAATATTTTCCTCATTTTTTTTTTGTTTTATTTGAAATTGCAATTAAAACTTTGCAGTTTTGTATTGTTTTAAGTTTTTTTTTTTTTTTTTTTTTTGTCAGAGTAACATAAATTAATTTAATATCTTTCATTATTATTAATTTTATATAATATATAATTAAATTTCAATGAATTATATATTATACATGTATGTGATTTTGTTCGACTTACATCGTTTTAATTAATCTCTATTAAATCATTTTTAATGAATAAATGACATTTAATGCAATTTTTTTTTTAAATTTAATTTTGATATAATGTGTATGTTATTTTATTTTTATTTATTTAATAGGAATAGTTCTTTAGTTTTTTTTTTCTTGTTTGTTTTGTTGTTGGTATGTTAAAAATTATTTTATTTAAATTATTATTTCTCTAGAGTTTTTTTATTTTTATTATTTTTTGTTTTTTTTTTTTTTTTTTTGTTATATTTTATATATACAAAGTTTATTAATATTAAAAATTTTATATTTTATTAATTGATTTATTTATTAAGTTTAAATTAAGATTTTTTTTTATTTATTTATGACGTAATCCTATCATTTTTAATTATAATAATATTAAATCGAATTCAATAAATTCAAATTTATAGATTTTAATTAATTGGACAAACTAATAATGAAATAATAGTATTTTGAACTTTTTTACATTGTATAATTAATCCTTATCGCTTACCTTCAAATTTACAACCCTAGTCGTATCAATGGTCGTATCACAAAAAAAAATTACTTTAAATGAAGATACCTTATATTTTAAATTAACGGAGAATATTTGATAATTTATGATTTTTGGCTGTTCCCAACTAAATTTTAATAAAAAATAATCCATCAATTAATAAGGCCAAAACTGAAAAAAAGTATACCAATTGTTTTCACAATATTTTCGTACTAATTTAATCTAATTTTCCCGAAATTATCTTAAATTTATTTAATCAACTGTTTATCATTGAAATGTATCTCTTGAGTGACACGACTATACGAATTAGGGTGTTAGTCTTTCCGAATTCTATTTCGCTCCAGTGGACCATCATCACAGTCTTTTATATTGTAACATATAAATATGTTTATGTTATATATATACATACATATGTATATAATATATACACATAGATACATATTATATAATCCTTTATCATCATCATTATGTAAATAAAGCGTGTCTACACATAACACATATCATGACGTCGATAATGATGAATGCTAATGATTGCATGTATAATCAGACTAACTTCGAACAAAATTGTATTACCTCGTTTTTATAATAAAAAAAATTTAAAATAATCCACTACGCCATTAAATTTCAATCCTTTAAACGTATCATCAATAATTTTGAAAAAAAAAAAACAAAAAAAAAATTGGAAAACTTTTGAATACACAAAACTATTTTTACGCTGCTTATAATAAATAAAAATAGTTATGGACTAAGATAAAAAATAAAATTATTAACTGTAAAATATATTTGTATTACATTAATTAATTATGTTTAACTGGATTTTTATTTTATTTTTTTTTCTATTTACATTTACAAAGTAGTCAGTGAATCTCTAATTATGGTACATGGATTTACCGAGATTTCTAAAATTTTCAGTGACTTCATATTTTTTTTTTGTTTTAATATTTAATTACACTAATTATTTGAGCTTTTTTTTTTTAATTAATTTTAATAAAAAAATAATAATATTTTAATAGTAATCAATAGTAGCAGGATGTGGTTAATAATTTACAAATATAAATTAATTAGAACAATAAAAAAAAAATTATATATAGTAATCATTAAATAAATATTATTTATGTATATAACAAAAGATTCAGTCTAAATTTTATTATAATTAATTAATTAATTAAATTAAATCAAGAAAATTAAATATGCAATGAAGAATTTATCAATATATACACATATCATACGTACAGTCGGACACACAGATGACGACACAACACGCACAAAATATAATATTTTTAATTTGTGTAGGTCTCTTTTGCTTTTATATTAAAATGTATCACCAACAAACCACGGATGAATCCATGGTGCTGATGGTGGTGGCGTTGGAGGATATATGGTTGGTGATGGTAATGCACACGAACGTCCTGTTGTATCGTGAATCGAATGATATTGACCATTTGTAAAATGATGCGAACCAAATAACGATGCATTTGTATTACTACTACCATTTGTATTCGTATTTATTGACCCGGTGCTATTCATCACACTATTGGTTGTATTTGTTATTTGATGTTGTGATACAATGGTTGATGCTGTAGTTGAGGTTAATGCTGAGGTTTGCGCATGTCCACCAGATGGCACTGATGCAAGTACGTGATGACCATTTGTTATTGATTCGTGGTGTTGGGTCGATGAGTATGGTGATAGTGCGGCATGATATTGGCGACTCAATGCCGAACCAGCTGTTTCCGTTGTAGGCATTATATTCGCACCAAATCCAAAAAATGTAGTATCTAATTTATCTTGTTGAAAACGACATGGTGTATAGCTCTTTTTGTCATGACTTGGTGGTACGGGTGGTGATGGAAATTGCGATAGATTTAGCCCTTTTTCCATAACATTTTGGTGTTGATGTTGCTGTTGTTGTTGTTGTTGTAAACTATATGCCGGATTTGGAATTTTTTCTCGCGCTACTACATTGCTCTCGGGATACCAAAGTGATGTGAGAGCTGCTAATGACGAGGCGGTTGATGAGTTTTCGGATAAATTTGAAAAATTTTCGGAAACAGCTGAGGTTTGGGGACAAGCTATTGATGCCCCCCACCCCATTTCCTAGCTTATTCGTGCTCTTTTGTTGGCTGGAGGCTCAGCATTTTGTCCTTTTATAATGTATTTCATTTGCGGCATATATTGCACAACATCACGTACTTGAATTAATGGCATTGTTTCCTGATGTATTTTTCCAGTTCCTTGAATCGTTTGAATTTGCCGCCTAATTTATATTTAAAAAAAAAAATCCAACAATTAATTTAATTCTAAACTTCAGATAAATTCTAAAACAATTTTTTTTACCTATTTCCTTTATACATTTCAATATCCAGTACTTCTAAAACTTTACGACAATGTTCGAGCGAAACGGACGGGAAAAAATATTCTTTAACATCGCCTAATGACATTAACAACTCGGTAAATATATACGGTTTCATATTTATACACGGCACCATAATATTTTCGACAGGGACTCGTTGCACCTTATATGGGGCATGTAAATTATTGGCTACATCCGGTATAACATTTAGTCCGTTGAAAAATTCTAAATGTCGTAACGTTTCTAAATGAGCTTGTTGCTGTTGTTGTTGATGCTGTTGCTGTTGTTGATGCTGTTGCTGTTGTTGCTGTTGTTGCTGCTGTTGCTGTTGTTGTTGTTGTTGCTGCTGCTGTTGCTGCTGCTGTTGTTGCTGACGTTGCATTTGTAATGCGGCTGTCGATACAGAATTATGTGATCCCGAACTAACACCACTATTGCCACTTCGACCATTTATGATAGAGGCTTGATTTCGATGCTGTTGTTCCTGTTGCCGGAGTGATGCCGCCGCTAGCGCAGACCTTGGGGGGGAAGACAGATCTATTACATCCGTTGTTGTTGACGTTATTACGCTCGTCAGTCTCATATTATTCGTATTACAATTAGTATTGTTATTGAAATTTATATTGATAATATTTTTAGAATTTGGATGGACGATGATTTGTGGCTGCTGAGTCGGCCCATTTTGATAAAATGAAGGTGACATTGCGGTATTATTATTATTATTAATATTATTTGTATTATGATACGGTAAACCACTTCCCATTGGCGATAATCGTGGTGATAAATTATAATTCGATGAAGATGTTGTCGACGAGGGACTATGACTGGCCATATACGATGAACCATTTCGGGATGTTTGATGTTGTACCATGTCCATATTATACTTGGATATTTGCAATCCATTTGCGTTCGTAAACATAGGAATCAATGGTGGCGGTGGATGCTTAGCCAATACACTCTTGGGTGAAGCACGTGCCGGTGATCCAATTGCAGGCATTGGACTCGTCGATGTGCAATTACTTTTTGGATACGAGTGCAATGACGTTGGCAAAGGTGGTGACATTAAATTTTGACTGTTGTTATTAATTATGTTATTATTATTATTATTGTTATTATTATTGTTTTTATTGTAGTTATTATTACTATCAAAATTATAAGATGTTATTGTCGTAGAAGAAGGTAATTGTAAGGCTTGATTTAATAGAAGACTGTTCGAGCGTAATATCGATGTAGGGCCAGTTACACTAGACCTAGAAACATTATAATGCGTTTTTTGGTTTCTGTTTTTTAAACACAATTATTTTGATTTAATTTAAGAGTTAATTAAAAATAAAAAAAAAAATAAAATAAAAAATTATCTTTAAACCATCAAAAAAAAAATTACTCCATTAATTAAATTAAATAAAAGTATGTTATGCTTAATTTTAAGGTTTTATGTATATTATATAAATTTATATACAAATATTATAAATAAATAAATGTTTCGTATATTTTTTTAGTAAACGCATAATGAATCTAGGGCAGTGGTTAACTTGTGCTTTATAAATTTATTTATTTTTATAAATTTTAATTTTAATTTTATTAACAATTTAGAAAAAAAAAATTTATTGATAAAATTATAGTTATATTATAAATAAAATAATAATCGTGCGCAAGCAAAATGAAAATGTATATTAAAATTTATAAAAATATGCAACTCCTGCTAAATTTTCCATCCTAATCTCTAATTCTATATTAAATACAACAAAATTTAATTTTAATCCCGCTAAAAATTATATTGAAAGCCTTACATTTTGAAATAATGTAAAAGTCAGAAAATATGTGTGTAGAAAATAAAAGGAGACCATCTGTCGATTTATATAATTTGTTTTTACATGAAAAGCAGCTGTTCGTATATTATACAAAATTAATACCACTATAAACTATAAATAACTAATAATTTTTGTATATATATATAAACACAAATTGATTTTATAAATTAATAGTTTACAAAAATCACAAAATCATTCGTACAAAGAAACTTAAATATCTAGAAAAGGTAGTAGCATCTTTAATAATAATAATTTGGCGTCAATTTCGCATAAAGCATGGGGAACCAAACATTTTTCGAAATACACTTGACATAAGTACTTGTAAAACAGATAGAACTAATATTTCTAATTTGATTAATTGCCTAGGGAAAACTACAACATAGTGTAACAAAACTATATATATCATAAATAACCACAGACAATACTGTAGTTTTATAACAAATAATCGCTAATTCGATAATTTTAGAAGTTCACCAAGTGACACAAGGATTAGGAAACTAATCCAACAACAACACGGATTAAATCCTTTAATCCGTTTGTGCAGATTATAGAAAGATTTTGAAACAACAAAATAATTCGCACCGTCAGCGTCTGTCGTCGTTTTATACATAAATGTTTATAACAACTGGATACCTAGCCTTCAATTTTATTATCTTCAATCCTGTGACAAGCTGATTAAAATTATTCAAGGTACAGAGTTCCAGAATAAAATCATGCAGATCAACAAAACAGGCTCATTATTAACAAAAAAGATCGTTCCTCCATTTCTATTTATGCTGCCAAGTTTTCAGGCCGAGACGCTTTTGTCTGAGATATGTGTTTTGCATTAAACTTTTCCGTGATTTAACAATTTTTCTTTAGGTTCTTTTTTTTCAACTTTTTCGTATAATCTGTTGGTGTTGTGGCTGAACCTCTGCCGCTAACAAGGATGGAAATGTGTCTGGCCGAGACGCCTTGTTAGTGAGTAGTGTAATGTGTTGTTTTTCTTGTTTTACCGCCGCTGCCATCCCATTCTCTGATGCTGTATACTAAATAAATTAAACATAACAAACACTACAGGGCTCCTGACAAAAATTGCAACAAAGAAAAACGCTGTACTACACGCGATAAACAGTTGCGTTTATCTTGACGCCACGATTCAAAAAAACAAGTAAAGAGCGTCCATTGACAGTAACGGCGGCTCAAACCATCATCCATTGGTGCCTGCTTGCTGGCTGTAAATTTTCGTAGTACCTCTCTGGCAAACAAACTAGGTCCCTATCCAGTATATTTTTTCTGTTCAGGAAAAATGTATTACCTGACATCGATTAACCGCTTCAACACAACACCATCTAACGGTAAGCTTACCCAAAAAACGCGCCTCGTCATTACGTCCATTTAAAAACACAGAATAAGACTATGGTAGGCTCTTCTCAGTGAAAGTTTCGGGGGATATATATCGCTACTTGTATGCTTTGCTACTAAAGCAGTGCACATGGACATTGCCTGCGATTTCACTAATGCAGCCTTTATTGAGGTTTTAACAGATTTTATCTGTTCTGGGGCTGAAGCTCCCCAACTCTTTCGCGGTTAACTTAACGTCCTACTTCACGCCATCACTAGCCAAATCGAGGACGCGCGAATACAGGTTTGATTTTAAATCCATCTGCAAATTGCATTGCTCCAACCAGCCTGTACTGACATGGACGATGGTTCGGTCCATGGATTCTGCACTCCGGGTCATTGTTATGTTCATCGTCATCACCGATCGTAATCAGGTGATGAGAAATCCCTTTTGCAACCCTCCCCCGTTGGGATTCGAACCTGATACCTCCCGTCCCAAACACCGCTGTTTTAAGAGATTTATTTCTCAAATAGGCCTATACCAACGGATTTACAGCGATATTGGAACAAATTGTATAGAAGCCGAAACACACCTAACTAAAAAAAATATGAGGCTCTGAAAGAAGCAACCCCTAAACTTCAATGTATAATATCTGAGGTCTGAGTCGTATTGCATTTTATACCACCATCTTCTCCACATTTCGGAGGACTCTTGAGGAATTCGTTAATTTAATAAAATATGATACCTAAAAGGGGTTATTGGAAACACAATTTTTGCAGAACTATAAATGTCTCACAACAATTTCATCTGATCCAAATGACTCCAGAATCGAATTTGCTGAACAAAACTTTTCTGCTAACCATAGGTGGAAAATATTCAAAAAGATGGTTCAAGATTTCTGAAGCCATTGGACAGTTACTACAGAACTAGCTTACAACAAGGAAATTCGTGGTCCTGCAAAATACCAAAACTAAAAGTTAGTGAATTTGTTGCAATAATGGCGCTCAGTTTGTAGTGTGGACTTTAATCACTGATCGAAGTGCTCATTTGTGTATACAGTCGGTTGTTTAATATCAAATTGAATTTATCAAATCATACCTTATTTTAGGCTAGTCTTTAACCTCATATTAAATAATTACTATTCTTAAATAAAAGAGTTTTCAATTAAGAAAAAAAATACTTTGTGCATAAAAAATAATAAATAATGCACAAAATTGTACAACAATTTAAAAAAGTAGAATTGTTGAGGCTAACGGATTAAATAACCTTCGCGACATCTGTCAAAGTCAATGGTACTCAGCGTTTCCATTACTTACATCCGAACAACCTTTACAAGTTATTGAATTTTAATATAAACAATTATTTAAAATTGTGTTTAGAGACGAAGCTCATTTTTGGGTAAATGGATTAAGTTACTAGCAGCAATGCAAGAATTGCAACAGGCAATGCAAGAATTGCCAAGGCACCCAGAAAACACATTTTTTCAAATATAACGTTTAAGATACCAGCATAGATCACTTAAAACGTATCCATGGCCAACATTTACATAAAATCAACAATTTATGTAAAATTTTGTGCACGATTTATTATTTTTATGCACGAAGTTTTTTTTTTCTAAACAAAACCGAAATTTAATTTTTGGTTGTAAAATTTTGTGCAAGATATATTATTTTTTATGCAACAAACAATTTTTCCGCCAAACGTTTCATTATTTAGATGGTAAAATGTTGTCATAACTTATTTATTTTATGTACGAATAATATTATCCCCTTATTTTAATGATTATTATTTTTTTTTTGTTCATTGATGAGTATCGACATCGATACCTGTTTCGTAGCAAGTTTTTTAATCATAGCTTTGCGATCGGTGACTACGTAAAGCAAATTCAACCAAAAAAAATCGACAATATCCACAAATGTGTTTGATACAAATTTATTTTTCTTAATTGAATTAAGTTATTTCTTAATAACATTAAAATAAATGTTACTAATTTAGTAACATGTTCTGCACAAATCAAATTCTGCACAAATGTGTAAGTATCTTCTTTTAAAACATAAACGTATATTACATACACAATTGTGTATATGGGGTCGCGAAAGGTTTATTGCAATAAATGGGACCAACAAGTCCCATTTGCTGACTAAATAAATATTACAAGTGCTAACGATAGTGTGATTTATGTAATTATCATAAACTATTATATATCAATACAAAATATACCAACGAACAGATAATAAAAAAAAATAACTACTCAGTTTTAAGCAGCATGCAATTTTCTACAATAACAAATATACTTATAAATAATAAGTCGCATATACTCGTCATCTAATGTGCGATGACGTTACACAAATAAAATGATAAGACAGTGTGTTGTAACTAACTGAATTTTCTTATGTCTTCTAATTTGTCAATATAAAAAAAAAGTATTTTTAGAAGTACATATATATACTAACTTTACAAAATTTAACTAAATATTACTATATTCAACACAAATTATGATGAATTATTGCGCAAAATCTATTAATTTCTAATAAAATTAAAAATATAACCGAATTAAATTTTAAAATTCATTTTGCTTGATTGTGCCTGCATTTAAATGAAACAAAATTAACTAAACGAACGCAAAATTAAAAATCGGAACTTTCTCGTGAAAAATACATAGTATATAAATTAAATAAAATTTCTAAAATGCACAAGAAACCAAATAAAGAAAATAGTTTATGGTTATTTCATAAATAAAAAAAAATAATTTTTATTTTTATAATTTGCGCATTGCAAAGCGTTTTGCTCCGATTTTCGAAATGCATAAAAATTATTTTTCTTGTAAACAAAATTTTCAAAATTAAACTGATACAAAAAAATCCGCACATAGCCCACATTTAAAAAAAAAACTCTATATTATGTATTAGTTAAAACGATCAAATTAACTCTAAATTCCCAAAGTTTTATCACAATAACCATGAATTTTAATACTTACATTTGTTGGGCGGCCGACACTGTTGACGAATTTTGTTGGGCTGATCTAACTAATGGTGGTGGAGCTTGAGATTGCTGTGTTTGTGATGTAAGCGGTAAAATACTAGTAGGATATAAATTATATGGTGCACGGGTTGCCATTGCATTTTGCATTTGCGTTCGTGCCGCCGAATATGTTCGCTGTGCTGCTTGTTGCTGTTGTTGGGTTACATGCTGTGCTGCTTGAGCCTGATATAGAAAATAAATATTAGTATTTTTCAACTTATGTTTTAATAATATTTCAATTATTTTAAGATACCTGTGCTGCATGTGCCATTCGAAGTACTTGTTCAGTTGTAAGTAATCCATTAGCTAAAGCATTTTGTGCAGTCGGAAATGTTGACCACCCATTTGTTAATGCCTTTAAAAATAAATTGATAAAAAAATTTAAATAATTTTTTAAGAATTATGCTCAATAATGAATTAAAAATTATTTAAACCAAAAACAGAAAAGAATCCATATGAAAACATTTCGAAAACTTAATAAATGTTTGTTGTAAACTAAACGTAACAACCCAACTCAACTACCCTGTGTTCGTCGAAAGCACTCCCACTTATACTTTAGTACCTTTATACATTATGCTGCCCACTTGAAATTATTTTTTCAATTTATGTATACGTTTTTGTACCAGGTATGTATGTATGACCTCAAAATATGTCCAATTAATTGCAAAGGAGTGCAAACGATTTCCGTTTTAAAAAATGTAACATATCTAACAATTTTAGAAATAGATAAGGGTAAGAAATTTCTAGAAATAATTTCAGAGTATGGGATAAAGATTTCTGTAAAAACTATGAAAATCGAAACGATGTACGTCAATACTAATGCGTCAATAAAATAACACATTTGTCTTAGCGAGACTACCAAAAAAAGCAAACTATTTCAAAACAAAAGCTTTACATCACGATAGATTAAAACCGTATGCACACACAATTGTTACATAATAGTTACACAAGTTATTCCTCGTAGTTACATAATAAAAACTATAACATAATGAAAAATTAATTATATGTTCGTTATGTAATAAAAAAAAAAATTTTTATCTTACGCTAAGTAATAATTAGCAACAACACCCTGTGTATTGGCCAAAAATTTCGAACAAGTTCATCGACCAAAATTAAGTAGAATTATCACAGTATACGTTCTATACATGTATATGGTACTCGTGTAATTATTTTGACACTATTGAGAGGCACCCACATAAAATAAGCGATTTAGTTATAGCACGCACAAGTACTGGAAATATACGCCTGGCAACCACTTTATGTCGTCTAAAAATATTCAAACACTATTTCAGTCAACATACCGAGGTATATATTCTATAAATAATAATACACCGAGCTTAGTGCAATTTGCCCCAAGTCAAATTTGCTTAACACACAAATATTGCCCTAATCTTAACTCGTAATTATAAATCTCGTCGTAAGGTTTTGTAGAAACTATTCTCGGTAAATCTTAAAATAAGATAAAGCTGTGTACCCTCATTTACAAAAAAAAATTGGACATTCCGGATCGAATAACAAAAAGAAAATTATTTTCTTCATGATACTCTTCTCAAAACTAACAACCTGACTTGATGAGGAGTATGCTGAATGGGGGTGGTGATTATGATGGTTAAACAAATTTGAGTCGAGTATGCGCATTGCGTATTATCGACTGCACGAATAAAAAAAACTAATTGTAAAAATTATAAAATGGATGTTTAACATCCAAATAACTCACTTGTGTTGCAGCCAATGGATTTGTTACAGCGCCTAATGGTGTTCCACTCGATTGTATTCGACCAACGGCCGCTTGTGGTATTTGAGGATAAGATGCAACATTCGGTGTCGGTTTTCGTGCTACTTGTGCTGGCTGTTTTTGTGTTGGCATATTAACTACTTTTTGGGGCGGCGCCGGAGGTTGTCGTGTCCAATGTATCGATGTATTTTGTGTTTTTGAACCGACCAACAATTGTGAATCGACCACTTTACTTGGCCAATAATCTTCAAATTCGGTTCCCGTCGGAAAATAACTTTTTATATCCGTTAAACTAATCACAGCTACTGAGTCCGATGCAAATAATTCGTTACGAATTCCTTGTACTTTACAGCAAAATTTTAAATATGATAGATCCCAGCCCGATAAGTAATCCGCTTTTAATTTTAAATTATCTGTTTCACCCTCGAAATAAAATAGTGGAACAAATTTTTGCGTATCACGCACTGTATATGGTACAACCGACTCTTTATTAATTCGTATAAAGCCACATTTATCCGATGGGCCACTACTGCCCATTGATAATTTTCTATAGCATATATCGAGAAATTGATAAAATTTATTGGCATCACTTAATCGTACGACTAAATCTTTGGACGGTGCAAATTGTTCGCGGCCAAATTGTGAATCACAATGTTTATGATTGATTTCGTTAAGCAGTCGACTTTCTGCCTCTGTTATATAGTAACTACGAACACATGTACAACTATAAATATCTTGATGCAGATAATTTAAATATTTATTTAATAATTTCATTTCCACCATCCGAACAGCACAGTAGCGCTCTGATTGTCTTAATATATATGGAATGTGTATTCGACCGAATGTTGCCCAGCCAAAATGTCCTTTTATACTTTCCTCGTCGCACGCCTTTTTCTCATTACCATTATCTAAACTATTGTTACTATCACCATTTGATGCTGTTGATGTTTGCTTCCCAGTCTGTATTGAACCTCCTCCGCCTCCTCCTCCTCCTCCTCCAGTTGATCCTTTGTTATTACTATTTAGATCTACAATTTGCATTGTATTTGGTTTTCTTGTTAAATAATTTAATATATTTGTTTGGCCACCAGCCGAACCAACAATACCTCTTTGAAGTTGTTGTTGCTGATGAATTTGCTGTTGCTGCACCTGCTGCACTTGTTGCTGTAACGTTGATTTAGCCGTTAAAGCGCGATGTGCTTCTTTCATTTTGGCCGCCAATTCAATAATTTCAGCATCATCATGTTTTTCTTGTTTTACATTTACCGAAGTAATTGTTGCCGAATTAATATTATTACTCACAACATTTACGGGTTGTTGTTGATGAGGGTGCATTGTTGTAACCGATACTATTGCGGAAGACATGCTTGTTTATTTTAAAGCGTTTTATTGTTTGGGATTTTTTTTTAAGTTAATTTTAGTTTTTAGTTGAAACAATAATTAACAAAAAAAAAAAAAAGTAAATAAAACCAAACTTTAAGAGGATAACAATTTGCAATAAAACATTTGATTAAAATTTGCTGGGTTGGTCTAAAAGAAATGTAAAAAAAAAGAATGTTGATTATGTTTTTATGTATAAATTTAACTATTTCATATATTTAGTAATAAGACCTAAACGTATTTTGTTTTATATAAAAGTAATTAGCACAGAGATTAGTTACAATTTTTAATTGGTTATATAATAACTGGTTTTCTGTTCGAGATACGACATACATACATACATATATATTATAAACTATCTACTTATTTAGTTTAAAGTAAAATCGCGTAATACATTGGAATCGCGAAATTCAAGGTCATTCGTCTATCATTCTGTGTACATCCATACCAAGGATAGGAAAGTTTTATTTATTATAAAACCGTGCACATCAAACGTTTTAAATTCCAAAAGACCACAAAATATGAACGTGACCATGTTTGATCGAAACTAGTGAAAGATATTCTAAGTAAATTAGAAAATGAAAAACCTAAGTAATTGTGTCAATGGCTAGATATATTTTACTTTTACGACCATATTGTTATGAAGTAGTTCCGTTTAATATGTTTTATAGAAAATTTTCACGTGATAATGACGACACTATACTCATATCTTATAAATAATTTTAAGTAAATATAAGAACAACGCACACACACTCTCACCTAAATTAGTGTGACACATACTCACACCAAACCATTTACTAACTGTCCTTGTGGCTAGATAAACAATAAATTCGTGTATTAAACAGTGATTCAATGGAAACCTAAGTGACTAGTTTTATAGAAAAACACTTGTTCTTCATTCATGATTGAAGGTTGTTGAAAATGGCAAATGAATATTGACGTAATTAATCCCAATATTATGTTTATACTCAATATGTTTAAAATTTCTTAAATTTACCAAAATTAGAGATTCCTGATCGAGATTATCTGATAAAAAAATTACGTCAGTAATTTTATTAAGAGCTTTTATCTATTTAATCAGATTATCTAACCTTTTCATAATACGCTAGAGCCATAATTGAAATAGACAAATAAATTGACTCATCAATCTATTTATAAAATTAAAAACGAAATGACACATCTAATTATTGGCTTGGAACGAATGCTACTTGAGTATCACATTTATGTCTCTACGAAAGGAGAAAAAATAGAAATTTTTGTAAAACAAAATTCAACTCAATTCAATGTTATCTACAGATCAAACAAGCCTATGGCCAAAAAATAGACATGTGACAAGATTGTGTTTAACAAGGAGTTAAAAAGGGCTTTAAAATTACGTGAAGTTCGATTCCGGGATCTAGAATGGGGATACTTCAAGAATGTTATTAATGGATGAAGTTTCTAATGAAAGAGGGATGTAGAAGGGATTTTTTATAATTTAATTACGATCGGTTACAACTCCTGTTATAGTACAGAACCCATAGACCGAACCCATCATTCACACCATTTCAGGAAATCTGATCTTAAGTCAAGCGCCCCCGTACAAAGCAGGCGACACTGCAACAGAGTTGGGAAACCTTCCCGTTAAGCAGAATTTCAAAGAATAAGCTATGACAAAAACCATACACATGATCATTCGACTAAATCCGATCGTCTTTAAAACGTATTTTTGGTTGTCAAACCAATTTATCATTAAAACTGCCTTTCAAGTAAATATACTATGCGTAAGAAGTATTTTAAAAGGAGCCCAAAAGTAAACAAAAAGGACAGTCTCCCGTCTTTATACCATGGGTTAATATGCACAATAATAAAAATAGATGGTTTTCCCAGGAATGGTTTTCGATTCCGAGCTTGCTCTTCGTATTGTTCTAGCCAACGCGAAGGCAAGTCGTCCTCTACCCCCAGGAGCCATTATCGCCGAAAGCAAACTCTGCGCAGTGCCAAATGGCGGCTCTTCTCTCACAGATCGCTGCATCATCGGTTAAGTATCAGCACACAAAACGTGACCGAGCCAGCGTACTCGCTATTCTTTTACTTCATGAAGGACTTCAGTCTTCGTCGCATAGATGCGCATGACTCTTGTTTCAATTTAAATCACACTTCACTTATCTTACAATAAATTTTGTCTTTAGCAGTGTACGTAGAGCAAACAAAGTACGGTTGCTTTAGACAAAACGCGCTTTTATATTCCCTCTCAGACAATTATCATAAGTGAGAAGGAAATCGAGGACACGATAACTCGTGATACCTTTCTAAAGTTCATTCCTTCTTGGTTTCTACCAAGGACATGCTAGGCTGAGATTAAATAGTATCGGCGATAGCACATCTTCTTACCATAGACGAGAGCTAACTGCAAAAACACCTGATAGCTTGTTCTCAACTCCGGCACAGCATTGTGACTGCAATTGTCATTTTACGTAAAAGCACATATTTATCAAGTATTCCTAGACATCGGAAAGCAAACCATTAACTATCCCTATGGGTTGAGTCAAAATCTTGCTGAGCTAATATGCATAAAAGCATAAATATTTATTCGAAATCGAAAATGTGATTCGAAATGAGTGTTTCGCTTGTAGTTATTTTGATTATTTGGAAGTATATAAAATGAAGCGGAAAATTTTTACAAATCAAAATCTTGCAAGTCCAAACACTTTGCTTTTCTGCAACACTTTTGGAGAAAGAAGGAAATCCGGAGAATGCCTACCTGTGCGTTCTCCGGATTTTCTCTTTTGCCACAATAAGTTCGATAAATGTTCAATACTGATACTCAATTAACACTTCCTCTCGGTTTGGATAGAAAGTCAAGTCCAGATAGGACCTAAATCGGCAATGAAAGTCAACCTTTAAGCAACCTAATTTGGAATAAATATTTTGAATTCACTTATTTAGCCTCTAACTGTTACTTTTAAACATTTCGATAAATAGTTTGATTCTTGACGAAATGTGATCCTATGTAAGAAAGCAAAGATGAAAACTGAAAATTTTGTTCTTGGACCACAAATGGTGACCTAAAAAACTGTATGTTGTTTCATGTCGTTTCTTGATACATACAGATCATCAAGAAATACAGCTATCATACAAGATTTTATAGTGCAACCTTCAATTTCAAACACATACCGGCGACAAAATTGACGATTATACAGATGTCCGGTTAATTTTCTAGGAAAATTCTTTTTTTAATTTCATCACGCATTCTTATTAATAAAAAGTGAAAATAACTTAAACCGGTAGATGGTTTCATATGATTTGACGGTTTGTTCATACACTTTAGGACCCAAGCAATCTCACATTGTATCTCGATAAATAATACCAACAGATGCATTTCAACAAAGGAAACAAGCAAATGAAAAATCTTTTCATAGACTCCTGCAACGTTTGGTAAAACAAGAAATCCTTTTAAGTATAATTATAATTAGGTTTTATTTGTTTATATATGAAGATATGGCAATACAGTTAAGCCGAACTAACCTAAGAACTTGATGAACTAAATAAAGCATTTTGAATGCTCCTTTTACGTGCTAACATTACGTCTCGATCTGTTGCCAACAACAAGATAAAATGTAATGCGATGTAAGACTTGTTTTCGTGGAGGAGCCTTGACTGGCAAAGATGCTGCATTTATGTTTAAAGAATGTAGCCCATTTAATTCCATATTACCTATACGGATTACCATATGTAAAGGATCGTTTATCCGAACTCCATTGGTAAACTGGCAAAAATATCGAAAATGAAGTTTTTTGTATAAAACATATTAGAGCTAGGCAACAAAATTCAAAAAGGAAGCAGCTTCACTTCTATGCTTTGAAAATTAACTGTAATTTATTGAAAGTATTTTTATATGCATGTGCATATTTTTTAATTTATCTGTTCTGTTTTACGGTTATTGAATTTAGATTAGAGCTCATTAAATTGCAAACGTTAAATGGGCCACTCTTTATAAACATATACGCATGAAAATTTGTGTATGTGTGTAATGTCGAACGGGGTATCCAGGACGTTTCCGACTCCATCGGATTTGATCCCGAGTTTGATCTACGTTTTGTTTTAGAAAACCCAAAGATAAGTAGTTCTCTACATCGTGAAATCATCGTCACCGACAGCGGCCACTGCACCTGCCAAATGGCGTCTCTTCCAGAGTCTGCTGCAGCATAGACCTAGGCACCGTAGTTGTCCATTTACTACATCAGGAATTTTCATTAAATTCCTGATTCCGTGGTCGATGAGAACTTGGTAAGTAAGACGCACATAATCAACAATAAAGTGGTTTGTTCCCCTCATTAAAAAATTCATCTGTATTTTGTTAAGAATCAAACAATTGTCATACAAAATTAACAGCGAAATGACAGTACTTCTTGTTAGTAAAAAAAGGGCTATATCTATCAAAAAGTCGAAATGTGATTTTTAAAATCTTGGGCACACAAAACATTTTTTTATTAATTCGTCGAAAATCATTTTATCACATAGGAGCAGCTTTTTTCATTAGATAATACGTAAAGGGTCTCTGAGTTTAAAAAACAAATTCGGGAAGAATAGCACCTGAGTCGGCAAACAAGACACACTGAGTGCCCACATCAGCGACTTTTATTAATTAAATAATACGTGACGGGTTACTGGTACAGCACTGTCTAATTTAAAATAAAACCGGAATTTTACCGCGCTGGATAGAGCTGCGGTATTTGAATTAGCAGGTCCCGGATTTGAATCTCCAAGAGGCAGGAATGTAAAACGGATTTTTTCACTACTTGATTGAGATCGCTGATAACGATGAATACAACTAAGATCCCCTCTTGGAGTGCAGAATCCATGGGCCGAACCATTTTCATTGCAACAGGATTTGCTAGGGGCGTAATGTAGGACGTTTTAAAAAAAGTCTAATTTTAAAAACTGGAGTTTCGGAAAGTAGGATTTTCAAGAATATATTCAAAATCAAAGAATTTTTACATAAACATAAAATTCATGAATAAGCAAAAAAATATGCGTCCAATGCACACCAACTGCAGGGGTCATAGTTGTGTTCATCGTCATCACTGATCGCAATTGGAGTTGAAAATCCTATTTAAATCTTTCCTCCATTGGGATTCGAAACCAGTGCCTACCACTACAAACGTCACAACTTTAACCACTGTGCCAATTAACGGTATTGACAAAAAATTTAACCGGCTACTTCTGTGGAAAATAATTTGTAATAAAGGCATTTGCGATGACCTATACATTTGACTATGGTTTTAGGTCACAAAAATGTTGGTCGAATCCAAACTTATTAAACAAGGTTTAATTATTTAGTCAGCTTTCAATAGCTGTTGACATTTTAAACCATGTATATATTATAAAAGAAATAGTGAGCTACTGTGAGCTACATACAATGCAATAGCGAATATAATTATGTATAGCTAATACTATTATAGGCAATCACTGATCTTTTCAGCTACATACTATGTTGGAAATATATTCATATATTCTAAACAACAACAAAACTATTTAACGCATGCGCAGAGATAATAATCTATAGTGCACTTAAAATATTCGTCGCATAGTTTAAAGACTTGTGCGAATCTATATAATTTAGAGATTAATGTAAAATACCAAAAAAGTACAGCTGTTCGTTAATAACTGTAAACTTAGTAGACACTCTTGTATATACAATATATATATAAAAAAAAACTTCGATACGCACCTTATGTATGTATATTATATGTAAAAGTAAATATGTATGAAAAAATATGTATATCCTTATTATTTTATGCACGAATTTAATTTCATTTATTTTGAGCCACTGTCAACTACATAAATTTGTAGCCAACTATAATTAAAATACTCTATACAGTGTAAATATACTCAGTACTTTAAAACAATTGACACTAAAACATTTGAACAACATAAAATTGACAAAACCGGTTTGGAAATATAATGCCAAATCTAGTTACTATCGCACTCCTAATTATATTTACTGTCACTATAGTATAACACTATAATTTTTTGTTGCCTCGACGGTCACTAGAATATAATTATATTTGTATGTCGTATCCGAATTTGAAGAACCACTGCTTAAAATTAATTATCTTAAACTTACACTACTACCACTATCAACACCAGCAAATTTGGAACTTTTCCCGAACCAAATAATTAAAATAAAATTTTACTGACAAGTTACGCGACACACAGAAACATTGGAATGCAATGTATCTTCTAAAAACAAAAAAAAAATTATGATGATATGGTAATATGACGAGATAGCGAGGATGGTGTATATATACATATATATATATATATATATATATATATATATATATATATATATATATATATATATATATATATATATTTTATATATATATATATATATATATATATATATATATATATATATATATATATATATATATATATATATACATATGTACATAAAAGTATATAAGCAGAATTTTTGATTGTATTGGTAACTTCAAAAAATGTACATATGTGTGTTCGTATACCATAAAAAAAAAGTAACTGTGCCCCCTTTACTTATGGGTTATAAAATATGCTGGTGTCGCTAGAGGCAGCACAAAAAAAATCCATCTCAATACTATTGATTTTTTGTTTTAACTGTAATTTGATTATAATGATATATGTCGGGTTAACCTTAAAAAAAATATTAGCTTTTTTCACTCACTTTATTTACAGTTTTTTTTTTAAAGTATGATGTTTGTATGTATTTCGTGTGTATCCAATATAAAGTTTTGGTTTGCTGTTATCTTATGCTAAAAACAGTTTGAAAGATTTTTTTTTCTTAGAGCTTATTTATCAATTATTAATCCAATTAAATCCATTTTGGCGATGTTTGATGAAAATCATAAGTGTGGTACATATTTAGTATACATTAAATAAATCATAACTCCAAACTTAAAATTAAAAAAAAAAAAAAAAACTAGCTAACTTTCACTAGTAATTCACACATAAACTATAGATTCACACACTTTTTTTTTTTTTCAAATATACAATAATAAATTTTTAATTTTTATTTAATTTATTAAACTAAATTTTTCTAATTTTAATTCACAAATACACTTCTTTTTTTTTAACTTTATTTAAACACACGACATCAAAATGTATAATTTTTGAAGTTTAAAGTTTTTGACTGAAAATAAAATCTTCTCACTCGGTCGTAATTTTTTTTTTTTCGTTTTCTTCTTTGCTTTGCTTAGGGAAATGCCCCAACCATAAAAAAAAAAATACAAAAAAAAAAATGTAGTCTCACTAAACAGTCCCCGATTATATCGCCCTCATTTTCCTCCACCTGTGAGTCATTTTTTCGGTCGTATGAGTGTGTGTTTGTGTCTATGTATGTTATATAAAATGGCTGCCGCACACAACGTTTAAATAAAGTTATAAAAAAATTCGTAACTCAACCAATCACATGACAGTATAGACAATATAATAAAAATAATACGCAATCTTTTTCAAAGTAAAAACGGCAAATATTAAACGGGGCCTTTGGGCGCGCACGAGACTACATTTTGTAACGGAAATCTTTTATATACTACCAACACCGAAAAATGTATTTACATCTATATTATTATAAGAATATACATATACATTTACATTCTCTTATATACTACTCAACGCTTATATACTCAAAAAGTTTTAACTGAACAAACAAACAACAAAAATAACATTTCATACAAATGACCTTAATATAATATAATATCCTTCAATTAGAGTACATAACTATTTTTGGCATTTATGTATGTATGTACAATTTAAATTTATATACTCGTCTATGTATTTGCAATTATGAATTAATTATAATTACAGTTTTTTTTTTTTACATTATTCAGGGCCTTTACAAATACCCGTTTTGTCGACAGCTTTCTAGTATATTTAATTGTATTGGTAATTCTTTTGTTATTTTCAGTACACATGTATATAATATATTGTTTTTACATTACAGAAGAGCCTCACAGCGAGACTACATTTTTTTTTTGTTTTTTTTTCTGTATGATATGAAGATAGCAACTTAGATATGGATAGAGAGCGCGCAGTGAGAGGGGTTATATGATATTTCAGTTAAATTGTTTGTTGTTATTGTTTTAGTATTACGTCAGAAAATTATTTAGAAGCGGCTCCCATGCATATAATATGTAAAATTTCTAATGATACAGGGTGAATTTTGTGATCGGAAGATCGCACTTGTAAACTGCAGACCTATAGATCTTCCTGCACTTTTCGGAAGCTAACTAACACAATTGGAACATAACTCTTTTAATTTGGTCCTTTACTAACTCAACATTTCTTGCTAGCCAAAACAAATGAAGTCGAAATAACCCTATTGCATTGTAATACATAAAATATCGATTTAACAAACGTTCTCTGGTACACGCAACATACTTTTTAAACAAAAACAACTATGTATCCGTTTTATTGTACTCTGTCGTCGTTTCCCGCAATTCCAAACGTGATTAACAATAAAACAGCAAAACTATATACTAGTACCAAAGTGAGGCCCCGAATAATTCCACAGTATACACAATAAATAATAGCCGATAATCTTATCAAATCTAACAGAAATTTTTTTTTGTTTTTGTGGTTTGAGGTCAAAATACATAAAGGGCAACGGGAATATAATATGTACCAAAAACGTCTCTATAGAAAGACCAACTATTCAAAAATTTAAAGGGACAAAGCGCCTCTTTGATGTAGTATTGGTTGTGTACGGATATAGCGTAAAACAAACACAAAAAATATGTTTACTAACACTAATATAGTTAGTTTTTTTATGTTATTTTTGCTTTGTTATTTGTTCTGCTACCAATACTACTTTATTAAGGCGGATATATCGTAGTATTAGTGTACGAAAAAATGAGTTGGTCTTTCTATATTGAGACGTTTTTGTATGTACCCAACTGGTGTAAGCATATAAAAACATATAAAAAAGATTTATGCTTCACCAACACATTTGTACAAAATGTACATTGAAAATCAATAATTTAATGTTATTTTATCCAACTCTGGCTACCAAACCCAAATTTATTTTAAAATCGTATGTTGTTTTAAGTAAAACAACGGTGGTTCACATGTTACCAAGCTTTTTGACTTAAGCACAAAAAAAAACTTAATTTCTTTTGAAACTTTATTCGTTTAATTTAATGTTTTGCAACTATTTACATAGGTGATGTGGTCATAGAAAATTAGTCATCGAACTGACTGCGAAATGACTAAGTTCCAAGGTCATTGATTTCATTTCAAAATAGCCAGTCACCACTTTACTTTGTAGAAAAAAAAATCAGGTTTCTTTTTTGTTGTTGTTGTTGTTGTTTTAAATACTTTAAATTGGCGGGATATAAAAGTCGTTTTTTGTCTTCTTTAAACCGGTTTTTACTGTGCAAATAATTTGATCCCGCTGTATTATAATAATACAATAAATTCTTAGAAATTAGAGAGGATCAAACAAATGAAATTAAAATAGTCTCGTTGGTTCGAAACGAGGCCCCGATAAATTATACAAAACGTACATCTTTTTCAAATTAAAAAAAAAAAAGAAAAGAAAACGAAGAAAACATAAAATATTCAAAAACCAAAAAAAAAAACGTGCTAGTCTCGTAAAAAAGGCCCCAACCCGTGAGATTTTTTTTTATTTTTGTTTCGTGTAATCATCGTTCGTATTTATTTTCAATGCAAAGTATATAAGTCGTGTATATAAAAAAAACTATTATATACTAATGTATATAACTGTATGTATATATATAGTCCACCCACACCACAACGAGTGTTGATATGTGTTAAAAAAAAATTCTCTATTCCTTTCGCAAATATTGGCATTTCCAATAATTTTGTTTCAGTCACGCGAGCACTATATGTACCAATTTTATTTTGATATGTATATAGTAATACGATCGCATCTATATACAACATTTTATTTATTTTTTTGTGTTTTATTTTCTTATATACTTCATGTACATATATATGCGGCGCGAATATACAATCATAAAAGGAAGTTCACGGTATGTATTTGTGCTTTGATATATAAAGTAGTATTTGTATATAGAGTAGTAAATAATGTTATGTGAAAAGAAATAAAATATCTCATGATTTATTTGGGAATCTCTTCTATAATATAAAACGCGAGACTACAAATTTTTATTTTTTAATTAGGTGTACGGTAAAATGTTTGTCGTATCGATGAACTATAGTAAACGATAGTATTTTTACGAGCACCACATTATTATTATGTATTAGATTTGCATTATTTTCTTTTTACTTATTATTATTACTAAGTTAATCACGTTTTGTTTCTTATGTCTTTTATGATTATTACTCTATAATCTCACTCTGTGCTGAAGTATTTTTTACAAAACACGCTAAAACATGTAAAAATAAAAACAAAAACAACAAATAAAGAGACAATATAGTTTTTTGATATGAACGTAGGTTGAATATTTTGAGGCACCCTGATTATGAGTGATTAGGAAAAAATTATATATTATCTTTATTTAGCAACGTGCAATTTTACTGTATCACCAGTTACCATGTGATTAGAGTATTAACAATTTCAACGGTTTGAGTAAGCATAATATATACAATTATACGGTAAGGACATGGTATGCAATCAGTATATCTTGTCCAGCAGCCCTGGAAAAGGGCTAGGATTCCAATTATTTATTAATCTGAAAATTAAAATATGATCAAAGAAACGAATACTAGAAGAAATAATACAAAGCGGATAAACCACCAAATAACGGTCTTTGGCTATCGTACACAAACTCTAACAGAAGCATCAAGGCTAGCACAAGTAGAAAAAGGAAGTGAAGCTATATCACGTAGAAATACTAGGTTTTAGTGAAGTCATATGAAAGAATAGTGGTGAATAGAAACAAGTAATGGTACAAGTAAATGACATCAAATTCTCAGGCAGAGACGACAATACTCGAGTCGTGTGGTAAGAATGTGAACTCTCGCCAATGCAGTTCTTGATCGCATTGGATACTTTCATGAGAAAATTAGATAACATCAATAAGCGGCATTCAATTTGGATTAACAGGTAAACTCAAGAGTACGCAGATAATACATGCCTGGTCAGTGCTCACATGCAAATACTCTGACGTACAGCAAAGAGTACAATAGCAGCCAGATCTAGCTAACGAAGTTGGTCTCAAGATAAGCATCAGGAAAACCATGACGATGAGACTTAACACGAATATAAATACACCGATGCACATCCAACAACAAAAAGTTGAAGATGCAAACGGATTTATATACCTTGGTCGGACAATAGCAAAAACAGGAGGGACAGGATAAGACAAATAAATACATACACAAATCTAGATATGCATTTGACGTTTTACATAGAATCTGGAATACCTCATCTGTCTTGTCTCGAAAGACCAAAATACGAATATTCAACAAGTGTGTAAAATCAGTACTACTGTATGGGTGGGAGACATCAGACATGTTAACATACAGAATAGATTATACAGAAACTGCATGTATTCGTCAATAATGGCCTTCGGCGAATATTGAAGTATCCACACATCACAAAGCAGTTAGAGATTGAAACCGAAATAAAGAAACGCAGATGGATTGGTCACACACTAAGAAAACTACCAAGTGACATAATAATGATGTCATTAAACTGGAACCCGCAAGGGAAAAATAAAGTTGAAAGACCAGCAATGACTTGGAGAAGAACTGTGCTAGTAGAAGCGAAAAAACTTAGTAAATCGGCGGGGGAAATGAAAGCTGTAGCTCGCAATAGAGTAAGATGGTGCAGCTTAGTAGACGCCCTATGCTCCTAAATCCAGCAGGATAAGGGGGCAGACGCACTTCCCAATATGGCCGACCGGATATATGAGGCAATCCCTTCTGCTCACGTGGTGAGTCTTGTCGACTGTGAGTCACGGCCGCGCAACCAACTGGCGAACATGATCTAGTACTCCTACTAGGACGAGAGCAGGATCGAAATAACGTTAACTTCGTCTGCATCCAACTTGGTGCTTCTACCACGACAGATTCGAACACAAAGCCGAGAATTGTCAGGTACATTGTGATTTTCCTAATCCAATTCCTCAAGTTAGTAGGTCTATCGGTTCGCGCTGCTGACTATAGACCGAATTACTCTAGCCGCTTATTTATAAAGGAATATTTGAGAACCAACTCACATTTCTGATAGACACTGGCGCTGACATATCCATCATTCACTATAC
Organism: Tipula confusa; assembly: GCA_963556175.1. Classification (NCBI taxonomy): domain Eukaryota; kingdom Metazoa; phylum Arthropoda; class Insecta; order Diptera; family Tipulidae; genus Tipula; species Tipula confusa. Next base: position 187,345,494 of record OY744476.1, on the reverse strand, counting down.
AACTTGTATAAACCGCAAACTCAAGTCAACACCGACTTAGGTTTGTCAGCCGCCACTGGTACATTTATCAATACCTATACGGAAGCAAATTGCTGCAAGTAGATATTGGTCTCAGACGAAATGTTCCATAAACATTTATTATTTCAAACGTAAATTGTCTTATTTCAAAATACATTTCTCAACACCCAACTCTTCTCCATGTACCTACAAGAATGCAAAATAGTTTCAATGACTGACTTGGTCAGAACTAATCGTTTAATTCCAGTCGCACCCGAGGATGTTCACAATACGGCAATTACTACTTCATTTGGCTAGTTCAAATTTAGACGAATGCCATTTGGACTACGAAATTCCGCACAATCGTTTAATCGAGATCGTCATAGATATCAACTTTGCGTTTGTCTACATTGGCGACTTACTTGTAGCCTCAACTTCGGAGGAATAACACATCTTTCACCTAGAAACACTGTTTCAAAAACTTTCTGTATACGAGGCATCAACAGATCGAATGTTTTTTCGGCACTAGTTCCTTAGACTTTCTTAGTCAAAAAATATCCCAAATGGTATTTTTTCGTCCACTGGACGAAATAACGCTATTAGGGAGGTTCCAGCTCTTCAATCAATCAGACAGCTACTAGCTATCTACCAAGCGATCAAACATTTCCAAAACTATGTCTAAGGTCGAAATTGTACAGTCTACACCGACCAGTAAATCGCTCACTAGAGCGATTCAAGGCTGAGCGCAACCAGCGACAAACTCGCTACTTGGATTCTGTGTCCCAGTTCACGACGGATATAAAACATTTCCAAGGTGTAACGCGGTGGTTTCCGTTACACTGTCTCGTGCACCAAACCACGAAACTTCAGCTGACGAAACTTACTTTGACATGAACCAAAACGCTAAATGGCTAGACGCCGCCACGAAGCTTCAGGACATACTAAAATGAATCCGAGGCTTAACAAACATTAACAAACAAACACTCCAAATCCTTAACTAACGATTCCAAAATAGAGCAAGGTATACACTTACTTATCTGGCTTTGAAATGTCCTTCTTTACAAACCACCTTAACTAAACCCCTCATTGACCAAAGCTGAATTAGTGATATTGTTAAGGCTGAATTCTAGATAATAATGCAGAACCATCCTACAATTGAAAGTGAAATGAGATGAGCAAGTAATTATGGATTATTTTAGCAAGGTCCAAAGTGTAACCCATAGCAAATCTGATTAGCAGATTAGGAGTACTGTAGGTTACAAGAATCAATGAAGAAATGTTGATCCAGTCATCTTCCATGAAACGTTTCCAACAGCATAAGCAGCAAAAGTTTAACTGAACTTTGAAGGAAAATCTGGCAAATGTCATCTAGAAGATTGACCACTATACTGTTTAGTCCACTATACCTGTACGAAAACATGTGAATATAAACCCTAGCTAAAAGCATTTTTGGAATGATTACAAGATTTGAAGTTTGGCAGATACATTTTCGATACGTTTTACGAATAATTAAAAATTAAAAGCATAACATGATTCCACCTTGACTTTTTTTGAAAGTGGCGGTCCCAAGGTAAGGCTCTACCTACATGAAATGACAACACGAAATTAAAAAAATAGTAATTTTTTGGGTTGATGCCAACATGCTCCTAATTGTATCCATCATGTAAACTTATACTGTATATATTCCCGTAAATTAGTTTTCCGATACTATGCGGTACTATTACTATACTATTCTGTTTTGAGTATAGAAATTGATCAGAAATTTTCATCACCCCACGGATATGTGACGACGTGACATACCATCAAACTCGTTTAATTTATATATGTAGCCCCGCGTGTACATAGAGAATAATATCGATTCATATCGGTTCACTAATGGGATTTTTCTGTTTGTAACATTGTTGGTGATGTACCATTTTTCATTATTTTTCACCGACCCATTTTCTGTGTACGTCAGAAATGATGATTCATTGCTGCGATAAAGCAGCAGGGTGATTTGAAACGAGATATTATGTGTTTGTATTTGTATGTGTGTGTATATATGTATATACGGCTGATGCTAGTAAGATAGCAATGTAATAGTAGATCGATAAAAATAATTTCGAAAATGTTGTAAAGTTCATGTAGAATATATAACGTGAGTCATATGGTTCCGATAAACAGAGTGCACCATAAAATCCATATTATATTACGCACTAAAATTCCCAAAATTTTCAATCGATTAATTACTTTATTAACAATCACCACATGAAAAAACCGTCAAATTTTATTTATAAAAGGGATTTTTACCGTTCGTCATCATTATCTTTGTAACCGGGCTTTGTATGCCTTACGTAATTGAAGTTGTATAAGGTATTGATCAGACCCGTTGTCTTGTATGGGTGTAAGAGTTAGACTCAGACGGATGAGTATGAAATATGGTTAATGACATTCGATAGAAGACTCATGCGATTGTTATATGGCCTCAAACGCGACAAGGACGACACTTACCGAGTTTTATTCAACCACGAGATCACAAATTTAATGAAAATTCCTTAGGTCGTTCATTAAAGGAAAGGATAGCGGGTACGTTCTGCGGGTCGATCCTAAACGAATGGTGCAGTGATCTCTAAAAGAAGAACCGCAATTTGGCAGGCGCAGAGGTCACTGTTGACGACGATGGCTCATCGGGGGGTAAAGAACTACTGGTCTTCCTCGGAATGTCTTGAAAATACAAAGAACAAGCTAGGATCGAATACAAAGGAGCTAGACTGTTGTTTCAGTAAGGGCCAGCAATGGTCTGTATAACTGTGTGCGGTGCTATGATTTAGAGGCGTGGCTATGAATTTATAGGGACAGCCGCACAAAATTCAAAGCAAAAGCCTAAGCCAAATATTTCTGCAATTACATTTATTTGTAGTATCCTTTTTTGGTACGATATACTATAAACCGGTCGTATAGTAATTGCTAAGGTGTTTGCTTAACACTCAGCGGTCCTGAGTTTGTTTCTAGCTGCGGAGCACAACACCGTGACCAATTGTGAGTAAAATCGTTCGTTGGAGTGATCACATACAGCGATTATCAATAGTAATAAAAGAAAGCAAAACTAATTGCTGAATATGAGGAAATTGAATGTTAGTTTCCTGAAATCTCATCTATTTGGCCTATAGAGGAAAATAAATTTTGATTATAAATTTGTAGCTCTAGGAACTTTGGACGTAGGATTTTAAAATTAATTTCTGCAATTAGTTAGAAGCAGTTAGAAGCAGCTGCTGAGGATAATATGGTTATTGATGGAAGAGAACTGTGGGAGGGATTTATTATTATTATATTTTTTTCCTTTATCTCCAATTTGGGAGCACTTCTGCTAGCATCGTTGTTTTCCATGTTACAGGTGGTCGTCTCGCTTTTCTCTATCCTTGTAGATTCCACTCCAGAGCGCTTCTTGTGACATCATGATTTAACACTGCGCCAAATACTCGGCATCTCATCGTCTTAGTTTTCTTGATATTTATTTTGAGGCCAACCTCTTTCGCTAGACTGATAGCTACTGCACTTTTTGTTGCAGGTTGACGTGCAGACATATGTCATCAGCGTAATCCAAAACATTGAGTTTCTCCGTTAATCCCCATTGGATGCCGTTGGAGGACGCGCTGTCTAATTTCCTCATGGAACTTTATCACTACTAGGAACAGAAGTGGCCAGAGTCCCTTGGATTTCAACTGGTATGTTGTTCGTTCCAGAGGCCTTGTTATTCTTCATTTTAGCAATGACAGCGTTAGCTTCCTGCTCCATTGGTGGATGGGCGTTGTTAGTTTCGTTAATGGCGCCAGTTGTTAATTCGAATATTTGTGTATATTGTTGGAGGTGTTCTCTTCGAAAAATTCCTTCCATCTCTTCAATTGTGCTTTATCTGTTGTTAAGATTTTACCAGATTCATTCCTTATTGGTAGTATATTAGTGAATTTTCCAGTGGCTTGTAGTACGCATTGAAGGAGCACGCGCTACATAAAATTTTTTAATTTGCATTTATTAAGTTCTAAAATTCTTACGTAAAACTTTTAGATAACGTGATACTCTAATTTGCGCAAACCGGAGCTATCTTTTCTCATAGAGCTATCTTTTCTCCAAATTATTTTCGTATGTAGAAAAAATGATGAATTTTTGAAAATTTCTTAGAGCTTAAATTTCGTAAAACTAAAAATTTTAAATTTAAACGTTTTGCTCATCTGCTCCAAGCGCCAAAATATATCAGTATTTAATTTGATAAAAAGAAGCGGCTTACGCGTTCGCATAATGGTACTCCAAAATAGTCACCATAATGTCCCTAAATAAAATTTTCATTGTCGAGAGCTTATAAACTGTCATAAAGCTTTAAACATTACATTTCCTATCCAATCATGATATTCCGAAACCCTACAACAAATAAATTTAAATTTTAAACATTGCCGATAGCCAGTTCCTAATTTATAATCATAGAGTTGCAAGGTTATCGAAAATTGTTACTTCTACTTTATGATCATTAATTTTGAGGTCTTAAGATTTGCAAAAGTGGATCAAGTAGTTCTCTTTCTATTATCTGCATAGGACAAGACCTGGTTCGACTGACAGTATAAGATAATGTTTTCAGCTGTTTCACTTTTGCAAAATGTAAATTCTAACATGAGATTAAAGAATTTCGGGATTAGAAGAGCATCTTCTTGAAGTTCTCCAGAATTAACTGCAAAAATAATTTCATTTTACATAAACAACTATATTTTTGAAATATTTTCAGACATCTTAAATCAAATCATAAAATTTTCCAATGGATTGATTTGGACATCACGAGTTGTTTGGTAATATTTAGAAAAAATCATTCGCAGCCACAATCTTGATCAGTGACTGACAGAAGTGGATGGAATATTCAGTGGTATAGTACTCAACAATTTTGTTCATCATCAGCGGAGTGATTTCTTTTGGTATTATGTCGGACAGTAATTGATCTGCTCTTTTACTATTTATCGGGCGTAGCTTTGCTTTGCCGTTCTAATCAAATAAAATCGCTACAATACCGAGCAATTGGCGCAGTGGTTAAAGCTGCAGTGTTTGGGACGGGAGGTACCGGGTTCGAGCCCCAACGGGGGAAGGTTGCAAAAGGGATTTTTTATCACCTGATTACGATCGGTGACGACGAAGAACACAACTAAGACCCCCTGTTGGAGTGCAGAATCCATGGGCCGAACCATCGTCCATGTCAGTACTGGCTGACTGGAGCAACGCAATTTGCAGATGGGATTTAAAATCGAACCTGTATTCGTGCGTCCTCGATTTAGCTGGTGACGGCGTTAAGGTAGGACGTTAAATATTAAGCGCGAAAGAGTTGGGAGGGCTTCAGCCCCAGATAAGATTGCAGGGTTCAAAAACAAACAAACAAACCTTCTACAAGAGCTCTAAATTACTAAAATCAACCTCAAGGAAACAGTTCATTTTTAGACTCTGCATGGCCAAGGTGATTTGTTTAAAGGATGAATCCTCTAAGCGTATGCTTAGAAAAATTAAGCAAAATATTGCAAAGTCAAAAAAATATCTTTTTACAGTGGTCCTGAATGGCAATACACCTATACCTGAAGGTATTGGTAAACTACGCTCATTACTAGTAATTAGACTCGTAATTAATTCACATAACTAATTCAGGATGGAAACCTCCGTGGTAACATCGATACAGAATTCGATACTTGGATGGATCATGCCTCTGACTTACTTTCTGATGTCTGAGAGAAGAGACGTCATTTGGCATGCGCAGAGATCGTTGTCGGCGACTATATGGCTCCTCGGAGTAGAGAGCGACTTGTCTTCTTCAGGTTATTTATGATGGAGCCTTAGAATGTTGGTTCAGTAATGGCCTTTAAAAACCATATTTTTTACTAACAATTTTTGACGTAAGTGAAATAATTTTCTCTTTCTTATTTTGTAATGAGTTTATTTGCTGTTTTGAATTCTGTAATAATTTTGGTTGTAGTAGCTTTGACGTTTCGAGATAGCCCACAATCGTGAGAATTAGCTAAAAATGTACAATTAATTAAAATTATGATTGAGCTGGAATTTTATCCAATACTCTTAAAATAATGTTATGAATTTTCATTGATTGTAGCGACCATCAATGTATACCATGCCTTGCACCAACAACATTGTTTTGACATCTGTCAATGCAGTTACTAGGATGCATCTAAAAATTTTAAGTAATTGAAATAGTTCTTGATAAATAAAAACCACAGTTTCTCATCCGAAATGGAATTATGAGTGTTTTTGCTTTATGGATTGCATGTAACAAAAGTTACAGGATAAAGTAGCAGACATTTTGCGATCCACTATTTGTGACATCGTTCACAAATTATTTGACTTTACGGCTGCCAAGCACTGGTATGTCCTTATATTTTAATAATTATCATAGCTAATAACATATAATACTTCATAATAAATTATGAATTCGGACGGGGTCTTAAATAGAACATATATTAAAATATTGATCTGACGTTATATGTTTTAAATAACTATGAATGGTAAGATAAAATAAGGTAGATGGAAGCCTAAATCAAATGTTGAGGTGGCCCGAAGCAAAATTTGTAGTTACGCTACTGAGTTAAAGTAAGACAATATGGCTAGACTTAATATTTAGTGAAAGATTTAAAAACTTGTCTAGTTTTCTATATTATAGTGGTAATTACAAAAAAAATATCCAGTAGCGTACATTTAATTACTACTTCATTTAAATTTAGTGTACGGGCGCGCAAATTATTTATTTCATAATTAAATTACTGTCAACATATTTTATTATGATCATTTTCATGATAATTGATAACCTTTTTAAGTTTGAATTTTCTATTTACTTAAACTTTACGCTTTACTATATTAATGTATATAGTTACAAAACCTCCCAATTGTTCTCATCAATGCAAATTTTCAGACTATCCCTTTTAGTTTTGTTGTTAATTATATTATTTTATTTATGTACAATTATACGATTCAACAGAAGAAACAAAAAAAAAAGTAAATACATATTTATTTTGATTCTTTATATATTTTTAGATAAATACAATACATGCATGTTGTATATAGATAATAATAATATGTATGCGATAATAATAAAAAAAAATCAACGTGCTTTTATATTTTTACTAGCGCGATAACAAATATTATTAGTACATTTTACTTTCTCTCTAAATGTAGATGTTTCAACAAGATAAGTACAACTAATTAAGGACGCGCATTAAAAGCACGAATTATTATTTTTTGAACACGTCAATTAAATATTTTTAGATTAGATTCTAATTTGGATTCATTTTTATAACAAATTAGTTCGTGTGTGCATACTTATTTAAATACATTATGTTAGTGTGTGTTCATGTATGTATGCATATATATTTATATATATATATATATATATATATATATATATATATATATATATATATATATATATATATATATATATTTATATATATTTATATATATATTTATATATATATATATATATATATATATATATATATATATATACATATATAGAAATAAGTATATAAGAGACACAATGTCCCTGGATTTGTTAGAAATACGACCCAAAAAATAAAATAAATAAATACATAACCAACAATCAAGTTAGCATTGGATTTTTTGCTCATAGAATTATTCAGCGCCTCGATAGTCTCTCAGCCATACTTTGAAACAAGATACATACACATATATATATATATATATATATATATATATATATATATATATATATATATATATATATATATATATATATATATATATATATATATATATATATATATATATATATATATATATATGTATATATATATATATATATATATATATATATATATATATAGATATATATATAGATATATATATATATATATATATATATATATATATATATATATATATATATATATATATATATATATATATAAATATATATATATATATATATATATATATATATATATATATATATATATATATATATATATATATATATATATTTATTTATTTATTTGGTTGACTAGCTGCTTCATATTCTAGTATATAAAGACTTTGTATATACATAACCATATTCACATCAGTATGCGTTTTATGAATTTTATGCAAGTGTATGGGTACCTATATTTTAAGTTAATAGCTACATAAAAGTGTTATATCATGGCGAAAATGCTTAGAGCTTTAGCTTTTTTTTTTTTGTCTACTCAGGCTTATAATAAATTATGTATATAATGTTCATGTTACATTTACATGCACAAAAAAAGATTACATATTATGTAGGTGCTCCTATATACGAAATATACAGGGTTACCATGACATTAAAGTCTAAAAATACCCTCTTAGTCCTTGATCTTATATTAATCGGGGTCTCATTTTTTTTTAAATATTTTCTTTTGTTTTCCACTTATCTTCCATATATGCTGAGTAAGTAGAAATTTTTGTTTGTTATTTTTGAAAATTATTACTGTTGAAATGTTTTTCACGCGTGACGGTTTTATATACAGTGATGGGTAAAATTTTCCGGACAAAATTTGGAGGGTCATGGACATATGTAAAATAGGGGAGATAACAGTTCAAATGTCAATATTACCTGCAGGTGGTGCTTCCTGATTTAACTAACGAGGTATAATCACTATTGGTGGCGTTTTGGGAATCAAGACTAACAACCCATAAAGGAGAGGAGCTTATTACCGGAAGACTAGTCTATGAAAAATACCAGATCTCAAAGATTTTTACGTAACAAAAGGAATATCTACTATTTCATAGAAGGACTATCATCAGATCATACTCTCCTGTAAACATGACTCTCAGTGCGATAATTAATAAAGAGTCGTTGCCCAAAGTAACAAACAAAAAACTCGATAAATCGACAGTCAAAGCACAAGATCTAAGACCTGTATCTTTACAAGAACTAAAATTGTAAATCAACAGTAACTTAAGTAATAAACATACCCTGGGGGATCCCGAAAAAGGATAACGATGAATGCGACGTTATAAATAATTAATGCGACGTTCATAAGGAACTACGTTCCACACTAATGAAAAGGGGTGGAAGTGATGATGATACCAGAATCAAACAAACCTTCTAACTTTTTGACAGTTATTCGAAAAATTGCTGCTTAACCAAGCAACCAATTTGAGGGACTCAAATTAATCATAGAACGAAGAGATTATATTCCTTCCCACCAATTTTGAGAGAAAAACATTCGGCTATTGAACAAATCGAATAATTGCAGATGTGCTGGTAAGCAAAAAACTATTTTCAAGTATCTTCTTCGCACAAGCTTTTGATAAAGTATGGCACCGAGGGCTAGAATATAAAACTACATAAAAATTACAAAAGCAGATTTTAAAATCCTACATAGATGGGCTTGATTTTCAGGAGCTTTCTTTTCATAATAAACTGATATATATATATATATATATATATATATATATATATATATATATATATATATATATATATATATATATATATATATATATATAGGCAAATTCTAAAACCAATATGGACCTACGGTATTCAGATTTGGGGATGTATAAAGGAGACCAATTTGAAGATAATACAATCATTACAAAACATAGCTTAACGTGGTTATTGTAAATGCACCAAGGTACATAAGAAATGTACCCTATCTCCATAGGGACTAATAATTTTGAATAGGTCTTCAAAATGGTGTTTGGAGGTAATATTTTACTATAAATTCCTATTTCAAAATCAGTTTTAATTTTGTTTTTGTTTTTTAAACTTAATTCACTGCAGGTGTCAAATTTTCAAAACTGTTTGCAGCCAGCCGTGCCGCCCAAGTTATGAATAACCAACTTCCATATGTTTAGTTGTTGGTTTAAATGTTTTTCTCAAATGCCGTGTTAAACTTACAAGGACTTATACAAGGAATTGAATTGGTTCCTCTATAACAACTATCTGTTGCGCATCGAGATTGAATTGGCTGCTAATCCGAAAAAACTTTGGAGATAAAAAAAAAATAAAAAGTTTGTGGTTTCCCATTATCGATGTGCTATCAGAGTTCAGTTACTAATTCTCTCTGAGCGCTTCAGTCTATGAACCAGACCCCCGGCTTATAGTTTGTGCCTTAGCTGCTCTGATCACTCTTACTTTAATCACATACAATTTACAGAAGATTAAGTTGGTGACTACTTGTGCCAACTGGACGTTTTACATAATATTCAAGATTCATATTATTCAAGAACTGTGCTGAGAGTTTATCTCTACCGTTTTCCTACATATTTAAACAAAGCCTCAGGAGAGGATTATTCCTTGGCGAGGTATTTAACTACCATGATATAGCTATTTTATCCGTCGCACCTATAAGTTTTATGACTCCATGGACCATATAGGCTTTTGTCTCACCGTCTTAGATCTTATATTTCCATCGAGCAATTCCGTATTCTTTTCCTGTACGTAGATGGTTACGAATTAAGTATTATAATGTGGTCACCTTTCTAATAGTACAAACGCCAGAGTACTTTTCGATACCAGTTACTCCGATTTCACTAAAGCCTTTGATCAAATCGATCATGCTATTCTTTTAGCTAAGTTACAATATTTGAACTGTGAATTTATCCCCATCAAAAGGTTGCTGTCTTACATTGGCTGACTGCAATTTGTTAAATTCTTGATTTATTTTCTTGTTGCTTTTGTGCGATATCTCGTGTTCGCAGTTATATTGGTCAATCACTAACGCATCTGATTGTCAGAGGTTGCAAAAAAATCTGGAGAAATTAGTTTTCACTAGCTTCATAATTACTCTTTTAGTACGCACAATCACACACTTACCGTAGGAGGACGACTGGTTTGTAATTTCCATGCAGCATTTTCGAATTATTATTGGCCACCCTTTTGTAAGAACAATTGTTCCAATGTTTCTTTAGGATTTTCTTCATCTAATATAGTAGATGTATCTCGTAAACGTAATAAATGTGACAATAAGCGCCTGCAAATTGGGAATTTAACTAATTAGAAAAATAAAATAAAATATCCCGGCCATTAAATTTCGTGTGCGCACATTTTTGTGAGTGACTGTTCATTATATATATATATATATATATATATATATATATATATATATATATATATATATATATATATATATATATATATATATATATATATATATATATATATAATATATATATATATATATATATATATATATATATATATATATATATATATATATATATATATATATACATTATATACTCACGTTTATGTACTGGTGTGCTGTTTGAAACTTTGTATTGGCTTGGCTTATTTATTTTGTAGTTGTTGTTTTTTTTTAATGATTTCACATTTATTGATCTGTTTCAAAAGTTTACTGAATTGGAAAAAAAATTATATTAAAAGAAATTAATGGATTATAGTCGCAGTACATGATGCAGACAGACTGAAGAGCGCAACGACTGCGACAATTTAATGTTTTTGGAATTTGAAAAAAGAAATGTTATGCAGAATCATCGATTACTGTAATACTCGAGTGAGTATTTTAGTTAATAGTTGAGAGGCAAATTTAACAGTTAACTTGCTCGGTTTAGTGAACGGTAAACGGAGGCTTACTAAATTACTTCATATTAAATCATGTAATTTTAACGGTTTATAGAATAGTTAGGTCAATTTTGACAACAATGTTATTTTTATTTCCTTTTCTTTTGTTTTGATCAAGTTGTCTTTTTCAATCAAATTTAGAAGCTTAAACTAAACTGATATTTTATAAACTTTGCTTGGTTGCAACTTACCGCATGTCCTTTGAGAATTTTTAAACCATTTAAACGTTTCAAACCACTTGAAAAGAGAGAACCAAAATTAGAAAAGTTTGTAAGAAACACAAAATTAGAAAAGTTAATCTGTTGGCTTGAACGCATTGTGGTCTTGAGTTCGATCCCCGCCGCCAATCACAACGCCATGCTCAATTGTATGTAAAATCGTTCATTAGGCTGACCACCTAAAACGATCACTAATTGTAAAAATGTGGTCTGAAAGATCTTGTGAAAGCTCTCAGTAAAGGATCAACTTTTGCCTGTACAATGCTGTTGTTGATTAAAACCCACACAACACACCATACAATATGTTTTTTCTCAATTAAATGACAATCCCAGTTGAATTTGAATATAAAGAACAAAAATGTACTAGATTTTCTATGAAAAAATAATAAAATGTTTGCTGTCAATGAGTACGTTCAATAACCAATCAGAGACAGCGTTCACTAACAAACAATTTCACTACCGAAATTCCCGATAATATTTTTCGGTATATCAGTAATTTCGTTTAATGTCAATTGACCGGCAATACCGGTTTCCCAGTCACGGTAGCAAAATGGACTCCATAGGTACAACGTCACTATTGCCACGTGTTCTGTATAGAAGATAGCCGTTGTCAGATTTGCTCGTGAGTTCATTGAATACCTTTTGAAAGTCTTTTTAACATTCTGAAAATACAAACATGCAAGCCATGGTGATGAAAGCCATTGTGTGAAAATGCAAGCCATTGTGATGAACAAAAATGCTTTGCCATGAAATTTACAAATTGACGTTGCATCTAAAAAATGTTGATACACATTTCTTGGCAATCCATTAAATGAAGATGGCAAAATTACTCTGCGTTCAATGTTTTGATAGTTATTAAAAATAATTGCAAAAATAGTTCCTGTGAGTGTTGGAAAAAATTCATTCCAAAGTGCACGTCTATAGCATGTATATTACAGCATCGTAGTTTCAGTTCTTGGATTTCTTGAAGTGGACTTAATTGTTATATGTAAACGTCATGTTAAATATTAACGTGCCATCTTTAACGTGCCAATTTAAGAATGTTTTGAAAAAATTAGTTGATCGTTTTTTAATATTTCAAACACCTGAATATAGAGGCCGTCATAATAAGTTTTAAAAATGGATTTTGTGTTAATGGCACTAAACTAAGTTCCATGGGGCTGCAGAATTAACATTTATTAAGTATTTTAACCATTGATAAAAGACCGGTGGAAAAAAGAAACGAATGGTTAAATGGCATTATCCGAGAGTTGATCCTATAGAGCATGATCCTACAGTTCATAATCAATCAATCAATCAATAACTTGCTTACGATCATTTTATATAAAATAAGCCAAGTTTAAAACATGTCGAAAATATTGAGATCACCCTGTATACATAAACAGTAATACAAGCAACATAAATACATGTTACGCTTGGGTTAAAATAACACAAAATCCATTAAATGGTTTCTGTGTTTTGTGCGGTGCCCGTTAAAGCTAACACTTTTTTTTATGTATATATACATATATAGTATATGGTTTGTATATATATATAACGTTTTTGTACATATGTATAGACCTACACACCATAATACATACATTTGATGTTCGACGAGCCAATACATAAAAGCTTTCTACTTTTAACTTTTTTTTTTTTTAAATAGGACGAATCGAAAAATCATTATACACCCCATACATATATACTCAAAAAGTATATAACATCATCATATATGTATATGTTTACACATCTATATAAGTACAACATTAAGATAGGCTTAGGTTGGTGAAAAAAAAAATTTAATATACGACGTGTTATGGTCTTGGCAGTTCGTGCTCGGTTTTTGTTTTTGTTTTTGCATTGCAGAAACGAGAAAACCAAACGAAATGCGCCCTGTTCCTTTATTTTCTTGTTATCAATCAGTTAAATCTTGAAAGATTACGTTTATCGATTTTTTTCTTTAAATATTTATAATAAAAAAAAAGCCATTAAAAAATGTAATAAATTTTAATTACTCTAAATTTTATGTTTTAACAGAATAATGTTCTTGTTTACCTGAGGTTCCTGATGTGTCTGCGCGTTATATGCTCACTAAATGGTGTGGTATGCGCAACAATTTATGTATTTCCGTTTTGGCTTGATCGACTTAAAAAAGTGGAGAACATTTGTCTTAAGGCGTATAACGTTGTTTTACAGTGGAGATGATCTCGTCAATCTTATGATGCTCTATTTCTTCTTGGAGATTTGCCAAGTACAGAGGAAACTATGTGCGTTCAATATTTGCTATGGTAATACAACAATCGCAGCAATTGGTAACAATGTAAAACAAGTAACTAGCAAAGTGCAAATGGCCAATAACATACTGTGTAACTGTATAAAAGGATGCCGAATCCAGCTAATTGAGACCAAATCAATTCATGATAACTTCATCAACGAAAAGGTTAATTGGATACCAGTGTAAATCAATTCACAGCAAGTTCCATACGTAAATACGGACAAATATCTAGGCATGACACTTGACACTAATGTCCGGGCGACAGAATGCATGCAGAAGATCATCGATCGTAAGCTGAATTAGATGTTTTAGCTTTTGGCTTAAATCGAAAGCATCAATATCCGTTCAATAATTTAGCAATTTCCCACATAAAAATATACACAAATACAACATTTATAATCTAACCAGAAGCAGTGAAACGCGTAAAGATCAGTTGGGCAAATTCAATATTAGGTGATTGAAAAATACTGACACCAAAGGCACATTCAAAGAAATCACACAAGTAGGTTACGTTACTTGACACCATCGATCAAAAATGGGAAGACATAGCAGAAGCCTACGTTAAGGCAGGTACCGTGTGCTTGGCTACTAAAAATACACCAAGAAACCATGGATTAGAGATGATACCAGGAAGAAAATTAATGAACGTCGCCTTCTAAAGTTACAGCATCGTCATGCACAGCAGAAAATAGAAACATGCGCACACTAAATCAATGTGTAAGAAGGGTCACTGACAAATTCACAAACTTACCATCAATAAATGATTTATCTGGGCAAGTCCTAACCACGGAAAATCAACTGCTAAATGGATGGAATGAGTTCCTCGAGAACAACGGAACAAAATGACGAGCACCCTTATACTAACTATAACTGTGTTATCTTATATATATTTAATTAAAATACTTTATTCGTTCTGTACTTGTCGTACTTGTTATTAAAAAAAACATTAAGTGAAGGAAAATTCTATCCCTCTGCTTAAAATTATTCAAGTATGAAACCTAACTGGCCTTATTCCAGAACTTTCCTAACAAATCATTTTAAAATCCCATTTTCATTCTACGTATCGAATTTCATCATAATCGGCTAAGAACTCGCCGAGTTCCTTCCTAATTGGCCATATTCCAGAACTTTCCAAAAAAATCATTTTAAGTTTAAATCACATGTCAAAATATCCTGTTTTGTACCATATCTCGTTTTGTACCTTATCTCGTATTGAAATATCCAATTTTGAAATATCCAGTTTTGTACCATATCTCGTTTTGTCAAATCCTATTTTGAAATATCCAGTTTTAAAATGTCCATTTCTGAGCGGTTTTCCTTGTATTGATATTAGGCAAAGTTGCTAATGTACCATCCCTACCCACCTCTGATGAATTCAGACGTTGACCACAATTTCTTATCCACTCATTATCTTTGCTTGTATCATTAAACTCTCTTTTGAATTGAGGGTAGCTATAAGACTTTCTCAAATGAAAGGAGTTGCGCCTTAATAGGGTTCCGTTCTCATTTTATATAATAAGTGATCGAGGATTATTGTGCTTTTTCAAAATAAGTTCCCATACCTTATTTTTCCTATTTACGATATTTTGTCCATCGGCAAAATCCGGTCTTTTCTTTATCTGTCTATCGTTATCGTTTTTTGACTTCTCCTGATTCGCTTTTAATTTTGCTATTACATTTAATTCAGCTCTGGGTTTAAATAGACTCTCCCGTATCGGAATTTTTATTCTAGTCCGACGACTGAACATTAACTGACTTGGTGACGCACCTAAATTGGCGACTGGATGATTCCTGTACTCCAACAGCGCATATTGGATATCCTTCTCTATATTGACTGCTTTTTCGGCATGTCCATTCAACCGTGGATACGTTGGGCTCGATGTTTTTATTAAAAATTCCCATTTTTTGCTGAAATCTTCCATTTCATACGACACAAATGGCATGTTATCACACACCATAACTTTGGGTATCCCATAAGTTGCAAATACCTTTTTCAGGTTGATAATAACTTCTGAGGCTTGTTTATTTTGCAATGGTAGTGCCTCAAACCAAATAGTCATCTCCTCCAACTTGCATAATGTCGCACCCTATCTTGTTAAACGGCAACTCTGGAATTTCATGAGAAATCAGTGGTTCTTTGACTTTCATATTTTGAAATTTTTCACATATTCGACATTTTCCAATAAACTTTTCTATGTCTGTATATATTCCGGGCCAATATAATAAAAATGTCTAGCTCTTTGCTTAGTTTTTGTTATCCCTATAAGCGATTCATGTAGAGCCTTCAGCATTTCCGATCTTACACTGCATAGCACCATCACCCTCTCACCCAAAAAAACGAGGCCTTCTTCGCAAAAAATGAATTCCTTGAATTTCCAAAATAGTTTTATTACGTCTTTAAGTTTATCTTTTGTGTTAGGCCAGCCATCTTTGTATAATTTTGTTTTTTCTCATCCGAAATATTAATTGTATGGATGATCTCCCCAAATTCTTGAAATTCATTTGCCGGTTCATCCATTAAAAAAATACGCGATAAATGGTCCGCAATGTGTAGTGCCTTCCCTGGTTTATATTTGACTATTAGTATTTAAGCAGTTTTAATTTCATTCGTTGGAGCCTTGACGAGTTTCGGCCACATCAAATGTATGCAAAATCGATGCTCGGGTAATAACTTCCTTTAATTGCTTTATACTGTATTCATGCAATTGAAGCCAACAAAATTCTACATTTTTTTTTCAATAATTGCCGGAGTGGTTCTGTTATCTCGGCCATATTAGGTATGTAACTTCGCATATAATTGACCATACCCAAAAACCTCTGTAGTTCTTGTTTAGTTGTAGGACTACTCATTTCCGTAATAGCCTTTACTCTGTTTGGATCACATCTTATCCCATCGATCCCAAACACATGTCCTAAAAATTTAATCTCATTCACTTTATATTGAACCTTATCTGGATTAAAGGTTATGTTCAATAGCTTAGCCCTTTTTATGACTTGTCCTAATTTGAAATCATGTTCGTTCTCACTTCGTCCAGTTATCAGTACATCATCTATGTATATGAATGTGCCAGCTATATCACCGAAATTCTTTTCATTTAGCCTTTGAAATGTTTCAGGAGCAATGTTAATCTTAATATTATTTTTGTTTTGTGGATTTCTGGTTTGATCGCCAATCGTTCATAAACTGATAAAGGTAGAATATTCACATCTGACCCCTTATCAATTTTAAACTTTATTTTACACTTATTTACATAAAAATTCTCAAACCAACCCCTATCCTTATATAATAATTCCTTATCCACACTATCTATACATAACTCCTCACAATATGATCATCATAGTCATCATCACAGACAGGGCCGGAATCCATATCAACTTCGTTTATACTTTTAATGACACAGCTCGCATAGTGATGTCTGCCTTCGCATCTATAACATTTTTTATTATATGCCGGGCAGGAGCCCCTCTCATGCATTCCCGAACATTTAAAATATTTAAATCCCGCCCGGTGCCGGACCTGTGAAGACGACGCTTGACTTTCACGATTCTGCCCTCTATAACTGACTCTCTTGCAGGAGTATCATTTTTATTGATCTTATTATTAAACTTATTATTATTACCTATACATTTATACCTCGCACCACAGCTACTTGCGACTCCTGTTGTAAGATGTCCTGTGCCTGTTTTGATGTTCGTTCCTCTATTCGGCATTTATCAATCACATCCTCTAGTTTTGGATCCCCTTTCTTAATGAATTTTTCTCATAATTGCAGATCTCTTAAACCGAACACTATTCGGTCTCTCATCATTGAATCTTTTGCTGCTTCAAATGCACAAGTCTGTACCATCTTTTGCAAATCCTTTATAAAATTATCAAACGATTCATACTCCATCTGATGACGATCATAGAATAAATGTTGTTATGACGACCATAGAATAAATGTTGTTCATACAGCACGTGTACAGTACTTATCAAATGCATCCACGCAGTCTTTTATAGTTATCTTATCTTTGTTTTTTATTTCCATTGTTTCCATGATATCCATAGCTTCGCGTCCAATTAAATTTTTAAAAATTGCGACTTTGATTTTTTCACTAGACTCATCATGATTATACTAGTAATGATTATACTGTATAAAAATATTACAAATTCCATCTTAAATATGTTCCAGTTATTTGATAAATTTCCTTTCATCATCAATGCCATTGGTTTGCTTAAACCCTCCATTTTTACAACTATATATATCAACTTTTCGGTAAAATAAAACGTGGTTTCCAGTGAAATGTGGGGTTATGTTTGTTACCACAGTAATATATATATATATATATATATATATATATATATATATATATATATATATATATATATATATATATATATATATAATTATATATATATATATATATATATATATATATATATATATATATATATATATATTATTTTTAGTTTTTTATTAATTCACGATTATTATTCTAATGTAGGTTTCATCAACTGCGCCATGCGTTATCTTATATCTATTACACTTTATTCGTTCTGTGCTTGTCGTCACTCGTCCGCTTAACCACTATTGATATGAAGTTTGTTTTCATTCTTCTGCACCGTTTACCTCGTGTATTTATCCTAAGTTATGCTGAGTTTACATTGTGTCTTTTTATACTAATTCATCTTATATACTACAATAACGAAACCATAAATACCCATCCACCAACGGAACGGGAAGTTAAAAGTTCATTTCAGAAGCTAAAGAACAATAAAGCACCCGGCATTGATAAATTTCCAGCAGAATTACTAAATGGCAACGCAACTGTGATGGCAGAAACTTTAACTCCACTATTGGCAGAAGCATAGAATACTTGTTGAATTCCATAGAAATGGAAAAATGGGTTAATTGTAATAGTTCCGAAAACCTAGAGAGGCATCTCCTCCCTCTACAGTACAATGAAAGTCCACGAACATCCGTCCTGTCACGATCTACAAAGATACGAATGTTCAATGCCTGTGTGAAAGTAGTGCTGATGTATGGCTGTGAAACATGGGAACACACGCTGAAGATCACTGGTAGACTCCAGGTATTTGTTTATAAATGCCTATAAGGCGTCTAATAAAATGATCATAGCCAAATACAATGTCAAATGAGGCATTTCTTGACCGTGCAATTAAGAAACGAAAATGGAGTTAGTTTGGATACACCCTAAGGGAACTGAAAGCAATAGCCCCGAATAGAGTACGATGGTCCAGACTAGTAAAATCGTTGTCAACAAACGAAACAACCAAATCAGTTCATTATGCGGAAATAAACTTTAAATTGACATCTGAGAGCGTCTTTAGCTTTCTGATTTTTAAAGTTTGATATAGACGACGATTTAACGGTGGTTTGCATGCCGACAAAGTGGCAGGCGATCGAGGCATAAATTGTGCAATGCCCATATTCAATAATTCATAAAACTGATCAAGATACGCGTTTAAATTATCCTTGCTTTATTGATCCCTATTTACACTTTCAAGGATATTATTTAAGACACCATAGTCTCCTTTTCTAAAATCACAGCGAGAAATGATCTCTTTAAAGATCATTATCGATCGTCATCCATATTAACTTTGAGAAGTTAAAATCCAGAATCAGCAGCTACACGTGTAAGTTTGACTGCATCCAGATTACAGTACATGTCAGCTGAGGATCCTTAAAAAAGGAAGAGAGTAACTACCAACACCAGTTTACCATTAAAAAACAGCTTCACTTAACCAAAAGCTTAACTTCAGATCTTCACCCTATAGATCAATCACATCAGCCCGTACATTTTTTGAGATGGCAAATGAAATTTCGAATTGAATGAAAACGACCTTTCGGTATTTCGATACTATAAATCAGCTTCACTGATAATTATTGATGAAGTATCAATGTGCCTACTACAGCCTTGAAAATGATTGATTGATTATTGAGAGGTCTGAGTGCAAATAAAAATTGAGATACATTATTTGGAGACAATAAGACAGTTCGTTTGGGTGGAAACTTTCGGCAAAATTATTCTCAAATTGAAAATTGCATTGCATCTTGGTCTGAGTTTTTTAATTTTTCTCGTGTTAGTTGGCGTTCTGAGGTGTTTAGCATACTGCGCACCTCCGCATTTGCGTCCATTTACTTATTTTATCACAGGCTTTTTGTTATTTAGCTGTACATTTTTCGAGGTTGTCGACAACAGCCATAATCGCAGTATCGTCAGCAACTGTTGCGATAGTTGCATCATCCATGTCAAGTTAGTCTATTGCATAGATCAGGTAGAGAATTGGTCTTAAGATACTAACATGTGGTTAAGTAAAGCTTTCTGAATAAGTTTAAAGAGTAATCCTCTGTGCCTTACATTTTCGAATTTCTGCACATTTCGTACTCTATTTCTGTTATTCAGCATACCACGAATCTCAGCATTTTCGTGTTGTCCGAGATATTGTATGTGTTTTCTTGCAAGATTTGTGGTTACTTCCCTGACGTATTCCATCTGTAGGATCCTTTCTAAGTCACCATTTCTTATGTTTCCATTTTGGAAGGCTTATATAATATTAATACTACTTATCTTAGTACAGCCCCAAAACTGGATTCCGTAAGTCCATACAGGTCTTAAAACTTGTTGGTATATTCTTGTCTCGCTTGTGTTAGGCAAGTAGCTTATATAAAGTAAATATAATACTGGCCCTGGAAAGATTGCGGAACATATTTTCTTATTTTCAAATATATCTTCTATGATGTTCAGGATCCTGTGAATTTGTTTAATGGTAGAATAATTTTAAGCAGCAGTTTCTCAAAGCTTTTGGAGAGTACTGGAAGCAGGGAAATTGCCTAGATGATTTTTTATCATTAGGAGGCTTGTTTGATTTTGGTATCATAATATAATTTCAGCTACGTTCCATTGCTGAGGTACACGTTTCAGTCGAAATGATGCGAAATGACTTAGGTTATGATTAATTTCGTCTTCCAACTCCCGTAATGTTTCTCTTTAATTCCCCTTATATACTGGGATTGTATTCTCTTCCGCTGAATCCCTTACGTATGGTTGAAATGTCTCTTCCGGGTAAGATTGCAAAGATAATTAAGAATCATTTTTCACTAACCAACTCTCTCTGATCTCAACTGGATAAGTGAAATTGTCCCGCTTCTTCGTTTTAATTGGTGGTTTTTCTTTTTTTTATCTTCTCTTTCATCTGCTAGTGATACTGCTGAGGAGTTCTTTTTGTTTCCTTCCTATACGAAGGATTTCGGACTGGAAACTAAAAGCCATACTTCTAGAGTGTATTCATCAGCTGCAACATTCCAGCTGCAACATTTTGTTGTAAAACCGATTTGCCATCTTTTCAATTTCATAATTGTTTATAGGGGAATTCCGCATTTCCAAGAGTGAATGTTTGTAAAGGTGTAGCTCAAAGTTAATATTTAGAAAATAATTTCTGATTTAAACCAAATACCTTTTTAATCAGAATAATCCGCAGGTGATTTTTTTCACTTTACTTTTGTTTGTTTGTTTCCTTTGCTTGTCGTAGAAGGCATCTAAACGAAGGTTTATCGCTGGGCTGACTACCCTTATCGTTAAAAAAACTATACTGTTACAAAAAATCTATAATCTCTAAGATACTTGATGGCCAAAAAGTGGCGACTATGTGTCTTAACGCTGTATGTACTAGAGTCTGCAACCCTGTTGATAATTTGTATTCATTTACCCACGGATGATAGTCAACCCAAAGATAAAGACTGTCAAATTGTCCATGTGTTAAAACTGATAGTATTGGTCGGCTACTAAATTTGTAGGCTATGAATATCCATTGTTTACTGCAAAGCCTATAGATGGCAGATGTCGTACAAATTAAACATCACAGGGAAACGGATCGTATGTATAAGGAAGGCGAGTTTTAGATCAGCTGTCACTAATTATTTAGACCGGCCCAATAACAACGAAGAAGCTCCTCCTAACATCCACGAGCAGTGGCACGCTTTACAGTCAGCCATAACCACCGCGGCGCAAAGTGCCATCGGAAGAAGGCCTCCGAGGTCCCGCAATGTTTGGTTCGATGATCAATGCCGAAGGGTCGTTGAAAATAAACGAAAGCTTCGTGAAAAATGGTTGGCTCACAACACTAGAAGCACTCTAGCAGAATATCTCCGCGCTAGGAAAGCTCCGGCTAAATACCTTCCACAAAAGAAGCGCGATCATATGAGATCTTGTATCGAAAACATCAGCTCAAGGGACTGTTTTGAAGAAGTGACCCCCATTAGAGCAATAGATCCTCCAGATGAAGAGGTCCTTGTTGAATATCCCACAGTAGAGGAAGTAGATGCAGCTATTAGTAGATGAAAAAATGGAAAAGCACCCGGTCTCGACGGAATCCCCGCAGAATTGATTAAGCTCGGAGGCGCTACTCTTGTAACAAATCTATACAATCTCATCGTCTCTATTTGGGACCAATAAGAGTTGCCGGATAATTGAAAGACCGCACTCACATGTTCGCTGCAAAAAAAGGAGATCGTCTTAAATGTGGAAACTATCGTGGTATCGTTCTGTTGAGCACTGCTTACAAAATGTTGGCTAACGTTGTACTTGCCAGATTCATCCCTCTCGCCGAAAACACCATTTGCGACTATCAATGTGGTTTTCGTCCCAATCGATCGACCACTGACCAATGTTTAACCATGAGGATGATCTTGGAAAACTGTTGGGAGTACAACATAACTTATGCGCCGCGCTCATATGCCTAGGAATTCCAGAGAAACTCGTTTCTCTGTGCAAATTAACAACCTCTGGGTCTGTATGTAGAATCGTAATTGAGGAAGCTGTGCCAAACCCCTTTGAAATAACATCTGGTGTTCGACAGGAAGATGCACTCGCACCTGTGCTGTTCAAATTGGCGCTTGAGTACGTAGTGAAAAAAAGCAACATTGAAACTTCGCGCTGTATATTTAATAAATCAGGCCAAATTCTTGGATATGCAGATGTTTCTTGGCCGAAGACCTAGCGATATCAAGGACAGTTTTATATAGCTCGACCGCTGCGCAAGAAGACTTGGTTTGGAGGTGAACAGCAGCAAAACAAAATTGTTATCAACACCCAGGAACATCTCCATGGTAAATCCCGGAATTGACCACCATAACTTTGATAGCGTCGAAAACTTCAAATACCTCGGGTCAGTTATAACATCGTCGAATGATATGAGAAATAAAAGCCCGAATCGCTGCCGGACAACGAGTTTTCTACGCCCAATCGAAATTATTACGATCTAAACATATGTCGCAGTCGTGCAAGCTCGTAGTTTATAAAGCACTCATAAGACCTGTGCTGGCTTTCGGAAGCGAGAGCTGGACCATGACCTCAAACGATTGTAGATTGTTATCTACCTTCGAAAGGAAGGTCATTCGCTCAATCTCTGGTCCAATTAAAGTCGCGGACAACGAATATCGGATTCGTATGAACCACGAGATAAGGTAACTTCTTAGAGGCTGCGATATTATTATCAAATCCAATCGAGTTAGTTGGCTCGGCCACGTTACACGATCTCCACAACAACGAATGACCAATAAAGTGTTCCACCAACAACCAGCCGGTGTTCGTCGTAGAGGAAGACCCCGATTGCGGATGAACCGAGATGGATGGGGGACCTTAGTGCGGGCGGCAAAATCTCTTCATGGGATTGGAAAGCCAGAAGGAGAGAAAGAGACTTTTAGACTGTGAATTCTAAACCCAAAAATGATTGGTTTGATGAGGAGTGTCGTCTTGCTATCAAGCATCAGAATATAGCCTTTAGAGAAGGGTGATTATGTTTTACAATCGCACGCAACAACAAATCGTTTCTTGCTAGGGGAACCGCTAATGGTGAAAGGCTAAAGTTTCGCAAAAGTGGAACACCTCAGAACAACATCTTGTACCGCCAGTCCAACTAGGTTCTGGCATATGCAGATGATATCTGTATAATTGAATGGCAACAGTGTTAAAGAACTACGGGATAAACTGGTGCGATTCTTGGCTTCCGGTGTTGGCTTAGGGTTTTAGCGATCGATTTTTACGCTTTTGATTTGTAAAATAAAATTGCACAATTTTTGTAAGCCAAATAAATGGTTTCCATCCTGCTTTGTAAGTCGAAAGTAAACCTCAACTCACATTATTTTGATTTGATGTGGTCGTTGGGAAAAAGTGATACTGATTGCAAATTTTACTGATTCAGTTTTTTATCAATTTTGGGAACATTGTATTTTGTCGTTTAACGACAAAATACGATGTCCCCAAAACTGATAAAAATTGATAAATGTTCCCAAAATTGATAAGCACATTGATATTCGCACGTGTTTACCATATTCATAAATACGTTTAGTTTTTGGTATACATTTAATTATTGTAAAATTATTTGCAATGACTAGAAACATTTTAAATATATACATACTTCAAATTTTTTATTTTTATTTATTTAAAATTAACATTTATTTACGAAATTACATTTAATAAAATTAATAAAAACTGTCATGATATAAAATGGCATAACGTATATGGTGATACTATTGCGGCATAATTCATAATGATATAGATACATAGTTTCATGTCTCTCGATCTCTCTCTTGCACGCGTACTCCCGCTACCACTAATCATATTCATCATCATCGATAGTAACTTCGAGGATGGCTTTTTGTATCATTCGTTTTAATTTTTTACGGTTCGTTGGTGTTTTAAGTGATCGCAATTCATTTGCAACAAATTGGCCAAAAATCGAATATTCATCTTCTCGCCGATTTCCTTGCAGGCTGTTGTTATTGTTACTTGAATTATCGTTCAATGGTGTCTCGAGCATAATGGTACTATTTCGATTATCGTACGCTATGCCATTATTGTTCGAATTCATTTCGTCGTAGTCACGTTTTTTACCCGTTGATTGATGTTGCTGATGCTGAGACGTCTGTCGATGTTGTTGCGATTGAGGTTTTTGATGAATTACATATTTTTCGACAATCGTTTCAGCGTTACTATCGTATTCGAGTGGATCCAGTGATGTGTCATCGGTTTTCGATTGATTTGGTTGTTCGACAATACTGGGTGGTTGCGTTTTGATCACTTTTTTCGGTACATACTCTTCGATTTCAATATAACGTTTTTTTGGTTCATGCTTTATGTTGGCCACCGTTTCATCGTCGGACGTATCCGCATATGATATGTCGATGGATTGCCGCGATTTTGATGTGTTGACATAAATTGTTTGCTACAAACAAAAAAAAAATACGATAGTATAAGGAAACTTGCGAACTTAGATCAACATAAGGCTGAAGAATAATTTTTTAAAAATGAATCACTACCAAAAATTAAAAAAAAATGTACATTTCTAAAATTACGTAACGTTTTCTTAAATAAATTACAACAAAAATAATCTTGATGGCCATGAATCCATAGATGGATAAAATTATGTACAACAACTATGTCGATAGCATCATGATATTGTTAAGTTGTTGTATCCACGACAGATGACATTTTAGAGTTGAAGATTATTTGCGCGCAACAAAATATTATAAGATGTGAGAGTGTGGTTTGAGTTCATTGTACGCATAAATTAAAAAAAAAAATGAGTAACTACCTTTACTTACTGAAAATTTTTAGATATGAAAATAAACATCATATCGAAATTTTCATTCAACTTTCGCGCGTCGCACTGTACACTCACCCATATTATAAATAAAATAAAAAAAAGTTCTTGTTACATGAAACTATAGTTTCTAATATGGCGGCTACTCGCTACTTTTCGACATTTTTATTTCTACATATATTACTTACCGTTATATTTGGCTTACTAGTCGATCGAATAAATTTCATTTGATCATAGTATGACCATCTCGAACGTACATCTTCTGGATCGCCGCTATGCGATAATCGTACCGTTTTATTATATTCCTGATTGAATTGATTCCGTAAATTGTGTATTTTTCGCTTGATTTCGTTCGATGTCAAACTAAAATAGTTCGATATCTCTTGCAATGCATTTTCACGTTTTACCCGATCCTTATATTTATCATCGGTTTGGTCCCATAAACATTTACTTTCATGATACAATTCGATTAATTTTGAAGTTAATGTTGGTGTCCAATCATACCGTTTATCATCCATTTCTGAAAACTGTCAGATATAAACTAACTCGTATTGTATATTATATATGAACGTGTAGCTATATTTTATTGCTATATTATAACTGGCACAGAGAGAGAGAGAGAGAGAGCGTGATTGAATGAGTTTATAAGGGGAAGAAGAGAACTCATATAGTTTATAGTTAGTGCAAGAGAATGAGATAACACAAAATATAATAACAAAAGCAATTCACGAACAAATGCCATGTGATTTTTCGTGTTTATTCGTATTTGAATCGTTTTGTTATTATTTTATTTTATAATTTTAAGCTATAACTAATTTAATATTTTTTAAGTTTTCATTTTAATTTAATGATAGTAATTGTTATATATTTAAATAATTTAATAAAATATTTAGGTAAATTTTAGTTTTATGTTTATACCTCTTTCATTCGATAAGAGATGGCAGTGTTCATCAAGTTGCACAATTTATAAAAATTATGTTTTACGTCGTTTACATGTGATAATGTATTTTTATTATTTAGCATATTTTATGTTAATTTATGTTTATATTAGTTTATAAATTATTCAGAATCTCTATATATGTAAATTTGCATTGGTTTATGCATCGTTGAATCATTTGAATGTTGTAACCTCAATAAGTTGAGTTGAATTGCAACTCGGTAGTATAGTCTTTTTTCTGAGGTCGATGAACAACACTGCTGTTAGGCAAATCACGGACGTTCAAAACAGACCAATTTTTATTATCCATTTGCACAACATTAAGCTTCAGCCATCCTGAACTTGCATGGTGAAGATAAAATCGCTGTCACCTCAAAAATAAAAAAAGTGTTAAATGATAAAAAATATAGTTATTCCAATATAATTGGCTCTAGTGGTTGGAATTAGTTTAATAATGACCTGCGTGACATATCTGACCAACGGGCCTAAAATTCAAACTGACCTAATTGCTATCATCTTAGGATATGGTGAGCAGAAACGTTCGAATAACAGAAAATGTGGAAAAATGGTCATCGAATTAAGAAAAAATATTATCTAGCATTCCAGGTCACTTACAAGCAAATGAATGACTAATTTAAAAGTTAATGAAGTGAAGTTGAGTTGCCTCAGTTAAGAAAATTTTAACAGTTTAACACGGTAGATGACTTTGTCGTTAATGTTTATTGTAAACGTTTCGCCTCATCACTGAGTAAGTTCCAGAGTACGGTGGCTGTAACCATCTGCGTACCGTATCTGTCCTTAGACGCACTTATAAGCAATTGGCTAGTTCTTTATGAATGAAAATGGAATTCGTTCCATGTCTGGTAGCTGATGTCGGGCGTAAATCGTTAAAATACTTTTTAAAATTGTTTGCAAAGTCCTGTTGAAGCTAAGTATTGCACTAGAGGCGTTTAGATCATTTCTGAATGCGGTACGGAGTCCTAACAAGGTAGCACATTAGTCCAGGCGTTGTGGAGATGATACATAATGACATCCTTAAGTATCCGGTGAAAGCGTTCTAAAATTCCATTACATTTTGGATTCTTTCCGTAGTGCGTTTTTTAACAAAACCTATTAGCTGAGCGAGTCCTGGGAACAATTGCAATTCAAACTGCGTGCCCTGGCCTCTTGTAATTGAGACATGGACACCGAATCTAGAAATTCAACCATTACGAATAGCAATTGCGACTGTGTATGTGGAGATGTCAGGCACTGGAATTATTTCGGGCCATCTGGTAAATCGATCAGTGATGGTTAATCGATATCGCTGTCCACGTCATATTTGAAACGGGATTTTACTATCTAAATGGATGTCTTTAAGCCTGCGTACTGTGGCATTGCACTCTCCCAAAGCATACTTCGTCTGTCTTGACACTTTTGACCTTTTTATAGCTGCATATATTTAGTCACCAGAATTCGTTCATATTTGACTGAACCACGTATTGATGAGCTAATCCATGAAAAATGTCAAATACAATGTTAATTGGTGCTCTTCTAGCCTGTTTTGCTAGCAATTCATCCAATTTGTCAACCCCGTGTTGTGCCTTAGCGACAGCCTTGTAATCAATCGAAGCTAGTAGTGTAATTAGTTCGAAACTAAAATATGCCGTATTTCAGTTGTGAACCGTGAAATGAAGTCCAGTTGTTGAGGGCTTGCAATCAATGGTTTGTGGACCATTCAATGGACTGTGGAGTAACGCTAATACTCTTTCTACATTGGTTGCGTCCAGTGCTGTAATTAGTTCAAGAATGTTGCCCTCGATTTGGCGAGTAATAAATTGAATAATCGAATAAAACCCCCCTGGAATAAAACCCATCGAATCTCTCAGACCTCGTTTATATCGACGTCTTTTCCTTGTAAGCTGATTGCAAGTAGAGTTCATTGTCTACCATTAAGCTGTTGAATAGTCACTCTAGTTGTTGTAAGCTTATATTGCATCAAATGTTGTTGTAAAACTGGGTAAATCATTACAAGCTTAAGTCTAGTTGCGCTTATTCAAATGCCTTTTCTTCCACATTTTTAAACTACTCCCTGTTTTACTGTCATCACTCTTACTAGTTTGTCGGGAAAAGGATGCAGCTAATTTCCTTTTGCAAGAGGCCATCTTGACGGTGGGATCCGTTTATCTTTGATTAGCACTAACTATCTCCTTCCTTGATGTTGGGTTGTTTATTGAGCCATTTTTATCGCCTTTAAAGACGTGATAAATAGCCTTTAAAGCCGTGGCGGCCATCTTTTCCAAAATTTTCGAATTATTTTGGATAGTTAATTCCACCTTGTAATGACTTAGATTTTTCATGTCTGGTTTTGGAATTGCTATGATCGGCCGTCATATTCGAAAATAACCTTAGAGTAGTAAGTTCCTCAAAGATTAATAAGCCTCTTCCAAGAATTCTATGAAGATGCTGTTTGACATATTTTACCTCAGTTTCCCTTAAACATCCAAAGGAGGGGGCATTGAAATTAAGTATGGTCCTTCGAGCCAACTAACAACTGCCCACCCAACAACATCGATATTATAGAATCAAGTCAACTGTACGTAGGCAACAGTAATCTATCGTAGATGCATATCAGCCAACTAACAACAGACAAAACGATGGAGAAGCCTCAGTGAAATTGTTGAAATGCGTAACCGCCTACATAATGGTCTAACTGCTTCATCGACGCTATAATCAACCTCAATCTGGCTCACTTATCTCCACGCGTTAAGAACTACATCGACATTCATGCGTGGAAGAAAATCCATCGTGAGACGATTTCAATTATTGGAATTCGTTTATGGAAATGAAACACTTAAAACTCATCAAACAAGATTCCAAATTTCATAGACCTGAGGATTTCCGAATCTGCCTCAGTCAAAAGACAGATTATAATAGCGATGTAAAATGTCATGCTTGCAAAGGTACCATCATGCTCTGTTACATATGGCAAGCCAAAACCAACCCTAGTTTTGGCTACAGCTCTAGTTAAAGTATGAAACATCAACGGTGGATCCAACCTACTTTGAGCACTCATAGATTCAGGCTCGTAAGGCACATTTTTCACAAATAATAGTCTTCGGAATATCACAAAACCGCTTCCAGACAGCCACATATTGGGTTTAGAAATTATATTAGGAGCCATAGCTCAACAAACACAAATAGGATGGATAATATCTGGCTGCCTCACTCAAAAAAAAGCAACGTACCAATTGAAAAACTAATGATGAAGCATCATTTTAGTAGATATAGACAAACAACTGAAAAGATTTTGGAAATCCGATTATCTGCATAAGCGAAACTTAACCGCCAAATAATTAGAATGGGACGAGAATTACGAAAAACGTATAAGAGGCTAATGAATGGAAGTTATGAGGCTCGAATTCCTCTCAAAAATCTAAATTTCCCCGGAAAAATATAGGTGAGTCTAAACATAAAGCAGTAGCTAGATTACCTGTGTAATTGGACTGAATTACATCTAGATCTCTTGTCACTCATGATAATTGTATGGGAAGGGTAAAGAAGCGCTTCTTGCCGCTGATAACCGTGCTTTGAGTACCTTAGGTCTATTGCTAACTTGGAAAAACCTTGAAAATGCTGACAAATTGAAGTTGTGTAAGGTGTTGATCAGACCAGTTGCCATGTACGGGTGTGAGAGTTGAACCCCGACGGATGAGTATGAGAGTTAATTAATAACATTCGAGAGAAGTCTTGCGACACGGTTACGTGCTGCGAGCCGATTTTAACACCTGGTGTAGTTATCTTTGAGAAGAGAACCACCATTTGGCAGCGACGATGCGTCTTCGGAGAGTGAAGAACGTCTAGTCTTCGACTGATTGCCTAGAATAATACGAAGAGCAGGCTCGAAATCAAAACCGATTGAGCCAGATTGTTGATTCGGTACGCACCAGCACCTGTAAAATTCGTAAGGTTCCTCGTGTACCATCTGAATAAGAAAGCTCTAATAGGTAGAGAACGATTTGGCATTACCCGGTTATCTAGAACAAAGTAATAAGCTTGCTTGGGATCGAATTGATGGAGCTAGATTTCCGATACGGTACGACATGTAAATACCGGATAGATAAATTCAAATATTTCATTGAAATGTAAAATTTCGATTTATTATGAAATTACCAAATCATATCACAATATAATGTGTAATTTGGTCATACGTATACAAATATTGTCATTTCAATTCAACTGTCTCATACCAAACCACCGTGTAAACACACATTTTATGCAGTACTACCAATCGAACAACATTAAAAAAAAATCATCATATATTTTTTTTTTTGACTTGACAAATAATAAAGACATTTTCTATATATTTTGTTCTCGTATTGTGCGATAAATAGTGCAATTTTATTTGTTCATTCATAAAAAAATTGATGAAAAAAAAAGCAAAATAGAAAATATATTTTCACAAAGTTAAAAATACATAAAAACAATAATTAGTAGTTAAATAATTGTAAAACTAAATACATAATAAAACTAGTTTAACCAAATAGTGTAAGTATATAAGCAAAATTGGATATTATATGCTTTTTGTGTGTATATAAATATTGTGTGCGTGTGTCACAATCATTTTAAAGAGAATGGGGAAGTTTTTTTTTTTTTTTATATTTTTACTGGTGAAAAAAAAAATGTTACATCGAATTAAAATAGTAGCCATTATAATAGAATTAACAATTTTTTTTCCTGTCACCAAATACACAACAAAAATTTCGGTAGAAGGAAAAAAATTAAACGGATTTCGAAGTTAATTTAATTTTGATATTTATTTAGTTTTGGTTTTGGTTTTGTTATACAACTAAAATATAAATACTTCATAATATATATACCATAGTATAATCTTTGTACAAAACAACGCAAAATTTTCAATTCCTAAATTCATTTTTGAACATTTTAAATTTATAAAATATCTAAATTTACATAGAGACAAAACAAAAATAAAATAAAAATAAAAATGTCTGAAAGGTTAGAGAAAATATATGAACAAATTTTTTATTTTTTTTTTGTGTCTTAAATGACGTCTGTCATATTTTTTTTTTGTTATTCTTTTATTTTTATTTTGTTGGTTAGAGTTTTTCTTATTATTTTTTTTTCTTATGTACATTATTATTTTATTGTTAAAAGGAGATGCATTGCGCAAATGATTGAAAGAAAAAAGTTGACGTCATAAAAAAAAAAAAAATTAAAATTTTCATATATCTTTTCGTAAATTTTAACTAAATTTTTTTTAAAAATAATTTTTGAGTTCTTTTTACTTTTTTTTAATATAAAACACATCACGTTATTTAAATTAAAACATTTCTTTTTTGGGTGCTATTTTTAAAACGAAACAAAAATACATACAATTCTTTTATAAAGACCTAGTAAAAGAAGGTGAGAATAAGAAGTAAAAAAAAAAAAAAAAAAAATTTCGTTTGTGTAAAATATGTAGTTCATTGGTGTTATTGTTTAAGACCTAAAATACTAATTAAAATACAGTAAACTTAATTAAATTATACTATCGAACCTATATTTTATCAAAAATATTCTTTTGTTTTTATCTCGTCACTAGAAAAATGGATTCAGAAGATGATTCATACAAAGATGACAATGATTCTGGTAATGTATCCAGTGATGATGATGATTATGCTATGGATGCAATTGATGTACCTAAAGATCATCAACAGGAGTCGGAAGAATATCCATGCGAGGTTCTAACACCTGAAGAGATTGTAAAACATATGTCGGATTGTATAAAAGAAGTGAATACTGTAGTTCAGGTAAATACGTTTTGTTGTTGTTATGTACTGTAGTAGATATTGTTACGTGGGAATCAACTCACAGTCACAAGAATATTCATTAATCAATTCTAAATTTGGTTCACATTCATCGTTCCCATTTCCTGGTAAATGTTGATGGAAAAAACATTCATTGCGTGAAATAATGAAACGTAGAATGAATTAAGATTGTCGTCGTTTTTTTTTTTTTTTTTATGTGAATCACTAATTCAAGGTTATCATAATTATATACTCGTATTGTGTGTGGTGAAACAAACATTTTGTATTATTCAAAAAATGTTAATGTATTGTAATGTTTTTCGTTTATCCGTTCATTTTGTGGGTCAAGGACTTATTCTAGTTTTCCATTTTACTATTTTACATGGTTTCTATTGAAGTGATATCCTTTATATTGTGTTTTTTGTATCGAAACTGGGTCAATATTTTTATTTTTTATTGATCATGGTGTTGCAATCCAATATCCAGGTGCACACAGTGTTCTCCAACTAAACTCAATTTTGTCTTTGTGGTTATCTTACAGTAATGATAATAATAAACAAGGTTTAGAAGGGCATCGTCGCTGACAGCGCGACCTGTGCTCTTGACTAGTCGCTATTCTCTCAGAGATCACCGTCCATTTAGGGTCGGCTCGCATAACGTTAAAGAGCCAGCGTATTCTTTTACTTCATGAACGACAACAGGAATTATCAGCAAATGTATCTCCTGGTTGAAGAAAACTCGATAAGTATTGTCATCATCGCATTTGGAAACATTTATCATGTGCATGACTCTTCTTTCAATTGTAATCAGCTAATCTCTCATATTCAACGCTCAGTAGGTTATACTAAGTAGGGTTGCCAGCTTAATCCGCTTTAAGATAGTGCATAATGCGGCCACTTTTGATTCATCTGGCATAACTTCGCTTTGCCATACTAATCGAATAAGGTCGAAAAGATAGTTCCACAAAGTATATAATGTAGAGTACTGCACCTATGTTGATTTACAGGTTTCTATCGTTGTCTCGATTATCATTCGAGACAACGATAGAAACCTGTAAATGCCTAGGTCTAAGGGCATGGTGTAGCTCATTACGGCGTTGTTGTATTCTTAAGACTTCAACCATTCATAGCAGGCTATATTCTGTTGCTCGACAGCAAGACAACATTCCTCATCAAATCAGTCATTTTTGGGTTAAGTTTTTATCAAATCTAAGATTTTTATACTGTGTTTTCTCATATGCATTTATCAAACCTTGACAGTCGAAACGTAAGGGTCATTTTCTTGTGATCCATGTTCCTAAGTTGATATTTTTAAGAGGAAATAATGAGCTAGTCACAATGAGTTCATGTGCGATCGCTTACTCCATTATCGGTCGCAAGACGGTGTCGGGAGGACGGACCTCAATATATTCAAACAAGTCAGTCGGTTTTTGCCAGCACGAGCATTAAAGTCACAACCACTACTACACCGTCGTGCTCCGGTATGACCTCGTGAGCGAGGGTTTGGTTAGATTTGGCGGTATCCATATTTATTTATGTTGATTTTTTAACCCAGTGATCCAAAGTCGCCTCCTACGACAAGCCAAGTATGCTCTGGTGGTGTTCTAAGCATAAGCTCATTTATAGGTCATGGGCGTGCTCCCGACTTCAGACACATACACTATTTTTTAGTAGCTAAAAAAATCACATTGGGAATGCCATAGATATCGGTACTCACCTGGAGACAAACATTCAGAAATTACACTTTTAAACCTAAATATTTTCAATTGACAACGGAAAAGTGCAAACTTGAAAAAATATTCGTAAATCCCACATATTTAGTTGATCGTTTATTATGATGATAGTTTTCGTTATTGCCTTTGTAATTTGAAGGTCCTTATGTAATAGGGTAATTCACAGTGTGTTCGTTTTGACACACAGTTCATTCGTTGAGAAGAAAAAGAGAAGATAGAAATGATGGTTGAAAGTAAGTTCAATGCTGGAGGTGAATATAATGCAAAACATATTCAATGGGGTTCAAGATTGACGAATCCAAAAAGAAAACAACTTTATGAAGCTATGGAGGAAAAGTAGATTGTTATTAGTAGGAGATCCTACATTCTGGCCTACGGATAAAATAAATTCCTGATCTAACAGACTTTTGTATAACTAAAAAAATTCCACGCACGTACGAATGCTATGGCAACAGATTGTTATGATTTATCGTCGATTGTATAAATTATTCACCGAAAATGGCAACAAAATTATTTATGTGAACTCTCGGGAATAGAGAGAACAGAATATTCTTTACGGCAAGCAACTAGACGTTTTAAGAGGCAGGCAAACTCACGCTCGCAAGTTAAATTTCCAAATGAAAATTGGACTAGAAGTGATAAAAAAGCCAATGTTATGGTTACTCATCTAAAGTGCGTATTCTCACCTCATGAACAAGTAAACACCTACATGTTACCAGACCAAACAGCGGATGATTCTAATTTTAAACCTATTAAATTTAAGTGATTATGACTTAAGATCGCAATAAAAAACTCCATAAATCCGAAAAAAGCACCAGCGCATGATTTTATTACCGGAAAAATGATCAAAGAGTTACCGGATAAATGCATTAAACTAATAACTTCCAAAGCAATAATGAGAACTGGGTACATTCCTCAGAAGTGGAAGATATCGCAAATCACAATGCTACATAAGCCTGGAAAAGATGAAATACGAATTTCGTCATATCGCGCAATCTCAAAACTAGTTGAAAAAATGTTACTAATAAAACTTAAACTATTACTAGAAGAAAGGCATATTATACAAGATCATCAATTTGGATTCCGAAATCAGCGTGGCACTATTAGAGCAAGTCCACAGAATGCAATCAAACACACTTTAGAGAAAAAATAATATTTAGGATTAATACTCAAAATTAAAGAACTTCTCCCGATGTCCATATAGTTCTTGAAAACTATCTTTTTTAAAAGTAATACTCGGTCAATCAAATTGAAGTAAGCACTGGTTTAAATGATATTAGAGCAGGCGTTCCACAAGGAAGTATTTTGGGACCAACCTTATATTTCCTGTATACAGCCGATTTGCCTTTTTCCTAAGAAGCAATAATATCAACATTTGCTAATGATAGAGCCATCTTGATTTCTCACAAAAACCTCCAAACTGCTTCAAAACAATTGCAAAATCATTTGAATAAAATTGAGAATTGGTTAAGGACTTGGCGAATAAAAGACAACGAAAATTCTAGTACCAAGTTTTCCCATGATTTGGTAAGTTTATCTTCATAAGTCAGAATCGTTTAATAAAAGGGGTTAGTTTCTAAATTTTGTTCATCTTACATGAGAGAACTTCTCGATGATTTTTTTTTTGTTTTTTGAACACTGCAATCTTTTCTGGGGCCGAAGCTTTCCCAACTCTTTCTCGGTTAATTTTTAATGTCCTACCTTCCGCCGTCACCAGCCAAATCAAGGACGCACGACAGGTTCGATTTTAAATCCATCTGCACATAGCATTGCTCCAGTCAGGCTGTACTGACATGGACGATGGTTCGGCCCATGGATTGTGCACTCCAACAGGGGGTCGTAGT
The DNA here is from genome assembly GCA_963556175.1 of Tipula confusa. Lineage (NCBI taxonomy): Eukaryota > Metazoa > Arthropoda > Insecta > Diptera > Tipulidae > Tipula > Tipula confusa. The sequence goes on along the minus strand of OY744476.1, from coordinate 187,309,549 downwards.
TGTGTTCTTCGTCATCACCGATCGTAATCAGGTGATGAAAAATTTCTTTTGCAACCCTCCCCCGTTGGGATTCGAACCCGGTACCTCCCGTCTCAAACACCACAGGTTTAACCACTGCTCCAATTGCTCGGCACCATTTCTTAATTTTGGCTAATATGTACTTACTTTTTATTGTATACTAGCTACTAGTTGATCCGGTCGACGTTGTCCCGCACAGGCGAGCTTTTCGGTAATAAATGTTTCTATAAATTTTGTGGACATGAATTTTCCTAGTCAAAGCCGCATACACTTGATGTTTGTCATTGTGATTTATTTATCGACATGGCATATACCCAACGATTCGGAAATTGTAGTCGTTTAAACTGAATCGGAGTATCGTTTGGGATCATTGGTATTCGTGGCAGTAATACATGATCTTTACATTTTCCTTTTGTTATGGCCTTTACATTTTCCTTTTGTTATGGTTGCCTTGATGATACACCCATACATTTTTTTGGCTACTTGTCTAGTGGCGTTGCAGAGCATTGGCGCGTTGAGATTACGTAGCAAAATATTGGGAGAACATTTTTAGCCGGCAAAATACGTCTTTTGCTTAACCATTGATGGCTTTTGTCGTTTTGACGAAGATTTGGAAAAACATTTAGAATTAAATCGTCTCTGGATTGTATACGACGGCCGAAATCGTCTAGAAATTTTAAAATGTTGGCTTGTGAGGTTGACATTCGAGGTTCCGTTACCAATTTCAAGTAATTGTTGTTAATTTAAATGATTGGACGCTGCGCCATAAAAAAATGAGCAATTTTTTCGACACCATGCGTTAATCGCAGAATAACTGGCAATGTTTGTCTAAAATCGCCTTTGATTGATTGATTAATTTAGAATATGTGGCCAAGTATTAAGCAAGATATCCTGGAAAGCGTCGGACATCCGTACATCGGTTTTTACATATGCTTGGAAGGATAAGGCAGGATATTAGTTAAATTAGTGTGATCGACCCGGTTACAGACACCTGGGACGCTAATAGTTAGTAATTTTTTACTAACTATTGGCCGCCAAGGTGTTCGTCTATTGTTACCTTATTTTCGTATGGGTATGTTATTTGATCCGTTTCTTTTTTAACTAGGGTGTTTGATTTTTCATTACCCTGTAGCCCTGTGTGTCCTGGTATCCATTGAATAACAATTTTGTTATTTTCGTGTTGTTTTGCTATGTTTAGGATCTCCATTTCGGGTAACGGTCGAAACTGGATTTGACGAAACAGGATAATCCAAAATTGGATATTTTAAAACGAGATAAGGTACAAAACGAGATATGGTACAAAACTGGATATTTCAAAACTGGATATTTTAAAACGAGATAAGGTACAAAACGAGATATGGTACAAAACTGGATATTGCAAAACAGGATATTTCGACATGTGATTTAAACTTAAAATGATTTTTTAGGAAAGTTCTGAAATATGGCCAGTTAGGAAGGAACTCGGTGAGTTCTTAACCGATTATGATGAAATTCTATATGTAGGATGGGAATTCATCATAATCGGTTAAGAACGAACTCACGGAGTTCCTTCCTAACTGGCCATATTCCAGAACTTTCCCAAAAAATCATTTTAAAATCCTATTTCCATCTTACATATCGAATTTCATCAAAAGCGGTTAAGAAATCACCGAGTTCCTTCCTAATTGGCCATATTTCAGAACTTTCCTAAAAAATCATTTTAAGTTTAAATCACATGTCGAAATATCCTGTTTTGCAATATCCAGTTTTGTACCATATCTCGTTTTGTACCTTATCTCGTTTTAAAATATCCAGTTTTGAAATATCCAGTTTTGTACCATATCTCGTTTTGTCAAATCCTATTTTGAAATATTCAGTTTTAAAATGTCCAGTTCTGAGCGGTTCTACTCCATTTCATACTGCTTGGTTTGTTTTTTGAATTTCACCGAAATTAATGAGCTGCATGCGCTTTTTGAGTCGGTTAGTATTAAACATTTTTGTTTTTTCATTTATAAAGCTTTATTGCTATTTTTGACAGCGACCAGTTCAATTGTTTTATTGTCGCTTCTCGTTGTAATGTTCTGGATATTTCGATGTTACTCTTGTCATTATTTCCATTCCTCCTAATATATATTTAATATTACCGATGCAGTTGTGGTTTCCCTGTTGTACGTAGGAGGTAATGATATTATATTTCCAATTTTATCGGGTTCTAGAGTGAGGTTTTGTGGAATCTATTGGAGAAAAAGAATATTCATTATATAAGTTTAGGAATTTTGGGAATGTTTTGTTGTTTCGTATTTGAGTGGCCAATTTATTATTTTTATTTAGTTTTTTAGCTGTATATTTGAGGGTCACTTTTTTATTTTCCAATTCAGCGGTTCAAGGTTGCGGCTTCGGCTAATAAAGCTGGTATAGGTGTTGTAATTACCATCTCAGTGCATATTCGTATGCTGATATTTATGATTTTTTGTTTCATGTTCATAAAATCTTTTTTTTTTTGAATCTGTGATAACATCTGTGAATTTTGTCCTGGTATCTATAATGGTTTTGTGTATGTTTAGCATTGTATATGGATGGGCTCCTCCCTTTGTGTGAGTTTGTATTTTCAATATTTTGTATTTTCAATATTTTCGGTGCGTTAGGAATTTCCGATAGTAGTAGTAATACCTAGAAGGTTTGTGCTTCTCTTTTGCTTCGAGTTGAGTTTCGTCGATTTTTGCTACAAAATGTTTTTATATAGTCTTATTTAACTTTTGTTTTTATATAGTCTTATGTAGTGGCATTTAGTTGTATTGTTTAGGTTTGGTGATAAGTTCCTCAAAGCTCTGTTTGTAGTGGGTTCTGCTTCCTTTTCATTTTGCTCTTTTATTAGGATGGCCATGTCATCTGCGAATTGATATATTGAGACTTTATCCGACTGATTATCGTGTATCTCCACTGCCTTGCAGAATCCCTTTATTGGTTACATGTTGGATATTTGTTGTCCAATTTTTCATTACAACAGTGCGGATTGTTAGAAATTGATAGATTTAGTTTATTGTGTACTGTGGGAACTGCTTTCTTTTTAATGTTTAACTCATTATGTGTTTGATAACATTATCGAAGGCCTTTGAGATGTCCGTTGCCACTAGAATTTGTGCTTTGTATTTTCGTTTGCTTTCAGTTAGCTCTGTGAAGAGGTTTGCAAAAATAGTCGATGATGACGTGCGGACTGGGAAGGAATGAACAAGTTCTTTCAAGAGTTCGAATGGTAGTCTTGTTTTCCTTCGGTAATATTGGCAATGCAGCCATTCTTGTTTCGACTGTCATTCTCACGGGAATGGAACAGTTCATTCCTTCTAGTCTCTCTAAGCCAAATAAAAAAAATAATCAGGCAATCCTTGGCATAATCATGAATGAAGAACAAGACCCGCCAATAAAGAAGCCTCTCACCGCAAATATGTTAAGAACCCATCAAATGAAAATTTAGCTATATATAAGGCGGCTAGAAATCTGTCAACGCAAACAGTGTCCCAAGCTAAAAAAAATATCAAAAAAATCTAATCTCTTCGCCCGAAAATTTGCAGCAAGCTCTAATTTACCTGAGTCTAACTTAATACCCCCGATTATCTCTCTAGCCAATTCATCGATGCGCCGCATTAGATTTAGATCTAGAGTTGTCGCTAAAGTCCTTGCAAACATTAACATCAACAAGTCAGTCGGCCCGGATTGTATTCCCCAATTGTCCTCAAATATTGCTGTAAATCCCTGTCTAAGCCACTATCATGTCTGTTCCACCGATCTATGTCTTCTGGCATTTTCCCATCCATCTGGAAAACAGCTAACATACATCCTGTGCCAAAAAAGTGCAGTAAATCGGACCCTTTAAATAATCGCCCAATCGCTATCGTCTCGGTGCTTTCTAAAGTACTTGAGACCATAATCAACTTCCAGCTGATGAAATATTTGGAAGCTAATCATCTAATTTCTGATCAGTATGGTTTTCGCGGAGGGCGTTCAGCAGGTGATTTAATTAATGTTGTTACTGAACAATGGAACAGAAGCATTCATCAATCTGGTGAATTTCAAGTCATTGCACTCGTTATCTCAAAAGCATTTGATCGCGTGTGGCACAAGGGTTTGCTGTATAAATTGAGGGCCTCCCCGGTTCGTTAATTTTATGTATTGAGAATTTTCTTCTTTGTCGCAAAATCCAAGTGGTGGTGGATTATAAACGCTGGTGTATCTCAGGGATCCGTCCTTTCTCCAACCCTTTTTCTAATTTTCATCAATGATCTTCTATCAGCAACTCTCAATCCAATATACTCCTATGCTGATAACAGCTCACTTTCCACCTCTTACAGTTTACCTTCTTCTTCATCGCGAAACGATGTTCTCGCAGAAAGAATGGCTATGAATGATCGCCTTAAGCGAGATCTCAATTCCATTCTTAAATGTGGTGAAGCCAACAGAGTTGAATTTAATCCCAACAAATTTCAAACCTGTGTTTTTTTCTGGCCGAACTGATGGTTATTCACCGTCTTTTCTGACTGGTGAATCCAGCTTGGCTACGTCTGACACATTTGAGATTCTCGGTTTAACTATATCAAAGTGAATATCTTGGGCTGGACAAATAAACAAAGCAGCGATTGGTGCAGCCAAATGTCTTGGATTTCTACGACGATGTAAGTTTTACTTTAATCCATCCGAAATACTTTCAATATATAAAACCCAGGTTGGAGTATAATTCTCATATTTGGGCTGGAGCACCGAAAACTCATTTAATTGCACTCGATCGGGTCCAAAACCGAACATTTCGAATGATTGAAGACGTAAAATTATTATCTGATCTTGATTCTCTTTCACATAGGCGTAATGTGGGAGCCTTATGCGTGTTTTACAAGTACTTTCATGGTCATTGTTCATCGGAACTTTATGAATTTATGCCTGGTTTGACAAAGCCCGCGCGTAATTTAAGACGCCTGGTACACTGATACAATCTGGAAATTAAATTCGCGAAGACCAATAAATTTAAAAACTCATTTTTTTTGTTAGGAGTACGCGAATGTGGAATAAACTGAACGACGAGACGTTTCCCTTGGAATACAATTTACAGAGATTCAAACTTAATATCAAAAGTAAACAACTAGAAGACTGAAAACCTTTATTCCTTTTATTCCTCTCTTACCTTTTTCCCTCCTAATCCTTCCTTTTACCTTTTGCAGTAGTGCTGTGTGTTTGTTGCTAAAACTTTCATATAAAGGATATACACACCTACATCCTAAGTGCTCTGAACATTTATATAAAAATTGTATTGGTTCATGTTTCGGTAAGGATTGCGATGTATTTTGTAAATCCGTACAACTCATGTTATATTTTTTCAGTTCATTACTCAACATATTTTCGTGTTGACAAATCTTAGTTCCAATAACCAAAGTTAAAAACCCGCCCGAATTTATTCTAAATCCGACTTAAAAATATTAAGAAATAAAAAATATTTAAAAGTTTAAAATAATTTTTCATCAGTAGTTGTCGATTTAGAATGAATATGGGCCCGTCAACCTTGAAGTTATTAAATTAACTTTTTAAAATCAATGGAACATAAAATAATCGTTATTACCAAATCTATATTTTATTTCTCATCTGTTTAGTGATAATCGAACTATTAAAATGTAGAAATTTTCAGTTTTTGAGGTGAACATGAACTAGTGGCATTGGCCACTATTGAAATTCATTTGACTTAAGATCACACATAAATTGATATAAAATTATATTTTATTCGAACATCCTTGGTCTTAGAACTTTTGCTAGAAGTCACTTAGATCATCGAATATCTTATTTTGTAGTAATCTAACTATCATATTTACTTTTTTAACAACTACATGTTTAAACTATTAATATTCGATATAACTATTCTATTGCGTTTAGCAGGTGGAAATAATTATTTGATATCGTTATCACTTGTGACGACTTAGACATTTTTTTTTTTTATAATACCCAATTTTGTGTTTTGACCGAACGAAATTAATCTCATTTGAAGGTGAAGTTGGCGTAAATAAAGGCAAAACGACATATTGAAAATATATCATGTAAACATTTGGAAAAATGAACAATATTCTCGAACGATGAATTTGCTTTCGGCTATTTAAATGGTTTGCACTTTTACGACACTGATTGATTATGAATTAGTTTCAAGAATAGTTTTTAGGCAAAGATTGTGTCATCATTTCTATTTATACAGAAATAATAAAGTTTTTGATGCCAATTATTTCACATCACATTTCGTATTTTGATTGATTTATGTTCAATAAAATGATTTTTTTCTTGTTTCAATTATTTTTTTAATAGATTCCTGCCACCACAACAAGAATTTTACTAAACCATTTTAAATGGGACAAAGAAAAACTAATGGAAAAATATTACGATGATGGTGATCAGGAAAGTTTATTTCGGGATGCTCATGTTATGAATCCTTTTACACAGGCATCAGTTAAGCCAAAGATACGAAGATCTGGACCGGAAGAATGTGAAATTTGTTTTTCATGTTATCCTTCAAATGTATGTTGTTTGAAAAATTTTGATTTATGTTCGGATAAAATATTAAATTTTTTTTGTTTTTTTTTAGTCAATGACCGGATTAGAATGTGGACATAGATTTTGTAAAACATGTTGGCGTGAATATCTAACAACAAAAATTATGGAAGAAGGTTTGGGCCAATCAATTGCGTGCGCAGCACATCAGTGTGATATTTTAGTTGATGATGTAACTGTAATGACATTAATAACAGAGCCGCGTGTCAAATTGAAATATCAAGTTTTAATAACAAATAGTTTTGTCGAATGTAATAGATTATTACGATGGTGTCCATCGGCCGATTGTAAAAATGCAATTAAAGTACAATATGTTGATTCGAAACCAGTTAAATGTAGATGTGGTCATATATTTTGTTTTGAATGCGGTGAAAATTGGCATGATCCGGTGCTATGTCATTTACTTAAAAAATGGATTAAAAAATGTGATGATGATTCGGAAACGTCGAATTGGATAGCGGCAAATACGAAAGAATGTCCGAAATGTAATGTAACAATTGAAAAAGATGGTGGCTGTAATCATATGGTGTGTAAAAATCAAAATTGTAAATATGACTTTTGCTGGGTATGCCTTGGATCATGGGAACCACACGGTTCATCGTGGTATAATTGTAATCGTTATGATGAGGATGAAGCAAGGGCGGCACGAGATGCACAAGAACGTTTACGTTCGTCGCTTGCACGATATTTACATTACTATAATAGATACATGAATCATATGCAATCGTTAAAATTCGAGAATAAATTGTATTCGTCGGTGAAAACAAAAATGGAGGAAATGCAACAACATAATATGTCATGGATAGAAGTAAGTTGTTTTAACTGTGGTTACATCTTAAATATATATTTATTTATACATTGTTATTTTTTTAAAAACTTTTCAGGTTCAATTTCTTAAAAAGGCCGTAGATATTTTATGTCTATGCCGACAAACACTAATGTACACATATGTATTTGCCTATTATTTATGTAAAAATAATCAATCAATGATTTTTGAGGATAATCAAAAAGATTTGGAATCAGCAACAGAAAAACTATCTGAATATTTAGAAAGAGATATTACTTCAGAAAATTTAGCCGATATAAAACAAAAAGTCCAAGATAAATACAGGTAAGTGTACTTTCTACTTAGCGATAAGGATTTGAATTTGTGTGTGTGTGTGTAGAGTAGCGCGTACACACAAATCAATTTGAGGTCAAGTTTTAATTGATACGAATTGGGTCACACTGAATCATATTGCTCGTTTATTGCTTGATAATTTATGAAATTTTTTATCTGGGTTATTGATGAATTATTAAATCTAAGACGTAAAATTCACAATAACACTTTGAGTCTCTCATTTCATAAAACAAGTAAAACGCATCATTTCCCATGAGCAGCGCATACAGGAGGACCTGTATGCTGAAAAAAATCTGTTTGGACACACCGATAGTTCGTATGTCACAGACCTACATTTCGTTCAATATTTGTTTGAATTTTAAGGCCCCCAAGTTGTTATTATTCGTCCGTTTATTATTCAACTACGCAATGTCAAAAATTGAACAAAAGAGTTGGAATGACGTCCTTCGAACAGCGGAAAAATAAGCTTTCGGTCTTGTTAACATACAATTCAGCAGCCAAGTACTAACCAATATTAGGCTGATGGACTGGGACCATTAACTTTAGAACAGAGGAGTATTTTCCATCTTCTCATAACATGACTTGTGATAGGGGGCACTCGCATGTTATTATTTTAGTAATTAATTTTTTTTAATTAATAAAATAAGGCCCAGCGCTGGGCTTCCTTAAAAAAGTATTAAAAAAAATCTAAAAAAGTAAGAATTGGATACCGCCAAAACTTAACAAGAAGTCCGCTAACTTTTCCGCAAACGCGGTTTAGAATTAGCACATGGATCGTGCAGTCGCTGAGACTAGTCGCGTTTTGGTGGCATTATATTCATGAGGAAATTGTGTCTCTCTAAGAAACTCAACGCACAAAAAGTGAAGACCATGTGTCACAAGGTTATTGCCATTGGGTTCCTTTTAGGGCCACAGGTTAAAAGGTCTTTTGGATTTGAAAAGCAGTCGATAACTTAAGTAAGCCCCAAGCCAACCTGTCAATAATTTGCATTCATGCGCCAACGGAGTAAACCCAAAGATAAAGTCTCATTTTACAGCAGTTTAGATGATCTGATGGGATCCATACCGGAGCAGATCAGTGATTGATAACTTTAATGCTAGAGCTGTCCAAAATCAGACTGACTTATGTAAAACGATAGATCCGTACTCCCGCTAGGAACTAGCGACCGATAATGGAGAAAGAACGATGTGCCTTGCGATCGCTGACGATCTATACCCGCTTAAGACTTCGCGAAGCCATATTGGTGGGAACGCTCTATGGAAGGTATTGAACACTTCAAATGCCGTCCAGGTGACTAAGTATGACGAAAACTAAACCCAAAAATGATTGGTCTGATAAGGAAGATCGTCTTGCTGTCGAATAACAGAATATAACCGTTAGAAAAGCGATAATACGTTTTGATTTAGCACGCATCAACAAAGCGGTTCTTATAACCAGAACCGCAAATTGAGTTTTGAGACGGAATAAGCGTAAATGGTGGAGTGTTGAAATCTTAAAACATTAATTTAGCAATGAGCGTCAGTAACTTCTTTAAAGGATTCACCGGACTGTACGATAGCAGGATGAAGGGTTAGTTCTTTAATGTGGCACTACAAAATCTTGCAGTACTTGAAGCGCTGCTATTCTTCATTTGTGATGAAGAGATTGAAGGTGAAAACAATTATTTTAACGGGAACTGCTTATTTGTTAGAATTACTAGCAGAATGATGTTGCTGGATAATGGATAGAACTTCCGACGTATAGTTCCATTCATCATGAGACAATTATTTTCAATCATCGGGTGCATTGAAGAACAAATCGAACCAATGATATTTAGTTCAATCAACAAAAATTCTATGAATACGAAAAAAATATTTTTATTTTTCCACGTATTTTCCTTTTAGCTATACATACTTTTTCCAGCTATGTTCAAAACAAAAATTTCTTCTGGACATTTTTTCTTAATTCCATCACACAAACACTGGAATAAGTTTGCATAATATACGTCGTTGATTGGTTTTCGTTTCTGCAGATAAAACTGCCTTCGCCTTCTTTAAATCCGATTCACCCCTTCCATCGGACTATTCTTCCGTCTCAGTTGTAAAGTGATGCGTTTTTTTGTTATGCCATTATGCGTATATATGTCTGCTAGCTCACGCACTTTCAGTAGAGAGTCATCTAATACCGTTTTGTGGGTTTTCTCCACCGTTTCTGGCATGGTCACCTAATTTGGTTGACCATTGCGATGTCCGTCTTTGCAACTCTTACGGCTTCATTTAAACTTTGCCATCCAATATTTTCCTGTGGTAAACGAACGAGCAGACTCCCCCAGAGTATAATCCACTTCGATAATGGTTAGACAAAGGCCTTTCAAATGAAAGTATATACCACATAACGATGACCAATTTGATCCACGTTTATGAATGAAACCTATGCAGGGTGGCAATCTTTTACCAAAATTTTGAATATTTTTTTCTCTTAATGATGGTTCAATTAGTGATATTTACTCGATGGTTTTGTTTTTGAGGTGTTGAACAATTTAAGCATTATCCGCATAAGCTTTACTCTTTAAGAAACCCCAGATCTTAGTCCAATCTCTTTCAAAAGATTGATCGTTTGCGTTGTTGTGTGGGATGTTGTACACCGTCCTGTTGAAACTACATATTCTGCACTTCAATATCTTCCAAGTGACTCCGCGAAAAGTTTCTAATCATCTCTCGATATCTAGCTCCATTCACAGTAATTGCTTTGCCATTTTGAAACCAATGTACTTTAATTTCTAATAAACATAAATAAAGATTTCACAAAATTTATGTCTTTAATTTAAAATTTAAAAAGATATCTCAATTTTGAACACCCTTTACAAGCACTGCGTAGTAAAAAATCTTCTACACGCTTATCGTTTATTCCATTATAAATCGGAAACAAAAAGTCTATAAGTGCGATACAGAGTTTGTTTAAATAGAAATGACTCAGAAATTAACTTATTTGTATGATGTTCAAAATTCTGTACTTCAGTGCCTTTTTAAAGATTTTCGGAAATGCTGGAAGAAGAGGGATTTGCCTTTAATTTGATACATTATATTAGTACAATAAACATGTTTAGCCATTGATATTTGTTTTTCCACAATTAATTTTAGTTTCGTATATTTTTCCCTCAAAATTAAATTAAATTGATGAACTTTACGTTCAAAAGTCAGCCGCTTTTTAAGTTTTAATGTCACCTGTTCAAAACCTAGTATCTACTATTTGTTTTCGAATTTTCGATATAATTTTTCAAAAGGTACAAAAGCAACGGTTTGTGGCTAATTTTCGATGCGTAAAAAGATCGTGCACCGATGCCTTAAAGTTGTAATCGGTTAATGGCAAACTGGAGTTATAAAATTATTAAAAATTGATAAAGTGGAATCTGGAATTTTTTTATAACGAGTAGTTCACACTGGCCTTGCTGAGACTTAAAATAAATCGTTCTCTTGGAGTTATTGCATTAATTCGGAGCTGTTAATATTTGGATGGGATGCTTTGTGGAACTATCTTTTCGACCTTATCCGACTGTTTTGCTCAAAAGTTTCGTTTCATAGCTCTTCTTTGCACGATATACATCTTACTGTATTACATAGTTTTGGAGAGAATCACAGTTGTAGGTATTTCGCTTGAAATGGTCTCTTGACGTACGTCAGTTGTTCTTAGACCAGAAAAGAACAATATCTTGTACCGCCAGTCCAGCTAGGTCTTAACTTTAAATTAAGTTTCTTTGACTGACCTGGCGGCGGAGGATTACGAATCACCATTAAATCACCGCTTTCAAATCTCTGAACGACAACCTTTCCATTATATTTCTTTTTATTGTATGCTTGGGTCTTACTATTTTTTGCAATATTGCGTTATTCCTAATTTCCTCTACGCACAACCTTCCACTATTAAAAAAATCTTCCAATTCCAAAATATCAAATTTTCGCTGATCTTGACAAATAACATACGAGCAGGCGAGGTACCAATCGACCTATTTGCTGTTTTATTCATAACAAACTCTGCTTCACCCAAAGCTTTATCCCATTCATAATTGGGTCTTGAAAGTTTACATAAAAGGAGAGTCAAAAATCGATTCATCCTTTCAGCCTGTCCATTCGCCCGTGAACATGACGTAGCCACCAAGATATGCTTAATCGCACTGAAATCCATCAATTCTTTAAAATTCCTTTGACATAAAGCACGTAACTATCAGATACTAAAACCTTAGATCGACTGTAATGCTGGAAGTATGATTGTAAATGCTTTACAGTTTCTTTCGAACTAACAGTTCTAGTTGCATACAACTTTACAAATCTAGTGAAACCGTCAATTATTAGCAATATACGCAAATTCTTAAGACTGGTACAATTGAGTGGACCATAATGGTCGACGTGAATAGTGGAAAACGGTTCCTTGTTAACTAGCTCCAAATAATCTAAACGAATCCTGTTTGATGGAGAATATGCAATACACTTTTTTTTATGTATTGACTAACATTACGTTTCGAATTGGGAAACCAATACATCCTACGAAATCAAATCAACAGTTTCGTCAACTCCACAGTGACCCACACCATCATGATACGTTATAATAATGGTTGAAATTAAAAGTGGAGGAACCCAAAACAATATCTTATCTCCATCCTTCCGATATACAATTCCATTTCGTAAGTCAAAAAAATTGTGCTCCTCCTTTTCAAGCAAATCCATCATTCGTATTATGACCTTATCTCGCGACTGGCTAATTCCAAATTAAACGCCAAACTTTTTTCCTCAACAGCCATTACCGAATTTATACGACTTAAACAATCAACGTGCTGCATGCGGCCTGAATCCCGATGCACTAATTCATAATCACAATTTTTAAGAGTTAGAGCCCAACGACTAATTTTAGGATGAATATCTTTCTTTTTCAAAGTAAGTTCCAATGACTTAAAATCCGTTATTAATTTGAACCTCAACCCATGTAAATAAATATGAAATCTTTGTAAAGCATAAATACTCGCTAAAGGTTCCAACTCGAAACTTGGTATCTTGATTCAACTTCGGTAGTTCGTTTGCTGAAGAACATAACAGGGTGTAATAAATTATCACAATTTTCGCAAATTTTCTAATAAACTTTCTAAAATAACTCAGCAACCTTATGAATCTGTGCAACTCATGTTCGTTCCTTGGAATCGGAAAGTTTTGAATTGTACTTATGTGATCTGGACTGGGTGATATTCTATTCCCGCTAATTAAATATCCCAAATATTTTATACGTTTCTGCAAAAAGTTACATTTTGTCAAATTTTTGCAAACGCACTTAATATATCATTACTGTTTACAAATTGTTGCATCCTGGCTTGCGCTTCGAGTTGTAAATCATCCAATTCATCGATCAAATCGATCAATTAGTTCGTCGTCGTCAACATCCAGCTGATTAGCTAAAATTATCTTGTCATGATAATATCTCATGAAAGTTTCTCCGGACTTCCATGTTCTCTTGTCAAATGTTTTCCTAAGTTGTAATTTATCTGGCCTGTGATAAAAAGTTTTACCAAACTCATTTAACAGCTGTGGCAAGTCGTATTGAATAAAATTAGGTTTCGAATGAAACCATTCGCGCGCTTTTCCTTTTAGCTTTGCAATAACGATTAGTTTCATCTCCGCATCATCATGTTTCGCGAACCGCATCAATTTGTCGTTCCCATCGCAGATAATTGTCACCTCCAAAATCCTCTACTAACTCTTTAATGGTTTTTATCTGATGCGCCGACATATTTGCTTCTCGTAATTGTAATTCCGGTGTCTGGCACGATTCATGTGTCGCTGATCTCTGTGGCGTTGGAATATTTTGTATATCCACTTTCAGCAATTCGATGATCAAATCATTTTTGGTTAAGCCGACGACTGTCATATTTCTTTTGGTGCACTCAGCAACCAAATCGTCCTTCATTTTAAAATATTTGTCCATTGTGGTTGGATTTTATAACATTAACCTCACTTTTCACTTGTACGCACGTGTTTTTTTTTTTTTAGTTTATCCCACTTCTGATCTAAAGTAATGGACAAATATTACTGTATTTTTAAAGACTTAAATACAGTAACTCAAATAACTGTAACAAAGCTAGTTTTATTTCTTTTTATTATAAACATAAACCTTTTTGTATTCTTTTTTCCCTTACACTTTTCCATAAACTTTAAACTCAAACTGACTCTATATAAAATAAAATATTCATATCTCTATAAAAGAGAAAGAGAACAACAGATTGAACCCTGAACTTATCTGTCACATTAATTCAGCACTCCAATTTAAACTTGCACATTCTATTCTGGCAGATCAATAAACAATTTATATTTTGTTTTGGAACAGTAAATCATGGTCAATCTTATCGAAAATTGGTTATCCTGGATTATATTTTTACCCCTAACCTGTAAGTAATGGATTAGGAGTTCCTCACGGCAGTCATCTATCTATGCATTTCGGTTTTTGTGGACAATATAAACTATTTAAAACTATTTCGAACGCTAATAGATTCTCAATATGATTTAAACAACTTTCTCTTCTACTCAGAAATTATTCGTAGATACTAGATGTGGATAAATATAAAACATTGAGTTTCAGTTGCTGGCGTTTGCTAATTTTTAAAGTTTCTTTCATTAGTGACTTTTATTCTTACCTTGTCATTTCATAAACATGTTGAAGTTACCATCGCTAAAGCGAACTTAAAGCTACGATTTGTAAAGTGGGTTTCGAAAATTTTTACCACGTTTCAAAAGCTGAATGTATTAATTTTACGCTAAACGAGAAAACTACTTTTTCAGAAAACTATTTTTAAAATTTAGGTTACCTTAAGCCATAAACAAAATTGTATTGTGTTGTTGTATTGAAGATTCATAGCCCAGTTCATCAAAGAATTAAATTTGCAAACCAGGGCCAACTTTTGCTTAAATTACCAATTTACCAGTGAAGCATTTTTCTTATTCAAGAACTTCCAGATGATTTTTGTATCGAACGCAGGACATAAATACATCAACGGTTTGCTAATCAATGACAAGAATTCGAGTATTTGGCTTAGTATTTGTATTGAAGATTTGTTTTTTCTGCATTTGCGTTCAAATTATTTTGCCTAGGAAACGGAAATTATTTTTGCTACACGTCACTAAATATTTCACCTATTTTAACCTTCGTCGTGTGGTTCTCTGATTTGCTGTACATGTTCTTTTTTTTGGAACAAAGAATGCCAAACTAAATTTGGTGTCAATGGTATGGTTTATACCCTAAATTTAACAGGGTCATCTATTTCGTTGCCATTTATTTTGTACATTTTCTTTGTACTAAGATGGGGTTCTAAATTCTTTTTGATAGTTGAAGACCCACAATAATGTGAATCTATTGTTGCACTCGCTAATATGACTTTAAACTTGCTGTTTTGGATCTATTTGGATCAATTAGATGCGCGACTATTTCGATTGAATTTGCGTCTTGCTTATATCAAATGAATTGGTAAAAACAATTTACTCTTCAGCTTACTGGCTTTAAGATGATCATATTCTTTCTGCGATAGTTGCTACTAGTTGTTCTTGTTCGCTTTATTGTAACCTTAACAATAAATTGCCTGGGGATCTATTATGAAACAATATTCGCTTTCGAAAAAACCGATAACTAAAGATTTGATACGCGACGAATATGCTAATAGGGCAATTTTCCAATTAGTTCCGCCGATGAACACCAGTTGTATGTTAGGCATAAACAATACGAGAAATGTGATATTCGTTTGGGAAATTTATAAAATAAATTTTAGGTTACATTTTCTTGTTATTTACCGTCATATTTTTAGTTGAAAGTGAGTTCTGTTCTGAAGAAAATTAAATATGCGTTTGATACTATTTCGAAATATACAAACAGAACATTTAATATGAAACGCATATTTTATTTTCTTCAGAACAGAACTACTTGTATAATAACTCAAAATTCTTTATTAAAACTTTCATTATAAATTGTATGTCTTTAGTTTACTCTTGCAAATAAAAATATGATGGTAAACAACAACAAAATGTAATCTAAAACTTACATTTTTAATTCTCATTTCCTTTTTTACTCGATTACATGGCCAGTATTTATAATAATAGGCATTGGACCAACAGAAAAAACGATGGACCATTTTTGAATTTAAAATCTTTATTTTTAATAAAAAGGCATTTTAAAATCACTCCCACAAATGTTTTGTTTACATGAATAGTATGCTTTATTCTAAAAAATGGTTAACTTTACTGTTAAATTGCACACGTTTTTATTTAAATATATTAATTAAAACTATTTTCACTAAAAAAACTTATCTGATTAGTTTAATTTCTTCCAATCCATTTATAATTTTTATGTTTTTCACGTTAGGGTAAACATGTTTTCCCATACAAAAATATGACATTTCAATATTTATCCCTCACGGTGTCGCATTTTGCGACCAAAACTGTAACTAAAAATATGCCCTATTGTCAAATTTAAACGAATGAAGATTGTAACAAAAGAAATAAAATATTTGTTTATTGGGTATATTTATGTTTATTGGTTTATGAAAAAATTAAATTTGTCTTTATTTACAAATACAATTTTGACAACACTTCGAATAATACGATATACGCCACCTATGAAGTCGGATTTTGACGTCACATTTTCGTAAAATTCGATTCATAAGCAAAAAAATTCGTCGCGAATCGAATTTTTCGAAAGCGCATATGTTTCATAATAGACCCTCTGAGCATTCTTCTTTAGATTTAGAATTTAAATGCCAAACATTTAAATGCGAGTTTTTTTCGCATCCATATCAACAACTTTTACGCAAAGGATCAATGGTTATTTTACAAACAAGTGTAATGTATTTAGGGTTGACATTCAATCTTTGGCCTTTGGCCTTGCAAAAAGCAGCTTTTACGCATGAAAAATTGTAAAGCCACTTGAAAATAATGTTAAGTGTAATGTTAATGTTATTCATTATTTATAGGAGACCATCTTTAATTTACAAGTCGCGTGACGTTGTGGCAATTGTTCGAAACTATTAATTTTTAAAATAAATTTGTTGGAACTCGATATATATATATATATATATATATATATATATATATATATATATATATATATATATATATATATATATATATATATACTCAATTCTGTTTTTATGCGATTTTATTTAATGCGGTTTTAAAGTTTTGCGGTTTTTTATACAACTTTTTATTCGAATTTTTTATACGATTTAAAAATTATGCGACTTTTCGTCCTTTCAATTTTGTATGAGAATCCCAATTTTATACGATTTTTATTTTTGTCTCGTAAGTATGCGAATCCCAGTTTTCCATTTGTTTTATATTATTCATTTGTAAAATTTTATCTGTAAGGGGGATCCCAGTTTTACATGACTTTTATTTTTTCTCGTAAAATATACCATATGCCGCCGCATCATTATTATTGTGTCTGCTGTGGTTTCAAGTCGATATTCGTGTTATATAGTTTTTGTATTGTAAAATACTGGTGTAATTTTAATGTGAGAAGTTTTGTTTTTATTAAAAAAATGGTAACATTTTTCAAAAATGAAAAAAAATTTTTAAAAATTTAAATTAAATTATTTTCCAGAATTTTTAAATTGATTATAAAATTAAATTAATTAAAAAATATCCGATGGAAAAAAAGAAGCAGAAACGAACGGGAATTTCTTTGGAAATTAAAATTGCAATTTTAGATCGCTTGGCGAAAGGAGAAAGACGGATGTTGGTAAGCATTTTGATTTCGGTGAATCTACTATAAGAGCCATTAAACATAATAAAGTGTCAATACGACAGTCTGTTATTTCCGGAACAAAATTAAGTTCGAAATTGTCATCGTACACAAGAAATGTTTTAGTAGAAAAACCCGAAAAAGCGCTGGTAATTTGGATCGACGATCTAACAAAAAAAAGAATTCCTTAAGATGGTTTGTTAATAAAAAAAAGGCAATTCGCTTTTACGAACAATTGAAGCAATTGGAACCATCTGCTTCTACTGCTCGTTCCGGTACAGCATTTTCAGCGAGCACAGGATGGCTTACCGGTTTTCTAAAAAGAAATGCTTTTCATAACGTGAAGATTACCGGCGAGGTAGCATCAGCAGACGAGGAGGCTGCTAGACATTATCCTGAACAATTAACAACAATTATTGAAGCTGGTGGTTACTGCTCCGATCAGGTTTTTAACGCAGATGAGACGGGGTTGTTTTGGAAAAAATGCCAACCCGAACGTACATTGCGAAAGCTGAGAAAAAAGCAAGTGGTTTTAAAGCAGCCAACCTTTCTACTTTGTAGCAATGCATCAGGAGATCGGATGCTCAAACCCCTACTGATAAATCGATCGCTAAGACCACGGGCCCTAAAGGGTAAAGATTTAAAAAATTACCGGTGCATTGGATGGCCAATAAAAAAGCTTGGGTGACATCTGCTGCTTTCACCGAATGGTTTAACATTTGTTTCATCCCGGAAGTGGCACTTTATTTGAAGCAAAAGGCACTCGATTTTAAAGTTCTGTTAATTGTTGATAATGCTCCGTCGCATCCCAATTTAGAACATCCAAATGTGCAGATATTGTTTCTTCCACCTAATACAACGAGCTTAATTCAGCCATTAGATCAAGGCATAATTGCCACTTCCAAAAAATATTATGTACGACGAACTTTTCAATTTATTTTGGATCAACTTGAACATGAGTCAGTTACACTTACAGACGTTTGGAAATAGTTTTCGATTTTAGACTGCATTACTTCTGCTATCAATGAAATCAGACTACACACTTTAAATGCCTGCTGGAAAGCACTCTGGCCTCGATGCATTACTAATAACAATGCAATTAATAAAACATTGGCGGTTTCTGGTGAAATTATTGCCTTGGCACATCAGATTGGTGGAGAAGGATTTGATACATTCAACGAGAATGATGTTGATGAATTGCTTGTGGACAAGGCCTTAAGTGATGATGATGTTATCGAATTGTTGGATCCGGTCCTAGATCCAGAAAATAACAGTGATGTAGAAGATAGCGAACCTGCTCCGCTCACTGCAAAAATAATTCGTGAAGGTTTTCAACTTTGCAACTCATTAGAAAATCATTATCTTAATAATGACCCGAATTCTGAACGAGCATTTAAATTCCAGCGTGATCTAAAGAATTGTATTTCTGGGTATCAGGGACTTAAAACAATTTCAGAAATCGTCGCAAAGCTTAGCCGTTGAAGTAAACACTGGATGTAACGAGGGAGAATCAATTTCGTCACCAGATTTGTTGACTATCTATTCTAGCGATGATAGTGATTTGGCACCAGTTCACAAACGGTCGCGATTTTTGTCAACAAGTGAAGATACTGACTAGGTGTAATTATTATTTAATTTTTAAGTAACTCCTTTCTTCAAACGACTTTGGGTACCCACCATAATCCTATATTATTGGCTAACTTGGTCTTTTTTATGCGATATATTGGCTATATTTTATTATCCCTATTTATTCAACATAGGGCTATATTTTTGGCTATATTTATGGTTTTATGCGGTTTTCGAAAATTATGGAACCTATTCCTATTTATTCAACATAGGGAGTGTCTTTTTATGCGTTTTTCTGAGGAACGTATCCATCGCATAAAAACAGAATTGAGTCTATATAAAAGAATTACTGTTAAAATAAAAGAGTTATGTGTTCGAATTATTGTAGTCTTAGATATTGTTGAGTCATTTAAATGCCTAGGAGTTATACGGTGGTAGTCGTTTTAGTTTTAAAAGTCGTGTGAATTTGTTACAAAATTATTTATTAGCTATTTGATTATTTAGATATTTTGTCCTAATTCCGTATTCAGATCAGTGTACTTTAGTCTTGTGCAATCTAAACTTCAGATTGGCATACTTTTCCAATTTTATGTCCATAATATTTGCTTAAAATTGTATAATGAGAAATATATGTCGCAAATCACGATTAACTTGTACTCTATCTTTATTTAAAATTCCTTTAAAAATTTAACTATCTACTACGACATGCCAATCACCTTTACTGTCCACTATGGAACATTTTGCGCAGTTTTTCAGGTCTGTGGCTCTGTTTGCCTTAAATTTATAATAAGAGACCAGAGAGTTTAAAACAAATTCTAGATTACTCGATATTTTTAAATTTTATTAAATCATCGGCTCATGAATGTCCCCTAACACAGGGCCAAAAATCATTAACATTTTAATTCAATAATCGCCCCAATTATATTAAATTTTTTTTTTTTATTTATTTTTTATTTCTAGATATTGTGAAAAACGTCGTAAAGTTTTATTGGATCATGTACATGAAGGTTATGATAAAGAATGGTGGATTTATACGGAATGATTAGAATCTAATGATTAATTAAGTAATTAATTAAAAAAAATAAAAATAAAATTTAAATAAATAAATTGAACAAAAAAAAAAAAAAACAAAAAAACAATAATAATAATTTAAAAGAAGCAGAGCGAACATTTTTATTTAAACCAAAACTAAACTAAATCAAAAAAACCAACAAAAAAATGGAAAAATATATAAATATTTTTTTTTTTTAACTTCAAAATTAATTTAAAAAAAAAATTTTCAATAAATTAAATGTGTACATTAAAAAGGAAAAACAAACAAAAT
Source organism: Tipula confusa (assembly GCA_963556175.1). Classification (NCBI taxonomy): domain Eukaryota; kingdom Metazoa; phylum Arthropoda; class Insecta; order Diptera; family Tipulidae; genus Tipula; species Tipula confusa. Next base: position 187,289,224 of record OY744476.1, on the reverse strand, counting down.
CTAAATTAATTAAATATAAATTTCAGTTGGAACCAAACCAAGATTATTCTCACACAAAACATGATACATTTTGATTTTTAAATTTCATTTCAATATCCTACTACTACTACTACAACACTACTACTAAATTAATAATAATTAATTAATTAATTATTAAAAATAATAAATAATAAGAAAAATCATATATTTTCGTTTTTTGTTTTTTAAGTTTTTTTTTTTGGCAATGAGTAAATATTTTTTTTAGGTACATATATTATATTTATTTAGAATTTTTATTGTTAAAACAAAATATATATATATATATATATATATATATATATATATATATATATATATATATATATATATATATATATATATATATATATATATATAAATATATAGTTGTTTTTTTTATATTAAAATATGTATTATTATTATTATTGCTTATGATAACTCCATTTTTTACATATATTTATATATATATATATATATATATATATATATATATATATATATATATATATATATATAAAGTTGTAATGTTTTTGCGAAAATTAATTAATATAATTAATGAACAAAAAAATTAATTAATAATAATAATAATAATATTTTTAATTTTACTTTTTATATTATATTTCATCCACATTATGTTTTTCTCACTCAACAATTTTGTTTTTAACTTTTTATTTAATTTGATTATTATTTTTATTTTGTTTTAATTAAAAAAAAAAAATTAAATTATTAATATTATTTTATTGCTTATTATTTTAAATAATATATAAATATATAATTAGAAAATCAAAACAAAAAAATAAAAACGAAAATGAAAAAAAATTAATTAAATTTTATATAGAATTATTTTTCAATTATAAAATCTTTATATTTTTGTACACTATGAATTTTGTGATCAATTAATTAATTAATAAATTAATACAATAAAAAACTAGAAAAGAAATTAATTTTTTTTTGTTTCAAACCAAAATTTTATCAGCTTTATAAAGTAAAATAAAAGTAAAAAAAAAAAACTAAAAAAAAAAAAAAACAAAATAAAAAACAGTCTTAGACAAAATTTAATTAAATTTAACAAAATAAAAAAAAAAAAATTAAGTATATCGACAAAAAATGAAATCGTTATTTGTACGTACTTATAAATAAAATAAACTTTAAGTTACAGGAATAATATATATATATGTATATATATATATTATTTTTAAAATTTTAATTACAAAAACAAACTTTATTTAAAATTACATTAAAAAAAACGTATGCCAAACATCAGGAAAAAAAAACGTCGTCGTACTTTAGAATATTTTGGACCATCTACTCGAACAACGGTGTTAAAAATTAGTAAAGCGATATTTAAAAATAAAATCTAGTTCTTTTATTATTATTTTTTTTTATATTTGTTATTAATTATTATTAAATATATTAAATAAAATCATAAAAAAAAAAATTTATATAAAATGATGAAAAGTAAAACAAAATTATTATTATTATATATATATGACTATTATAAATATATAAATATTTTATTAATTTGTTTTTATATATATAAAAAAAAAATGGAAAAAAAAAATTAAGAAAGTAATTGATAATGTGTAAATAAAAGAAAATAATTATTTTTAAAAATAAATAAAACAAAAAATGTAAAAAAATTAAAAGGAAATCTTTAAAAAAAATAAAGTGCGAAGAAAATTAGAATAACTAATAAATAAAATGATTATAAAAAATAAATCAAGTTTTTCGATAATCGGTAACCGTCAAATTTTCCACATTAATAAATAAAATTAGAGCAAAAAATTTAAGCCATGTTAAATTGAATTTATAAAAAAACAAACAAATAAAAAAAACTTGTGCAACAAAATGTCAAACGAAATGTGCACGTGTAAAAAATTGCTTCGCCTGCAAAAAGTGAAATTAATATTATTTTAAATAAACAAAGTGCAAGAAACATATTGGAAAATAAAAGTGCATCGTCGTCAATTGACAATAAACTAAATAGTGATGTAGGTTAGTGTTTAGTGCAAACAGGTATAGATAAATACATAAAACTGTTTAACCTAAACGATAAACCGAAAATCAGCGGCATGTGCAAGCGAATGAAACTTAGATTTCCGAGGTGAAAAACAGAAATAGAAAAAGTGCCTCAACCATTGAAATTAGAAGCAGACCATAAAAAAGCAAAAGAAAATCACCTGCATAGAAGAATCACTATAGAGGAATCCAGTAAAAGAAATGAACCAATACAGTGTGTTAAGTGTCAAGAAAATGGATAAACCTTATTGTACGTTGAGCGATGTCTGTGTTATTTGTGGAGATGCTTTTGTAAAAATACTTAGGTAGCAACTTTGGCTGAAATTATATGCTGAAGCGAAGAGTTAACCGTCGGCAGCGAGAAGTGCACTTAAAGCTTAAACTGCCAATCATCCGGAAGAACAGAAATTGATCTAAATTTTTCGTCTAACGACATCCAATCCAAGGTGGGAATCACATTGCAACCGTAAACAGCAGCGTCTATCATGGAGTTCCATACGCTAGTTTGAAACATCTCTTCAGGTTTAAACAAGCTTACCGATATGATGCAAAGTTTTATGGTAAAAATATAAATGTAGAATCAGGTAGTCGTTAAAATTCAAGAATAAATGCCTTTAAAATAGCTATATGGAATGCAAACGGCTTAGCACAACACAAAATTGGAGGTTTAAGCATTCTTCGTGCACAATATTGACATTATACTACCATGGTATGTTAGCCCATTGACTTGATAGATGTCGCTACTGGTATCGTTTTAAAATAATCAAGATATTTCTATATGTATAATCGCCTAAATGTCATATATTTATACTAATTGTTGACAATATTCTATCGACCCCACAAATTCAATCCAAGGGCATCTGCCGGCAAGGACTCTAATATTAGTAGAATACTGCTTACCAAAACACGTTATAAAAACAAACCACCTACTGGCCAACAGATAAAAAAGATTCCGTATCTAGTAGACTTTTGCACAACGAAGTGTATGTGACCGAGCAATTGGCGCAGTAACCAGCAATTGGTTAAAGCTGACCGCCTGTTGGAGTGCAGAATCCATGGGCCGAACCATCGTTCATGTTAGCACAGGCTGGCTGGAGCAATGCAATGTGCAGATGGATCTAAAATCGAACCTGTATTCGTGCGTCCGCGATTTGCCTGCTGATGGCGAAAGATAGGACGTTAATAACTAACCGCGAGAGAGCTGGGAGAGCTTCGGCCCCAGAAAAAGATTGCAAAGTTCAGATACAAAAAAAAAAGTGGATGTGCTCCCACAAATGTTAAAGCAACCAAATACTATATAGATCTGTATCATTAACCAGTGATAGTAATATTGGGAATCGATGTCCTAAAGACAGAAACGTCAAAACTTCTCACAAACAAGCAAACTAAAAGAGTCTAATTTAGGAGACTAAACGAATAAAGTACTTTTCTAGATATTCCGCTTAGTACACCAACTGATATTGATGAGGCTCCAGAAATGTTTTGGAGAGGACAGCAAAAATATTGTACACTCGCCGCATAATATAAATACACATAGTACTACCATCATAAGAAAAAAACGGTTTACCCGCGAGAGAGTGTTTCTGATGTCGGGTCGATAGAATCTCGTGAACATTTAGTATAGATATATGACATTTAGGCGAGTACACATATAAAAATATTTTGATTATTTTAAAACGATACCAGTAGCGACATCTACCACGTCAATGAGCGAACATACCATGGTAGTACTATGTGTATAAATATTATGCTCGCTGTTAATATTCCTGAAAAATTTTATAAACTACCCTGTGACATCCAGGAACTTGTTCAATAAGATAAGCAATTTGCGCATTGGGGATGATTGAAAAGGGGCTTTTTATCACTTGATTACGATCGGTGATGAGAATGAACAGCACCAATCCATCGTTCATGTTAGTACAGGCCTGCTGGAGCAATACAACGTGCACATGGCTATTCAAAGCCAACCTGTATTGGCGTAAAGCATGACGTTAAAATGAACCGCGAAAGAGTTGGGTGAGCTTCAGAAAAGATTGGATAGGTTACACACAAATAAAAGAAAAAAGTTTAGTCTGTGGAAGGCGACGAAAAATTTAAAAATGCAAGTTAACTCCAATCCACTGATTAGACTAACAAGTGGAAATTAGGCAAGAACCGACAGAGAAAAAGATTTGCGTTTGTTGATATTCTAAAAGAAATGCTTCCACTTCATCAAGAGGGTAATAAATTTGTGTGACCTGAACCAACGGACTGGTTCATGTCAACTGGGCAAACCAGATGTTCAATTTGAGTTCGGAAATCAACTTGAAACCATAGAGAAAATGAAATTCGCTAATTGAATTCACTTCTGAATTGAAAGAAATAAAACCATGTTTCCAATAATTAATATTACTAGACATAAACAAAATTACAAGTAATCTGAAATCCAGTATTGGATACTTATGGCATTTGAGGAAGCCACAGCAGGACAGATGTACGAGTTGAAGAAATCTATCACAGTTTGGCTTGACAGTATGACAGTGTGGCGTCGCTGCGCGAGTAAGGCGACATATTTTGTATAACATATTTTTGGTCTATTGGACAAGAGGGATTTGTTGTGTGGCGTGGGCGCGACGAAAGTTAAGATGAGCGTCGTATCGTAATTTTTAGTTAGTCCGTTTTAGTAAGTTCACCGAAACACAACAATACACATAAAAAGAAAAAATATTGTAACGCGGTTGAGACGCCATTAATAATATTATTTATAATTTAAATAATATAATAAAAAGTAATATAAGTTTAAAGAACACAAATAGTTAAGCCAAAATTGTTTTTGTGTTGTGGAATAAATAATAAAATAAAATTTTATGTGTGGGGTACACACGTACAGTACCAAGGGTAGCTAGAGCCAACATTGGTTCGTAAATAATCTAACAAACCAACAACAACAGTATACACCAACGTATACCAACAACAAACACCCCCAAAACAGTATCCAAAGTGGGAGATGTAGTTTGAGAAAACATCGTAATTGAAGATCAGCAGTAATTATGCGACTAGCCAACCTGACTATCGTTTGTGATCATGCGCCCACTGATATAAGCAAACCCAAAGATAAAGACTCATTTTACAACAGTTTAGATGATGTGATGGGATCTATACTGGAGCACGACGTCAGAATAGTGATTGGTAACTTTAATGCTAGAGCTGGCAACATTTAGACTGACTTATGTGAAAACATTGGTCCGTATTCCTGACACGATCTAGCGACCGATAATGAGAAACGAATGATGTTCTTTTAAATCGAAGAAATGGACCATGATTAACACATGGTTAACACATACTAAGGAAAGGTCTCGGGTCATCCAAGATGTGAGATCTTTTCGGTTGGCAGTTTCCTTACAAGTCAGGGATTACAGGAAAACGAAACTGTGAAGGTCTAATAAACGAAGATGAGAAAGCACAATATCAGTATCTAGTTAGCAGTAGCATTATGAAAACCAACCCTCGTTCTGATGATGTGAACGCTTCATGGAAGTATTGAAATTTACGGTTGTCAGTACTGCCCAGGCGACTCTAGATATGGTAAAAAATTAAACCCAAAAATGATTGGTTCGATGAGAAGTGTCGTCTTGTTGTCGCGCAACAGAATACAGCCTATAAAGAAACGCGAATACATTTTACAATCGCACGATAAAACAAGCGATCTTTGCTAGGAGAACCGTCAAGTTAATGTGTAGACAGAAAAAAGCGTGAATGATGGAAGGCTGAAGTCTTAAGAGTACAACAACTCAGCAATGATCACAGTTCTCGTAATCATGCCTTCAGACCTACGTCTATCGATATTCGGGACCAAGATGGAATTATGTCTGATTTAGAATTAAGAATTATGCCTGATGAATGGAAAGTGGCCGCGTTGTGCTCTATCCTTAAAAAAGGAGATCACTCAAAATGTGAAAACAATCGCGGTTTAGCTCTTCTTTGCACAGCATACAAATTACTGGCTTACATAATATTGGAGAGAATCTCTCCACTGGTGGAAGAAATTGTAGGTGACTACCAATGAGGATCGTGACGTACATTAGGTGTTCTTGGATTTCCAACAAGCCTATGACTAATCCATCGGGATAGCTTATGGTTTGCTTTGTGATGTCTGGGAATACATGACAAATATATGCATTTATGTAAAATGACAGCAATGCAGTCAAAGCTGTGTAATAGTTGATAACAAGCTATCAGGAATTTTTGTAATTAGTTCTGGTGTACGGCAAGGAGATGCTCTGTCCCCGATACTCTTTAATCTCATTAGAATTTATCTTTCGTAAAATTGAAACAGCTCAGGACAACATCTTGTATCGTCAATCCAACTAGGTTCTGGCATATCTGTGTAATTGGACTGGATAGTACCGGGGTCAAAGAACTACTGGATTCACTTGTACGATTCTCGGCTTCCGTTGGTCTCAAAATCGATGAGTCTAAAACCAAATATATGATCACTGGTTTAGTGGTGACCACACATTTGAAGGAGTGATAAGTTTCTGATACCTCGGGTCCCTTGTCACTCATGATAACTGTGTGGGAGAGGATATAAGCGCGTCTTGTCACTGGTAACCGTGCTTTGTATGCCTTACCTCCAATGCTTAAGTTAAAATGCCTTGCAAATGCCGACAATCCAAAGTTGTACAAGATATTGATCACACCCGTTGTCATGTATGGGTGTGACAGTTGAAAGATGGTTAATGACATTCGAGAGAAAAGTCATGCGCATGATTTATGGCCCCAAACGTCATACATTCACTCACGTTCTGCGAGCCGATCCTCTAAACGAATGGTTTTGCGATCTCTGATAGGAGAGCCGCCATTTCGCAGGCGCAGTGGTCGCTGACGGCTATGATTGCTCTTTGGGGTAGAGAACGACTTGTCTTCTTTGGATTGTCTAGAACATTAGGAACAAGTTTGGGATCGTATTAATACTGTAGTATCTGATGCTGAGAGCTTTTGATTAAAGCATGAATCATTACGATCGGACCACTATTACGTTTTCTATTGACTTTTCATTCATATTAGACCCGTTCTCATGTGTCCAGACTCAGGACCTCAAACGAAACGATTAGTTACACCTTTGGTTGATAGGGATCATGCCTAACCAATTTTTTTACTGGTGTGTATCAATCACTTTATCACTGCATTCTGGTAGTTACGCCACCGGCCCAAACTGGCCACCACAACACATTTAGAACCACTTCAAACGATTCCAATAAATTAGAACCTTACAAAATCTAATGTGAACCTTACGAATTTTACTGAAAATCATTACAAATGTTTGTTTATTTTTTAGTATATCAAGGCTGTAACCAAAATCAAACATCCCTGGGCCATATAAATATGAAAAAGGGTATATCAGCCGACAGCTGAACTTTGATTCAACATTTAAAAATCATGTTTATCGTTAAATTATTTATAAGCGCTGCCGAACGATATCATGCAAAACTATATAGTTCTGGTGAATCTCGATAAGTACAGTACATATACAAATTACAGTTCGTCACATCGATTTAAGCGTATAGTAGTATAGACAAAACAAAACTTCTGAGCCAACCTCATGTTAATTCATGATTGCCATAACTATAACTTCTCAAATGTATGAAAATTTAATTAAAAAAAAAAAAAAAAAATGTCAGGCACTTTAATTGAACTTTATAGTTGTTATTTTTGTTGTATGGATACGCGGTATTAACTTATTACTACAATTATTATTTATAAATTATATTATGTTTAAATTCGCGACCTTTTAATTTTAGTTTATAGTTTTGCAGTTTGTAAATCGTAACGTTTTTTTTTTGTGTTTGGTTTTTAATTCACAAAATCCGAGAATTCCGCGCTCTCGTACTAATTATTCGTGATAAAAGTAGTAACGATCGTTTAATAGTTTTTTTACATTACACAAGTGTGTTTTGGTTTCGATATATATGTCATTTGAAGTGTATTAATCTATAGCATTTGTGTTTAAAATAGTTTTGTGATATGCAAGGGTGTTGGATACGAGTACAACACATACGGTAAAAGAAGAAACGGAAAACACATCTGTTTCAGGTGGATTAACCTAATGACAGATAATCATTTAACGGATACAAGTTTTTGGATAAATATATATTTTTTGTAAGCTATATTGTTTAAATTTATATGTAGTTTGGATCTGGTTAAAGTCGGTGCGAACGACATAATATGAGTTGTAACTAACTGGGGCCGGGCTAATTAATTTGTCAATAAACTACATACATATATAGATACACATAATATTATAGTAAGAATAATTACCGGTATCGCGTATTTTTCGGCAAATTGGTAACATATATTTTCGTTTGCTCGGAACGCTATGCTCAATCAAAATTATTAGTGAAGGTTGATTTTATTTATTCATATTATAGGCATTCAAGCTTGACTGAAACTGAAACTTTCGAAAAAAAATGTGCTAGTAAAATAGGTTTGTCCATTATTTTTTACTACATAGCGTTAGCGGAAGGAAGTACACAAAAATAAGCATGATCTCTTTAAAATTTTAAAAAGTATCAATGTTCTTTTGGTTATCTTATAGGAAGTGGCTAGATCGGATACACAAGGTCATTACACTTTCTTTCAGTAACGTCTTTAGTATAGTACACAGATATTGTTTTAGGGCTTTGGCGAAAACAGAGAAGCTACCAGACGTTCTTATTTCAACCGGCGAATTGTTAAATATGATAGGTAATTTCACATTGAAGAAACGTCATGATGTGATCGTTGGCGAGCTCTTTTAGATCGTCGTAGCTGCGTTGTAGGTTGAGGAATTGCCTCACTACTTGGTTGATTTTTCGACAAATCGCACCATCTGTGACTGGTTCTTGACCTTTCTGAAGACTTCTTGCTTTAGCACCATGCTTTTTATGGTACTGATCATCTTATTTTTGCTTTTATGGTTGCTAATCTGTTGTTGGTTCACTATTCGGTGTATATGGATTTGGTGTTGATATATCCTCGTTTCCATGGACCAAAATCCTAATACCGTTTTTGTTGGTGATTTTCCGATACTAACACATGAATTGCATGAGCAAATATTAATAAACTTGTTATTATTATTTAGTTAGTTATAATATTAGTTAGTTAGTTATAATTATAATATTCAATGTATTAAATTATATGCACGTGTCGTTGCGTAACTCGATTTAATAATAGAAAGAAAAAAAAAACACTTAAACAGCATGGCCACCTTTTACATATTAACTTATAGGTGCTACCATATACAGTTCAATGAGTGAACTTAAACCTATCTTTCTCATTGCATTCTTTGAATAAATAGTCTGGAAACTGGATTATCTTTCTTGGAACTAAAAATGCTAAGTAGCGACTTGTGGTCAGTTTAGAGGATGTACTTTCGACGATAGATCATCTGGTGAAATTTGGTTGTAGCTAATAGTCTTTATTTGACTATATAGTTCCTTTCGACTTTAATAAGCGTGCTTGAAACATGACTGATCGCCCTTTGATTGAATCGTTCGTCAGTATGTGGTAAATGCAAGGTCCAATTCCTATACTAGGATAATCTGCTGCAACGATGGTCTCCTTGTATGGATTCTAATATGTCAGAAGTAAACCAGACTTGAGAATGGTCTACGAAGTTGATGCATGTCTTTTACAAATTTACCATAATACTAAATGGAACCCAAATATGATTGCAGGGTTGAAACTTTCGAAGATGGAGGCATGCTAACAATTGCATCCACTTGTGATGAATCTGGCCTGAGTCCATCTCGACCAATAATATAACCCAAAAACCTTTTTATTGAGTTCAAGGACATTGAACTAATTGTGGTTATGTTCCTCCATAGTTTTGCCTGAACAAACTAAAACGTCAATAAATGCCCTAACTTTTTCTAAGTCTTCAACCTATAGTATTAGTGATTTGTTGAGATGCACCTGGTGCGGGCTTCATATCAAAATGTAGTCTATTGAAATTGAATAAGCCACGATGAGTATTGATTGTGATTTTTCATCAACTTCCACTTGGAAAAATGCATCTGGAATGATTGGTTCACCAATTTTCCATTAATGGAAATGTTGACCTTTTCCTTTTTGTTGACGGCTCTTGTTTGACACTAGCTGTGAACGAAATATTTTTAACAGGTTTATTGAACTTTTTCTTATTTGTGTTGATCCTTATCGGATTTTGGTGCGGTTTTTGGCTGCATTAAAAAGCTACAGAAACTCTCTCTGTGCCTAAAGTTGTTACACATTGGACAGAGATGACTGTTGTATGTAAAACCCTTGGAGTAATGAAGAACTACGCATCCTCAACACGGATGTCTGTTGGATTGTTATTGTTTAAGCTGCTTTCTGTATGCACCTTGGTATTTGACAGCGTTGATGAAAGTTGTGTGAGAAAAACATTGGGAGGATTTCCCATGTTTTTCAATTATGTTGGTATCTTGTTTCAGATTGATGATTTGTTAACATTCGCCGATCAAACTTGCAAGAATGAGTTTTTCGTATTCCACTGATGCATTTAAGACATTTGAACTAATCTGGGGTTAGCTAGTCAAGTTGAAAACTTTCAAAATGACTATTGATTCTTCCAGCTTATAAATCAAGATCTCCTGAACTTTTTTTTTCTAGGTTATGACATTTGTAAGCCATATTGCAAATTGATTTTTGTGAACCAAACATCTTTTTAAGTTTTCCAAATGTTTCATCAAGACTTTTTTGGTAAAATGAGGTTACATATTTTTCACAATTGGACCTATGTAATTTGATTGGACAAATTGTATGTTTGCGCATGAGTTTTTGAGGTTATGTTTTTTGCATCGCCTTTTTGTTTAGCTTATTTGAATCAACTTTTAAAACTTTAAGTAATTTTTTTTCATCGCCTACTGACTGCTGCTGGTGTTTCAAGACTTTTGTGATTTCACCAAAAATTTTTTTTGCATCCAGCATGATTTTGTTATACAAGATTGACAGGCCCATCACTTCGGTGATCATATCGCAGAGTTGAACAGATAGTATTTTGATATTTACAACTGGGTTTACAGTGACGTATATATTGGGCTGCCAACGAACATAAAAGCTTCTCGTCGTAACATAGGTTTCGGTCACTATTTTCGGTGCAGACTTTTTTCGGCTCATCCATTACACAGTAGAACATTTGGATCCCCTACACTCACAAAACAACTATTGAATTCAGTGGCAATGGCACTCGGGTCAGAAGTAAGATCACTTGACCTACCATGTACTTCTTTAATTTCTCTTAACTCATGACACCCATTTATAAACTTATTGATTGTTTGCCAGTTTTTTCCATTTGCACAAAACTGATGAACATAAAACTTTGGAAAGGTCAAGTTTCACACTTTAATGATAGATCGGACGAATTATTGGATATAAACTCCAAAGTCCATAATTAATATATGATAATTATTTATTTTCAAAGGACTAGTGGCTTTTTCTGTTTAACATTGGGTACAGTGTAAAATAGAATTTTTAACTTTGTCCACAATTAATGAGTGATTTTGAAAAGTCATCTTGGAATGCAGCAGGACACCAAGATACTGTGTTTTTCCCATCTTACATGATTGCTGTAAATTTTTATGGACACCCTACATCGAGTAAAGTAAATAGTTTGCGATTTATCTGCATTCAGTTTTAGGTCCCATTTGTTGAGTTATTCTAACACATTCAAATATGTACAAGTTTCTATCTATTTATGATGTTCTGAGAACTGAGAATAGATATGAAATGTATAAATCGATTTGTCATTGGTGAACATTGGTGAACAGTGCAATCTTCCAATGCTCAATCTGAGGTATGACGTTTTGGTTTTAGTAGGAGCTCATCTGCCTATTCTATTGTACAATACAAAATTGTCGATGCCGAGCACTGTGACTAAACCAGGGAAACTTGTTTTTGAGGGGATAATGTCTTACTTGTTATTAAAGAGAGCTCTTAAATGTCATCATTAAAGGACATTGAAAAAGCATTAAAGGACATTGAAGAAGCGATTCATTCCAGAGACATTAAAGGACATTGAAAAAGCGAAGGTAAGCCATAATAACAGTGATAGCACAGAGCAGGACCTTAAGCTTGGTTTAAAAACTGGCCCTAGAAACAACATGTGAGTCGCCAAAAGCACGAAATAATATTCTAAATAAATGCAGATAAATGCATCGGGTGGTCTTCGAGTGGAGTTTCCGACTTTGTCAAAGTCTCGTAGTGCTTCAAATGCCATGAATTTAGGCACATTGCCAATGTGGGTATGACCACAAATCAATATGACCACAATTCCTATATAGCTAAAGAAAGAGTAGACTGGCGACATAAATAAGAGTTGTCACTGATGGTGGTGACAACGCTTAAGCTACCATTGGAGTCTTTAATAATGACCTAGAGATACTTAGTCTTACAATTATGCGACACATAATGTGTATAAAAATTATGGATAAAATTATGGAGGACATCAAAAATCTTTATATTATAAACTTCAATGCTAAGTATAATGACACCATCGAAAGAGGAGTCCTCGTTGAATAGTTTTTAGTAAGAAGAGGCCTCTTTGTAATAAATAACAAACTAACGAAAAGCAAAATAGGAGCTCGGTTTGTCCAATTGATAGATGTATAACCCTTCTAAAATAAATTGAATAAAATAAATCGAGGAATGGATGGATGCAAGAACAACTTACAGCTTCCTTCCAAATATCGAAGTTCGGAATAAGGCTAAGGCGTAAGTGTTTGGATTTAATCCTTTAGCTGGGTTGGGATCTAATTCAAAGGTATATATTTAACCTAACTCAACGTTCGAGGTTTGTTAATACTTTAAAGAAATTTTTAAATACTTTAGCAATCTAAGAACTTATATATGCATCCCAACCGGGTAGGACAACATATTTTGAGCGTAAACGCACTTTTGTCAAAAACTTTTTTTTATTATTTCTCTCTTTGAATTTTTTTTCCATAGTCGTACAGACAATTATTTACTTTTTTGTAGGGTTCTAAAATATTTGGATTGGAGGGGTGAAATTTGCTTTGTTTCAGTAGTTCTTGGTTTTGAGCTAAATGAGAAGTTGAACTTATTAAAAAATTTGGTCTCTTATCAGGCTGCAGCGACTATAATACTTTGTATTTACATACTCCAAATGGATATTTGGAAATAGCGAATTATATAAATCGCCAAAAATTAAAACAAAGAAAAAAATTTAGATTGAAACTAAAAGCTCGAGTTAACTTTTAATTGTCTTCATTTTCATCATGCTCGGTATCGGGAATCATTTTGCTACTTGAAGGCGATGAACTACTAAACATTTCTTCTTGTATACCAACATCCGTTAACAAAGTACTTTGGTCATACAAATTTGAATTTGTCATTTTTATATCAATTTCTAATAATGGTTCCGTTTCTGCTCTGAATTAAGATGCAAATATTGTAGGAATCGCATCTCGACTTAAATATTTGCACGTTCCTCTTATACAAATGAATTTAGATTCGAAGTGGTCCGAACGTTAAGCCATTCCTTTCGCAAAGTGTTACTTTGTTACGTAAAAACAATTTGTTTTTAATTTCTGTTAACACTTTTGAAATCAACAACCCATTTTTGACCGGAACTTTTGTTCTGGTCAATCTGCTCATAGCAATTTGTGATGGCGATGCACCCAGATTTGCCACAGGATGATTCCTGTATTCAAGCAAAGCATATTCAATATTTTTATCGTCTCCACAGCTTTTTTAATCAAATTTTTTGCAATGTGTACTGCCTTTTCACTCTGTCCATTTGATCTTGCATATGTTGAACTTGAAGTTTTAAACTCAAAGTTCAATTCTTTGCTGAACTTTGAACATTCCTTTGATTTAAACGGCATATTATCCACAATAACTGTCTTTGGTATGCCATGAGTTGCAAAGATTATTTTCAAATTTTTTAATATTTCACATGCTTGTTTATTCTTTAGTGTTAATACTTCTATCCATAACCTCTCAAATGGATAGTCAGGCACCTCATGAGGAATCATAGGCTCTTTTGCGTTTGATAGTAACCATTTCTCGCATATCCGACACTTGCTGATAAAATTTTCAATATCGGTATCGATACCGGGCCAATAAAAAATCTCTAGCTCTTTGCTTACACTTTGTCATTCCAATATGGCTTTCGTGAAATTTATCTAACATCTCTCCGAAAGTTTCTTTCTTCTGAATTGTTCCTTCCTCGGTTCACTTAAATCGACGGAATGTACAACTTCTGCATTTTCTTTAAATTCGCCTGCAGGTTCATCCCTCAGATATGACCTCGACAGATGATCTGCGATGTGTAACTCTTTGCCAGGAACATATTTAACTTCTAAGTCATAAATCAAAAGTTTTATTTTCATTCGTCTTAATCGAGAGCAATTAACTTTATGAATTTCATTCCTCATAACTCCTACAAGACGCTTGTGATTTGTGTTAATTTCAATATGTCTACCGTAAATATAATGATGATATTTCATACACGCGTAAACAATAGCCAATATCTCTTTTTTTACCTGTGCATAGTTAACTTCTGTGTCGGTGAGACTACGAGAAGCATATGCAACAGAACACTTATTTTGCAGTAACACACAACCTATACCTGATTTCGAAGCATCTGTTTGTATCACCACATTCTGATTCGCAACAAAAGGCTTCAATATGAGCTTTACACATTTTGTTTTTCAACATTAGAATCGCCTTACGTTCACTGAAACTCCGTGTCATTTCGTAATAATCTTCTTAATGGTTCAGATACTTCAGCCATATTTGGTATACAACTTCTCAAATAGTTTGCCATACCCAAGAAGCATTGCAATTCTTTTTTATTTATCGGATTGTCCATGTCCGTGATCGCTTTTATTCTCTCGGGATCTGGGATTACATCATCTTCGCTGAAAATATGACCCAAAAATTTCACATGGTTAACCTTAAACTGTACCTTGTTGAAGTTAAATTTGATCTTCAAACATTTTGCCCTTTCCAGAAATTTTCCTAAATTATGATCGTGTTCCAATTCAGATCTACCTGTAATCAGCAGATCGTCTATATAAATATAAACTCCATTCAAATCACCAAAAGTTTTTTCATGCAATCTCTGAAAAACCTCAGGGGTATTGTTCAACACAAATGGCAACCTCTTGAACTTGTTACAACCAATATATGTGTGCTCACATATATTGGCCGATTCTGCCGATAACTTAATTTAAAGGCCTTTAAATCAAACACAGTGAAATATTTTACACCGTTCAATTTTATTATAAGATCCTCCAGCATATAGGTATCAAATAATGTTCTCTTTTTACGACCTGATCCAGCTTTCGGGGATCTTCAGCTTTCAAGGTTTTGCTAATCGATTAACGTCTGTCAAGAAAACATCAAATTTTTCACCTTCATCTTCTTTTCTATTATAGAAAAGATGTCTCTCGAATAAAATATTTTTCAACGGTGTGCAATACTTTTCGAAAGCATCAACTATGCAATCAAAATTTTTCTTTTTTCTTGTCGTCTAGATCAAATGTTTCAAAAATATCGATGGCTTCCTCTCCAACAATATTTAACAGTATTGCGGCTTTAACATCGGATTCCTTTTTATCCAGTCCGCTTGCCTTTAAATATATTTTCACTTGACTGTACAATTTTCTCCAATTTCGGCCCTATTACCCGTTGTTTTTAACACACCCAGTATTTTCATCTCCATTTTGTTTTCCCTGATTCACGTGTTATTTTTATTATTTAGTTATTTTTGTAATCCGCGTATTATCGTTTACCACAACTGCGCCGTGTATCATCTTAGGTTATAGCGATAATGTGTTTAATTATATCTTTATTAACTAAATATTACTCAAGCTAAAGAATGTGTTGTATTTATTCTTTAGTCTAAAAAACAATGCCAGTGAAAAACCAGTGCTACCAACATATCTCAATATCTATAAAGGATGATTTACACTACACATCAATCGGTAACAAATTTTTACATGATCTATAGATCATGTCGGACTGTCAATATTATATTACAAACGAAAATGCTGCTATCTTTTATAAAATGGTAGGTTTTACACGTATGCCCTAGTGCATTGATTATGCCACTAGATGTCAGTTAAAGTGTCAAAAATATGAATAATGTATTTTGTGGCGAATAATTCTGTTTGTATATAAATACAAATTTAAAACAAGAAAAAAATCATGGCCGACTATCATTTTTATTCAAACAATTTGATGCTTTAAAATATATTACATATTTTTATGTTAGATTTAAGTGTTTTTTTTTTCAAAATGTTTGCATAGAATCGGTCATTTTGGTTGTTTATATGTTGCTCAATGTGGAAAGGGGCTTCATCAAAGAAGTTCATAGACGGCAACAGGCCGCTTGAGTGCAAATTTTATTCTGTTTCTGTTCTATTTTATTCTGGTCAGGAATAAGATCGTGTGCCTTTTGAAACTTCAAAGGCTTCAATTTAAGCCTATTTGTTAGAATGTGTTCCTTATTTTTTTTTGTTCAGCTCATCAGTCAATTTTTAGCGATGGAGATTTCGTTCATTTTGAGGGTTTACTTCTTGAATAATGTCTTTTGATGTTTAAACTTAGACCTAAACGCTTCAACACACTAATAAACAATATAATGAACTGTCATTAGTATAATTGTTAGCACTCTGTCATGGTTGCTTTGATGAATTATATTGGTATACAAATAAGTCTCGTTATAAGGCAAACGATTATGCCATGTGTAAGTTATGGTTAATATTACCCAATGTAAAACGTCATATCGGTATCCTCATATTAGACAACTACCAACAATATAACCTTAAAATATTATCGTTTTTGAAATGTCAAGTTTTGAGCCGACTTAGCGTTATTTGCAGTAACTTTTGATTTACGTTTTTAATTTGAAGTAATCTGCACCTAAGGCGCTACGATTGCTTGTAGAAGCATAAGGTGAGGCTACCTTAAGTGAGAGAAGTTGTCGAGAGTGGATTCAAAAGTTTAAGAACGAATATTCATGGAGTAAAACTCATGTTGTGTATTCGGTGGACCAGCGTAGTGTCGTGTATGAGTTGCCCAATCCGAACGATTTTTGAATGTGTAATCGATTTCCGATGTGTTTAATTATATATGATCTATATATAAAAAAGTACTGTCAAATACCACTTATTTAACTCATCATCGTACACTCTCAGTCCGAATCACAACTATACAGCGTCAACCATTCTAAAATAAACTTTCGCACATTTATGTTGACATTTAAAATAGTTTTTGTGTTAATATTCTCAATGCAGCTGTAAATTATTGTATTTTCCAGACATTACAACTGTACTGATTAAAAAATAAAATCGATATTGCATTTTTGATTGATGAATTACCATTCTCATTTACGATGATGTCATCATAATTATAGTGTAATTTTGATCTGGACGGTTATACGTTTCCTCATTTTGAACTGATAGATGCGCAGGTCCATATCTGTAAACTTTAAAATTGCTGCTAATTCGGTTTGATCGTCATGGTGGCTGATCAACATTCGTATATGACCTTTTTATCAGTTATTTACTTTTGGGACCAAAACACTTACAACTCATTTCATTTTCAGTCAATTGTTTAGTCTACACTCGACCGTAGAAGATGGGTTTGACTCATGGTTCAAGGTAGTAGTTGTTTGGTTAGTATGTATAGTTTTATGACTCATACATATTTTTAATTAAACGTTAAACACAATATGCATAATCGACGTAACATTTGCCGCTAATTTTCGTAATAATTCACATATTAGATTATCGATTAACTGAATCTATTGGGAATTGTATGAATGAATCTTTTAGTTTACCATATGACATGTTAAGGATATGCGAAATTCTGCCATTCTATATATCCAATATATATATTTATAGTGTCATAATACATGATAATTTGTTGCCTATAATTTACAACCTATTAACACGTATAATGAGTACACGTGGCCAATAGAAACAGCAGTTGCTAAAATTAAAAACGTAAAAACAAGATTATAAATAAATCAGTTGACCCTGTCAACATTTTGTTTTCTGAATCATCGTATATCATCGATCGATAATTGTGCTAAGTGTTTGGCCAAATAAATAATTCACATCGTACGTCTATAACTTTGATTTCCCGCTTGATTCGTGTTGGTGGGCTGAATCATTCTCTGCGCGTATACTATAATCTAACCTAAATTTGACGTCTTGACCAGCTCTATATTGTGAAACAAAAATAATTTCCGTTATAAAAATGGTTTATCGTCTGATTTTTCATTTGTTTATAAATTAAACATACATATCACTATGACAAAAGCAACAAAATGGAATAAAGGCGCCACTAGTGTACGTCATGTCAGTACCACAGAGAATTGACGATGCTACTATGCATTTTGTTTTGGTTTGTTTGTTTGCTTTTTACATCCCTAAAACTGGATAGTTAAAGTCTATATTGGTTTCGGAATTTACTGATATAGCAGCAGTTTGTTGTGGATTGTAAGCTTAAAGCCTCTACCTAATGTATTTAATAGGAAGTAAACCGCTGTTCCTCCTCTTCTATGCCCATACTGCTTCTGCTGAACTTATTACTCCCCGGTTCCAGCATTCGCACCTGTTCAACCAAAAGGCAGTGTCCTGTCCGAACAGAGACAGGAATATCCTGGAACGTTTATAGTCTAGTATTGGCCACAGTTTTCTTGCTCTTTCACAGGGCTTGTGACCTTTTCCTAAAAGCCAGTCATAATAGGCCTTCCCACAACTGCCTCATCCAGTCTCCGGTTTCCCTGAGATACGTCAGTAAGTCAGATAGCTGCGTCCACATCCTGCTTACGTAAGAATTCGACTGGACGAAGATGGTATTGGGTGTATGCATTAAAAACCGGAAATTTTAACCTTTATTGTGAAAAAATGTTACAAGATTTTTTATTCAAAGTATTGCCAATCGCTACCCATTACTTTTTTCCATCTTTCTGACAATTTATGGATTCCATCCCAGAAAAACTGCGCCAGCTTGGCGCACAAAAACGAATCGAGCCAATTTTCGATACCTAGAACTGAAGTGAAGCGAATCCCTGATAGGGCATTCTGCATGGATCGAAATAGGTGGTATTCGGAAGGAGCAAGGTCTGGGCTATTAGGCGGGTGAGGCAAAATTTCCCATCCGTTATTCTTCAGGTAATTTATGACCGGCGCCGCAATATGTGGCCGAGCGTTATCGTGGTGGAAAATGATTGACTCGTTTCTGGTCATAGAGTTGAGCATTGATAGTTTGGCCACTTGGCAACAGCTCATAGTGGATCACACCTAGTTGGTCCCACCAAATGCACAGCATGACCTTGGCCCCGTGAATATTCGGCTTTGGTAGCCGGCCTCGCCTTTCTTGACATACACTTTTTTGCGCTTGAGATTATCGTGATGGATCCATTTTTCATCGCCAGTGACAATACGATGCAAAAACGACTTTTTTTTGTGGCGCTCGAGCAGCATTTCGGACATGCAAAATCGTCTTTCCACGTCTCTTGGCTTCAACTCGTATGGCACCCAATTTCCCTTCTTTTGGATGAATTCCAAGGCTTTCAAACGCCTGAAAATTGTTGCTTGATCAACTCCCAATGATTCTGCGAGTTCTTCTTGCATTTGACATGAATCTTGATCGAGTAATACCTTCAATTCTTCATTCTCAAACTTTTTTGGCTGACCAGGACGCTCTTTGTTCTTGATATCAAAATCACCACTTTTGAAGCAGCTAAACCACTCAAAGCACTGTTGTTTTTGCAAGAGCATGCTCACCATACAAATCCACGAGCGAAAAAATGACTCAAAAAAACTTCCCGCAAATGCTGTTTTTTCGCAAATTTGATAAATTTGCGAAAAAACAGCATTTGCGATTAAATTTTGACAGGTATTGAAATTTTGCAAATTAAATTTTGACAGGTATTGAATAGGGCTTTCAAATGACATATATGTCCATGATGTACTATAACGCATAAACAAGTAATGACATCTAGTATGAAATACCGGTCTATAATGCATACACCTTATATATAGCCTGTAAAGCTCGCGTTGGTATTGTTCTCAGCGCATGCCATTCTTTGCATCGTCTTAATCCTAATTTATGAGTTGTTTTATCCAGACCGCTTCTGTATTACCTAGGACGTTTCTATCTAAGATTCCAGAAATCCTTGTGTGATATCGCTAACCACTCAACTCTTTATAGCGGATTCCTCCAGCTTAAAGTTTACAGTACTGCTTACCAACATTTAAACATCTATCCTTTCACAGATCTTTAATAGAAAGGAGGATAGTGTTATAGATCTTAGATCCTTTGGGTAGCCATATGCGCCCTCTCCAGCTTTCGGGATAAAAATTACCTTGACCTCCATCCATTTCGTAGAAATATAAATCAGATTTAAAAAACTCTTAAAGATCATGTCTTAACCATGAGAGGATAATCTCCGATTTCTGCTGGTATAATCTGATCCATTCCAAACAATTTTAATCATCATCATCATCATCATGTTAATTTGACGTTTTATGTGCATGAGACTGTCATCTAGACTTCGTCTTGATACATTATCGCGCCGTCTTGCTTGGTCTTTCTAACTGTTCTTTGTTTGCTTAGCCAGGTTCTATAACCTGTTCCCATCCCTGCCACGAGGAGGCGCATATATCATACTATTGTTACTACTCTATATATATTTGTTACTACTCTTCACCGCTGCCACGTGGATCTGAGCCGTCACTTATATTTCTTTCTTGATTATGAATTGTAAATTGTAATTGTAGTTATTGATTATATCTTGTCTCCTTCAATCAGCAAACCCAAAAAAAAAAAATTTTTTTTGTTTTGTTTTGGTTTTCTATTTTGTTTGGTGCTGCCACGTATATCCATTAATTGATATACGTGGCAACACCAATTTGATTAGGTGCAGTGTCATCTATGATGCATAGATGACAGTGTAGTCGCTACACTATCTAGCCCCGTTGTCTATATTTGTTCGTAGACATGTGCATGTTTAATGCTCAGTCTAGTGTCTTTTTAGCAGGAACTTGACACTATCTACTACTTAAAACAGTGTCACAGAACCTTTTAAAAGCCATGATGTTTCTGAGCATCATCAATGTCAGTCTACTAGCTGGCCACTCGGTTCTCAGCTCCATCATTAGTTGGGATCTTTCCTCTTCGACAATATTGCAGCTGTAAAACAGGTGGTCCATGGTTTCGTCATCATGACCACACTCACAGCTGCTAATTTCGGTTATGTGGAACCTTTTAAGGTAGGCTACTACTTTGCCATGCTCAGTCAACATCTAAATAAATGGTGCACTTAACTAAAGCTTTTGTCTAACCTTTCTTCGATGTTTGGAAGGAAACTAAAAGTTGTCCTTCCATTGCAATAGATGCTTTTCGCATCTGCCTCTTGCGCGAACCGATTCTTGTAGTACCACGTGCCCGTGTCTCACACTTATCCTCTTTCTAAGTTTATATCTGAATATTCTTCGGTGGTGACAATTCATTCTTCCAGCCAACCCAGCACAGCCATATGTAAGTAGTGTAATCAATAGGCTTTCGTATATAATCTTGAGTATCTTTTGTTTAACACCCCAAGTTTCTTTAGCTATTCTTCTTAGTGCAAAGAACACGTTTTTACTGCTTTCTGCAATCCAAGCCTTTCGTCAAAATCTACACCAAGTCATTTTACAGTTTTGACCATTTTGATCCTCGCTCCATTCACAGACACAAAGCTAGTCTGCTGATATCGAGTGACCCTTTAAGCTGGATCATTACTGTTTTGACAAACGAAAGTTTCATCTTATTGCAAAACCAGTCGACCATTTTGTTAATAGCACTCTGCGCTACTTCCTGAATGCTTTGTCTCGAGTTTCAGAACGGACCCCTGTAGAGGCCCTTTGGTCACACTTTTCTGATGTGTGTCAAATTTTGTGACAACAGTCACACGCTTTCGGAAAAACCCTGGTTTTAAGACAATGGTTTAGGAAGTGCGTGATATGGGCCCTATTCTAGGCCATGCTCTTTGTATCACTTCGACTTCGATGTTATCGAGGCCGGGTGTTTTCCCATTTTTGAATGACACTATTGCGTTCGTAGTTTCATCATTGCTGTATTCTTCCACGTCGTAAGTTATTGGTGTTACAAATCTTTGCGCTCTTAGATATTTATGCGCTTCTGTGTCACTTGTCATCGGGAAGCAGTGCACCTAACAAACATTTTGTGGTATCCTTTCAACAAATGTTTTATCTCAATTTAAATGGCTTGAACCCCGCACAAAATTCGATTTTTACTTACGATACCTGTTGTGTGCAACGAGTGTGAAACGAGTGTGATACCCATGAATCGTCAGGTTTTATTAAATGACTTATATTTGTTGGACTGGTGGAAAGTGTCTTCCTAAGACGAGAATAATCTGAGACCTTCTCCATTTTCTCGCAGAAGAGTCTCCTAGAACTCCTTTGTAGCATTCTCCCTTGTACAGTTTCAGATCATCATTTAACGACTGCAGCCCTAAGAGTCCTTAGTTCTTTTAGCCTAAAGACTGTCTTACTTGCCTTCGTATGGTGTTTCTTTGGACCACAAGGCTCGCTTCCCTCTAGAATTTAACGTAGATCAAACAGAACTAAAAAAACGATTGCATGCGCTTGTGATAGAACCTCAATTTTCCCCTATATTTGTTCCATTTTGTTCTTTTAGGATTTCTGAAGTTTTCGTGTAGCAGGGCAAATGTTGAGGTTGTTGGGTATGTATATGACACCTGCCTTGAGTAGTTTTCTATTGGTAGATGAATAGTCTTTCAATGTGTAAGTCATATTAAGAGCGGATTTCGTCTCATGGAGCTTGATTCTCCAATGCTTGAGCGAGACCTAGGAAGATACTGGGCATATTTGTTCTTATTCCAATCAATAGATGGTTTATCTAGGCTTTGTTCTCATGCTTATTTTCATTACCTTCAATAGTAGTGGGGCGTATTTCAACCTAATGTGTAATAGCTTACGAAATCCCTTTTCAGGAGTAGAGATTCAATAATTTGGCAAGTAATTAAGTCATTCTCTGGGGCTTTTTTACATGGAAGAGTTATTGGTCAGGCTTACGATGTATCTTGTAAACTGTTAATATAATTTCGTCATCAGTTTGCCTTGGTAGTGGTTGAAAGGCTTCTTGGATATAATCCGTAAACAGATCAGCAGTCTTTTTGGGACCTTTTGCCTATAGGCTCCATCATCCTTCTTAAGTAGAGGCGCTTGAGTTTTAGGTATTCTGAGTAGTTTTGCCGCCTTCAAAAGGGTAATTCGATTTGTTGCATCAATAAGACGACCTATAGTAATCGAGAGTATTCTATTTTTAGTGATTAATTTATGATATATTTGCCATATTTTGGAAGTCGCACGTTTTCTCGCATATATTTTTTTAGGGAATGCTTCCTCTTTGGTGTTTGTTCTTTCTTGCGGGATGGCATAATTTTTCAATAAATTATTGCCAAATTGTCTAATTGTCTGATGTTGGTTGAAGATTGTTAAATAGTCTAGCCGCAGCACTTTCCAACGGCGAACTTCGGTGGTTGGTACACTTGTTGGTGATTAATTGAAGGATGCTGTTTGATGCTGTCTATAATTTCGAATGCTTTTCGAAGCATTCTTCTTTGTTTTTGCAATATTGAAAGTGACTTTATTATTGCCAGTTTTGTTCCAGTCTCGGTAAGGTCTTCGGTGTCGTTAATTTTTTTTTGTAAAAACTTTTAATCCGAATCGTTTCGATTTGCAACATATTATTGCCACGTGCTTTTCGTAATTAGATTTGTTCGATATACATGTGAATGTAGTTCTGGATTTCCATAATGCTGAAATTTTATCATAAATAAATAAATTATCATTACATAGTATAGCATTCTTTAATAAGTGGTCAACTATCAATTGCAAACCACAAAATTATAAATTATAATCACAGACTGCACTTTAATTTTAACTTATAAGCTGTTCTTAGTCCTTGGAATTTTAATTAAAGCAAAAAAATTTTAACAAACAATTTGATTGTGCCATTTGCGACATAATATCTCTTTGTTGGTTGATTGATTGGACTATGTGATCAAAACTACCAACGCGGTAGTGAAAGTTGCATAAAAATTCAGAAATTTTCCAAAGTCACGGTGATCCGCGCCATCCTCCATATCTTTAGAAAAAGTGGATGAATCAAGACGAAACTAGGTACTAGATACGGAGAATCGATATAAAAAAAAAAACAATTTGACAGTTTAGCAGTTTGGCCATTATATACAATGCGAGAATTTTTGGAAGTCCAGGGAAATGGCCGTTCTTAGAATGGAAATTCGAGTTTCTAAAATCAATTGTGAACTAACCATTGATCTGCGAAATAGCAAGCCATTATTAGTTGACAAAAGTAGATTAAAAAAAAAATTGATAGGGGTACCCCTTACCTGT
Source organism: Tipula confusa (assembly GCA_963556175.1). Lineage (NCBI taxonomy): Eukaryota > Metazoa > Arthropoda > Insecta > Diptera > Tipulidae > Tipula > Tipula confusa. The sequence continues at coordinate 187,264,763 of OY744476.1, read as the reverse complement.
TTTTGAAACTCTAGCCAACCGATGACATTTTTTTTAGTAGAATTAAAGTTCCAAGATGGCAACAGCGAAGCTCAAATAAAGCCAGAATGACGAATTTGATGAAATATGCCCAAGAAGACCGATCTAATACAAGTGTGGTTGAATTAACAATACGTCTTCAACGAGCTGAAATACTTATGGAAGAGTTCATTACTCTATGATGCTTCGCATCTTCATGGAAAATCCAGAAGACGAAAGTGACCTCAATTACGAAGAAAATTATTTTACCGCAATCTCTTCTTTAAATAGTTGGATTTGCTCAAAAAATCTAGATCATGGGGTGATAAATCTTGATATATCTCAAAATGTAACCCAGGCCGGTGAGCATTCTCAAATCAAATTACCGAAAATTCACATAACTTCTTTCTCTGGAGAATATTCTGAGTGGCAGTCGTTTTTCGATATGTATTCTACCACTATACATGAATCTCCCAGCTTCTTCGAGAAGAGGCTGCTGTGTTGCTACGACATTCATAAGTAACCGAAGGCAACTACATTGGAGCGCTTAACAAGCTAAAAAAAAGGTATGACCGCAAGTAAAATATTATCAATATTTTTATCAGAACGTTTGTTGAACAGCCAACAATCAACAATGTTAATGCCAACTACATAAAGCGGTTAATGAATACTTCTGATGAAGTAATTCGAGGGCTTCATACGCTTGGTGAGGTAGCAGAGACGAGAGATCCCTGGCTTATTTATATCCTTATGCAGAAATTAGATGAAAAATCAAAGACTCTTTGAGCAGAATACTCGGCGGACCTCGTTAATCCAGATTTTGCTGAATTTCTTAAATATTTGGGTCGACGTATAAACACACTAGAGTCATTGATTAAAACATCCAAACGAGTAAACTCCAGAATCAAAGTAAAAAGTCACATCGCTTCAGAAAAATCACATGCAGTAACAGATTGCGACACAGCCATTAAGTCATTCCCGAAATTTCAACGTGCAATGTGCCAGAACAAAGAACATTCCATATTCTACTGCAACGATTTTCTTTCATTAGATGTAGAAGCACGTAAAGAATTCATAAAAAGAAATAACAGATGTTTCAACTGTCTTGGAAGTAATCATCCAATATCAAGTGTCTATCGAGACGTTGGTGCCAAAAATGCAATAACAACACAATACTCTATTACATCAGGAAGAAACATCGCCTGAATGAAATACTCTTCACTCACAAAGTTCAAGTGCTGCAGTGCTCTATTAGATTCGGGATCCCAAGTCAGTATTATAACAGAATCCTGTGCCAAACAGCTTCAATTAAAAAAGAAAACTGCGCAAATATCAATCAGCGGCCTAGGTCAAACTGGCTGTGGTATATCGAAGGGATCAGTAACATTAAATATCAGAACTGATCTTGACCCTAAACTCTCCATCGAGGCACTTGTATTATCTAAAATCACAAGCCAATTACCACCACAGAATTTAAAAATTAATTTGAAATCTTTCACAGGAATCCCCAATTCAATATGAAGAACAGCATTGATATTCTAATTGGATCTGATCATTTCTTCACTACTATCAAAAACGGCCAAATCAAAATCAGTTCAGACTCACCTACTTTACAAGAAACCGTGTTTGGCTGGGTAGTTTCGGGGCAGTCTAGTACACGTACAGACCAGCATCTAGTTACATTGACAGCTCAACAAAATATACAAAATGATAACGTAAACATTGATCAAAGTCTAAGAAGATTCGGGGCGATAGAGTCTATTGATCATGAAACAAATATGTTATCACCGGAAGAAACTTTTTGCGAAAAACATTTCTCAGAACACTTACAAAGGAGTCCGCATGTGGTCGGTTCATCGTAAAACTCCCATTTAAGAAATCACCAAATCAGTTAAGCAACTCGTTATCCATTGCAATGCAAAGATTTCGAATTCATGACCGAATATGAAAACCTCAACCGCATGGTTTAAATATCTTCACCAAAAGCAACTGTTAGCGGGTTTTACTTACCACACCACAGAGTGCTGAAAACCTCTAGCATAACTGGTAAGTTTAGAGTCGTATTTGGTGGATCCGCAAAATCCATTTCCGGAATTTCCTTGAATGATTGTCTCGCGGTTGGACCAACTGTCCAATCGAATTTATATGCAATAATTTTACGATTCAGAGAACATCAGATCGCCTTTTCCGCAGACGTGGAAAAGATGTACCGCCAGGTCTTGATGCATCCAAAAGACACAAAATATCAAAAAATAGTATATCGTTCCGATTCATCTAAACCGATTCGTCACTTCAGTCTGCTAACGGTCACCTATACGGCCTAGCTTCAGCATCTTTTCTCGCAACTAGAGCAATTAAACAGGCCGCAGAAGAACATCGCAACTCCTCACCACACGCTTTACAAGATGATCTTATGTCCGGGGCCGATGATGAACAAGCACTCAAAATAATGAGAGATGTGAACCGAATATTACTCGATTACGGATTCCATCTCAGAAAGTGGAAATGCAATAATGAGATTATATTAAACAAAGCCACTAACCAACACCAGCAAGAAACGAACAAAGATATCCAGGATAATACAAAAGAATATTCAGAATCGGTAAAAGTTTTAGGCATCAATTGGAATCCAAGAGCTGACTGCTGTATGTTCAAGTCTCAACTGTCAGAATCAACAAATTTTACTAAACGAACAGTTTTGTCGGAGGCAAGTCGTCTATTTGATCATCTTGGTCCGCTGTCACGCGTAGTATAACCTTCAAAATATTTCTGCAGACACTGTGGGGAAGCAATTTGGATTGGGACGATACACTCCCGCACGACAAACATTTTAAATGGGCAAATATAAGAAATAATATAAAAACAATAAAAAATATATCTATCCCCACATTTTTAAACTCCAGTAAGAGTTCGGCCATTGACATATGCAGCTGTGGTGTTTTTCAGATTAAAACATCCAGATATGGAAGAATTTATTCTCAACTGATTTCATCCAAAACCAAAGTAGCGCCCGTTAAGCAACAAACGCTTCCACGCCTTGAACTATGTGCGGCACTATTATTGACTATACTAATCCAGTTAATAAAGAAAGAAACTAGCTTAGAAATCAATAAAACTTTTGCCTGGACTGGCTCATTAATTGTGCTAGATTGGCTTGTAAATCACCCAAGGCGTTGGAGCACATTTGTAGGCAATCAAACTTCTGAAATCATTTCAACACTATCACACGAAAAGTGGTTACACGTTCCTTCAGCAAAAAACCCAGTACCCCTTGCCTGTTTTTGAAACTCTAGCCAACCGATGACAATTTTTCTTCTTCCGAAGTTAGATGAGCTATCGACTTAAAACTTATACCACGCTCTACGGGTAGCAAACATAGAGTGTGTACCAAGTTTCAAGCCGTTAGCTGTACTAGTTCCTGAGATAGTCTTTTCAAATTTTACTATGGGCGAAAACAAAATAAAGCAAGGTTGTAGTTTAACCTGCGGTAGTCCCCACATGGTCTCCAATCTTGATTCTTCTTTTTGACCAAGTGAAGTGGACATGATACTGGTGATGACGATGGCCGACATATTTCCAGTTATATCATGTGTTGGAATTCCGTTGTGGCCGCTTTGTGTCGGATCGGATCCAATCTTCATGGTCTGGACACCGGTAGATGCCCTGTAGTCACTATATGATGTACTACATTATGCTTAACGGGCGCATTGTAATTCGGCGGTGCTGTTAAGGAAGGAAACTTTTTTAATAGCTTGCCGTACCCGTTGTCAATCAGGAAGTTCCTGGGCGAAGGTGTGTTCGCTAGTGTCTGTAACACATTGATCGATAGTTGCGTGACTGGATCAATCAGCTTCTTATTCTTAAGGTCGACTATAGTAAGCCATCTTTCTTAAGAAAATCGGCACCAATGATAGGACGATTCACGTTTGCGATCCTGAATGCGTGCGGAAAGTTCCGTCTTAGACCAATATCTACTTGCAGCAATTTGCTTCCATAGGTATTAATGGTGGTAAAATTGGCGGCTGACAGAACTAAGTCGGTGCTGACTTGAGTTCTGTGATTTATACAAGTTGTATAGGGAATGACGCTTATGTCAGCGCCAGTGTCTATCAGAAATGTGAGTTTGTTCTGATAGTCCCGTATAAAAAGGCGGCTAGTGTAATTAGGTCTATGGTCAGCCGCGCCAACCGATAGACCTACTAGTTTGGGGAATTGTTATTCCTCAAAATCACCTTTTTATCAGGGAAACTGCGTTTCCCGGTTGTTTTTACTTGTTGATTTGGGAAATCACAGGGTCTTTTACAATACTCGGCTTCGTTTCTAAAACGTGTGTGGTAGTAACACCAAGCTGGTTGCTGGCGGACTCGACGTCTATTTGAATTTGATCTCCTTCCAGTGGGAGGAGAACGTGGTCGTGTTCGCCAGTTATTGTTTGAACTAGATGCTTAAAGTTTGAGTATATCTAGTCTGACGTTGAGTCTGTTTTGGTCACGTGACCTTGACACATGGTTAACAGCGCCCACCACGTGTTCGGATGGCATTGCCTCGTGTAGCCGGTCAGCTATGCTGGCCAAAGCGTCTGCTTCCTTATCTTGCTGTGGAATCAGTGCTATCTGAATAAATTCAGGTAGTTTCCTGATCCACAGCTGGGTGATAAGTGGCGAATTAATTCGACCGGTGGCCAGTGTTTTAATTCGCCGTAAGACTTCGGATGGATGTTGGTCGCCCATCTCTGTCTTCTCTAGCAGCGCTTCCAGCTTCTTCCTGTCTGAGAGCGTTGTCCGCTCGATCAGGACAGTTTTTAGGTAGTTGTACCTATCGACTGCAGGAGGTTCCTGCAGTACGTCGTCATCACCGCTTGTTGAACAATATATCTATCGTCTTGAACCAGGATTCCGGGAGACGAATGCCAGTAGCAGAGATATTAGCCACTCCCTGTTCTTTTGTTTCACCATCACTATTAGACATGTTGTCTGTATCGAAGCTCAAAATTTTTAAAAAACAACAACAATGAAAAACTGAAGAAATCAGAAAGCTGCCAGTTGCGTGCTAATATAAACCACGTGGTTTACAGTGTTTGGCCGTAAAAACGGACGTCGGGGTCACCAAATATAGCGATTAAAACTTCCCTTGTAGGTAGGAGAGTAAAACTTACTATTTAATTAATATTTTATAATAATAATATTCTTCATTTAACACGCACTTATTTAGTAAAAAAAATACACTTATAGTTTTTGGAATTTAATAATTAATTACCTGTGGTAATTCATTTTATAAATTGTTGTTGTTGTTGGTGATGGTGTTGATGATGATGATCTATAACTCGATCTGTCTTCGATGACATTAAAAAATGGATTGCCAGAGTATAAATTTCTTTTCTGCCATCTCGCAACCATTGCGTGGCGCAACATCTTGTGGTGATCACTTCAACCTATTATTATTCAGCAATGTGCTGAAAAGAAAAATTGTTCGACTTCGAAAATTGATTGAATGTCAATATTATATAAACAAACAACCAAATTGACATATCGAGAATTTAATGTGTTGTGAAGTGACGTAAACATATAATTATGTTAATTAAATGTTTACTTGCCTAGTTTGTACGGATGAGTACAGTGTACTCAACCGCTACAATACCTTAATCAAAAGTCTCGACATTAGTATAAATACTACCATAAAATATGGCAACATTTTCACAAATGATTTTTGAGCATTAAATTTCGACAAGGCATAGTTAAACCATTTTTTTTCCTGTATCTCCAATTTTAGGAGCATACGGCGTCTACTATTCTGAACCATCTTATTCTATTTAGGGCTATTGCTTTATTTTCCGCCCATGATTTTCCCAGGTGTTTTGCCTCTGCTAGCATCGTTCTCTTCCATGTCATTGCTGGCCTTCCAACCTTTCTTTTTCCTTGCGGGTTCCAATCTAATGACATCCTCGTTATATCACTTGATGCTTTTCTCAGTGTGCGGCCAATCTATCTTCATTTTCGTCGCTTTATTTCGGTCTCAATGTCTGACTAACATGTTGTTATGTGCAGATTGATTTTACTAATCGTGTTAGGCCAGAAGCACTTAAGTATTCGTCGAAGGCATTTGTTTACGAATACCTGTAGCTTCTATATGATTTTTCTTGTATGCTTCCATGTTTCACACTCATACAGTAGTACCGATTTCACACATGAGCTGAACATTCGTATCTTGGTCTTGCGCGATAGGACAGAAGTATTTTAGACTTTGTGTAGCTTTGTGTAGTTTTGAATGTATGTCTGACTTTATTTATACGTTTGTGTATGTCTTCTTCTGATCCACCTGTTTTCGTTACTGTGCAACCAAGGTATACGAATTCATTTACATCTTCAATTTGTATATTGTTGATGTGCATCGGTGTGGTTATATTTGTGTTGAGTCTCATCGTCTTGGTTTTCTTGATATTAATCTTGTGACCAACTTCGTTAGCTAGATTTGATAGCTGTTGCACTTTCTGCTGCATGTCGGAGTGTTTGTGTGTGAGCAAGCATATGTCCAAATCATTGAGTCTAACCATTTAACCCCCATTGAATGCCATTAGAGGACTTGTTATCTAGTTTCCGCATTACACTGTCTAATACGATTAGGAACAGCATTGGTGAGAGTACGCAACCTTGCCTTACTCCTCGAGTGTTGTAGTATGTTTCACTTTGTTTGCCTTTGTATTGAATTCGGTTCCCAGCATCCCGATACATTTCTTGTATGAGTTCAATTAATTTCTTTGGGATGTCCATTTCACGAAGTGTCTGCCATATTGCGTTCCTGTTTATCGTATCGAATGCGTTCGAAATCGACGAAGAGCATTCACATTATTGGATTGCTCAGTGATGATACGGATTGTGTTGATGTGATCAGTGCAACTTACCTTTATTGATGTGTTGAGGAGGGAGATACCTCGCTTGTTTCTACTTTCTCTTAGGTCACCTTTCTTGGGTATCGTAATTATAAAGACTTCTTTCCATTTCAGTGGAATTCTCCCAGAATTCCAGACTTCCTGGATTATTGGTGTTAATATGCTTGCAGTTGTAGATGAATCTCCTTTGAATATTTCGGCGGTTATATTGTCTGTTCCAGCGGCCTTATTGCTCTTCAGGCTACTAATGACATCTTTAACTTTCTGTTCCGTTGGTTAATGGGTGTTGCTAGTTTCGTTATTGATGTCAATTCATGACAGGAGATTTTCGGGGTCGGCGACGACGTCTTCTTCGAAATATTTCTTCCATCTCTTTAACTGCGCTTCATCTGTTGTAAGTACTTGACCATTAGCGTCCCTTATAGGTGGTATGTTTGTAATTTTACCAATGACCTTTCTTACATACTGGTGTAGTGCTCGCATATTTTGGATTGCTGCTGCCTCTTCAGCAGCTTTGAGAATGCTTTCTGTATATTTTCTTAGATTCCTTGCCATTTTTTTCCTCGTATCTATGTTTCACCTCTTCCGTGTTATGTTGGCACATTTGCAACTTAAATTGACGGCGTTCCTCAACTTTCTGCCATGTATCTGTAGCCGAGTACGTCCGTGGCAGTTTTGATGTAGGCTTTTTCTGTTTAGTTTCATCTTTCTTCTATACGGGTGACTTCAGACTGGAGATTGAGTTGGAGCGTTTCATTGAAAGTGTTTCTTGTTTCAGTGTCTCTCAATCTATTTGTATTAAATTTCCTCCTATTTGTCTTCGAATGTTTCACAGCGGCTGGCTTGCTCTTGAATTGTGCTATTACCAGTTGATGATTGCTGTGTACATCTGCGCCCCTCATTGTTCTTACATCTTGTAGTGATGTGAGGAATTTTTTATTTCTGATTTTTAGCTCTACCATCCGGTGATGCCCATGTCTATTTATGTATATTTTTGTGTGGAAAACTACTTTCTGTACCAATTTTTGCATTGAAATCTCCTTGTATGATTTTGACGTCATTTCTGTACATTCTTGCTATTGTGTCCGTCTGTAACCGGTTGCTATTCCATCAATGCTTTCTTTGCTTTATTTGTTGTTAGTATGCCCACGTCTTGTTCATGTGTGTCGTCTCTACCAGACAATATCATATAATTTCCATTGCTCGTGTTTATTTCTCCACTGTTTTTCCATCTGACTTCACTGAGGCCGAGAATCTCGATGTTATAACGTTTCATTTCCTTCTCTACTTGTTCCTAGCTTTGATGTTTCTGTAAGAGTTCTGATGTTCCAGTTTCCGATTCGTGGCCGTGTACGATAAGCCAAGGGTCGAATATTTGAGTTGGTGTGCGGTTTGTGTTTATTTGTAATAATATTCGTTTCTGTAATCATTTTGATTTCAGATTAATGAATGATTGGGCCATTGAATCCTAGCCAGTTTTCAGGGCTGCTGGATAAGGTATACTGGCATACCGGGAGGGAGGTTTTCATTATTTTTCATGTTTTGTACTTTTTCTTCTTAGATTCTTCCAAGCAGTCAACCAAATATGTACTAACCTCGCATATGGTTGCTTGACGTGGTTCATGAATGGTGTGACGTCTCTTCTGCCATCTCTACTCAACCTCCAGCTAAACCATTTACCTAGATTACATGATTTTATATTTCTCAATGTTTTTGTGTATTTTAACAGCTCCACATGAGGATATTGATATAGAACTCAAGATCTACCAATTGCACTAATTTTCATTCCACGAACGTCCTTGGACCACATTAAGCTTAGCACTTTCAGGGAAACTCTAAACAAAATCACAAACACACACCCATAGACGTTTAATATTTACGCGCTAAATCCGTTATATGAATGAAGTTTCATTCACAAAATTTACATTTAATTAATAAAAGCAAAAAATTAATCTTATTTAATCAATTTTATATAAGTATTTCTTGTTCGTTCGATTCGTGAATAATTAATTGGGAATAATTGCTAATAATTATATCCACATTGTTTTATTTACTTAAGTTAATTAAAATTTTTAATTTTTTTTTGTTTTTTTTTTTAAAATTGATTTGTTTTTATTTTAAAGCGTTGCGCACGCCAATACCATTTTATGATGGTATGGAGAGTATTTTTGAACGTATACCAAACGTATTCACAACTTTTGAATATGTATGGTAGTCGGTCAAGGTAAAATTCGCGAAATTTACCTTCCTTAAAAATTGATAAAATATCGTTGCGGTTATCAGTCGAACAACCTGAATCGAAACCTAACACACGAATTTTTTTTTTTTTGCTTAGACCTTAAAATATTTTTGAGTATGTTAACCTTGTACTGATTATAACTTTTTTGGTAAGCGTGCATGAAAAATAAAAAAAATTAAACTTTAAACGCTTTGTCATGTTTATTGAACGAAAACGCATGCGTGATGTACGTATATTGTGCATCGTTGAATTCTACAACCCACCGTCAAAATAGTTTATGAAATTCTTAATAAAGTGCGGCTTCATTTATAAACACCAAATACTCTTAGTAATCAGTGTACGTACAGTATGGATTTTCCGTAATTGTTGTTTATGTTTGAACACCTTACGCTCCGTTGATTACAATCATAAGACATTCATATTTTGGTGACACATTTAATCCAGTTTAATCCAGTTACAATTCCATGTCACAAAAATGTTGACAACATTTGTAAATATCGTAAAATTTAGTCAAACTTCAAAAATACAGCAGGGATAACGATGGTTTATCTAGACATTTAGACTGGTCAAATTACTATTGGTATATACTCAAGACAGAAAATAAATACCTAATTGAGTTGTGCATACTCTGTGGATATTTTACAAAATTAAACCTTGACCAAAAGCTCTCGAAACCAGCATAAATATCGACATAAAATATTCATACATTTTCATAAAAAATTTTGGAGCATAAAAATATGCCAAGGGGTTAGCCCACAAATTTACGAAAATCAGGGAATTTAGTCAAAAAAAACACTTAGTAGTGGTCCAATTGTGATAATGATACCTTGACCGAAAGCTCTCGATACCAGCATAAATACCGACATAAAATATTCATACATTTTCATAAAAAATTTTGGAGCATAAAAATATGCCAAGGGGTTAGCCCACAAATTTACGAAAATCAGGGAATTTAGTCAAAAAAAACACTTAGTAGTGGTCCAATTGTGATAATGATACCTTGGCCAAAAGCTCTCGATACCAGCATAAATACCGACATAAAATATTCATACATTTTCATAAAAAATTTTGGAGCATAAAAATATGCCAAGGGGTTAGCCCACAAATTTACGAAAATCAGGGAATTTAGTCAAAAAAAACACTTAGTAGTGGTCCAATTGTGATAATGATACCTTGACCAAAAGCTCTCGATACCAGCATAAATACCGACATAAAGTATTCATAAATTTTCATAAAAAATTTTGAAGCATAAAAACATGCCAAGGGGTTAGCCCACAAATTTACGAAAATCAGGGAATTTAGTCAAAAAAAATCCACTTAGTAGTGGTCCAATTGTGATAATGATACCTTGGCCAAAAGCTCTCGAAACCAGCATAAATATCAACATAAAATATTCATACATTTTCATAAAAAATTTTGGAGCATAAAAACATGCCAAGGGGTTAGCCCACAAATTTACGAAAATCAGGGAATTTAGTCAAAAAAAATCCACTTAGTAGTGGTCCAATTGTGATACTGATACCTTGACCAAAAGCTCTCGATACCAGCATAAATACCGACATAAAATATTCATACATTTTCATAAAAAATTTTGGAGCATAAAAATATGCCAAGGGGTTAGCCCACAAATTTACGAAAATCAGTGATTTTAGTCAAAAAAAACACTTAGTAGTGGTCCAATTGTGATAATGATACCTTGACCGAAAGCTCTCGATACCAGCATAAATACCGACATAAAATATTCATACATTTTCATAAAAAATTTGGATCATAAAAATATGCCAATGGGTTAGCCCACAAATTTACGAAAATCAGTGATTTTAGTCAAAAAAAAACACTTAGTAGTGGTCCAATTGTGATAATGATACCTTGACCAAAAGCTCTCGAAACCAGCATAAATACCGACATAAAATATTCGTACAATTTTATAAAAAAATTTGGAGCATAAAAATATGCCAAGGGGTTAGCCCACAAATTTACGAAAATCAGTGATTTTAGTCAAAAAAAAAAACACTTAGTAGTGGTCCAATTGTGATAATGATACCTTGGCCAAAAGCTCTCGATACCAGCATAAATACCGACATAAAATATTCATACATTTTCATAAAAAATTTTGGAGCATAAAAATATGCCAAGGGGTTAGCCCACAAATTTACGAAAATCAGTGATTTTAGTCAAAAAAAACACTTAGTAGTGGTCCAATTGTGATAATGATACCTTGACCGAAAGCTCTCGATACCAGCATAAATACCGACATAAAATATTCATACATTTTCATAAAAAATTTGGAGCATAAAAATATGCCAATGGGTTAGCCCACAAATTTACGAAAATCAGTGATTTTAGTCAAAAAAAAAACACTTAGTAGTGGTCCAATTGTGATAATGATACCTTGACCAAAAGCTCTCGAAACCAGCATAAATACCGACATAAAATATTCGTACAATTTTATAAAAAAATTTGGAGCATAAAAATATGCCAAGGGGTTAGCCCACAAATTTACGAAAATCAGTGATTTTAGTCAAAAAAAAAAACACTTAGTAGTGGTCCAATTGTGATAATGATACCTTGGCCAAAAGCTCTCGAAACCAGCATAAATATCAACATAAAATATTCATACATTTTCATAAAAAAATTTGGAGCATAAAAATATGCCAAGGGGTTAGCCCACAAATTTACGAAAATCAGGGAATTTAGTCAAAAAAAATCCACTTAGTAGTGGTCCAATTGTGATACTGATACCTTGACCAAAAGCTCTCGATACCAGCATAAATACCGACATAAAATATTCATACATTTTCATAAAAAATTTTGGAGCATAAAAATATGCCAAGGGGTTAGCCCACAAATTTACGAAAATCAGTGATTTTAGTCAAAAAAAACACTTAGTAGTGGTCCAATTGTGATAATGATACCTTGACCGAAAGCTCTCGATACCAGCATAAATACCGACATAAAATATTCATACATTTTCATAAAAAATTTGGAGCATAAAAATATGCCAAGGGGTTAGCCCACAAATTTACGAAAATCAGTGATTATAGTCAAAAAAAAACACTTAGTAGTGGTCCAATTGTGATAATGATACCTTGACCAAAAGCTCTCGAAACCAGCATAAATACCGACATAAAATATTCGTACAATTTTATAAAAAAATTTGGAGCATAAAAATATGCCAAGGGGTTAGCCCACAAATTTACGAAAATCAGTGAATTTAGTCAAAAAAACCACTTAGTGGAGGTCCAATTTTGATAATTATACCTTGACCAAAAGCTCTCGAAACCAGCATAAATATCAACATAAAATATTCATACATTTTCATAAAAAAATTTGGAGCATAAAAATATGCCAAGGGGTTAGCCCACAAATTTACGAAAATCAGGGAATTTAGTCAAAAAAAACACTTAGTAGTGGTCCAATTGTGATAATGATACCTTGACCAAAAGCTCTCGATACCAGCATAAATACCGACATAAAATATTCATACATTTTCATAAAAAATTTTGGAGCATAAAAATATGCCAAGGGGTTAGCCCACAAATTTACGAAAATCAGGGAATTTAGTCAAAAAAAAACACTTAGTAGTGGTCCAATTGTGATAATGATACCTTGAACAAATGCTCTCGAAACCAGTATAAATACCGACATAAAATATTCATACAATTTTATAAAAAATTTTGCAGCATACAAATATGCTAAGGGGTTAGCCCAAAATTTACGAAAATCAGTGAATTTAGTCAAAAAAACCACTTAGTAGTGGTCCAATTGTGATAATGATACCTTGACCAAAAGCTCTCGATACCAGCATAAATACCAACATAAAATATTCGTACATTTTTATAAAAAATTTTGGAGCATAAAAATATGCCAAGGGGTTAACCCACAAATTTACGAAAATCAGTGAATTTAGTCAAAAAAAATCCACTTAGTAGTGGTCCAATTGTGATAATGATACCTTGAACAAAAGCTCTCGAAACCAGCATAAATACCGACATAAAATATTCATACATTTTTATAAAAAATTTTGGAGCATAAAAATATGCCAAGGGGTTAGCCCACAAATTTACGAAAATCAGTGAATTTAGTCAAAAAAAATCCACTTAGTAGTGGTCCAATTGTGATAATGATACCTTGACCAAAAGCTCTCGATACCACCATTAATATCGACAAAAAATATTCATACATTTTTATAAAAAATTTTGCAGCATAAAAATACGCCAAGGGGTTAGCCCAAAATTTACGAAAATCAGTGAATTTAGTCAAAGAAAATCCACTTAGTAGTGGTCCAATTGTGATAATGATACCTTGAACAAAAGCTCTCGAAACCAGCATAAATACCGACATAAAATATTCATACATTTTTATAAAAAATTTTGCAGCATAAAAATATGCCAAGGGGTTAGCCCACAAATTTACGAAAATCAGTGAATTTAGTCAAAAAAACCACTTAGTAGTGGTCCAATTGTGATAATGATACCTTGACCAAAAGCTCTCGATACCACCATTAATATCGACAAAAAATATTCATACATTTTTATAAAAAATTTTGCAGCATAAAAATACGCCAAGGGGTTAGCCCAAAATTTACGAAAATCAGTGAATTTAGTCAAAAAAAATCCACTTAGTAGTGGTCCAATTGTGATAATGATACCTTGACCAAAAGCTCTCGATATGAGCATAAATATCGACCTAAAATATTCATACATTTTTATAAAAAATTTTGCAGCATAAAAATACGCCAAGGGGTTAGCCCACAAATTTACGAAAATCAGTGAATTTAGTCAAAAAAAATCCACTTAGTAGTGGTCCAATTGTGGTAATGATACCTTGACCAAAAGCTCTCGATACCACCATTAATATCGACAAAAAATTTGTGGGCTAACCCCTTGGCATATTTTTATGCTCCAAAATTTTTTATAAAAATGTTTGAATATTTTATGTTGGTAATTATGCTGTTATCGAAAGCTTTTAATTAAGGTATCGTGCATCATAATTGGACCCCTTTCTTTAATTATATGCTCCAAATTGATTTATAATGATGTCGAGAGCTTCCATTAAAAATGAGTATAGTTTCCATTAAAAATCAGTGTCCCAAAATTAACGCAAGATTTGGATTTGCCGCCATTTGTGCAGTAAATTGTTGGCAACCCTGAAAAAAAAAACATTTTGACACCTGAGAAATTAGGGTTAATATGAAGTTAAAATGAAGCGTTACACGATACAACAACGTGTTTTCATTATTGAACAATATCTCAAAAATAATGAAAGTTTTGCGCCCACAGTTCGAAAACTGCCGTGTTTGAGGTTCGGAAAACCCACATGTGACTGTCGAAAAACAAATGCATCCACAACATTTCACTTTTTGGCTCGGATTTTGAGCTGGAGGATTCATTGGACCATAGTTTTGTGAAAATGAAGCTGGTCAAGCAGTGACTGTTACTGGTGCTCGATGTTGCCGACATGATAACACAGTTCTTTCTGCCGAAATTCAATGATATTGATGTGGCCAATATGTGGTTTCAACAAGACGGAGCCACATGTCATACCGCCCATGAAACAATTCAATTACTGCATCGTTTCGGTGATCAGAAGTGGCTCCCTATTAACACCATTAGATTTCTTTTTATGGGGTTATTTGAAGTTAAAGCACCACGTCAACAATACCACAACCACCATCATGTGCATTACAGGAGGAAGTTAAAAGCTGCATCAACGAAATTCAGGCATATTTATTCAGAATGGCCATGGTCAATTTCGACAAAAGAGTGCGTATGTGCCGGAGGGCCGATGTGCTATCCCATAAATAACCCTTTCCTATGTACTTTATAATTCAATAACAAAATAACAATCTAAAGACCAAAAACAATATTTTCTACTTAATTTAAATTTTGCTTTAATTTTGAGACAACCATTATACGGTAGTTTAGATTAGACCATTCCAGATTGCTGAACTTCCGTACAAAAACTCGAGATTTTATCGAAAAAAAATCCTATTACTATCATTACTTTATCATCATCATCACTACTGTTAATTTTTTTGCTATCTACCTATATATTAGAAAATATTTGTAATAAACTTAGACTAAAGCATAAACGGCAATTTGGATGCTCTTCAATTAATGTAATTCATCTTGGAAAATTTCGTTTAATGAAAAATCAAGTAACAAACGAACCTTGGTATTGATTTAGTAGCGTAGACTGTTCAAGGCTAATTAAATACAAATTTGCGAATAGTTTAGAATAAATTAACAACTATAATCCATTTTAATGACAATGTTTGAACTGGTGTTCGATAATTGCTCTAATTACCACAGTACAACAATAATACATTGAATTATAATTTACTAATTTTTTTTTTTTTTTTTTTTTTTCATTATACACAAAAGTTGAAATGTATTAATTGGTTTCATACGATATCTCTCACTTATCTTACGTGTAATCCCATTTTTATCTTATTCGTATTATATATGAGTGGATATAGTCAAAGATAAGCGTGGTCTTGGAAAATCTCTGGATTTTATTTATTTGGGTATAAATTTGTCTTGCGCATGTTACAAGAGTATGTATATTATCCAAATGTTGTGACATTTCTGAGAAATAGTTTTAAAAAAAATTTAAATATCATGTCACTCGGCATGAATAACAGTATTTTGATTTAGAGTATATTAGTCACGCATTTTTAAACATTTTAGGGATACTTAGAATTTTTCAATTGGTCAATAGCCAAACATGCGTAGTCTGCGATCAGCAACTGGTTATGATGGAACAAAGCCTGCTTCCCTTTTATAAAAATCGAAAAGAACATCGGAAACACAGCATCTATGAAGTCAGGAGATTACATTGTTATACGTGTGTAGTTTTTACATTAACTCTTGAACTCATGAAAATTGTGCGATAATTCTTATCTTGATCTCGGCTTTAAATTGAAATGGAAAATTTTACGATTTTATAATACATTGTTTACTTCGTTTCAAAATGCCGTCACGGAATTAGAAGTTTAGAGTAGAGCAAAACAAAATTAAATAAATAAACAAAATACCGGAAGAAGCTAGACATTGTATTGGTGTCAAAACAGTTTAAGTACAAGTTAAGTACACGGTTATATCGAGATTAGAATTATTGAAATAGATAACGTTAATAAGAATGGTTATAAATTATACAATTTACTAGAACCATGCGCCAACCAATAACTTTAGTCAAACCACTCAGTGAAATGCTCAAATTCCATCTCATATAAGTGAAGCCAACAGTATAGAACAACGATGGAAATAAAGTGAAGAAGCCTATTTGATATAGGCTGCCTCGAAAGTACTCGGTCCAACTGATATAACAAAGTTGTATTTGGACTGGAATGCACAAGAAAAAAGTTAAGTTGGAAGACCTGCAATGTCTTGTTTTATGTCTCTCCATAAAAACACGTCTTTATTCGTTGCCAACTATTTTCACTCCATTTCTATCTTCCTCGTGTTGTCTAATTGACATACATGAATCTCAACGTTTAACGTGTATACGTGGTATTATCCACGCAATCGAAAATTGACGAATTTTAAGAAAGGCAAAAATGTACTTTATTTAAGAAAAGCTATTAAAGATGCTAAATGGGTAAAAGCGCAAATCGTATAGCGAGAAAGCAATCTCATTTATATCATAGTAATAGGGTCTATAACTAAAAGAGCACCTGTAAATGAATTAAAGAAATGCATATTAAAGTGAAAAAATGAAGTAGATATGGAAAATATAACATTTAGAGACAACCAGCATTTCCATTATTCCGTTGCAATATTTTACTACGAAATCAAATATTGATAATCTGTTAATGTTCTTAACGCAACAATTACTAATTTCTCTACGCCATTGAAAATGTGACAAATTATTCCGCTCAAACCTTCATCACTTGCATCACAAACAATAACTATCTGCTTATTTGGTTCATAGTATTGTAATATTGTACTAATATGTCACTTTTACATTCTTCAAAACGTTTCATACATTTTTCATCCCAATGCCATTTAGCTTCTTTTTGAAATAACCGATAAAAAATATTACATTTTTGACTCAAGTTTGGCATAAATTTCGCGTAATGATTCAAAAATCCGATATAAGACTTTAGTTGTATTAGATTCGTAGGATGTGGCGCATCTACAATTGCTTGAATTTTCCCTTTGCTTGGACTAACACCTTGTGACGATACCTCATAACCTAGGTATGTGAGTTTTTCAACAAAGAATGTACAAAGAATGTCATTTGTTGACCGTAACGGAACAGTCATTACATAATCTAATTTTGTTATTTGGCTTCGGCACGACTATAGTTGGTGAAGCCCATTCTGCAAATTCTACTTCCTCGATAATGCCTTCAGTCTTCAATGAACTCAACTCTTTTTCAACCAAATCTCTACAGTTAAATGGCAATGTATACGCCTTATAAAAAAATTGGTACACAATTATCAACTAAATTCAAATTTGCCTCGAACTCCCCTATTGGCTTACTAAGATCGCCATCGAAAAGCTTCCTAAATTGTTTTTTTTTTTATTTGTGGTAAAATTTTGTCACGAAAATCACCACATTCATAAACCATATTTACTCAAAATAAATTTCTCCAATGCGGAAATAATAAATCCAACTAGTCTCGCCCACACAACATACTCATCCGTTTAGGTGTATCAATAATAACTAAATTGGCTTGGACAAAGCCTTCGTTTCCATTTAATTCAACATTTAATTTAGGGCGTAGAGTCTGACTGTCACCTCCACGTAGAGGAAAATTATAAATTAAATATTTAATTGAATAATATCTTCGCGGTACGCCCTGGACAGCTATGGCAGCCAAACGGTCAGGATAGCTATAGAAATATGATGAACTTCTGGCGTAGTAGGCACCTAGTTGATGAACGACAGCAGCATAATAAAATCCAGGAAGCGTCTGTCTTACAATGAGCGGCTTCTCGGTCTGCGTCTGCACCGAATCGGTCGGCAGTATTTAAAGTCTGGCCGTAGACTAAAAAGGCTATGGGAAGGACACCCTTAAAATAAACCAGCAATGAATAAAACACCAGGAAATAATACCCCAGGTGTCAGACCTGCACTGCAGGAAAATCCACCCTCTACGGAGGTTGACCCCATGGATTCTTGGGAGGGTCAATTATTGCAAAACAAACATGACGCCATTGGCTCAGACAATTTCATGAGCGGAAGTACTAGTGACAACCCATTCAGAATGGGCAAGCTAATGATGAGATCTCCTATAAGGCCACGAAGTATCTCTGTGGAAAATTTAGCAAAAAGTAATGATCCTCGGCAGATGAGTTACAGTAGTTCCCAACAAATATCTGGGAGTGATTCAAATGATAAAATAATCAAAACATTACAAGCTGAATTAAAGGAAGCACGAAATGAAATCCAAAAATTAAAACTGATGATAGAACAGAGTCAGCCACAAAAAAATAATTATACTATACCTGATTCGAGTGAAGAAGAAGACATAGTAGCACAAGAAACAGCATGGCTACTACCAAAATCCAAAAAAAGAAAGCGTTCGTCAGAAAAAGGTAATCAAGCAGACACTGCATCAGACAAAACGAATAACCATCTAAATCCAAAAACAAAATCTCAGCCTGAAAAAAATAACACACTAGGAAAGCATACAACTTTTCAAAAAACAAAAGAACCTAAAAAAAACAAACAAAATCCTCCCTCCGTAATACTTAGCAATGTGACAAACTATTCAGTCATTAACAAGTCATTACAGGATAACAGCATCAAGCTAGAATGACGAACAACAATCAACTGAAAATAAATGTAGACACCGAGACAGATTATAGAAATCTAACAGAATATTTAAACGGTTCGCAGCAACAGTGGCATTCATATGAAAATAAGCAGACGCGACCGATAAGGGTTATGGTTAGAAATTTACACCAATCGAGCAACCCAGAAGACATTACAACTGAACTGTGCGAAAGGGGTTTTAATATCCTTGATGTCGTCAATAAAATTAAAAAGTCTAAGAAAGGGGATGAAGAAATAAGAATTCCTCTTCCATTATTCATGCTAACCTTCGATAACAAAGAAGATATAAGAAAAATTTACGAAATAAAACATATGTGCCATATGGGAGTAAAGATCGAGGCGGTTAGAAGTAATCGTATAATTCCGCAATGTAAACGTTGTCAGCGATATGGCCACACTCAAAAGTTCTGCCAACACGAACCTAGATGTGTTAAATGTGCTGAGAATCATTTAACTATTGCTTGTGAGAAACCCAGGACCATCGCGGCAAAGTGTTCAAACTGTGCACAGGCCCACCCTGCAAGCTACCGAGGATGTCTGGTAGCGAAAGAACTCTAAAAAAGAAGAAATAATCGAAATAATCAAAATAAACCAATGAGTTTACAAAAGAGTCAACCAACAGAATCCTTTAGTCATCAAGTCAGATGTGGTATATCTTATGCACAGGTGGCTGCGACAGAAAAGGTCAGCTCAGGACCAGTGTTGAACCCTACACATTCGACTAGCCTGATAGAAATGATGCAAAATGTTTCGAATGCCATAAGCAACCTTTCTGAAAGGCTACAAAGATTGGAGCGGGACAATTCTGCCTTATTATTCTAATTATTTCTCCCAAAATGATGTACCAAGAAAAATTGAGAATTGCTACATGGAATGCCAACGGTATTAAAAATAAAAAACATGAACTTGAAGTCTTTTTAAAAATGCAAAATATCGATGTGTGTCTGATATCTGAGACCCACTCCACAAGACAATCTTACTTAAAAATTCAGGGTTACCAACTTTACGAAGCAATTCATCCGGATAACCAAGCAAGAGGTGGAACTACTGTTATAATAAAAAATTATATTAAACACCATGAATGCCAGCATTACCAATCACCTGAAACAACGCCTTCAGATAGGAGTGGTATATTTTCCACCTAGATACAACCTGAAGAAATCAAACTACTTGAATATCCTACAACAGTTCAATGGTAGATTTATATTAGGAGGTGATTTTAATGCAAAACATCTAGGCTTACAACAACCAAAGGTAACGAACTAAAAAATGCAATAAATGAAATGGGATGTAACATACAATCCACTGGCAAGCCGACATATTGGTTTACGGACGCAGTTAAAACTCCTGATCTACTGGATTTCTTTATATCAAAACAAGTTACATCAAATTTTATTGAAGTAGAGGATAATTCAGATATGGTCTCTGATCATTCTGCAGTGATACTTACCATAAGCGACAAGATAATTAGGAAGGAAACAAGACCAATTCTTGTTAATAAAACAACTGACTGGGTTAGCTTCAGATCTGAATTAGAAAGCAATATTAACCTACAAACACGATTAAATACGGTAACAGAGCTAGAGGAAGAGGTTGAAAACTTCACAAATATCATTCAATTAGCCGCGTGGAATAACACTAAAGAAACAGCATCCAAAACTACTGGTAAAAGCTACCCAAGAGAAATTAGGAACCTGGTCTTAGAAAAAAGGAAAGTTAGGAAAAAATGGCAACAAACGAGGAGTCCATCTGACAAGACGATCCTAAATAACAAATCACAGCAGCTTAAGCGAGAAATTCAGAAGTTAAATGAAAAATCGTTTTCTTCGTTTCTTGCAAAGTTTACGGCTGATGAAAATACAGACTACTCATTATGGAAGGCAACCAAAAGAATGAAAACCCCAATCATGCAGATCCCTCCTATGAAGCGAAGTGATGGCTCGTGGGCCAGGGATTCAAAAGCTGAAGTGTTTGCTGATCACCTGGCTGGTATTTTCCAACCGAATGAGACCGAATCGGATATTATAATCGAAAATGGAAGCAACGAATATGGGGGCAGAATCCCTCTAATAACCCAGAAAGTTAATAGGGAAATAAAATTCAATCTGAAGACCGGAAAGGCTCCTAGATATGATCTTTTAACAGGAAAAGTTCTAAAGCAACTACCAAAGAAGGCTATTGTCCAACTAACCCATTTGTTTAATGCTATTATTAGATTACGGCATGTTCCTTCCGCCTGGAAAGTCACAGAAGTTATTATGCTACCGAAACCAGGTAAACCACCAAATGAAGCTCAATCATATCGTCCGATATCCCTGCTTCCTATCATCTCAAAGCTAATGGAGAGACTTCTTCTGAGAAGAATGACACCAATAAAAGAAAGTAGAAACCTAATACCGGATCACCTATTTGGATTCAGATGTAAACATTCAACAATTGACCAGGTTCACAGAATTACAGACATTATAGAAACGGCGTTAGAAAATAAACAAATTTGTTCTACCTTATTTCTGGACGTGGCAGCAGCTTTCGATAAGCTATGGCATGAGGGATTAATACATAAACTAAAAGTTATGCTTCCGGGACCATATGTTGATCTTCTGGAGTCGTACTTATCTGAAAGACTTTTCAGAGTAAGACAAGAAGATGAGTATTCTGAACTGAGAGAGGTAAGGGCAGGAGTCCCACAAGGCAGTGTTCTGGGTCCACTCCTATATCTACTTTATACAAGTGATATACCACAGTCCGATCATGTAAGCATAGCAACGTTTGCTGACGACACCGTTATCCTAGCAACAGCGAAAACAGTCGAAGAGGCGGCGAATAAACTTCAATATGCATTTGAAGAAATTCACCAGTGGACCAAGCGATGGAAAATCAAACTTAATGAATTAAAATCTGCGCATGTCAACTTTACGAACAAACTATTGGTTAATCCGCCGCCAATCAGCATAAACGATGTCATGGTGCCATGCGAGAACTCCGCCAAATACTTGGGTATGACACTGGATGTTAAGCTCAAATGGAAAGAGCATGTGAAGAAGAAAAGAAAGGAGCTTGATCTTAAATATAGACAATTGTACTGGCTAATTGGACGACGGTCAAAATTAAGCACAGACAACAAAATATTGATTTACAATCAAATCCTAAAACCGGTCTGGCTATATGGTATTCAGCTTTGGGGCGATACTAAAAATGCTAACATAAAACCTATACAAAACTTCCAGAATAAGATACTTCGGAGTATAGTCAATGCACCCTGGTACATTCGTAATAAGGATTTGCATCGAGATTTGGGGATACCGGATGTAAAACATCAAATAAAAAGATTTGCAACGAAGCATGAATTGAGGCTATTGCAACATGTTAATGCGGAAGCCTCTCGGCTACTGGATAATGAACACTTGGTTAGAAGACTAAAGCGAACCAAACCCTTCGAGCTCGTCAGATGTAAATTGATGGTTAGTCTAAAAAGACTAGTTTCAATAAATAATAAAAAAAAAATTAATTTAACGTTCACGCGTATTTTACCCCTTTACTTGTATCTTATCGCCCGTTAGTACGGATAATAGAATTCCTAGTTCGAAAATTTCTAAATGTGCGAAATACTTATGATAATCTGTTAGCGTACATAAGCTGATACATGCTCTAAGCTGATAAGCTGATAGGTGGATACAGCCACCTCCATAAACAAATCGTATTTTTCTATAAAAACTTTAATATTGAATTTACGTTACCCTCATAATTTAATTCTACTTGATTATCCAATTTGGTAGCATTACCATTATTTTCATTACTGTAACTAATATTATCTATACATATTCTTATATTGTCACGCAACTATCGTTATTGTCTTCAATTAAATTTAAATTTCCAAAAGTTATGTTTTCTAAACCTTTCTCATCCACGCGGTTATTTGAAACATAACCTTTATCTTTTTCGGTAAAATTATTCTTATTACTATTTTTATAATTATTACTATTCCTATTTGTAAATCTAATATTATAATGATTAAACTTACTCCAACTGTTGTGTTGATATCCCCTCGGTTTCGCTGAAGGACAAACTTTTGCGGTATGCCCTATACCTTGACATGTATAACATTTTATTCTTGTGTTTATGTCTAACGATCTTGATTCACACCTATTTTGATGGTTTGGAAATCCTCCTCTTAAACGATTCCTTCCATTTACTCTGTGTGCTCTATAAAAACTCCTCTCTCTGCCAACATAATTGATTTTCTTTCTACAGTCTCGATCACAATTGCGTTATCTAGAACTGATCTCCACTCACATTTGTCATCTAATTCGCCATTAAATTTGCTTTCATCCTCTTGTCTCTCAATCCTGTTATGAATTGGTTTTTCATTGCCTTTTCTTTATAGTCCCCGAAATCGCACGACTCAGCCATCATCATTAATCCAACTCCAAACTCATTTACTGTTTCGCATTTTTTTTTTTGGTATCGTCTACCAAATTTTATGGCATTCGTACAAGGTTTTGATTGGGGAGTAAATAGTGTTTTACATTTTGCCACGATTTCTTAAAATATACCCAATAAATAAAAAACTCCCGCCGAGAATTTAAAAGCAGCCTTCGACGACTGGTGGCTATTGTTTATATGCTTCGAATGCAAAAATCTTATCGCTTATACTCGGAACATTTTTAAGTGGATTGCTAAGATTTGGATGAAAACTAATACAACAATTGGTGGAAGAATTCAGTGAAAAGTGACAGTATTGATAATTGGATGAAAGACTTCCACAAAAATAAAGCTACATTTCAATAAACAATTGTTAGTATTGCGTTGTATAAGCTCGCGGTAAATTAAAGGAAGCAGAATAGTAACAATATATTTGTCCGCTTTACTAATGACGTAATATATATGATTTTCAAATTATAAGTTATTATTAATCGTCATACCGAAATATTTTAAATCTCTAGGCCAACGAATAGATTCGAGGGTTCCTGGAACTTAGTAAGTTCTTCAGTATATTAACAGCATTCCTCTGCGGCGGGAAAAGTATGCATTGATTCTTAATTTATTTAATTTTAATTTTCCATTTTAATGACGTCATATCCGTTTTTACCTGTTTTTTGTTTACCGCAGAATCATTACTTGCCGTAATTAGTGCAGTATCTAAATTTGCAATTTGATAAAAAAGGATGTATGTTGTTTTAAAGTACTGTTAGGAAAATGAGCCGGCTACATTTTAAAGATAAGAGCGTTATGCCACACCGAAATCAAATGCTTTTTCAATATCCAGTAAAATCATACCGACAAATTGCCTATGATGAAGTTGAGATTTGACCATACCTAAATCCAAATTGTTCAAAATGCAGAATATTAAGTGAATCAATATGTTTTTGAACCCTAGTCAGAATGACTTTCTCAAACCATTTGCCTGTGGTTTTAGTAAACCAATTGATACCTTGCAGGGCTGTAAGGATATTTGTTTGGTTGCAGCATAGCTATTACTAGCGCAATTTTCCAAACGTATCTGGAAAGTAGTTGAGTTTAAAACAACTATTGAAAACTTTATTGATCAAAATATTAACGCTTTAGGGTCTTTGTGAATGTATTAAAAACATGTTAAAAATTAAAATTTTGACAGCTAGTTAATTTTTTTTTTATTGAATCCATCTAAATTTTAAGAAGTGAATTTAAAAAATCATAACCTCATTTTTGACAAAATCACAGTGATTAGTTATAAAATAAAAAAAAAATTAAATCATAGTTGCCTTATATTGTTACCGATGCGATTCATTTTGTGTTTACATTTGTACGATTTAAAACTGTCAAAATTTTTAACTATTTCACACAGCAAATTTCACATTATTGTGAAAAATATTTCTCAGCAATTATTTATTTTCCCCAATATTTTTAACATTCACCAAAACCTTTTTTTACTAATAGGATGCGGATCTGGCGAAGCCTTCTGGTTTTAGATATCTGATCTAAGACTGCGTTCGAAACCCATGATAAATATTTGTGAATACAAATTTTTGAAATTTTTTGATAAAAACGAAGACACCTAATTTATCACGGTCAGTTGCTATGATAATTTTTGACAAATACTAGTACGTTCTATAATAAAAGTGAAACTGATCGCATAGCACACTCGGATATAGAATAAAACATATAAAATTCACTACTTGGTTTTGTAATAATACCATTCCGTGTATTTACACGAGGCATTTTTTCCCGGATTCTTCAGCAACAAATTCCCTCATCGTTTAGGCGAGTCAACAAAATACCGGATTTTTTTCATTTGTATGTGTAAAAAATATTTTAAAATTAAAACTGACAAGAAAAACAAAATATGAAAAATGTGTCCTTGAGAATTTTTTTATTCATTTTTGTTTGTGTGAGTGTGAAAATCCCAGGAAACCAACAAACTTTTAGTGCAAATAAAATCCCAATATTATCGTAAAACAAAACCGCTATGTATGGAAAACGGAAAAAACGGAAATAAAATGCCTTGTATAAACAAACAGTTAGATATAAAAACCATATAAGAAAAGTTTGAACTTTTTCGTTGCTATGACAATTTCAATAAACAATGCACACAATTAAATGTGTTTTTTTTCATAATTTTTATACCTTACAAAAAATTTATTAAAAAACAAATAAGGCGGGGAAATATTTTAATCAATTATTATACTTTTCGGACAGCGTAATAAAAAATTGGGAATGTTAGGGGAGTATTTTTCAAATAAATGTCAAACATTTTATTCACAAATATTTTTCATGGGTTTCGGACCCAGTCAAAGTAATCGGTTTTGTATATTGTGATCGGTTTAATACAAGGAACTGCAATAGGAATTATTTTCCTGGTTAGTAATCGATAGTCACCGACAATTTTTTAGAGCTATAGCTCCGGGGTAGTTGTGTTATCTATTTTCATTTACACTACTGTCTGTAAACACTTTTCAGAATGTCAAAAATGTTTAATTTATGTATAAAATTGGATAATTTATTAGGATTTTTTCAAAATACTTCTCACTTTTGTGTTTTTTGGAAAAATGTTTCTGCCTCAACTTTCGTTTGCAGCTCATTCATTTACACATTAAGCCATAGGTTTGATTACATTTCAGTTAAACATATATTTTGTACGTACTGTTATTGCAGACTCTGACATATATTTTACATCTTGATACAATATTTATTATGATTAAGAGGTGAATTCAGCATACGGAAAAATTCCAGTTTAAGTGTACGTTTCCACATAAAAGTTGATTGTTTTTTACATCGCACCTCACACGGATAGTATACATTCTCAAAAAAATTGCGTCTCAACACAAAATTTATTACCTACACATGTAAACAAAACACAACCAATTTGCAGAAAAACAACCGATTTTTTCTAATGACGATAACTTTTGCTGTTGTTTTTTTTACATTGGTACTAAAATATAAAATTTCCTTTAGGAAATTTTATGGACAGCCCTTCGTTTATTTGAAAAATGTCATTATCATGTATTTTTGTTGCGATTCAAATTAAAATAAAAGTTATTTATTTTTTTAAACCACTAAAAGCCATTTATTTTTTATTAAACTTTAAACATTTTAGATTTGCAACCATTTACATTCAAATATTTAAATTTCTGATTCTAATACATAGAATTTCAATACACATATATAAAAAAAATTAAAATATTTCCCTTTGTAAAAAAAAACAACCGATTTCTCTGTCGAAACCAAGACTAACGCATGCAATGTCAACTCCAAATAAATTTTTAAGCCTAACATTATACGTATGCGTGTTTAAACTATTCTAGGTTTATCATACGTTCTCTTTTCGCGTTTGGTCTTTTATCCTCTCTCTTTTTTATATAATTTGCAAAATGTCCGCATGCTTTTGTTTGTTTCAAAAATTTACAGTTTTATTTGCTCGATTTATAATACTAAAATTATTGCAATGAAAAGAGAAGAAAAATTCACTTATCGAAATTATGGAAATCGAGTCAATATTTTAAAAGAAAATTTTATTCCTCTTAAAGCATCTTAAGAAAAAATATTTCCAGTGGATGTTAAAAATTCCATAACGGGAAGAAATTGAAGAGATTTTGTTATTTTTGCACAACAGGGCAAAAATTGATGACCCAATTTTATTCGATGAATTTACATGTTTAAAATAAAATTTTAGTCTTATATTTAGATAAACTTTAATATTTTTAAAAATAAACTTAGCTGCGGTAAATGTGTTAAATATTTTACCAACATAAACGAAAGCTGCAGTAATGCATTTTTAAAAATGTATTAGTTCTTTTTTTGCTATTTCTGGGCAAAATGCTAACACTAAAAGTATGTTCACAATGATCTCCACACAATCGATCAAAGAGCGGAATAGGATGACACCCATCTATCAAGGAAATTATAATTTATTTACAACTGGTAAGCTGAATAACTAAAAAAATCAAAAATGGTAGTTGCGCTAACAAGTGTAATGGTACTACTAAGAAGTCTCCATTTAATTTCGCAACTATTTATCTGTACAGTACATTAATTGTTAGATAAATGTTGACAGTTGGTACTATAGACCACGGTCAAACCGCAAAAAAGTAATCAAAACCTAAATTAATAATATTCTCCTCGCCAAATAATGTAATCCTCTATTATTTAAAAAAATAAAATATCAAAAATATGTATCTCTACATAAATTGTTTAGCTTGATTATTTATTTCTTGCTATTTGGAGACTTGTGGAGACCGCGTTAAAATGTATTTTAACTCGAGCTGCAAAACTAGATTAAATTAAAAAAATCATAACTTACAAAAAAATGTATCTCTACACAAATTATTTAGCTTGATGATTTATTCGTAGCTAATTGGAGACTTGTGGAGACCGTGTTAACATTTATCTTAGCTCGAGCTGCAATACTAACTTAAATTTAAAAAAAAATAGTTTACAAAAAGATGTATCAGCGTTAAAATGTATTTAAGCTCGAGCTGCATAAATAGCTTAAATTTAAAAAAAAATAAATCACATAAAAATGTATCTCTACACAAATTATTTAGCTTTATGATTTAATCGTTGCTATTTGGAGACTTGTGGGGACCGCGTTAAAATGTATTTTAGCTCGATCTGCATAAATAGCTTAAATTTAAAAAAAATTAAATTACAAAAAAATGTATCTCTACAAAAATTGTTTAGCTTGCAGATTTATTTGTAGCAAATTGAAGACTTGCGGAGAGTGTGTCGATTACCTTAGCTCGAGCTGCATAACTAGCTTAAACTGGTGTAGTATTTTCGATTGGAAGTTTTTGTGCAAAATTCAAAGCCGCCCCAAATTAAGTAGCCTGCATGTTACCGCCGTACGCAGATACATATTAAAAAATACTGTATTAAATTTTCTATATTAAATTTAAAATTATTAGGACAATTATGTTGTTTAGTGAATTTTTTGTGCCACCCTATAATTTTGGCGCCTGGTTTTACTGCACCGTCTGTAAGGTAGCCCCGGCCCTGCATACTGTTTAAGTTTACCTTTTTAAATATCTATTTACTTATGATAGTGAAACAGGAGTACAATAAATATTCACGGTAAACGATTTTTAATGTGCGTCACTGTAATATTTTGACGTCATCTAGAATATGTAAATCTAGATAGTTATAAAATATTAGACAAAACTTTTAACTATAATAATTAAAAGTTAAATATCATAAAAAAATTGTTTTTATTAATATTTGATCGATCAATTAGCAAACCAATTTGAGGTTAGTAAAATTTATATACACATAACCTATAAATGGAAATTAGTCATCGTGCGACTTATTACACATAGTATACGAATATTTTTAAGATAATCTCGTGCACGTTTATATAACAAAAACGTAGTATTTTGATGAATATGTCGACAGATAAAATATTTATACATGTATGCTGTACACAGATTATAATATCGCACAGATTTATTATAATTCCAAATATACAAGTATTAAAAACAAAGTCGTCTTCCTATAGAAACGAGTGATAGTGACAGTATTAGTATTTGTTTTTGTTTAGGTTTTTGGTCTTATCACATTTACATTAAGAAGGTAAAATAATTTATAAGTTAATCTTTACGTTTTGATACATATAAACTTGACTATACACACATGATTTACAAAATATGTATATATACTAATTATAAATAATAGTAACGTCCTTTATGACGTTAATTTGTTGAGCGGATTATAACTTTAAGACAGTGCGAAAAGTATTTCATTAATTCAGAGTGATGTTTAAAATAACTTAAACCATAACTATAGTTCACCATTTGTCGTTAAGTTTGAAAACGGAACGAAGCATACGGCAGGAATATTAATGGCTAGATTTGAATCACATGCGAAGTCTTTCAAAGTGATAATAAGGTTTTTTTTTTTTTTTTGTATCTGTACTCTGCAATCTTTTCTGGGGCCGCAGCTCTCCCAACTCTTTCGCGATTAATTTTTAACGTCTTCCACTGACGATGGTTAGACCCATGAATTCTGCACTCCAACAGGGGATTATAGTTGTGTTCATTGTCATCACCGATAGTAATCAGGTGATGAAAAATCCCTTTTGCAACCCTTCCCCGTTGGGATTCGAACCCGGTACCTCCTGTCCCAAACACCGCAGCTTTAACCAGTGCGCCAATTGCTCGGTGATGATAAGTTTTATTTTGTCAATTCGCACGCCTGTGGAACTAAATAAGTATCTTCATTCAGTACGTTAATATTTAAGAGCTCACAAAAATCTGATGTGGTTATCTTAACGGCCTACTTTACGCCGCCAACAGCCAAAACGAGGAAGCACGAATACAGGTTGGCTTTTAGTATCCATTTGCATTTTGTCACCCTCAACTGGCCTGGACGATGGTTCGTCCCATGAATTTTGCACTCCAACCGAGACTCATAGGTAATTGTGTTCATCGTCATCACCAATTAAGTGATGAAAATCGGATTTTAACAATTATTATAAATAGTTTGACTCTACTGATGACGCTAAATAAACTTTCAACATTTTTTTGGATTTATAAATATTATTAGCATTTCTAATGACTTCCGGTAGATTATTGAAAGTAAATAGTCCAATGAAAGACTTAGAATTTCTAACATATTCGGTTTTAATTTAAGGACATTTAAGCATGTTAGAATTTCTGGTTACATACCCATGATGATTAACAAATTCACATGTGATGTTAGATAACGTTCTAAAATATCTAATACTATTCGGTATAAGTCAGCAGTTGAAAATAAATGCGGCAGTTTATATATCACTTTATAGCACATATTTTACAATATTTGAAGTTTCTTTAAATATTACTCCAAGATACTTAAAGTTATCATCTCGCTCAATAGTATAATTCGAGATTTAAAGTGTTGGTAAATCACAATGGGGCAAAAATGGAGAATGAAAAGTAAATTTACTATACTTTACTTTTTGTACCATTGATTATTACAAATTGCATCCGACTATAACTTTCAAGGTAATCCACGAAAACCATCGCAAAATAATAGATCTGATCAGTAATTAGAGCAAAATCAGTACTTGATCTTTGCCGAAAGCCATACTGATGAAAATAGGAAAAATTTGATTTATGCAGGAATCCAACATTCTATTTGCAATTATTTTTTCTAATATCTTGTCAAAATCGGATAACATTGAGATTGGTTGATAATTATTAATTAATTTAAGGTAATCTGGTTTTAAAATAGATGACACTTTAGCTAATTTAAGACAATCGGGATAAATTCCCGTGTTACGTACACCCGTGTTACATATAACAAAACCGAAAGAGTGGATGGAATGTTAGTTCTAAAAAATAGGAGTTCTTATTTAAATATCAAAGTTACCCACCTACAAGGAGGGGATGGGGGTATTAGTTTTAGCACTAATGTGTTTCTCCCGCGGAATGATTAAAGTTTGATCCAGGCCATTTTGTCCGTAGAGTGCTTATTTTCCGAGATATTTGAAAGTTTCAGCTTAAAAAGATCACTCGGTATTTTATTGTTTGTTCGTCCAACGATACGGCCATTGCTCACATCTAATTGATATTATAAGCCGCAATTTTTTTTCTTATTTCGATTAAATTTAAGTATGTGGCAAATTCTGAGCCCATAACCTAACAGAAATATGCAAATTTTACTAAGGTCCAAATCGACAAACGTAAATTAATTCACAACTACGACTATATAGTGTCTGTTTTTGGTATATTTAAACCACATTAAAGTGTCGAATTTAATTTTTAGTCACGATTGTTGTCATGGATATCGGTGACTAAAACAGTTCTTACAATTGACGTTTAAGACCGAATTTATTCGAACATACAAAAATTGTTTGTTGATTTTGTTATTTAGTGAAGCGATTGTCAAATAATAATTAGTTGTGACGTGATATTTTGTGTTTTATTTTTCGTGAATACATATTTTGTTAAAATTATAAATATTTTATAATACAATAATTTTAAAGGTGTAAAATTAATAATAATTTAAGAATTTATTCTCACTAAAACAAAAGTCATGATTGATTTGGCAATGTCATCATCTTCCTCAGATGATTCTGAATATTTTTAGGAGAGCGTAAAATGTAAAAGTGAACGTACTATCCAAGAGAGGATTGACGAAAATTATTTCTCGGATGAAGAGTTCAAGAAGCGGTTAAAGGTAAACCACTCTTTAAAAATACAAAATATATTCTGGTTTTAATCCTTATTTGTTTTATAGCATCACAAATTCGACTTGACACTTTGTTGACTGTCATTGTTACAACTGCAGTGTTGCATAATATAGCAATAGATTTGGAAGATAAAGTTGCGGAAGATGAAGAAGAAGTGCCAATCAATGAAAATATCCCAAATATTCCACCTAATCCGGCCGAATGTAACTTAAATTTAAATGTTAGGGGCCAAATTGCTCAAACTTTTTAAATAATAAAGCTTTTTATTTTATTAATAATATATTTTAATAAGCTTAATTTACACTCTCTTCATCATTGTATGCAGATGTACACAAATTTTTGTAATAAATATACTGTGCCTTCGCGGTTTTTTGTTTAATTTTGATGCGTGCAATCTATTCTTCGAGGGCTTCCAATTGTTTTTCTTTAATCTTTTTATCAATCGAGATGTTTCTGCGATTTCTGGCCCTCGGAAAGTTTGTTATAGGAGTGCTTAAAGGTTGAGCATTGTTACGTGATGTTGATGGATTTCGTGATGTGGTCAAAATGGAAGTCGATGGTGGCTCTACAAATATAAAACCGCACTACAAATATTTTGTGGAGTATCAATTTCTTTTAGATCTAAATATTCTGTTGAATATTCATAACTAGGCATATCCTCCAGGATGTATATAAACATTTATACAAATACATACCAGAAAACTACCTCAGCCATAGTATACTTACGTCATCACTACCATCATCATCAAATCTGTTAGGACGTGCTGTAATTGATGGAACAATTAAGCTATACAGCATACCATTACTTTCATCCAAAGGCGCTGAAGCCGAACCACCCCCAGTGCCTGATGTATATTTTTTGTATTAGCAATAATTTTCCGCAGCTTAAATTTATATATGACGTCAAAATTTCCATTTTTAACACCTTTTTAACATTAAATGACACAGACCCTTAATTTTTATGCGGTATTTAAACCAATTAAAACACGACCTAAATGAAATATCTACAAAACTAATGAAAAAAAGGAAAATTGCTTTAGAATGAAGTTAATTGCAATGACTAGATTGTCGAGGCCTGCTTATCTTCAATGTCAAGTCCTGTTCAAATTCTTTAAAATAATTCAATATGTATTACCAACAGGAAGATGGTAAGAGTTTTTCAAAACAAGCGTATTATTTAGTGAAAACCTCACCCATAGTAAAAATACACGTAGTACTACCATCATAAGAAGAAAACAGTTTACCCATTGATATGTCGGGTCGATAGAATATCGTAAAAATTTAGGATAAATATATGACATTTAGGCGATTTTACATATTAAAATATTTTAATTATTTTAAAACGATACCAGTAACGACATCTAACACGTCAATGGGCAAACATACCATGATAGTATTATGAGTATTTATACTATGCCTCACCGTAAAGCCAAATCTCTTTTAGCCTAACAAAACCGATCAAATTTTTGACATACGAGTAAATCAAAAATTTAAGAAAATTGTTTTAAATTTTATTGTCAAATAAATTATTGTATTGCGATTTATTGTCAAAATTGACAGTTCTCCATCATTGCTGTCAATTTTGACAATTAATCGGTCACCAAATATTTAACATGTTTTCCATAAATCAGAAAGATCCAAAACGCAGAAGAACGAGTATATAACGCTTTGAAATCGCGAATCGCGATACTAACTTCGCTTTCCGCTGCTCATCATAACGCCGTTACCAATTGTGTGTGAAATCGTTGGTTAGGGTGAAATTGAACTGAAAAATGGTCTGTAAGATTATAAAATACTAAGGTTAACTATGGCCAGAAAACAAGTGATTAAAATTTTACCCGTCATATCTGTCAATATTGTCAAAAATTCGAAAATGTAAATCTAGAAAATACGTGATCGCTAGTGTTATTTAAGTCTCCGTCGTTAAACAAAAGATTGTGCTACCAGTAATTTAGATTTAAAATTGTATCATGCAAAAAGTCATGTTCTAAGGTTGAACATCTGTCAATAACATAACCTTAAAATACTAGCGACTTTGTATCAGCATCATATTTTTTTTTTCTTTCGAAAATGTAGTGTTTTGAGACGAATAAGCGTCATTTGCGCAGGAACTTTTGATTTACTTACTTTAGGTTGTAGAAATTTGCAGCTGAAACGCGTCGATTGCTATCATCACTAATGATGAAAAATAGACCCATTACGATAGCCCAAAGTAGAAGAAATCATGGTTTGGTAACCTGGCCATGTGTCAAGATCGACAGCCAATCTTGAAAACCATTATTAGGGCTCTCTACCAAACTTAATTGATAACCAAACAAATTAGAAAACTACCAATTAAAACTGTCAAATTTTGGCCAGTAATCGAATGTTTTCAAAAATATATGACATAAATCGTATACTCCATGGACCATGACTGTCAAATATGAACCATCAAAAATATATGTAAGTATACTATATGTATGCCAAAATCGCGATCAAGCGATGTAATAAACCATCCTGGCGGACGACCTTTCTGTTGAAGCTCTGGTGCTCTAGTTTCAAATTGTTGCCCTGGTTCAATAATCAACGGTCGATAGTCGACTTTGTTGGTTTATGATATTTCTATTGATTTTTGATAATCTAGAATGTCTGGAAATATTATCATTCGTTGTATTTTAATATGGTACTCGTCAAAGTACATATTGGCTTACAGACTATTTGCGATTCAGTAGTTTAAACTAAAAAAATTGTGAAATACTTTTTATCTGCACGACAAACATATATCTTATCAATCTTATCTTAAAACGTTTACCAAATTTTACAGCTATAAAAGAAGATGAATTTCTGTGAAAATTTAGAAAATCTTTTGAGCGCTTGCTCGCTCGAAATCTCTGTGCTTTTTTTGTGTTAATAGTTTTTATAAATCTAACCTTTGGAAAACTCCAAGGTTGTTTTTTAATAAAATCAATTAAATAAGGTTAGTGAAATTTTAAACTTATATACTCTTTTAAAAATTTATAATTTAATTAAAAATTTGCTAATTAATGTTTATTGATTGTTTATCATTTTTTTTTTTTTTTTTTGTGGGTGATAATTATTTTGTATGAGACAATTTTTTTTTCTATCTCATATACATAAAATGAATCATAGAAACGTGACTTGATCTCTTAATAATCGGTTTGGATGGGCACATTACATATATATATGTCTCGGGATTTTTTTGGGAAATTTCTTTTTACGTGGCATAGTGTTTGGCACTAACTTGTGCCTTGCCTTGTGTGAATTATTTTAGTATTAAAAAACAAAATATGAGTAATTTTGTGTATACGGACGTATGCAATTAATGTGTTAAAATTAGCACTGATGGTTTAAAAAAAAAAATATTAAATTTCTATATAATACCAACGTCAATATAATTTCGTAATAAACTCTCGAATTCGAAATATGTATAAGCGGTTTATCATTGATCATATATATAAGTGTATTATAATTGTCTCATATCATCTCGCGACTTATATCTTGATAGATTAATCTTAAAAAAAATAATTGTAATATATATTCAACTTTCTAGTAGCTATTTGTGTGTTATATATGTATATATGCACATGTCTCAAGTGAACAATTAATCTTGCAAACTATTTTATAAATCTAAAATACCGTATCACCTCTAAACTACGCTTTATAGATTTGTTGATATAACCACCTAAATCTAGTTATTTCACTTACTAAAAAATTCGAATTTATATAAATTCTTAAAACTATTTTATCATTGATCTGATTTATTAGCTGCGAGCTTTATACATACGTCCACAAAATACGCAAGGCTTTATGTAACCTATAAATATATTTACATAATTGAAATTCGATAGTGCAAATTAAAATAGTTAGATTTATGTCAAAGCACCAAGTAATTATTGATATAGTGCGGTACCCTTTATTGGTAATAGCACTAAATTGTATTTTCTTAAGTTATACTCTGTAACCTTGTTTGACTATAGGGTTTACATAACATTCAAGAAGTTCAAGTCCACATAAATATTTAACTCCATCAAAGCAACGTTCCTTTGTAGTAGAAAGTTGATTAAGCAAAGAAGTCCCTAAAAAATGGAAAACAGTTTAAGCTAAGATTTGAAAGATTATTGATAGGAACTTGTTTTTGATTTTTCTCCCAGAAACTCTCTAGAAGAGACACCCATTTATTCATTTAAGAACCGCTAAGCAAATTTATAGATGTAAAAAGCGTGAACGGTGAAAGGCTAAAGTTCTCAGATTACAACAACTGAACCCATCCCATGTGGAGTTCACACAGGTCATGCAGAGACTAATAAAAAACCATTCCCTTGAAGTGGATTGCATTAACTCCCAGCTGAACCACCTTTTCGCCCTATATTCGATTAAAGTAGGAAAGTAAAGTTATTATGCTCGATGAATAGAAAGTGGCCGAGTTATGCACTATCTTTAAGAAAGACGCTTGCTCATAATGTAACATACGTAAAAGTGATAGACTTTAAAAATTTAAATAAATGTTGATTTTTTAATAGCTATAGGAAATTTTTTCAAAAAAAAAGCCACATAAAATTAAGAAAAATGCATGAAATCTGTATTTGAATCGATAGTACGGTCCATATAATTTAATGTTTGAAGATTATTTCATGCAAATGTTGACCGCGGCTGCACCTCAAATGGTTCATCCGCTTAGTCCAATTTTGGCATACACTTTCCAATATTTCGGCCGATGTCTCACGAATAAAAGCTTCAATGCTGTCTTCCAATGCGTCAATCGAAGCGGGCTTGCCCCACAAAAAATAATCTAAAGGCGTTAAATCGCACGATCTAGGCGGTCAATTGACCGGTCCCAAACGTAAATTAAAGTGTTCACCGAACTTGTCTCTCAATTGGTTGATTGTTTCGCGTGCTGTGTGGCATGTGGCACCGTCTTGTTGAAACCATTCATAGTTACGTTGCGATTCGCATTATCTTTAAAGAAGTACGGTCCAATGATGCCACCAGCCCATAATCCGCACCACACAGTAACTCTTTCTGAATGCCTTGGTAGCTCTTGCAATGCTCCTGGCTGATCTTCACTCCAAAATCGACCATTCTGCTTATTTACGAATCCATTCAGCCAAAAATAAGCTTTGTCGCTGAACACAATTTTTCGATAAAAAAATGGAACTTCCGCCAACTTTTCAAGAGCCCATTCACCAAAAATTCTACGTTGTGGTGGTCGTTCGACTTCAATTCTTGCACCATTTAGGTGTGAAGCAATTCTTGCTTCACACCTAAATCCTTCCACAAAATTTTTCACGTTGTTGAGTAACAGAGACCCAATTGCTGCGAACGGACCGAATCGATAATTGATGGTCATCACTAACACTGGCCGATACTGCTGCGATATTTTCTTCTTGATTTAATGTCAAAAATGTAAATTTAGTGCGAAATTTGGTCACAATAGCCCGAATATCCGCTTCAGTGGGTCGATTAAACTGACCATAAAATGGAAGAAGCGCGCGATGAACTTTCTTAAGCGTTGTTTGTTTGTAAAACGATTCATGGTTAAATTATAGACCAAACTGAAGATGTTTGACAGTGACACAAAACGCGAAACATACGTGATCTGTCAAAATCAGTGTTGCCAAAAAGAAAATAGTTAAAAAATCACCCTTTATTTCATCAAGTTGTTTACGCCAATTTTGAGTTTTTCAAACTCGGAGAATATACTTTGTGGGTCTATTTTTGCAACCTAACAGCATACAGTCTTATATACAAATTACAGTCTTATATACACCAAGTCTTACTAGGAAAATAGCGCTCTCCTACCGGATGACTTTTTTGTTAGATACTAAGAATTATTTCGTTTGAATAGAAAATAATATCGATTTAATTTTAATCAAATGGGACAGCCCAAAAAAGGACTAGCGCTTGCTAATTATCAATTTCAAAATCAATGGTTTTAGAAAACAAGATAAATTTAATTATCATGTATCTGCTGATAACTGAAACTATGCAAGGTATTCTTTAAACCAGGCACCAATTATGTATAGGCACTGTTAAGTGTTTGGTTGTCATAATCAATAATAAAAGCTAGCTTAGTTATTTATCAAACAATCACAGTTGTTTAACCCATACAGTTGTTTAAACAATTTGGCGGTAACTTTCTTTCTGCCTATAGCATACTAAATATCCTTAAACCAAGGCTCTTTTTTAATAATTGTTTATTTCTGATGCAGATGCCTTAATGGTTCCAATTTCTTTATCATTTCTTTTTTCGGCAACAATAATTCTAGGGCCAAAACAGGCTCAGCTTTTTTAACCGTCCTACTTTTATTTACCATCTTTTTAAAATACAGTACCTCTCGATCAGTCGTCGTAGTTCTAGGCACTACGCTTACATATCTACAAAAGAAGAAAAATATATCATTTAAAAATCATTGATTAATTTTTTGGAAAGCCCACACATTCTATCAAACCGAGTCTGTAATAACAAGTTTGTCTTGATGGAGGAATTGGACAAAAACCATAAATTATACTCTCTATTGCGCTGCTTCCAAAATCATCGGTTGAAAGTTTTAATCGTTGATAGCAGCCAGTACTTTAAGCCCAGTACTTTAGCGTAATCCAATCTAGATATAATAAGTGATTTGTGAGTCGTTAAAACGTCAAAACGTTCATTATATTCATTGTTGTGGGTCCTCTCTAAGTTTGTTGATAGGAATGATTTTAACTATTAAAAAGTTATAGGCTCAGTTTGCCAGCATTTTGTAATGGATACCATCAGGTCCTGGTGTAGAACCACTACACGTTTTCATAGCCCTAGATATAGCAGTTTGTAAGTAAATTCTTCATTTTAACTGTTATCTGATGACTCTTGTAATATAAATAAAGTTTTCAGATTAATGATTAACGATTAAATTGTTAGGCAGTTGTAAAATACATTACAGGGTTTTAAGCTATTGCTACGGCTTCAGAGATTAAATTACTAATGATAATGTTAACATTTACCTTACACTAAATATGTCTGGGGTCCTATGCGATCCCATTACAGTTTTAAATATATAAAGATATTACTTACATAGACATATATATAGATATTAGTTTTTTCCACGCTTTGCCTGATTAGATCCACGCTTTGCCTGATTAGATTTAACAGCCGAAGAAGTAGATGGTTGACTTTCAGTCTCTGAGCTCGGAGTATCAGTTGTATACACTAGAACAATGTTTTTTGCCGAAGGACCTCGGGGTAATGTTTCTCTTCTACGTATTTGCGGTTCTATAAAGACCCAATTCATCTAAGCAAATTTGTCGTGGGTCTTATTTTTATGATAATCCGGGAAAACTTAACACCAAATTACGAATGAATTATACGCTGAAACATCAACAATATTTGAAAATATCGCGACAGGCCATCGAGCTGTTCTTCTTTTGCACGAATACAATGCGATCACTTGGTCTAATGTATCAACAGTTCCCTTCCAGAAAACGCAAATCTAGAGGTATGAACTGGAATGTTTTTCACCTGTATTGGTAGTGTCGGAATTTTGGGTTTGTTTTTTCTAATAGTGCCCAGTATCGTTAAATTTCTTTTTAGTAACATCTGCCCTAAATTGTAACTGCTAAAACAATTGACTAATTATCGCAGGTTACATTTTGACCTCTCAAAGCTAAATTTGACCTCTGAAAGTTAGATCAAGGGCAACTCGACAACCTTGATTCTTTTCCGGTTTGTCTCCAATTTTTCCTGTGTAGAATTTCATGTTCCAGGCATAAGACGATTTATGGTCACAAACGACCCATGTTTTTATTGCATATCTCTCTGGCTTGGATAGAATATATTGACGGGCGGGACACCTTCCTCTAAATGTTATTATTTGCTCATCTACTGTTACATTATACCCAAGATTATAGAGCTTAGGCAAAATCTCAACCCTTAGATTCCATATATCACGCATTGGAGCGAGTTTATCACAAGTTTGCCTTGTATCTTTGAAATTGAAGTGTATAACTCGTGATAACTGCTTAAATTTTTCCATCGATAGTAGCGCGAAATATAGGCCTTCCTAATTTATCAGGCAGCCATAATTTTAGTAGAGATTAATGTTTTGAGTGATATACTCCAGCTAAAATCATGAGTCCTATATAACCATGTAGGTCTACATAATCAATGTTTATCCATTTTCCACCATACATTTTAGCACTCTCCTTGTTTGTCATATCGAAAATAATTTGTTCAATAGGAGGCGGGAAATAAAGTAAAACCGTTTCTTTTATAGTAGTTGCTCGAGCGGTAGCATATAAAGTTGGTCATGGTACATTTTTTATTATATTTAATGTCGAAGTACGACTGATCTGGTGCCTTTGAAATCCATGTTAGGAATTTATTATTTTTGCTATAATTTTGACGCAAATGCTTCAACGCAATAATATCACTAGTATGATTTTAAGCGATCTGTAATGATTCCCAGCAGGAAAGTCATGCGAGAGAGACAAATGACTTATGTATGACTGTCTCGCATGACACGTATATAGAAATTTATCAAAGAACGGGAATAATATTCATGCGTGACATGTCTGAGATGAATCGTATGTGACAGTTCATAGAACAATCGTATGTGACAAGTCAAAAATGACTACTATGTGACTCGACATTATTGACGATGGTAGGACAGTTCATATACGTAAATCGTATGTGATTTATCTTATATGGTTATTTGGCGACCCGTTTCGATGATTCAGTGTCTAAGGTTGTATGTAACCTATATCTGTACATATTATGAAAAAATAAATATTTTGTTTTTTATAAACATCAGAAACAAAATGGAGGACTATAATATATTTTAATAGAATTAACAGAAATTTATATGTGTAAAACTGTTTCTAAACGTTATAACTTTTCCTCAGTAATTCGTAAAATAATTTAATTTTAATATATATAATTTTGATTATATTACCGTAAATAATTATACATTATAACAACGCAGTATTGAAACAATAAACAACCAATTCTCAACGCAACGCAAACTAGATATGTACTAGATTATCATATAAGACAAAACATCAATAAGTTCTTTTCATACCGACGACTTCGACTTTGGACTTCGTAAATGAATTTTTTTTTTAATCATTTAAACTATAAAACTTAGGTTGATTCGATTAACAATGTCAAGTTTTATTGAAATTAATCAAAATAGTTATAAAACAAATTAGTTTTATGTGATAAATCTAAGAAAATAAAAATAAAGTGTAATGAAGTTAGCTGCAAGGCAAGTGCGATACGTTCCACTTCTCGACTTTGCCAATTTAAAGTTGTACAAAGCTACTTCATTCATTTTGAAATGTCAATGGATAAACAAAACATCAAAATGGCAGCCGGTGATATGTTTAACTATTCTGTGGAATATTATTATGAGGATGAAAATAATGAAAATATAAATAATAATCAAATAAATATTAGGGAAAGTGAAGAAAACTTTATTAGTGACAATAATTTTGAGGATTGTCTCATCCTTGAGGTGCAATCAAACTTGATTTTATATGATCTGTCAGATACTGACTATACAACACACGATACAACTCGCAATTCACTAAAGACATTAAAACTATTATACGTCTATGCAATTCACAAATAAAATATCAAAATATGACAGCTGTCAAACAAAGTCAAAGTCGACGCCGTCGGTATGAATATATCAATGCTTTGTATTTGTGGTATTCAAATTTTTTGCAAAGTCGAAGTCATCGGTATGAAAAGTACTTTAGTCTATTACTCAACATGCTATCAATTTACGAAATATGAATAGAATCTTTCTCTTTCTTATGCATTGGAGGAATTAAGGAACAAACGAAAGCATATTTCTTTCCCATAAATTGGATTCATTAATAAATTGCCTACTGGTTTGCTTTAAGTGATATATCGGCGTGAAGTTTTTTGCTATTTTTTTTTTACTTCCCGGTATTATACCACATATCGATACTTATTTTATTGTAAATATTTTGTACACAAATAGTTGCTAGTATCCTTTGATTTTTTTTAAACAACCGCCTACTATAGAAGAATAAACGTCAATATTATTTTAGAATTGAACATTATTATTGTTCGACAAATCCGTGTGGCCACGGCTTGAACTAGTAAATACATAATTTATGATTTGAGTCATTTCGACATACGCATAAGCATGATAAATTATTAAAAATTAAACGAACAAAAACATCAAAAACAAAATTAGATTTACGTACATGTGAGATACGGAAATATTTACAAACTATATGTGCCATATAAACTAATTTCAGTTTACAACAAATTTTTACTACTGTATAGATGTTTTATTTATCGAAATAATAAAAAACTTAAATTATAGTAAATTAAAAATCCCATTAAACGTGTAAATTAAATTATTTAAAATTGATTATGAAAATATAAAAAAAAAAAATTATTGATGACGATCATTGATGATAAAATAGTTTTTATTATGTCATTTTTGGCTTTTTTTTTTGTGTTTTTGTACCATCTGAGTACGCTTTTTATATTCATAACAATCAAATTCCGTAACTACTTATATACAAAAACATTTTCAGCATACGTTAGCTAAACGCACGCTTGTCTATTGATCGTGTTCAGTCATATGAATAAAGTAATCGCGAGTATTTATTTTCATTAATTATATGTTGATTTCTAACGGCTTAAGAATCATCAATAAATTTGGTACCAATTTATCATTTTAATATATATATTTAATTCAACCTAAATGATTTTTTTTAAATTACATCCCATTTAAAGCAAAACAAAGTTACAGTCATAATTTGTTATGGCAATTTATGTTATAATTTATAATAGATTAACAACTTACAGCTGGAATTATTGCAAAGAACAGACTCGACTCTCTTTCTCTAGATATATATATATATATATATATATATATATATATATATATATATATATATATATATATATATATATATATATATATATATATATATAAATACATGAGCATATGATTAAACCACATAATTAACGATATATTTATACGTGAACAGATGTAGTAATCATTGGTCTCGAACAATGGCTATTATAGCTTTATTAATAATTTGTGTGGCATATAACACCACTAGCTATACGAGTTGTTTGTGCACGTGGTAGAGATTTTCCCAACGAACGTTAAGTATATAAAGTGTATTGCTTTGGTAAAAACAAATTTAGTGAATTTCTAGCAAACTTTTACCAAAGCAACAGCTCAAGATGGTAGTCTTTATAAATTATAAATCGATGTTAAGTGGCAATTCCGTTAATCAAAAATTTAATTTAATTTACTTAAATTTAAAAATTCAAATTAATTCTTCTTTAAAAACCTAATTATCAACTAGTAATTAATGCGTTATTAAACTCCACTCGCTTTTAAAACTTATTGCAACTTCAATTATGATACAATTATATTACGGTGCCAACATCACTATTATGTTTGAGTGGGTGAAAAAACGTAAAAGCAACTGGAATAAAACAATTCAAAAGCGAATGTTTTAATATCATTCAAATATACACCAACTGCATGCACTTGTCGAAAATTTACATACTATGCCGATTTGCAATCTAAGATTGTCTATCATGCAATTCACTGATTGCAGTTTGCACATCATTTGCCACCAAGCTCCGTCTCGCCAGTATTGGGTACGTAGTAGATAGTTTGATATAAAGTAATAGTTTTCAAACACTTGATCTTTAACCGTTTCATTTTACTGTCTGGTAAACGCTCCTTACATAAACATCGAACATCCCTTTTAA
The DNA here is from genome assembly GCA_963556175.1 of Tipula confusa. Lineage (NCBI taxonomy): Eukaryota > Metazoa > Arthropoda > Insecta > Diptera > Tipulidae > Tipula > Tipula confusa. Next base: position 187,221,457 of record OY744476.1, on the reverse strand, counting down.
CCGAGAAATAACAGATAATGCAGTATTATAATTGTGTTGTTAAATACTGATTTTTTAGCTTTTTTTGTTCTGTGCAATCTTTTTAGAGCCCAAACCCTTCAAACTCTCATCTTTCTTTACGCTCTCGCCAACCAAATCGAGGACACGCGATTACAAATTCGCATATTTATATATTTATCTACACATTGCTTTGTTCCAGACATCCTGTAGGACATCCAGCAAGGGAGCACAGTTGTGTTCATTGTCTTCTTGGCCAACTTTATATACCTTTACAATAAATTGTTTTGTTATGTTTTTAATCTATGCCATCTATTTTGAGGCAGAACTTCACCCAACTATTTCGCGGTTACTTTAACGTCATACTTTACAACGTCGTCAGCCATGAGAATATTCACATTCAAATGATGAACAATTCCTTTACACCCCTAGATCGTTGGGATTCGAACCCTGTACCCTCCTACCTAAACATCGCAGTTTTAACCACTACGCCGATTGCTCGGTCTTTACAATAAATTCTTGCAATCATTTCGTTTATTTTTCTCTGCCTTTGGCTTTACATCCCAAAGAGGAATTTTGCCGTCCGCACAGTCGACCTCTATTCATTTCGTTCCAGCACACACTGCCTCCAGCTTCTTCATCTTATGTCACGCAAATTTTATTCGACATTGAGATGCCAGTGCAATCTGGGTCTTCCCCTCCAATTTACACCAGCTGGGTGTTGTTGTGACACTTGTTTGATGGTTCGATATGATGGGGCTTTCGAGTAAACCAGCTATCTACTTCGGTTGGATTTGATTATCTCAAAATAATCAGATACTGTTCCTAATTCGACTATAATTCTACTATTTCGATTACTATCTTTCCGGTTGGCTAAATAACGTTTTATTGTATATAGTTAAAATCGCTATCGTTTATAGGAGTACCTGTACTATGCACTATATTTGTAAAATATTCATTTAGCTCGTAGCAATTAAATTCTTTTTTGAGCAGCATCGTTTGTTAATAGTTTCTACTTTAAAACGTCTCTCTAATACTTTTGAACTCATTAAATTAGCACTAACAAGTTATTAAAAGGATAATACGTTGCCACTTTTGTTTCATCGGACATAACCTCGCTTTACCATACTATTCGAAAAAGGAAATTTTACAAAATCTTATTTCTAAATATTATTATATTAAGAAAACGGGTTCTTTGTAGTTTATACTGGCCATGGTGAATTCCTAGAATGGTTGGTTCTGTAAACATATTTGCGATCCTGGATTTACGTCATTCTGAAGTTGAGCTAAGGTGTTGAATTCCAGTATAGGTTATATAAATTGTAATACATTTTTTTTCTTTGCATCAAGTAAATTTGGGTGGTTTGATAACACCGAAACCGTTAATTTTGAATACTCCACGTCCTGTTGTTTCACGCGTTGATTTATTTTTATTCACTTTTATTCGCCAGTTCCTTAGCCATTTTCCAATTTTGCAATTCTCTTGAGGTAATGTTATAATAAGTATAACATTGGTCCAAGGACGCTGTCTCGAAAAACACCAGCACTAATATTTTCTTTTACGATATATATTGTCTTTAAAGAAGATTACTTTGTAATTTTTTAAATTAATCCCTCATGCCACACTTTGTCAAATGTTTGTGCAACATCCATAAAGGCATAAAGGAGTGTTTGATGATATTTGCACTTCTGTGCACTATAGTTCCTCATGTTTATTTTGGAATCTGTCTGATGTAACCTGACATTCTTCCAATACTGGTTTAAGTTTTGTTAATAACACTTTTTCCAAAAAAATTGATATTGTTGGAAGCATGCTTATTGGTCGATATGACGACATTTTTATATTTCAATTTTCCCAAGGTTTTGCATCGTTGTGATAAGGACGAATCATTATAAAAATGTATTAGCCTTTAGAAGTTTTAGATGAGGATTGAAAGCTATGGCTTTTTCTTCATCACTTCTTGCCCAAATTCCACTTGTGTCAGTCAAATAATTCTTTAAGCTCTGATTTTGTTCAATGAAATTCTTAAGCCGCGTATCCACTATAGAGTTTTTTACGTAGAGGTAGAGAAAACACCCTGTAGAGCTCTACAGTAGAGCTCTACACGCACTCTACGTGAGAGTTCTATTGCGTAAAAAAACTCTACAGTGTACACGCTATTGTTTTAGGTTTTGTAGAGCTTTACATTAGCGAAACGTGGACCTATACATTTACGTTCTCTACAGTAGAGAAAGCAAATGTATATAGGTCCACGTAATTTAAAATTGAAACGGTCATTTCTTTCGAACGCATGTGTGCATTGACAATTAAATATGACATTTCTATTTGCATTTCGATGGTCATTCGCTTTCAATATTGTTGAAATGTTTAAAGTATTGTGGTTAAGCACCAATTGAATTTTTTCAAAACACACCTATACCTTATACCTATATATACCTATACCTATATCTATTGTTCTCCGACTGGAATAGATTTTAAAGGGGCAAGATTTTAAAAAGGGATTAACTAAAAGTTTTAATCTTGAAATTATGATAAATTATGGGTGAAATTTTGCCTATAATTTTTTTAAATCAAAAAAGACTCCAAATCCTATAGTCTGATTAGGGTACACGATGTCCTAGTTGAATTTCATGCTTTAATAGCTGGGTTCCGCTCAAAACTGTTACTTTCAAGTGCCAATTTCTAGCTCAGGGCCCCTTAAAACTACTGATAAAAGACACAGGCTGTTGTCTTTAAATGTTTTAGCAGTTCTCTTTAAATTAGGTTTTAGATGGTCATCTCTAATTGAGGTAAGGAATCGCCTACGAATCGAAATTTCTATTTTGCTGATGTATCTTGTATAATTGCAGGTCAGGATACTATTCGTAATTCATTTCAAAATTCCGAAATATTCTTGCGTCACTAATTTCACTTGAGCACTTGATATTCGAAGGGGACACTTTGTAGAATTATTTGGCAAAGTAATATTTTGTCTGAAGATTTTCATAAAATATTTTTCTTTTGAATGATCGGAATAACCAGTTGCAGTAACAGATTGAAATTACTATACGACATACGTAGAAAATTATCATAGGCGTTTGTAACGTTTTCCTTAATTTCATTCAGTGGTCCACTATAAAATCCGGCGTTTTGCTTCCTTTTCGCGATCCACTCACACTCCCAACACTTTCTTTTTTTCTTGTTTTCTTCTTCAAGTGAACAAATAACGGCACTAGCAGCTTGTTTTTGGCGAAAACTTATTTTAATTTGATTATTTTTTGGTTACTTGTGTAGCACGAAAGAAAAACTGAAAATAAAACATTATTAATCGAAAATAAAATATAGTAGAAGCCGAGCGCTCTACCGTAGAGAAAAATAGGTCTACAGTATATACTGTCTGTAGAGCACATGGTAGAGCTCTACTTAAAATTGCTCTATGGCTACTCTACGGAAAGCGGTAGAGTCGTATAGCCGCTCTTTAGTGTGCACACCGGTTGTAGAGACTCTACACTCTATTTAGTTTCCACTTCGATAAAGGAGATTTGGATTATTACCGTTGTCTCCTTACTTTTCACTTTTCTTGAACAAGTTCCTGTATATATCGGGCAGGTTAATAATTTCCTCAGAAATATTGACGGTAACATTTTTACATCTCTGCAGCCTCATCAATATCAGTTATTCCACTAAACCAATGTGAGCACTGAAATATACAATACAAAAATATTTATCGCTCTACATAATACAATGAAACTGAAAGCTCGCGCGGCGCACATACTATATGTATATATATGATAAACACTAACATAACAAAACAAACAACCTCCAAATAATTTATCACCCAAAAATCTAATGTACACTATAGCTACTGTATTTTAGCAATTTAAATATTAAGTAACTGCGAGAACTTATCAAACGAAAAACATAGATGAGATAGATAATGTGTATATATTTATGTATGAAAAAGAGATAAGAAGGTGAATAAAATTTGAATGAAAAAATCTCGCAGTTTTCTTTCAAATAACACTTTACAAATGAGTATATATAGAGGGGACAATAATAATAAAAATAAACAATTGTATATAGAACTGATAGTAAGCAAAACTATAAAAAAAAAGTAAAAAGGCAAAAACACAAAAAACCTAGCTACAACTAAAAATTCTCGTAATTGCAATATAAACTTTTAAACAAGATTAAGTAAAAGAGAATTACAATTCATATATCATTTCAGTAATATTAAATCTTTCAAACATAAAGCATAAATTAATATCGAAAAAAGCTTAATATTTTTTAAAGTCTTAAAAGTGTTTTTATTACAATAATATTTGATATTTTAAAAGAAAATTAAAAAAAAAGGAAAAAAAAAATATTTTATTAAATAAAAGATTTCAATTAATGTATAAAACGGAAAAGCGCAATTATACAAAAGTTCAAAGTGTTTTAATAAAATTACTAACGTTTTAAATTTTGTGGTGTGATTTATGTATAGTAATAACAAAATATTTCATTTGAAAATTAATTTAAAATTTGAATGCGTTATAAAAAGTTAAAATTAATTAATTTAATAAATAAAATACAATTTATTGTTGTAGTTCAAGTGATAAATAATAAATTTAGTTTTCGAACTTTTTATAAAAGTGTAAGTTAGTTTTTGTATTATTGTTTAGTGTTACACTTTTTTTTTTTTTTTGATTTGATTTTTTTTTTTGTGTGACACTACAATGTCATGTTTGTGGGTGTATGTGCGTGCGTGTGTGTGTTAACCAAAATAAATTAAAAAATGCATAAATCGCAGTGACTTTGACTCATTGTAAAAAAAGCTCGGTTTTTTTTTTTGGATCAATTTGTTTATGTTAATAAATCAACGATCAAATATTGATATTATTGGTCGTACAAAAGTAAATACATAATCAAAATAATTTGGTGCCGTCTGTACATTTTTTTTTTAGTTCAGTTCGATTTTTTTTTTTTTTTTTTTTTGTTTTTTGAGATCACGAGTTTAGTGCGGATTACAAAAAGTATTAGAAAAATAGTGTTGTGAACATTTAATTAATGTTCGTAACATTCGTTTGGGTAGATCATGTTATTTTGTGCATAAATTTATGCAATCGACTAACCGATCGATTTATGATCAGTTAAGCAGAGATTGAAAATTATTGGAAAATCCGATTGATTATGATAGAGAAAGTTATATGCTATCCTTCACAGTAAATGCTCAACATTTAAATAATTCACTAAAAGAGGTGCGCAGTATTAACTACTGTCGAAGTTAACAGAATTTCGTTCGCTTGAATATATACATTCAAAGTATTGCATAGTTTATAACATTATCAATTTAATCTTAAGTTCCTTCGACCTTTTTCGTCATGGTTATTATAAACAGGAAGCTCTTGCTAGAGGAATTTTATCTCCTTTTGTAAAATTAATATTTGCAACAATTTTGAGTTACTGACTGTGGATTATAACCCCATGGCTAAACAATTATAGATAAAGCATTTAGATAGTGTAGGGAAAAGATTTTTGTAATTTGATTTACCGAAAAGGAGTTTCGATATCCTCGTTAAACATATTTTCAACGCCATCAAAAGTTGCGTTACTCACCATAATTAAATAGCTTTAACTTGTAGTGTCCCCAGTTTCTAAATATCAATAGGTACTTGTGGAACAAAATCACTACTTGGAACCGATTAGGAAGATATAGAATTTGATGATTGATAATCAGATAGTTTAGGTTTTGAGAATTGAAAAAACTTCTATTTTTGGATTTGCAGTATTCTTTCAAATACCTTAGATTCAGGAAGTATCGCAAAAAATCAAAGTCATAATGTTGACTATATGATATTCTTAAAACAGAAATTCCCTTCAAACGAAGTAACTTGTATTGAGGTATCCAATGTTGAACATAGAGTATTTGTGGTCGTTTTCGAACTGAAAAATCAAAAATGGGTTTTAAATTTTCCAAAACCCTTTTGGTGGCAATTTAAGAGGTTCTTAAATGTATTAATGTTGCCTGTAGTACCAATAAGATCACAGTTAAAATCACTAATTTTAACCTCAAATATTTTAAATACACTCACAAGCTAGCACCACACTCTACATTTTTTATGCGCATCATTTACCATTTATACGAAAGACAAAATGTTTACTCATTTAAATGTTTGGCCAAATCGAGAACACACTGTTTCGTTTTTGTTTTCCATCTACACATTGCATTGATCCATTCCACCTTGCAGCTTTAACCATTGCGTCAATTGCCCGGTCACAACACAAGTTTTGTCAAACCAGAGCATTCTATACACCAATTTGATTCCCTCAATTGTTTTAGTGATTTTTTGGTACAAGTGCTAGCTGAAAAAGTTTTTAAATGTTGTTAATTTTAACCAAGCTACTTAAATATAATTAAGATATAAAATGTACTAAATAACCTCACAATTTGCACCATCTCTTGTAAGGAATACGGTAAGGACCGACTATGACCTCTACATCATCATTTTCGTTTTAGTTAAATGTGTGGTACATTCCTAAAACCATTGAAACTAGAGACACACACCTTTAGTTCAAATTAAATTAATACCATGGCAATAGTAGATCAGTTGCTTAATCAGTTGCTCATCAGTTGCTTAATGATGAAATGCTTAATGTTTATAATAACAACAAAATAGAGCTTATTTGATGTAATTATTGTATATATGTATGTTGCCTAGAAAAAATATTTTAAATACAGTAAATATAACTTTTAGCTAATTCGACCGTCTTCACCCTTACCACGTTACTATACTAAGTTTGTGATGATCTAAATACTAAACCATCACAATAAGAACAATTACAATAAATAGAGCCTTAGTTATTAGAACATTTAATTTGAGCAGTAAATATTAAATAATATCATTAACTTAGTCTGTTAAAGTACTTAACTGTTTATTACGATACGAAGTAAAATCTCGAAGTAAATCAACCCTAATAAACTACAAAATCAGAACCTAACAAATGTTCCTTGAACGAAATTCTATTTCGATTATAAATCTAAATTTTCAGCAAGACACAAAAATATAAAATTATAACTCACTGCAAAAATCATATTAAACATACATAAACCGTTATATTTACCTAAATTTAAACGATTAAACTCATTAAATACGATAAATAAACACACAAAATATGTCAACCACAAAAACTGTCATCTTGAAATTTTATTTGTTTTAAATTCTTTCGATCTAGTACATTTTTGTAACGCTACATACATATATTATGTAAGCTACACATAAAATAATAGTTCAAAGTGTACTACATTAATGAATTTCTCTAGTAAAATTTAAAAAAAAAAATCATTAAGACGTTAACATTGAATTAAAATCAATAATATAATCGAACTTGCGATTTCAGTGTCAATTAGAATAGAATAGACAAATCAATAAATTGTTAACGGTTTTATATCATGTAATGTGACATATAAAGGAAATTGGAATGTATTTAAATTTTGTTCACCTCTAACTAAAGTATATGTATACATAAGTAAATATTTTATATTTATGGCAGCTGTCGACAACAATCTGATTGTATCTATACATGAATTTTAAATCTGTAGCAAATTATTTATAGTTGATGGATCAACGCAAAAAACTAATACCTATTAATGGTGTCAACGAGCCGAAAAAAAAGTGTAATATTCTACCACAAATTAGTGGTAATTTTAGTGGAAAATCCCAAAAGCTATTAATTTTATTCGTGTCGTTTTTTTTTTGGTCTGCACTTTTGATTGAATGGCTGTAGTTTTTACTCAACTATACACGTACATATACATATATTTTATTTATATAAGATGCATAAATTAATCTTGGAGCAAATTCATTTCATTAAACGATATTTTAACCTTCACTCACGTTTTATATATATATATATATATATATATATATATATATATATATATATATATATATATATATATATATATATATATATTTATATATATATATATATATATATATATATATATATATATATATATATATATATATGTACATTTGTAGGTAAAATCGAGGTAAATCAATGACTTGATCACAAAACTTTAATATTCGGATAAAAATTTATTAACAAAAACAAATTATTTAATTAAAGCGAATCAATTAGTTGTTTACAAATAAAGCATCGATCAAGTGCATTCACTTGAAAATATCCAGACTACAAAATAATTATATATATATATATATATATATATATATATATATATATATATATATATATATATATATATATATATATATATATATACATATATGTATATGGAACAACTGGGCTAGTAAGGTCTTTGACCGACCTTATCAAGACTTATCAGATTATTCCATCGATATGGCGCGTAATATGATACATCTTGCGCACAATCTTTACATATACCATTATCAAGAAATATTATTTACTATAACTTTGTATGCTTATATAGTTAACGAAACGACATCCATATATCTTTTCATGAACAGGAACTTATTAATTTTATTCAATTAATTTTGGAAAAATTAAATTGAATCAAACTCAATGTCTATCTATCCCGCTTAAAATATTATATTCAGTATATTCATACACAAGTTTTATCTTAAGCACATATTAAATTGTATTAAGATTCTTATTACAAGGTATAAATTGAATAGTATGTGCTAGTAAAGTTCACACGACTTAAACGCTTAGTAATTTATAATATACGTTTTAAAATTGCAGCTAACGATTAAATTTCCATAACTAGAAATACAAAAAAAAAATATGTACATAATATCATCCGAGACACAAAATACCTAAAAAGGTACTAGCATTAATTATGATATATGGTAAAATGAAGTTTGCCTCAATTTAAAATCAAATAATTTACACATTTCGATCAACATAACCTAAAAAAAAAAAAAATATTGTCGTTATATTATTAAACAAATAACTTATATTACTATAAGGGAAATCGCGTCGATTTTATGTGCCAACATGATATTAGTTGGGATAAAAATAGTAGATGGCACTAGAGTAGTTGAACGAAATGTTTACATTTTTTTATCTACAGTTTTTTATATTGAACGAATTATTAACGAAACAAAAATTTTAAATCTAAAAAAAAAATTTTAAATTTTATAATCGGGATTGGAGTACATGGGCTTATATTTATATACAATAATAAATAAATAAAACCAAATTTTATTTTTTTTTAATTATTTCATTTCATTAAAATGAATTAACTTCGTTAATTTTTTTCTTACACCAATTTTTTTTAAATTCTCTTGTTTTGCAAAATGAAAAAATCTTATTTTATAATATATATTTATGATAGTTTTAATTAACACGTAAAAATGATTTTCTATATCATTAATATTAAATCTAGAGTATAAGTGATTGCTATTATCTATAAAAATTAAATCGATTAAACTAATATTTTGTATTGATCGTAAAACTAACTTACTATATTCTAATTTTACATTAATATTAACACTACTTTTAAAAATTTTCTCACATTCGACTAAAATTTTGTATGTATTTAATGATGGGGTCATTAATTTACCCCATTTTTTTAAATTAAATAAACCTAGATTTAGCTCCAACCGTGCACTTTTATTTAAAATTTGGAGACATTCCTTACATTTTAAAAATTTAGGCAATTGTTTGGCTTCAATATACCCAGCTAAATACGTTATTATATCACACGAGTATTCATCCAGCTCGACTTCAATTAAATCTAATACAACATCATCATTTAAATTTAATTGATTTGTCTTTCGGCTGGATGAAATAGTTAATATTTCTGGCAAGGAAACATTACCCGTACCTTGCGCTTTTATAGATTTATTAACAACTAGCCGTTTATAGGATGCTATAAATTGTTTGCATGTTGGATTGTCGTTTCGGCCAGTTCGATAACGAATCAACCCAAAAAACAACTCTAAGTGATCCTGGCTAAACTTATATGTTAACAAATAATCTAATTTATCATTTACAATTAATTCATTGTACATAATTTTTGTGACATTTTGTGACAAGAGCCTTGTTTAATTTTCGAGTTTTCCCAATTTCCTCTTTCAATTTGGATATAGCTCGCTTTGAAGTACGTGGTGTGTAATTGTAAGATGCATCAATGTCTCCAGTATATCTGAACTGACGGCTAATGGCATCACTTGATTGCGGTGTTGTTGGTAGAATATTTCCACTTTTTGCTTTTTTGATTGGTGGTGACGTCGTGATTGACGTTGAAGGATAATTCGGTGGCGTATTCATGGCTGACGTTGAAGGGTAATTTGGTGGTTCGTTTTCTAAGTTTGTTGTGTTATCATTACATGAAATTTTATTACATTCTGGCTTTTTATAGTTAATTATTTCAGTAGGAACATTTAATGTCGCATCCTCATCATATTCAATAGTATACCTAGGCGCAAATATAACAATTTTATTATTACAAGCTTTAACATAATTACATTAAAAAGAAATGTTGGTTTAACTTACCACATGTCATTGTCCAAAACAAATTTCGAAGGTACCGCATTTCTTGTAAGATGATTACCAGTGGTTAAATATTTTTCCTCGAAATGTTTGGAACAAAGTTTAAATGAAGGATAATCCAATTCATTAGCTTTGACATTTGGAACAATATCTCGCCAAATTTTCCTGTAATCTTCAGATGATGGTGCGCTATAAATTAAAGGGTACAATCAGCTCTTTTATTCAGTATACGCTTGAGGCAATATAAATTGTAAAAATAAAACCTTTAACCGAAAATATATGCAAAATTTATCTAAAATTAGCTACTAATTCGAATAGTCCAATTGCTTGGTGGTATAAAATCACTTTTTTATAGGTTAAACTTTACATTTTAATAAATTTAAAACAAACAACATATTTATATTGTGTTAATTAGCATCTAAAGTGATGAATAATTATGTTTTAGCTATCTTTCGCATCAATTACTACTTACGAATGCAAACCAATCTTCGCTGAACAATTAAAACACTTCAGCGGCATTTTGATAAAACAAGCACTTTATATTTATGTTATTTTAAAATAACTTATTTATTTATGTTATTTTATAATTTATGAAAGGTTTTTATAAAACAAAATATACAACACTTTTAATTCACAAAACAAATTATTATTATTCACTTCACAGACGTGAGACGCTACACTTTGAAATAACAACAATAGTACCATTAATGACAGCTGTTATGAAATTTTATGAAAAAATAAAAAATAAAAAAATTGGTTGACGTGCCATCTATTGTTCTCGTTAAAAACGTTTGGTATGCCATCTAGAATTTTTATCCGAAACAAAATTGAACGAAATCATGTTGTCGTTAGCATTTACTATGGAAATGTTCACGATTTCCCTTATAGTAATATAAGTTATTTGTTATTAAACGACAATGTGGGCACATGGGAAATAATTTAATAATAATAAATAAATTAAGTAAATACATTCGGTAATTTAATTTATGATAATTCGTTTTGTTTTAAATTATATAATATAATAAAACGTATTTACTTATGTCAAAACATTATAATTTATGATTCATGTAAATATATATATATATATATATATATATATATATATATATATATATATATATATATATATATATATATATATATATATATATATATATATATATATATATATATATATATATATATATATATATATATATATATATATATATATATAATATTTATGAATCAGATAAATATGATCATTTATCATGATAAAATGACATTATTTTACAAAGCATAAAATCGAGAGTAAAGGTGATTGTCTTGATATTTGCACTATATACAAAAATTACGGCCCACCTTTGCATAATTTCCAATTTTATATATATATATATATATATATATATATATATATATATCGTATATTTAAATAAATTTCCTTCAAACTTAATTTAATCCAAGTTCATCGAGTTTTTTTTTTAATTTTTTACGAATAAGAATATTGTAAAATGTTAAATTAATTTAGAAAAAGTCAATCACATTTTGATATAATTATGTTTCTTTTTATATAATATATTATGACCTATATAATTAATACATTTCCGTGTCGTGTGCATTAAAAGCCTTGTATAACGACAAAATGGTGATACATATTAAAGTTACTTATAATTTTTTTTGTGTTCTCCTTTCTTTACAGTCGATCAAAATTAGCTGATAATCAAATCAACTATATAAGTTCAAATCTTTAGATAAGAATCAAAAGACTTAATAATCTAATTAAAATATTTAAAAAAAGTTTTTAACGAATTTATTAAATTTATTTTGTAAAGTAAAAAAATAATTTTAAAAAAGCTTCCGGTTACATAGAATGGTAGAAAGTGATAAGGTTAATAAAACTCAAGAAAATCCCGATGTAAAAGACGATCGCCAAGTAAATGGTGTTGGATCAAAGGAAATTGAATTAAAAAATTATCCTACAACTGTATCAATACAATTGAACGACGGCAAAGATAAATTACGAAATAGTCAAATTGCCGAGTATAAACGTGACCCGGAACGTGGTAGCTTTTTAAAAGCTGATTTTGAGCAGGCTATCGAATTAGCTGGTTATGGAAGGTAATGGATTAAATAAAATGCCGTATTATTTAATAAATTTATAAGTTCACATTTTTTTTTTTCAATAGGTTTCACTACATCTTACTAGCAATATGTGGTCTAGTAAGTACCAGCGAGGAGATGGACGTCATCTCGATGTCCTTCATCCTTCCATCGGCTCAATGTGATCTCGACTTAAATACGCAAACAAAAGGATGGCTGAATTCGATCATTTTCATCGGTATGATGGTTGGTGCATACGCTTGGGGAAGTGTAGCGGATTCGCTCGGCCGTAAAAAAGTCTTAATTGTCATATCATTTATGAATGCTGTCTGTATTGTTGCGTCATCGTTTTCACAAAGTTATGCATTATTTATGGTATTCCGATTTTTAAATGGAGCTGCGTAAGTATTTTTCTATATATCTATCATAAGTTACATTATGTTGACAATAAACTAGAATTCGAAACCCCGAAAAAAAGTGCTAATCGAGTAGTACTTTTCATACCGACGACTTCGACTTTCGACTTCGTAAATTTTTTTAAAAAGTATTTAAACTATAAAACTTAGGTTGATTCGATTGCCAATGTCAAGTTTTATTGAAATTAATCAAAATAGTTATAAAACTAATTAGTTTTATGTGATAAATCTAAGAAAATAAAAATACAGTGCAATGAAGTTAGCGATACGTTTCACTTCTCGACTTTGCCAATTTGAAGTTGTACAAAGCAACTTCATTCATTTTGAAATGTCAATGGATTAACAAAACAACAAAATGGCAGCCGATGATATGTTTAACTATTCTGTGGAATATTATTATGAGGACGAAAATAATGAAAATATAAATAATAATCAAATAAATATTAGGGAAAGTGAAGAAAACTTTATTAGTAACAATAATTTTGAGGATTTTCTCATCCTTGATTTTATATGATTTGTCAGATACTGACTATACAACTCACGATACAACTCACAATTCACCAAAGACATTAAAACTATTATACGTCTATGCAATTCACAAATAAAATATCAAAATATGACAGCTGTCAAACAAAGTCAAAGTCGATGCCGTCGGTACGAATATATCAATGCTTTGTATTTGTGGTATTTAAATTTTTTGCAAAGTCGCAGTCGTCGGTATGAAAAGTACTTAATTCATTTTTCACCCATAACACATGCCATAACTAATTTCTACCTTCCGTTCGATGATCACAATGACAAGTGGTTTTTTTTGCCCGTATCATTTCAAAATATCACAAAACGGATTTTCTCAAAACACTTTATCATTTTAATTAGCTATCTAACACTAAATTGTGTTAATTAAATTTCATGTATTTTGTGTGCACAAACACCTTAAAAAAATTAGCAAGACATGAATCATACAAAACGTTTTTTTTTTTGCAATTTAAAATTTGTAACAAATTGTAAACACAAATCGATAATTAAATAGTTGATATTTTGACGTAAGATCACGACTAGAAAATAGAGATCAGAGAGGGGCACACATATATAATGTTATAATCGATTTTTTTTTTTGTTTATATAGATTGGGTGGAAGTGGTCCTGTAATATGGTCATATTTTGCAGAATTTCAACCGAAATCCAAACGTGGTTCCATGTTAAGTTTTATGGCAGCTTTTTGGACACTAGGCAATTTGTTTGTTGCTGGTTTAGCCTGGTTGATTATACCGTCAAATATTGGTGTGCATTCGCCCGCGTTTACATACAATTCGTGGCGTATATTTTTACTTGTATGCTCAATACCATCGTTTATTGTAGCCGGCCTACTATTTTATTTACCAGAATCACCTAAATTCTTATTGTCACAGGGCCGAATCGAAGAAGCGTTAAGTATTTTTCGTGGTATTTTCGTTACGAATACGGGAAAACCAAAAGAAATGTATCCAGTGCGTGAACTATTGATCGACGAAAAACTTAAACAAGAATTGGAACAAACCAAAAAACATCGAGGCAAAGTGTTAACCATGTTGATTGACATTATGGACAATTCGAAACAATTGTTTATGAGTCCAATACTAAAATTCACCATCATTTCGATCACCATTAATTTTACGTTTCACATTGGGTACTATGGCCTAATGATGTGGTTCCCCGAATTGTTTAATCGATTCGATGAATATACGCGAACCCATCCGGGTGAAGATGCATCAGTGTGTCAAGTAACTGATTATGTTGTTCAATCGGGATCACATTCACATGCCGGTGTTTGTTCCGCCACAATACCATCAACTGTATTTATGGAGTCGTTGATTACGGTATCGGCTGCGTTACCCGCAAATATTATAGCGGTGCTCGGTATGGATCGTTTTGGACGTAAATTCTTTTTAGTGTTTTCAACCGTGTCGGCTGGTTTATGTTCAGCCTCAATGTATTTTGTGTTCAATAAAACACAAAATTTGGTTGTATCAGCTGTATTCAGTGGTGTAATATCGTGTGGTAACGCCGCTTTAGATTGTTTAATCACAGAAGTTTTTCCAACACATTTAAGGTAAATAATATTAGATTTTAATTTTTTTTAAATCATTAATCCAATAATTTTATTGTTACAGAGCTACAGGTGTCGCCATCTCTATGGTAGCAGCACGTCTTGGTGGTATCATTGGTAATGTTGTGATAGCAACATTGCTCGATATGTATTGCCCAGCGCCAACATTTATTGTCGCCATTCTATTGGCGGGTGGTGGTCTATTGTGCCTATTCTTGCCAAATACAACACGCACATCACTTTCCTAGTGCCCGCATTCAGCCATATTACGTATTAATAAATAAAAAATTGTGAATACTTATGTAAATAGTCCTTCATATCCTATATTATATTATAATATCATATTATTTTAGCATAAACCAACTATATTATTTCTCGAATTATTATTTCTCCACTAGTTTTGTTTTTAGAATTGTTACTCACTTCACACAAACACATAATCACTTCCCCTTTTTCTTTATTTTGTATGTACAAATATTTTTCCATCATTATTATTATAGAATTAAAATGTGCATTTAAAATTATACAAATTACATAATAATTAATTAATTTTATTACCAATGAATGAATGCACACAGATTATAATTAATTTTTATAAAATTTAAAATTAATTTATATACATTTTCTTTACTTTTTTTTAAAAATAATTAATATTAATGATTACCTCAAATTTGTATCTATAAATTTAATTTTTATTGTATAGTTTTATATAAAAAAATAAATAGTAATAATTAAGTATACATAAATATAAATACATATTATAAATAAATTAATTGTTAAAAAAAATTGATCTATAATTTTGTTATTTTTATTTTTTTAATTAAATCAAATAAAAACAAAATCTAGTGAATTGAGAAAAAAATGTTATTAAAAAATTTTTAAAAAAAATTATTAAGAATATATATATGTATTATATCAAATATTTCGTTTTCTTTTTATATTTAACCCTTTCAGAGGTGATTTAAGGCTGACCTATACTATTGAAAATACTGACATGTTTTGGATCTCTTGGAGACAAAGTAGAACTAAAAAAGATTGGAGCTTACTCCTTTAGTTCGTTGTTCAAATATGTATACGTATGTATAACGTTCACGCCAAAAAATTGACCAAATTTTTTTTTTTTTTTTTTTTTTTTTAATTTTTTTTTTATTACGATTAAAGTCTCTATTCCATTATGAAAAATTTTTGTTGGAAAATTTGTATAGTTACTTTTGGTAGATAAACTTAGTTAGCTTTGGTTAGCATGTCAATATTATTATTATTTTTTTATGAAAATTTATTATTTTACAGATAAATTTAGCTTAATCATTACATTTATGCTGTAATCTATACGAGAATAAATGTAATTTATTACATTTCTTAAAAAAATAAAAATAAAACATAAATATTATCATTGTGTGTGTGAAACATATTACTCATCGAGACACAATTTTTACGTATATACTATATATGTATTAAATGTTGCCATAAAAACTACTCTACTCGATACTTTTGTATAGCAACTTAATGCAAAATTTCCCCTACATTTACATTTCTCCTATTCTAACAAAATTATGTTGGAAAAGTTGGCAAACTCATTCACTCATCCAACGAAACTATACATAATTTTTTTGTCTCGTTCTGGTTCTCCAACAAAAATGTGTTGTACAACAATTTTTCATAATGGAATATAGACTTAAGTTATTACAACTAATTTAGCAATTTTTTTTTCTTATTTTAATTCTCTGTTAGTTGGGCTATAACACTGCAATTAGTCTCATTGGGCTCAGTTCTTCCGGTTACATCAGCAACTTTCAGTCCTGAGGAACTAAATCAAGCGGCTTCGTTCTTTTTAGCCGTCTTGTATCTACGCTGTCGACGTCGTTGACAATATGTTGAATATCCGTGTATTCATGGAGTTGTAAACGCTGGATATATTTTTTGGCATTTTCTATGTATTAGATTTCTATGTATATTATCATTTCTAATAACCCAAGTTGCATTGACAATGCATCGTAGTACTTTGTTCTCGAATGTTTGTATAATCGTAATGTTAGTTTTCTTTGGGCATCCTCAGAGCTGAATGCCATAGGTCCAAACAGGCTTAAGTATTTGCCTGTATAAAAGCAGATTATTGTGAATTGCAAGCACACTTTTTCTGAACTTTATATCCAGTTCTTGCCTTTTTTTCTTGACATGCTCTTTTCATTTTAAGTTGGCGTCGAGCTTCATACCCAGGTATTTTACCGTGTTCGAATGTGGTATTTCCTGCCTATTTATGTAAATAGGTAGGTGATCTACTTTAAGATAGGTAAAGGTTGTGTGAACTGATTTTAGCTCATTCAATTTTATTCTCAATTTTTGTGTCCAATGAACAATCTCATTTACAGTGTGCTGTAATTTGTTGGTTGTCTCTTTGACTATACTTCCAACCGCCAACACTGCTGTATTATCCGCAAAGGTTGCAATATCTGTTTCTCAAGTAAAAGGTGAGTCATTCATATAAAGCAAATACAATAATGGACCCAGCACACTTCCTTGTGGTACTCCTGCTTCAATTTTCTTGAGTGTGGAGTGCTCTCATTCATATTTCACTCTGAAATATCTCCCTTCATTGTATGATTTTATTATCTCATAGAACTGCTTAGGGAGGTCGCGATGTAATTTATATTCCAGTCCTCGATGTTAGACTCGATCAAAGGCCTGGGCAACATCAAGGAAAACTCCAGAACATACCTTTTTGTTTTCAAGCGTCTTCTCAATCACGTTAGTGACTCAGTGTACCTGCTCTATGGTGGAGTGTTTCTCTCTGAAACCAAATTGGTGAGATGGTAACAGGTGTCTTCCTTCAATCAGAGGTTTCATCCTTTTGAGAAGTAATTTTTCAAACGGCTTGAACAATGAGGGTAATGCAGATATAGGTCTTTAAGACATTTTCTCATTAGGTGGCTTATTAGGCTTGGGTATCATAATAACTTCTGCTATTTTCCACTGCTGAGAAACATATTTCATTATAAATGCTGCGTTGATTATGTGTAGCAACTTCTTAAGCATTTTTCTGGTAACTTTTTACTAACTTTTCCTGTAACAAGATAGTATTCAGGAGCTTTTGCATTTAAGTTATGTTTGATTTCATTTTTGAGTTCTTTCATTGTAACTGGTCGTATGTTTAACTCTTTTTGCATTAGAAAGGTTTTTTCATCTGTTGTTTGTCTAGTCAAAGGTCTAAACGTTTCTTCGAGATGTTCAGCAAAAAGATCAGGCGATTTTGGTTTTTTTAGTCCTTTTGTAGCTTTCCATAAAGAATACTCACTTTCTTTGTGGCCAGACAGACTTATTAAATATTTGTTGAAGCTTACCACTTTGGTTTCTTGTATTAACTTCTGCACTTTGTTTTTGAGCTGATTAAAAAAAAATATTGCTCTCTGGTGCTCGATTTCTGTGCCAAATTTTGCGAGTTTTACGCTTTTCTCTGACCAAGTTTTTTATTTCCTGTGTATATGTTTCATTCTTGTGAGGTTTTCTTTTGGCAGGAGGAGTGCTTTTCCATGCTGCGATCTGAATATTGTTTATGAGCAGCTCTACTTATTTTTGAAGTTGTGTTTGGTTTTTGATTGGGACTTGAAGATCAATACTGTCCTCAATTAACAGTGCAAACGTTTCTCAATTGGTCTTTCCGCTTGTTAATCTTAGTGGCTTTTCTTTTACAATTATTGTTTCACTGATGGTAAGTATAATTGGAGAATGATCCGAAGGTAAACCTTCATTATTTTCAATGCGGATATAATTTTCTGAAATACTTTTATAGGTTAATATTCTTAGTGTTTTGTTTATTTTGTGACGTTTAGTGAAGGATTAGATAAAGCAACTTTTTTGCTACAAATCTGGTTAATTTTTCTTTGATCTCCTACTTGCTGTTCAAGATTGACTTGTCTTTTCTTTAGAAACTGTATATTTTTTTCTATTTTAGAGAGGCAATTGACAATAGCATTTAGGGTATTTTGCATTGTTGTCATAGCTTGTTGAATTCTTTTATTTTGACCTAAAGGCCCAGGTAGTCCTGGACTTGCTGCTTGTGAGTAAGAGAATCCCTCTGTCACTTTCGCACTATGGAACGTAGTGACAGTTTTTGTCGGAATTTCTTTTCTTTAGTTGCTCTCATTGGCTGGTTTTTGTATACCCTATTTTGCATGTTTTACAGTATTTTGGCTACTTCACATCCTCTTCAGCTAGCAGGGTGGTTTCCCTGGCAGTTAGCACATTTTGCTGGAGTGTTCCTATCTATCACGCAGTTATTTGTATCTTGCTTTCTCGTACATTTTACTTATCTGGTTACACGATTGCAGTTTTTTCGCGTGTGGTTGTATTCCAGACACTTTTTGAATTGTGGTATGATCTCTGTCGCTTTTTTCAATGGCTCCATATGTTCTCAATTTTCTCTGAGTTTGCAAAGGTCAGAGTGAATAGTAGTATCTTTATTTTGTTAACAGTACTCGCTCCGTTTTTGGTAGGCTTCCTTTCAGTTTTAAACATATTAACTGCATCTAAGACCATTAAATTTTTTTCTTTTAAGGTCTTCAATTAGACCCCTAGCAACTATTCTAATGGGTCTGGATTTTTTGTCTTCATATGTATACCATTGGAGACCTTTATCATTCAATGCAGTTGAAAGTTTTCTATAACCGTCTGGATCAGGCATATTTACCCTCCAGACGTTATTGTTTAGCAACACAAGATTATACTCTTTTTCTGTCACTTCTTTCATTAACGCTTGGATAACGCTAATTTATCGGCATGTGTGATATTGATTGGTGGTGGTGGTTTTTCTTCCTTGGTCTTGCTGATAGTTGATGTGTTCCCACTGGTGCTCATTTCTGGAGACGACTCAGCTTTCCTTTTACTGGAAGAATTTACTTCTTGTGTTTTTTGCTTTTTTAAATCCCTTTTTGATTTTCTCATTATCTAATTGGTTTCTCTTTCTAAATCTTCCTCGTCCGTTTGGTACTCGATTGTATTACCATCTTTTGTTTCTTTATTATTTCCCTGGCACGGAACTTTAGGCCCAGTTTGATAGTCCATCTTTTGGTTATTTTTAAGATTTTTAACTTCTTCTTCAAGAAGTTGAATATGTTGTTCGGCAAGAGCTTTGATTACTTCCTCATATTGAGGATTAGTAATAGTTACATGGGGCGCAGTCGCCACTGCCGCCGCCGTCTTTAATTGTAGTGTACAACTACTTACATTTGGAACCTTAAGGGTTAGTGATCTCATCATTAACGTGCTCTTAAGGAAGTTGTTCCCTTTATTTGGCAATAGTAGGTCCCACTCAGGATCCATGGTATCGGCAAACAAAGGTGATGATTGATTTGGTGCTGTTAGAGACATATCGATCTCTTTTTTTAATTTTCTTATGTTATTATTTCTTAACATTTTAATTTTCACGAGTGGCAGGCACGAGAAGTAACGGCCACCCATGACGTTATCATAGGAAGGCTAATTACAATGTGCAATGCCCTGCAAACTAGGTCATTAGCACTTTATAATGTACGATTACTATTTTTTGTTAACACTGCACTTTTTATAAATTATTATTTTATTTTTTATTTTTTTAATTTTCACCACAATATAAAAATGTTAATGTTTGCGGTTCAATGGTTTGCGATCGAATTGACCTAATGAAATGAAAATGGCATCCATGGTGGTTTCTGTTCTATTTGTTTCAAGGTTTCGTTACTAGATACGAAAACTAAGTTAAATTTTAAGAAATTGTACAAGCGGTAAATTACAAGCGGATACAGCATCGTTAAATTACACATTAAAAGCGCCAAAAAGGATCATTGGGATTTTTTGATTGTGATTTCCTCGACTATTAGGAAGGCTCTCCCTGTGGTATATGGTTAAAGTTTATACAAGACTTTGAAAGTATGAGGTGTAATACCGTGGTACAAATCATTGACGTCTTGATAGATGACCATGCCAATTACTACCCGCCCTCCAATCTAGTCTCTTGTGCAACATCAATATATTCGCGGTTATAACATATGGTTTGCTCAAGCCGAAGAAATCAAAAAACATCAGAGTATATCAGAAAACTACGTATTCAAAGAAGACAGTGAAGGACTATTGTCAGATCATTGTCCTGTAATCATGACTCTCAGTGCAACGATTGTTCAGAAAAAGTCGTTGTCCAAACGAACTAACAAGAAAACAAACTGGAACCTACTCCCTATAGAAACTAGTCAGTGACAATACCAATCTTCAAGTGCCAGTTAAAACTTCGGCGCAATTGGAGGACCAATTAGAGCAATTTAATAATATTATACAAGAAGCAGCTTTGGACATAGTACGCCTAATAGTCAAAAAGAAACTCGAACACATATCAACTTCTTTTTGGAAGTTCGAGAATTGGTTAGAGAACAGCATAAAGCACAAAAACATGGCAGAGAAATCGGGCCCACAAAGTAAAACGATACTCAATTATCTTAATAATAAACTAAAACTTTTAATCAAAGAAAATAAGAATGAATCAATTCACAGCCAAAACAAAAAACCTGTATCTTTGCAAGAGTTAAAAGTTGAAATCAGCAATAACTTAAGCTCAAAAAAATCTCCTGGCTATGACAATCTAATTACAGGACAAATAGTTAAAGCTGAAAATGGATTACGAAAGCTCCTTCAAATAATAATTGCAGCATTCAGTCTATGTTCCACACCAAAGGAAAGTGGCAGAAGTCAAAAAAAAGTTCAAATTTATCGAACAATAGCGAGTGCCGTTGACGATAAAATTACGGCCATTGTCATTTTGGAAAAATATGAACCGATGATGCCGCCGACCCATAAACCGCACCAAACATTGTGTTAATTTTATCACAATAGCTTAAATGGCTTGCTCTAAGTGTGAATCTTTCCATGATGAAATGGCAGTTCTGAGTACAATTGTCTCAGCAAAGCACAATGGTACCTAAGCTAGAAAAAGATGAGATACTACAATATTGCATAAACCTTCGACAAAGTTTAGCATAGAGGATTATTATACTAAAAGGTTAAAGAAATTCTGCTGAATCAATTCCATGCAGTTTTTGAAAACTATCTTCTTCAAAGATAATATTAGGTCTAACAAAATGCGTCAACCACTGATTTAAATGATCTTAGCGCAGGCGTTGCACAATGAAGTCTTGGAACCAATTTTATAATTGCTCCATACAGCCAATTTGCCTATTTTCAATGAAGCATTAATATGACAATTTGCTGACGATACAGCCATCTTGGTGTCTCATAAAACCCTGCCAAACAGCCTCAAATCAATTGCGAAATAATCTGAACAAAATTGAACACTGGTTAGAGATTTGAGTAATTAAAGTCGACGAAAATAATCAACACATATTACTAATCAACACATATTCACTATCAGCAATTCAATAGTTTGGCTTACATCTGGACAGCCGAAAGCGTATTCAAATAAAAATAAAATTGGTTAAGATTTATTGGCTATTAGCATGAAAATCATGATTATCACTCGGCAAGTCTTACTATGCGATTATGGAACAGAACAGCGAAACAAATAATATCAAAAAATGTTTCTTTGCATCACAAATGCCCACTGGTATATCTAAAATACAAATATACATAATGAACTCGGTATTTTAACCAATTAAAAAACAATTGGATCTTTGCAAAACGAGAGCACACTAAAAATAATAGGTTCAAACTTATAAACATAGCAGTAAGGTTATTTTGTAAGAATCGAATACTTCGCATGTTAGCTTCATTCATAATATAAATACACATAGTACTACCATGGTATGTTAGCCCATTGACGTGCTAGATGTCACTACTGGTATCGCTTTAAAATAATTAAAATATTTGTATATGTATAATCGCCTAAATGTCATATATGTATACAAAATTAAGAATAAAGCTGGCGGTACTTAATAAAAAAAATTGAATGAACTTTGGTTTTAACAGCAGAAAAACACATAAAATAAAATCACAAAGGTTTGGGAAATTTTCGTTTTAATCTGCTTTTGTCACATTTAAACACTTCTATAATTCAGTGAATTTCACAAAAATTGTAATTTAATATGTTAGTTGCAAGAAAAGTCTTTGAAATCGTTGTGCATGTGCATGCACTTTCGTTTTATAGCAAAATGAACCCTACCATTTTCATCGAGTTTTTATTAAACATTTGATTAACTTGCATACTCTTCATTATCCTAGTGAATTTGTGCCATAATTATAGATTTGCAAAATCCGACTTCTAACATGTGTCTACACTTTGATTTGATTTCAGAAACAAACCATCTACCATAATACATATTAAATTACAAAAATTTTGGAACCTTTCGATTTTTATCGCTTTTTTTGTAAATTTGATTGCATAAACACACTAACCCAGTTTCTAATAAATTGTTTCATCGCAGATTAAAGCAATCAAGTCCCTCTTACATATCCCCCATATTGATATTCGACTAAAGTACCTACCCGATCCAAAAAAGTACACCAATTAAATAACGTATAAATTTGTAAACAGCCCTAATATTTCAAATTGGAAATAAGAAACAGCTAACATTTAGGATATTTATATTTTGACGTTTTGAAATAACCCAAAAACTACACGCATGCGTCACTAATTCAAACTCAGAATCCAGTTTCAACTGTAGAATAGAGTGAACAGCCTACATCAAAAATCTGAAGTTCTGGAATTTAGTGAAGCAAAAATAACATGTACGCATGAAATTCTCGACCTAAAGTGCAATTTCATTGCATCAGACAATAGAAAAACAAAACTTGTTCATCAATTTCACTATCCACCAATTTTAAAGGCACTTGATATCTTAAATTTCTGTTCAAAATTGATTTTATTATTGAACACTTTCCATACATTAACGTTGTCGACGGAAAAATAAAAAGATTTATTCACTTCTCATCATTTTTTCCTTTTGTCTTTGCAACTTCTTCTTGGATACTTTTTTCTTTGTTGGCTCTTCATCAGCTGCTTTAGGCACAACTTCTTCCTCTGTTTCAGTTAATATAACTTCAATATGACATGGTGATGACATATAAGGATTAATACGACCATGGGCACGGTATGTTCGCCGACGTAAACACGGTGCACGATTTACCTACGATAATCAAAATAAATATAATTTATAACACTTTTCACTATTACGGGCAATAAATTCTTGTTACTCACTTGAATATGGTTAATTACTAATCTATCAACATCAAGACCTTTATAATCGGCATTTGATTCAGCGTTTCTTAAAAGTTGTAACAAGAATTCAGCTGATTTTTTTGGCCATCTACCTTGTGTTGTGTTCCATTGTTTAGCTTGGGCACAACGACCAACACCACCATTGAATCGGCGGAAAGGTACACATTCCTTCTTGTCTACAACATTTTTAAGAAAGGCTTGTGCACGGTGTAGTGGCATATGTTTAATAGCCTGTGCTGTCTCATGTGTATTCTACAAATAAATAAAGTTCATTAGTCGACGATCACAAAAACTTCACTTCACTCTTCTCAACAAAAAATATTACAATTTTTTTTAACTCACTTTGAAATGTACTCTTAAATTTGAGCCACGAGATTTACACGATTTGGTGGCATTATCAGGTTCACGCGCGTATCGTCCCATTATGAATAATCTGAAATAAAATTTTTTAAAAAATCAAGACATCACTATCGTATACACAACACAATGTTAGGTTAAATTTATATATTTATTTAAAGTATTTACAATAAATCATTTTTAAGCTAAATTTTTCGACTCATTAAATTGAAAATAGTTTAAACATAATAATAAACATATAATCCACGATAATTTTCATTTATTAAAGCACGATGAAATAGTATTTTTAAATTACTGGAAAATCCGACATACCTATCTTGCTACGATTAAACCGGAAAAGAAAGAAAACGATATTTGACAGTTTGACAATTGGCTTGCACACAATTTCGACACGTTTACAACACTACAATAACAACAGTGACATCTAGTAATGGGTATTATTTATTAGAAATGTAAATAAATAGTATAAAATGTCAAAAATTTAGTCAAAAGCTTTAAAACTGAGTTTTATCTTGATTTTTATTTTTTGTTTAAGATTTAGTTTAAAACTTTATCTTAATTATATATTTTCCGAGTTTGTTTATATTAGAAATATTAATTAGAATGTAAGTACTATCGATTATTAATTTATTAATAAAATTTTAAAACGGTTGAACCAGTTTAATTTATAATTTTGAAAAATTTTAATTTTTTTGCAAATCAAAATATTTTGATTTTTCTCAAAAGAAAAGCAAAAGCAAAAAAAAAAAAATTTTTTTTTTTTGTGTGTGATTGAAAATAAATCAATAATTTATGTTTACACATTTATCTATTTACATAATAAATTTTATATACAACAATAAAAATTTTAATTTATAATTATAAAAATAATAATAAAAAAATAATAATAACAATAAATAAATAATAATATAATTAAATTTTATTACATAATAAATTATAAATATATAAATAATGATACATTTTATTTATATACAACATCATATACAATATAATTATTATAATTATATTATATTTTATTGATTTTAGATAAGAAGAAGAAAACGTAGAAACCTAAAACGAAAAAGAAGAAGAAAATACGAAAAAAGAAAATCCGAAAAACATTTTAAGTTTTTTTTTCGTTCGAATAGGGATTATGGAAAAAACTCCCAGATATACATCAAATGAGAAACGCTTGTTGTTGAAATTAATTTACAATCAACGTGATATTATTGAAAAAAAGAAAACCGATTCGTTTACAAATCGAGCCAAAGAAAATGCATGGTCGATTATTACAAAATCCTATAATCAGTGTGTCAAATTTAAACGGACGACAAAACAATTGCGCCAATTGTACAAGAATATGAAATATGCGGCAAATGTTAATAGCACGTCAACAACAAATTTATCCGAGATGCTGGAAATTTTGAATATGCAAATATTAAGTGATCCTAATGTACGGATTGGTGAAAATTTTTCGGTGAGTACGATTAACATTTGTAATTTCCTTTTTTTCATAAGTCAATAACCCTACCATAAACAGTAAGGTTTCCAAAAATTCCGTTTTCCATCCATTGAAAAGCGGGGGTTTAATAAATCTTGGGTGTCAGCATCAATGCCCTCACTATACGTTCATTGGACATTATGCTCCCCAGGACAAGGAAGAACGAGATGACGTATAAAATTTGAGTGTATACTTCTATAGATATATTAGTATAGCGAATTATGTAAAAACCAAAAATTAAAAATGGCAAGCTTTTTTTTGTGTATGCTAGCTAGTTCTCACGATCAATGATACTTTTTTTTTATAAGTGAATATCCTTTGAGCCAGAACTCAGTGCGTCTTTGAGTTTTAAAATAAATGGGTAGTTAATTTTTAAAAATTAATGTCGTCCAAATTGATGATTAGCGTTGGTTTACTATTATAGAAGTCT
Source organism: Tipula confusa (assembly GCA_963556175.1). Lineage (NCBI taxonomy): Eukaryota > Metazoa > Arthropoda > Insecta > Diptera > Tipulidae > Tipula > Tipula confusa. The sequence continues at coordinate 187,194,978 of OY744476.1, read as the reverse complement.
GATTGAGATGGTGTAATTTCTAAACCTGTTTGATTCCGATCATGATCTATATTGAACCCACAGTTTTTAAATAGCCCTGGATTAACTCACGGCATTCGAGTTATCTAAAAACCGCTTAATATTTCGATCTTGTGTTTTTCATATTAGTGTTTAGAAATGCCTAACATTTTAATGTCTTCCAAGCATTTTAGTATCCTAGAGATGTTATTTTTAAAACAATGCAATTTTAAACATTTCCCATTGTGGCACAGATTCAAATTTCAGTTTGCGATGCTATGTGGACTAAATCCAGATGTTAGCACGTTTAACTTCTCTTTCGTTTTTCCACGATGAGTCAATTCTTACCACTTGCCTTTCTTCAACATGCATTGAATCGGAAGCGTCTCTGTATCTTGCAAGTACAAAATCTTTTTAAAAAAGGATGCAGCCCGAAATGTTGTATCGAGCACAAATTTAAGGCGTCGGTGCCACGCTTTGATTCTGTTTTGGGTATGTGAAAATATTTTTGAACTGACCTCCGGCATCTACAATACACCAGAATTGTCGACATTATCTCCGCTAATAAAATATTTTTGCAAACCAATGTCCAATCAATTTTACTCAATTTTAATATGCAGGTATTCGTTTAGTGAAGCAAAAGCCAAGCTTTTAAGCACCCTAGATATGATTGATAAATCTTCGGAACTCGCGTAACGGGTTGCAGCTATCCGAATTGGAAAAGGCAACCTTTCAAGGTTGCTTAGGAGAAAAAAGTTGATGTTGACGACACAATTGCTTTTTCAAAATTAGCTATAAATTTATTCTCAGTTCCAAGGAGACTTTCCTTATTTTAAAAAAACGATTGTAGACTTCATAGAGGTCGAAAGTTCCATTAAAGATCCAGCAGCTGGACTTTACTAGTAAGGCTTACGATGAAGCCGAGATAAAAACTTGCGGTGAAACCCCGAGTTTGTTAATCCCCATTGACCAACATTAATAATAAAATTCAAACTTATTTTTATTTAAGACAGGCTGTGAAATATTTTCAATGTTTTATTTTACAATCGATCCTGGCTGGCAATAATACGATCTTAAATAAATAAATTTTCCTTAATATTTTCTTTAGATAAAACAAACCAATCCAACCGATTTATCACAATCATCATCAACTTCCCAACAGCAGCAACAACTGCAACAGCAACATCATCCGCATCAACCGTATATGCCAAAGCAACATAATTTTTTTATTAATAATATTATTAAGACTGAATTAATGGATGCCGATGATGTTGACGATATTGATAACGATATACTAGCGGTTGCCCAACAAAATAATGAAAAACTAAGCAATTTACAGCAACAACTCGAATCAAATTTGGATTTAGCTCAATTTGCTGCATCGGTTGCCCCGAGTAGCGGTATAGGTGGTGGTGGTGGCGGTGCAACAGGTCCTGGCGGTATTGGCGCAGGTGGTGGTGGCGGTCTTGCCAATCTATCACAAAATTTACTATTTCCCAATGTAGCACATCAAATCGATCTCGATGATATCGATGATGATGACGACGACGATGATGGTGAAGATGATGATGAAATCGATTGTAAAACCAATGTACATCATAATCTTAAAAAAATCGCATCGAAACTATTCCAAAATCCGTATACAATGAAAAATAATAACAGTAGCAATGATAATAATTGTGCGATAAACATGACAAATAATAATAATAATAACATTAATAATCAGCATGCGATTGTTACAACAAAAAAAGAAACCAAAGACGAATTAATATCGGTCGCGATTGAGGAGCGACGAAAAAAAATCGAATTGCTTGAAACGCAAATTAACTATTGGAAAACGTTAACGAGTAAAATTGAAACGTGCGAAAAAATATGTTGCTGTAAAATTGAAAGTTTTCACAATCGAAATAGCAATAATATAAATACAAGTAATAATACTAATACAATTAACACCAGTAGCAATAACATAATTGCTACACCCATTATTAATAATTTAGAAAATAATTAAACAGTTTTATTTATTTATTATTTTTTTTTTTAATTAAGAGAGTATACTAAGAATTAATTTACAAATATCGAAAAAGTAAACAAAAAAAAAACCAAACACTATTTAAGTAACTGACAATACAATGGAATTTTGAAAAATTTTAATGAAAAAAATAATAAATTGTACAGATCTCGTATTAAAATACTCATATCATGTATAAATTTTGTAAAAATTAAAATTAAATTAACAATTTCGAGCGTATTTAAATTAAATTTTTATAAAAATTTACATATCACGAACGCGTATATCAATCGATTTAAAACAAAACAAATAAAAACTCCGGAAACATTTTTAAAACCAAAAAAATAAAAAAAATAAAGTATAAAACACCACTTTCGAAAACAAATACTAAATTAAAATTAAATTAATGATTAAAAAAAAAAAAACAAAAAACTAAAAATAAATCATTGTAATGTTAGAAAATTTAAATATTATGTATTTTAAAAAACAAAAACCCAAGAAATTTAAAACAAATATCTATTTACATAAACATTTATTTATAAATAACTAACTAATTAATTATTTAAATAAAAATTACAAATGTAATTACAAATTATATACTATATAATATAATTTTAGGAAATAAGTGAGATTTATAATTTTAATTTTTGTTGTTTTTTTTTTGTCTGAAACTTTAATTAGTAATTTATTTAATTTAACGTTTTTTTTCTAAAATTAATAAGTAAACATACCTAAGTCAAGTCCAAAGTCGAATATATATATATATATATATATATATATATATATATATATATATATATATATATATATCAAAATAATTTAAATTATTTTAATTTAAAAAATATATATTTAATACCACACATTATTCATGAACATTAATTATAACATAATTTTTTTGCCATAATATTATATAATATATGTATATTTATTTATTTATATATCAGTAATTTATTTATTTATTGTATTTTATCATTATTATTATATTACATATATTATTATGTAAATTGAATGATTATTATTTTTAAATAAAAATTTCGTACGTATTTTTTTCATACGAATTACATTTTAACTATATAATTAATAATTATTTAAATTAATATTTATTGAATAAAATGATTTTTTTTTTTTGAAAATGTCGTCATAATTTGTATATGTCTTAAGAAAAACAAAAAACAAAAAAAAAATAATAAAAAAAATATTAACGAAATATTAATGAATTTATAAAAATTGTATGTTTATGTTTAATAGTTTTGGGAAATTAAAGGTGAGTGTCTTGACAAGAAAGAAAATGTCTGTAGTTAGCCATACTCGACTGAGGGAATTCTGGAATTTGCTGTTGTTGCATACCCCTGGAAAACACCCATATGGATGGTCAATCATTAGACGACACATCGAAAGTTAGAATCCTTTTACGCAAAGTACACAGCGCCAATTTTGATAAATATTCTAACTACATTCTCCCGAAATCATCAAAGGATTTTAGTTTTGATGAAACTACAGCTAACCTAACAAACATTTTTGGGCCTCAGAAAACGCTGTTCAGACTGCGTTATGAATGTTTTTGAATGGAAAAACAAATTCCGAAGATTTTGTTTTATATGCGGTAAGAATAAATAGACAATGTGAAAAGTCGAAACTTTCGAATTTGACACTGGAACTATTCAATTTTCTATTTTACGTCTGTGGTCTTCGCTCATTATAAAATTCAGACACGCGAACAAGACTGCTATCAAAAATTGAGACGGCAAACTTATACTCTCAGATCTTGTAGATGATTGCCAACAGGTAACTAATTTGAGACAAGACACAAACATGATCGAGCATAAAAATGAATCAGTCAAGGCTCTCACGAAATCAACAGTCAAAGTCAGCTCATTTGTCATCATCGGTTCCACGAAAACTATGTTGGAATTGTGGAGCCATGCATTTTTAAGCTAATTGCGCTTATAAAGAACACAAACGTCAACAGTGCAACCAAATGGGTCATAAAGAAGAGTACTGCAATTGTTTCAGTAATAAACCAATTCCATCCAAACCGGCAAATAAAAAGAAAGCACAAAATCATAAAAAAATTTCAATAAGGAATTTTTTCTGTGCATAACATCGAACTGTCATCAAAGCGGATGTTCATTACAGTTACCATAAATGATGTTGTCGTCAAGTTTCAGCTTGACACCGAATCTGGTATTACAATAATTTCACAATCGACATGACAAAAGATAGGTGAACCGGGCTTAGCAAACACAAAACACATGGCTAATAACGCATCTGGTGAACAGCTATAATACCAAAAATAAACTGTAATATCAAATTTCAAGATGATATCATGTCAGATGAGTGTTATGTGGTGAAAGTTCCTGATCTCAATATAATAGGCATTGATTGGATTGAGAAATTCGGGTTATGGAATTTACCGTTCAACTAAATTTGTAATCAAGTTATGAGTAAGACATCATCAGTCGATCCATCAAGGATTGAAGAATTCATATCAAATTTTCCAGATGTATTTAAAAATTCATTGGGTTGCTGTAGGAAAACACAAATCGTAATTTACACCAAACCTAATGCTAAACCAGTATTTAGAGCTAAGCGTCCAGTAGCATACGCTTCTCTTGAGAAAATCGATCAAGAAATTCAACGACTCCAACAACTAGGAATCATAGCTCTAGTTGATTTTTCAAATTGGGCAGCACCCATAGTAGTAGTAAAAAAAAGCAGCGGTTATATACGAATTTGTGCGGACTATTCAACCGGTTTAAATGAAGTTCTTAAACCACATCAATTTCCACTACCATTACCAGAGGATGTTATCTCGAAAATTTCGAATGAGCCAATATTCAGCCAACTCGACTTGCCCGATGCATTTTTACAAATGGAAGATGCCAAAGAGCCTCGTGAACTACTCACGATCAACACGCATAGAGGACTGTTCCGTTTTAACAGACTTCCTCCAGGTATCAAATCAGCCCCAGGAGCTTTCCAATAAATTATGAGTACAATTACATTGTTGATGAAGAGGGAATCCTCTGTCAATTACATTGTCTGATGAAGAGGAAGTACAATTACATTATTGGTTACATCGTTGGTAAAGAGGGAATACGTCCTGATCAATCAAAGGTTGATGCAATAACTAAGATGCCTCCTCCGAAAGATATAACATTACTTCAGTCATATCTTGGTGCTATAAATTTGTATGGTAAATTCATAAAGGATATGCATCAGCTACGCAAACCGTTAGACGATCTATTGTCTAAAAATTCAATATGAATTTGGACTCCAGCATGCCAACAATCGTTTAACTCTTTTAAAAATATTTTAAAGTCGGATTTGATGTTAACACATTTTAATCCAAGTATGGACATCATAGTAGCAGCAGATGCATCCAACACTGGCATTGCAGCTTGGCTATTTCATTAGTTTCCAGATAAATCGATCAAGGTAGTTTATCATGCTTCCAGTTTCAGTTTATCATTTGTCTTACATGTTGAACGAATCAATTGGTAATATTCCATTAACATTTGGCATGATTCGTGATGCATCTAAGGAATGTGAATCTCTACAGAGAGTCAAGCAGTACATCAACACTGGATGGCCTCAAGTAAGTAAGGATATTTCTGATGAACAAGTTAATAAGTTTTATCATAGGAAAAATGGTCTAACAATTTTAAAAGATTGTTTAATGTTTATAGAAAGAATTGTGATACCATCAGTTTTTCAAAAAAAGGTGCTCAATCAGCTTCACCGTGGTCACCAAGATGTGGAAAGAATGAAGACTATTGCGCGTAGTTACATGTGTTATTTTACATGTAAGTTTTTGCTCAATTCGGACTAGCAGAACTAATTGTTTCCGATAATGGCACTCAGTTTGTTTCATCTCTGTTCCGGGAATATTTCTCTCGATGACGTGATAAAAAAATTAACATTGACAAATATTTTTTGGGTAAAAGTGCTACATGGAGTTATAAACGGTGCTCAAAATGTCCTCCTTGTGATTGAATACTCATATTAGTGTTCATTTGGTCATTTTAATTCTTGATAATTATTCCGTTGCTGCTGTGTTTATTCTGTGTTGGTTCAATCGTTGGAGTATAATACGCCTTCATCGTTCCCCATACAAATAATTCAATTATTTGGATAATTTTCATTTAACAAATTCTTAATATTTACACCTTAGTGTCTAGGAGCACCATCATGTGTAAGAAACTTAAAATAGAAACAACATCAAGTTAGTAATATGAATGGTCCAATTAAATAATCACCAAGTGCACCAGCCCATATGTTTAATCTAAAGCGGTGCTGAAATGAATGAGGATTTTCAGCCGCATGAAAGTGCGTGAAAGTTTGTTATGATCTTGAGTATTGAGATTCATCCGTCCTTCGAATTCGTTTCACAAAACTATTATTGTCAAAATGCCTTTCAATCAGCCAATTACAAAACTCCAATCATTAACGCTGGTCTATCGATATTAGATCTAGAATGGGCGTTCCATGTTATGATTTATGAAGGATGTTGCTTCTTGCGTGCAATACTTGATTAATTCGGTAGCGTGAGATGATTAATAGTAAAGCGAGCCTAATAGAAGGATTTGCTGTTAGACCACTAATTATTTCTTCGGTGATATCAAAATGATTTGGTGAGACGGCATGGGGCTCAGCCCGCGTATTTGATGTTGTTACGATACATCGCTGATGCTGTTATTACGATACCTAGATCTCGTCGGCCCAATAACCACCATAAAATGGAAATATCCATATAAATGCTAACTATAATAGATATAGATTAACGCGTTGGCCAGTAGCAATACTACTTGATGATATGAGAGCTTTCACCGTAATTAGAGTACGTTTCGAGAATTGACATTCCAGTCCATTTTAAAGCACTATATTAAAAGAACTTACAAGATTGCTAGCTTCTCACAAAATACGTACGACGCAATACCACCTACAAACAAATGGCATGGTAGAACTGTTGCACTGCAATTTAAATCCCTCTTTATATTTGATATTTGCTAGGTCATATATCGTAAATTGGAGCAGAGAACTCCCTTTCGTCCTCCTTTGAATTAGAACATCGATCATAACTAATCTTGAATACACTGCTATCGAACTTGTCTACGAACAGAAGCTGAAGGCCCCCGGAGAACTAGTAATGAATCCCAATCTTGCACAATTGGAGTCACTTAAAAGTACTGAAGCACAGAGTATTTCAGTCAAAATTCAAAGTGCTGATATAGTGTTAGAACAACCACCCAAAGGTACGATATTTGTTAATATTCTTATTAGGAACACAACACGTCAGAAATCTGCGTTGATATTCATTGCGAGCTCGTGATACATTACCATCGCAAATTTCCGTAAACAAAATGGGTACTCCACAACTGTGTCATCATAACATTAATGATAATAATAATATTTCGTTTTTACAGGCCATTACTGTCCCGTACCGCATCAACATTCTGGCTCCTTCCGATTCTATTCCAAGCTTGTTCTTCGTATTGTTCTAGACAAATCGAAGAAGACAAGTTGTTCTCTACCTCGAGGAGCCATCGTCACCGACAGCGACAAATGCACCTGAAAAATGATGGCTCTGCTGTCAGAGATCACTGCACGATCCAATTAGGATCGGCTCGCAGAACGTGACCCAGCCAGTGTTCTCGCTGTTTTTATTTCAAAAACGAGATCAGGAATTTTCATTGAATTCCTGATCTAGTGGTTGAATAAAACTCCGTAAGTGTCGTCATCGTTGCGTTTGGGGCCATAAATCGATTGCCAGAGACAAAATGCGCTTTAATAGCCCCTCCCACCACAGTTATCAAAACTGACAAGGGACTCAAGCCAAGGTATCGGAAATTTGTCACTCCTTCAAATGTGTCAACACTATACTAAAATCCATTGCGTCTTGGTCTCTTCATATATTTTAGTTTTATACTCATTAATTTTGAGACCAACGAAAGCCCAGAATCGTACAAGTAGATTCAGAAATTCTTTTTCACCATTCTGTCCAATTACACAGATATCATCTGCATATGCCAGAACCTGGTTGAATTGGCGGTACAAAATGTTGTCCTGAGATGTTTCACTTTTAAGAAAGATGAATTCTAACATGATATTAAAGAGTTTCGAACACCTCAAGAACGAATTCAAGAACACTTGATGTACGTCACGAGAAGGTTCGTAATATTTAAAAAAAATCATCCTCAGCGAAAAAACTTGATCAGTTACTGACCGATTTGGATGAAATCCTCCTTAGTAGACACCTACAACTTCCTTCGCTAGGGGACTGATTCTCTCCAATACTATGTAAAACGGTTTGTTGTATGCTGTGCAAAGGAGAGCTATGTCGCGATAGTTTTCGCATTTGAAACGATCTCCTTTTTTAAGGATAGGGCACAACGATACTGCCATATGAATTGTCATACTAATCGAATAAGGTTGAAAAGGTATGTAGTTCCACGAAGTGACCCCCACGAATATCAAGTACTCGGAATTAATGCAATCAACCCCATGGGAATCCTTCATCAGTGTGAGTTACTCAAAGGATGAGTCTTCTATGCACATCATCGCAGTCTGTATTTGACAACTTTCAAACACAGCATTTGACACTTGTTGAACATTGATGAAATCAGATATACTTCCAAGTGTCAAACACTGCGTGTGACCAATTGATGATCACTGCCTACAACTTTGGCAGCCGACCGATAATATCCCACATCTTGGATGTTCAGAGACTTTTTTTTTGACACATTGTCAATTTGACTTCGGGACGTCTGACGAAGGTGTGTCCATGTTTCCAAGTGGATATTTTAGTCAGTCTGCCTTTTGCCATCTCTATACTTAGCATTAAAGTTACCAATCACTATTCTGACGTCGTGCGCCGGTGCGCCACTTTGGGTTGGGTCGGCTAGTCGTATGCGTAACCGTAGCTTACATCAATTGCTTTGACATTTAAAACCGCCTTTTTCATCTTGGGCTCAAAAATAAAACCAACACCAAGATTGTCGAGGTCATCTCCACTGTAAATCAATGTATATTGATTTAGTGACTGCACGTTCCACGTACCAAGCCTATACTGCGTGTCCGTTAACATAAGTTGGGGTTGGTTAAATTTTGGTGGCAATCATTTTTATTTTTGTTAATATATTTAACAATGAGGTTTTTACGGATGCTGGTAGTCAGCTAAGCGATCTAACCTTTGTTTAATCGGCTTCTACGACAAGTCAAAGATGCTGTGGTGGGATTCTAAGGATAGCATGGGAGTGTCCCCCAAACACAGGGACTTCATTTCGATTAGACTACTAAAAAATAATGGGAAAGAAAAAGAAAATGTATGATAATGAATCTTTTAATTCTGTGGCGAAATGCACCAATAAATAAATATTACAAATCAGAAGTTACATCATAACTAAAGAAGTTAAGAACATTTCGATTTTGACTTAGATCGAGATCGGTGTTTATCTTGTTTCTTACTTTTCTTTTTGTCATATTTTTTCGATTTTTTAAAATGGCGCTTTGTAGAACTAGGACTAGTACTACTCGTCGACCGTTCACGACGACGTTTTTTCTTTTTATCTTTTGCAGATTTTTTTCGAGTTTCACTGCGATCTTTCGATCGCGATCGAGAGACACGTTTTTTTAATTTCCTATTAACATTATCACGACATTCATCCTGCAATCGTAACTTCTTTCCTTGGTGCTCTTCTTTAACAATAACATTATGACTATGTCTTCGCCTACCAATTTCACCATCGCTCTGTTGCGAAACATTTCCTGTACCCAAATACTGTTCGAGCGCATCCATTTGAGTTCCAATCAATTTTCGAATTTCTTCGGTATGCGACAATGGTGGTTCTTTCGTAGTTCGATATTTCATCCGACGCCGTTTTAAATTACGATTGTATGCCAAAATTTCAGAAAATGTCATTTTTGAATTAACGTTACCCGATTCCGATTCGACTGGGATAGAAATTTCGTTTTCTGAATGATGGCCTGTTGCATCGATGGAATATTTGTATATTACAAGTTTTTCGTCACGTGTAAAATTAACAACCATATCGTCGTACGATTGTGGTATATCGCGTTTATCAAGGTCATGCGAAGCGCAACCTGAGGAAAAATTTAAGTTTTTTGTATAAATTTTAATTTATAATAGTTTTTCTTTAAATGATAAATGTTATTTGATTAAAAAGGATATATTTATGAAAAGTCACTGAAGGTTTTACTGAAAAAACAAAAAAGTTAAAACCATTTTCATGTAATTTGAAGATTTTGTTAAAGTTACCCATTGTCATCAGAGGATTTTCGGCATGCGCTTTCCAAATTATGTTAGATTGTAGTTCCTTATCTATAATAAGAACAAATTATTAAATTTTAATTAATTTGAATATCGGGATACTTACCAATGGTAATAGATGGAATTCTTTGTGCATAAAAGAATTCTGAAGTATCTGGCAAAGGATTATCAATTGCATTCTTTGATTCGAGCTCTAGGTGGCAGGTTCGAATATGATTTTCGAGATTTTTTTCATGCACCTCGTGTGAAGTATCGAACGGACAAGTGTGTAATGTTTTATCCTAGAATTAAGAGATACAAGATTTATTAAAATTCATCAGAAATTAAAAATCGGTTAAATTAAAAATACTTTCTCAAGTACTTATGTTTATGAAGATCAATACAAAAATCTGTTGGTTTAACTTTAATTGGCATTACTCTAGACAGCCACATTAAGTCAAGTTTCTGTTCCGATAAGCCATCATCGCCGACAACGGCCTCCACGCCTAAAGGTTTTTCTAAAAAATCAGTGCACCTACCGAATAAGATCAGCAAGTAGAATATGATCGCTCTTCAGGTATTTTATAAAACACATGGACATCAAATTCGTGATTTAAGAGAATTAGGTAATTGCAAATAACTCTCCTCTAATCGGTATCAGATATACCTCAGACTCATCAGTCAGGGTCTAACTCTCGTACGATTACATGACAACGGCTCTGATCAACACTTTGTACTTATAATTGGACGTAGAGTATTGCCTGCGGCAAGACGTGCTTTAATATCACCTCCCACACAGTTATCGTGAACTACTAGTGACCCGAGGCATCGAAAAACCAGCACTCCATCAAATGTGTAGTTACCACTGCTTAAACCCATTGTGCCTTAGTGCTTAAAACCGGTCTTATAAATATTTGGATTTAGACGCATTGAATTTGAGACCAACAGTCGGAAGGATAAAATCGTACAAGCGGATCAAGGTACTTTCTAAATATTAATTGCATATGCATACACGTCAATATGATATCGCATTTGTAGCTTTTCAAAAAGATCAATTCTATTATGAGATTAAATAATATCAAGGCAGTCGTTATCGAGACAATATGGCAACAACAGTTACTCTTATTTTTGAGGTATTCCCAGACTTCCCAAAGCAAACCATAAACTTCCACTTTTTAACAATTTGAACGAAATTCTCCTTGATAGTATCTACAATTTCTTCCTCTAAAGGATTGATTCTCCCATAAACAACATTTAATAAATTTTAAACGTACATATTTAAAAATTAGGATTATAGTAGATATATTTATAGCAGATATTATAGATAAATCTAATAAGAAATTGATCTAGCGGTAATTCAACCACTAAATGAATGCAATGTGAAATGAACTCAATCGATGGTGTATCCACCATTACAACCATTATTTTTACTCATTTTTTTTTTGATACGTTGGCACCACTCGCCGTGTTCATTTATAAAAAGTCATTGTGCATTGTACTACAGCAAAGCAAATAATTTTGTGTATTAAAAAAAATTGAGAAAAAATTTAATTAAGTTTTTTATTTAAATTATAAATAATAATGGCTCCAAATGATAAATTTACGGGCGGCCCAAGTGCACCAAAAGAAAAGGAGGCAGCAGCTACCACGGCTGCCGCAGCCACAACCACAGATACAACCGATTTGGTAAGACGACATTTTGATCACGAAAATGTTTTTCCTTTTTTGCATTGTCATTAATTTAAATGTTATTGTAAACTTCTAGTCCGATGAAGATCGGGAATTACAAGCAAAACTTTTATTATTGGTGACCCGACTACAAGAACCAGCTACGGAACTATATCTTCCGGCACTCGAAGAGCTGCGCCGTTTGATTCGTGCTTCCACGACATCTATGACATCGGTACCTAAACCATTGAAATTTTTGAGACCACACTATGAATCAATGATTGAAATCTACAAGAATATGTCAGATCAGAAGGCAAGATTTACTTGTGCTGATATTATTTCCGTGCTAGCGATGACTATGGGAACTGGAAAACAATGTTTAGTGTATCGTTTCTTAGCTGATCCTAACGACCAAATTGGAGACTGGGGTCATGAATATGTTAGGCATTTATCTGGCCAAGTTGCTTCAAATTGGGTAGAATCACAATCTACCGTAAATTCACGATTAATTAATCTCGTAAAACAGATTATTCCATACAATATGGCACATAATGCGGAATCAGATGCTTGTGATTTACTAATGGAAATCGAAAAGTTAGATCTACTTGGAGAGTATGTCGATGAAAATTCATATCCGCGAGTATGTCTCTATCTAACTAGTTGTGTCCCGTATGTTGGTGATCCAGAAAATGTAAATCTATTGAAATGTGCACTCCAATTATCACGGAAGTTTAATCAACATACCCAAGCCATGCGTCTCGCTTTGATGCTAAATGACAACGAGTTAATCGAAAATATATTCACATCATGCAAGGATACTGCCATTCAAAAGCAATTGGCCTTTATGTTGGGGCGTCAACAAATTTTCTTGGAACTTCAAGAAAATACTAATGATTATGATGATTTGATGGAAATCATGTCAAATTCTCATTTAAATAATCACTTCTTGAATCTCGCCAGAGAACTGGATATCATGGAACCGAAAACGCCAGAGGATGTCTATAAATCACATTTAGATAATTCACGTACATCGTTTGCATCATCTCAAGTTGATTCGGCACGTCAAAATTTGGCCGCCAGTTTTGTAAATGGTTTCGTCAATGCTGGATTCGGACGTGATAAGCTATTGATGGAGGATGGGAATAAATGGTTATACAAAAATAAGGAACATGGCATGCTTTCGGCTACAGCTTCATTAGGCCTTATTTTGTTATGGGACGTTGATGGTGGCTTAAGTCCAATCGATAAATACTTATATTCAGCTGAAGATTTTATTAAGTCTGGTGCCCTTCTAGCTTGCGGTATTGTAAACTGCGGTATTCGTAATGAAGTCGACCCAGCTTTGGCGTTGCTATCCGACTATGTCTTGCATTCAAATAATACCATGCGAATTGGTGCTATATTGGGTCTTGGTCTAGCGTACGCCGGATCAAATCGTTCAGTTGTACTCGAATTGATTAGTTCAGTATTTAATACGGAGCGTCGTAATGGTGCCACCATGGAAGTTATGGGAATATCGGCCTTGGCACTTGGTATGATTGCTGTAGGTTCATGCAATTCGGAAACGACCGAAACTTTATTACAAACAATCATGGATCGAAGCGAAAGTGATTTGAAAGACACATACTCGAGATATTTACCACTTGGACTTGGATTAATCTATTTGGGTCGTCAAGAAGCTGCCGAAATTGTCATTGCTGCCCTCGAAGTGGTGCAAGAACCGTTCCGTTCCATGGCGACCACACTTGTTTCGATATGTGCATATGCTGGCACAGGAAATGTGCTTAAAATTCAACAATTGCTTCATGTATGTTCAGAACATTATGAATCAGGATCATCGACTAAAAAGGAAACTAGTGGTGCAGCTTCAGAAAATGTAGAATCGACTGAAAACGCACCCGAAAATAAATCATCTACTCAAGCAGTTGCTGTAATAGGGATCGCTTTGATTGCAATGGGTGAAGAAATAGGATCCGAAATGGCATTCCGTTCGTTTGGAAATTTATTACGCTATTGTGAACCCGTTATTCGACGTGCAGTCCCATTGGCACTTGGTCTAATATCGGTGTCAAATCCTAAATTAACAATTTTGGATACATTAAGCAAATTTTCGCATGACCTTGATCCAGAAGTTGCACATAATGCTATATTTGCAATGGGTCTAATAGGTGCGGGTACAAATAATGCTCGTTTAGCGGCGATGCTACGACAATTAGCACAATATCACGCCAAGGATCCAAATAATTTATTCATGGTACGAATTGCACAAGGACTTACACATTTAGGAAAAGGAACAATGACATTAAGTCCATATCATAGTGATCGGCAGTTAATGAGCCCAGTTGCAGTAGCTGGTTTAATGGCCACATTAATTTCATTCTTGGATGTCAAAAATAGTAAATATTCTAAAAATATTTTTGTTTTAATTAATTTAAAAATAATTCTCTTTTTTTTTAGTTATTCTGGGACGTTCTCACTATTTGCTTTATACGCTAGTGACGGCCATGCAACCACGAATGCTTGTCACATTCGATGAAGAATTAAATCCACTTCCAGTACCTGTACGTGTTGGTATGGCAGTTGATGTTGTTGGACAGGCAGGTAAACCAAAAACTATTACCGGCTTCCAGACACATACCACTCCAGTATTGCTTGCTATGGGCGAACGTGCTGAATTAGCAACTGAAGAATATCTATCGCTTACTCCCATAATGGAAGGATTTGTGTTGTTGAAAAAGAATCCAAATTACGATCCTTAAATTTTGTGAAATAATCTTGTATTTTATTTTTTTTTTTTTTAATTAAAATCGCTGAATAAAATAAGAAATCGTTTTTTTTTTTTTTTGAAAATCGAAGATTTAAGAAAAGGGACGAAAGACCAATTTCCAGTTTTATATTGTGAAATTATTTTGTAATTGCAATATAGAATTTTATTAAATCAACCCCGGATGAGTTTAATGGCACTATATCAGTCATGAAAAAGAATCGTTTGGAACAAGTTGCGATTCAAGAAAAGTGGAGACCATGCACCTCAAGGATATACGTTTCTTTACAGTGGAAAGGACAGCGAGACCGATGGCTCGGTTACGTTCTGGGAGTCGATCCTAAACGGATGGTTCAGCGATATTTGAGAGAGCAATTTGGCAAGCGCAGAGGTTGCTATAGATTTCGGGGTAAAGAGCGACTTGTCTTCGTAGAACAGGCTTAGGACGGTTGGAGCTGGATAGTCGATTCATTATGGGCCAGGAAAAACCTATAAACACTGATTGTTCAACTTTGTTGGTTAACAAACAAACTACTATTTTAGTAAAACTTGAGTAATAGGCGAAATACACCAATAATTCATTAAAATTTATTTGTAAACATACATTTATAAGCTAGTTCTATAAAAACATGTACTTACTGTTAGTTTAGATAAGAAAAATTCTTTTTCCCATCCTAATTCTTTAACAATACTATCTAAATTGTATTCTAATGTATATAAATCGTTTCTAAACTTTTCAAATCTTGTTAAATTCAAATTCACATCCATTGCTTTGCTATTAAATTTAAAAATTTATTATCAACATTCATGTCAAATTTGACAGTCACAAACAATGGTGCTGCCAGTGATAAATATAATTTCCCTAATTGTATAATTCAAGTAGTTCACGTGCTTAAACATAGAGATACAATTTAAAGAATCTTTAATTTTGTATCCGGTTAAATAATATCACAATGGTTTATGAAGGAACGTGTCATCAGTACAATGGATTTTTAGATTAAAGTACCATTGAATACCTTTAAAATTCCAGATTAGAATGTATCAGAATAAAAATTAGTCATGTAAAGTTAGCAAAGAATAAAACCAAGGTTACCCGTAAATTAAGAAAAATAGTTAACATGTTAAATAAAAGAGGCGCTCATATAATTTAGACATTGTGTCCATACTTACGATATTATTATTAATTTATTTTATTTCAAATAAAAACTATTATTTTTTTTATATATACAAAGTAAATTTTATTAACATATTTGTTTCATGTCCATTGTTTTTTGTTTTAAATTATTTATATTTTTTTTTCATTATATTCATATAATTAATTATAATAAAACCAAAATAAACAACAAAAATTTTATTATTTACTATTTTATTTTTTTTTTATCTCGCTTTGATATATGTGTAGTTTGATATTTATATAAATTTTAATTAATCTTAATCTTTTCAAACAAACAAATATATTTTTTTTTTATAAAACTGAAGAGTTTAAAATACAACAAATAAAATTAATAATGGATTACTATTTGTATTTAATGTTTATTTATTTATTTTTTTGTTAAAACTAATATTTTAATTTGTTTGTTCTCTTTATATTAATACAAGTCAAGGACAGTAAATTAAATTAAAATATTTTGTAATTTTATATATATATATATATATATATATATATATATATATATATATATATATATATATATATATATATATATATATACATATATATATATTTATATATATATATATATATATATATATATATATATATATATATATATATATATATATATATATATCAATCATTTAAAAAAAAAACGATTTTTAAATAAAAATTTATACTAATTGTTTCACAAAAATAAAACGATAAAATAATTTATCAACTAAAATATTTGTATATAATATAAGAGACAATTATTTTTTATATATAATTTAATTATAATAAAAAAAAATTAATTATTTAATTAATATAATTAGTTTTTTCCGCGGAATTTCGATATTTTTCACAGTCTGATTAAAAATACGAATAGGTTCATCTATATAAAGTTTTTTTTGTCTTGGTGGAGCATGAGGAAGAGGAGGCAAAAGGAATACGAGGACTTTTCTTTATTTATGATAAAGAAATTATGATGAGCATAAAAATTAATTATTTTTGTTGCACTGATATTTAATTAATTTAAAATTTCATTTCTGTATATTTTTTATTTATTTATATGTAAACTTATAAGATAAATATAATTTTAATGATTAAATTAGGAATATAAGTTCAGTTTTATGTTTTGTGTGTATATGTGTGTGTGTTAATTTTTTTTTATGATGTTCTTTTTAACCATCTTCTTTCGGTGGAGTAAACCAACCTGTAATTAAATTTAAAATTCAAAACTCTTTAATTCCAATAAAACATTTCGATCACTTACCATTTGTTTCATGTATTTGTACAAGTGATTTAAAACTTTGTTGAGCCCGAGCTAAACTGTATTGGCCCTGTGATATTACCTAAAATATATAAAAATCTAAATTAGTTTCCATACCCTTAAACAAATAAGAAAAGTTAATCACATTTGTTGTTACCTTTGTTGCCCCGAATTGAATTCTCGCCTTTCCTTTGACTAGTGTGGCAGCTATTTGCATAATTACGGCTTCAACTGTATACGCAGAACTCCAGCCTTGTTTTGTTAATAGTTCCATACAAATAGCTCCACCCACTAGAACATATCCCCCTAAATCAATTTATTAAATCATAATTAGAAAAACTTGTTTCGATGCCGACAAACTTAATTTTCTTACCTGAAATAACAGGATGTACTACCCTAACAAATGGTGGTTCAAATGGATAAGTCTCTTTGAACATAATATTTAATAATATACTATCCTTCCCCTCCTTTTCTTTTAATAAAACTAAATCATTGTGTAATGGACTATCAGGATCGACTGACATTAATCTAATATTCCATTCATATATTGAATCATTTACAAGTTCTATTGAAAACATATTATTTTTAAACGAATCGGACCGATAAATGTCTCTTAATTCTTTCATTAAACGATCGGTGGCTTGAACTGAACCTGAAACAGAACCCTGTTTATAAGAAACAAAAAAAAAATAGAAAATAATTAATAAGAAATTTTAATTTTAATTATTTTTAATATATATGTAGGTAATTTTTCTAGGAAAAGACATGTTAGTAATTCTAAGTATTTGTGAAACCTAACTTATTCAAATAATTCTCCTACGTGGTAACGCATCATATGCCGAAGTAGCTGAAAATAGAGCTCCAACAGCAAAACTCAAATTCAGGGTTTAACTGATCAAATACCAAATGTTGGCAACATATAATGGCCTGGCGGTATCATATTTGATTATGACTTGATTTTTTGTCAACATAATAATATTCACTACGTAATGTATCAAAATACAAACATCTATTAGTGGACCTGAGTTTTAGATGGGCCGAACCATCGTCCATACCAGTACTGGCTGGCTGTAGCAAAACAATGTGCAGATGGATATTTTAAAGTGAAGCTGTATTTGTGCATCCTCGATTTGGCTAGTAATGGCGTAAAGTAGGACGTTAAGGTAACCGCGAAAGAGTTTGGAGAGCTTCGGCCTCAGAGCAGATGGCGTTTAATAAAAACTTACAAACAAAAAAAATGGTTTAAAAATTCAAACTAAGAACAAAAAATACTACCAAAATCAAAAAGTACCCGAAATTTCTCATTTAAACGAACCACCTTTGAGATAAATCATTTTTTTTTTAAGTACGTCTGTCTGTTATTTACATGTCACTTTTAAGCGCAATATGTCAGATAATTTGTGCGTATTAACAAGTCATCGTTTGGTTAACTTTGCAAATTTTGCAAATGATGATTTACCTCGTTCTGGTCGTTCATCCACCTCTGACGAAAACATCGAAAAATTTAAGAAAACTGTGCTCGAAGATCTTTGTGTGAACATCAGAGTCGCATTGCAATCGCTTTAATGCTTTTTTGGGCCAAAATGTTATCGAAGGCATTATTTCCGGTGACGAGACATGGATCTATCAATATGACATATGTGGCGCTTACGAGCCAAAACCCAAAAAACCACGACAAAGTCGATCCAAAAACAAGGTGTTGCTAAGTTTTTTTTATTGTCTTGGAGAGAAAGCGGAAAGCGCTTTGAGAAGGAGCCCAAAGCGATTCCAAAATCATCCTATGATAAGTGTTTTAAAGATATGAAGTAACGTTGGAATATTGCTTACGATGAAGATTACTTTACGATGAACCGGTTCCGCTTTATTCACAATTACCGGATACTTTTTGATCAGAACAGTAAATAAGTATCTCAGCTATATACTGTCCACCATACTATAAATTGAAAAAAAAAGAATACGAAGAAACTTTTTAACCAACGTGGAATGATGGTTTGTTATTACAGATGACTTAAACGCAAAAAATATTTTTCTGAGCTCCAAAATTACAACACCAAAAGGAAGAAACTATCAGTATAGCTATCAGAATGCGCTGTGCTGAGCTGATAATATAAATCTTAAGCTTGATTGCGACCAAAAAATTAAAATGCGGTGAAGCAAAATGTGATGGAGCAGCGTGGCAAAGTACTCCACTCATAAATGTAAACAATATTAGAGGCATCATCTGAAGAAAGAGAACTTGTGGCTAAGAAACATTCCATGTAAAAAACTAAAATCTCTTATCAAAACAATAAAAAATGATTCACATTTATTACTGACCTCAAATACACGGAATACTAGCCAAAACCAACCTGTTTCTGAGACACCAAGACAAGACGTTTCAACCACTACCCAGACAAACTGCGAATGAAAATATTAATGTTGTGCTAAGATCGAATGAGACTGAAATATAAACTGTAACGCTCCGTGAGCTAATAAAAGAAATAAGCAATTTAAATGCGAAAAAATCTCCTGGATAACTGGGCAAATTATAAAATAAACTACCAGACAAGGCGATAGACAAACTTTTACATTAAGATACGTACCAAGGCAGTGGAACGTAGAAGTGATGATTTTAAAGCCAAACCAAAACGGAATTAGATCCAGGTAACAACTGGATGAAGGAATATAGAAAGGAAAATAGAAAGAACACGTCAAAAAGAAAAAGAACAAATTGAACATCAAAAACAGTAAATTGTATTGGATTTAACGTAGACTGAACTATCTATACATAATAAATTGCTGCTATACAGATAAACTCTGAAACATGTGTGGACTAACGGAATACAGCTTTGGGGCTGCTCGTTTAGGTAATACATAAGTTTCAAAATAAAGTACTTCGTAACATTGTGAATTCCCCGTAATACATTAAAATAGAGACTTGCACCGAGAGTTGCTACCAAATATCATACACGCCTTACGTCGTACTCTCGAAAGTCCGATGACAAATACACACCTACAAAACCAAACCAATGGATTTAGTGATTGCTAACCAAAATGATACTGCAAATATTTACGTAAATAAATAATATTTATCTCTGGAACTAGCCATTGGGCTATATCTCAACAAATGTGTATTAATTACGATAGAAAAATTGCTAGATGACTTATATATTAAAAAAAAATATTTGATTACGATCGGTGATGACGAAGAACACAACTCTGTTAAACCGTCTTGGAAAGACGACAACCGTCTTGGAAAGACAAAGATGTATTGTTTTTTTAATCTAATTCAGTCAATCAAGCTCTCCCCTATAAACCATAAAAACGAGTATATTCGAATCAAATTGTACTTACTTTTAAATAATCTTGGCGTTGATTCTGTCTTAGTCTTTCTAACATTGCAAGATGTTCTACTCCCATTTCATCTTTCTATTATCAAAAAACAAATATGAATATTTATATAAATAAATCGTAAAAAAATACGTAAAAACCTACAAATCTATATCTAAATTATATTCTTACTTTATTCGTACTACGTCCATCATCCATTTCTAAAGGCAAATCTTCTTCAGCTTCACTATCAGGATCACTTTCGCCCACACCATCTTCAATGTCATCAGCGTCTGATTCGATTTCGTCTGCGATATGAGCTTGTGGCGATACAGCTGGACCCGGGGATACTTGCGGTGGCATTGTTAATTTATCCAAATCGGGAGGCAATGGTACTGAATGCAATTTACATAATTCTCTTAACAATATGTCAACCTGTAATCAATTCAAATAAATGAGAAATTATAAATTAAAGCACAACACCTATATAGTATCAATACTCACTTGATTAGTAACTTGATTATTTGAACCAATTGTGTTACTAAGAATTTGAACAGCATTTGTTACACTAGTTTCCTCACTTTCGGCGAACCATACGGGTGGCGTTGAAGGATACGTTTCCTAATAAACAAACAAGAATAAAAAAAAATGTTACACATACCAAAAAAATTTTCTATTTTAATATAAACGTGAACAATTTGAAATTTATTATTTTTCTCTAAAATGTAAATCATTTTCAATTGTTGAAGTTTTTTCTGTAATAATACGATATAATGCGTTATCATTAAGAGCGTGCGATTATTATATCATACATTTTCCAATTTAGGTCAAACATATGAAAATGGAAAAATTTTATTTTTTGATGCAAGATATCGAATATTGTTTGAACTAATTAGATATGTTAAATCTCAGGTAGGTATGGGTTATTTGAAATACTGTAAATATTTAAACAAATATTAATAGGTCACTGCCTGGCGTGGGTTCAATATTTTACAGGAATTAACTTTACAACAAAAAACATCTTAACATTGCCTACGAAATAAATAAAAGTTTAATTTGAAATTTGAAGTTTTAATGAAGACATACATTCGATCAGTAGACTGATGCACTCAGTTGTACAGATCGAAAAACCGCATATGAAGCGGGAAGTGATGCACTGCACTACTTGTCAAAGGTACGGGCATACTAAAACGTACTGCAATCATTGATCAAGATGTGTGAAATGTACAAGGGAACATCTCACAAATGATTATGAAAAGTGGGGTACAGAGGTCAAATGCGTTGAACTATAGATGTTGCAGCGTTTACCAAGAGGTACAAAAACACAGATTTCCCCTTCTAAGAGAAAAAAGAGTGGAGAAGTCGTCTTATCAGCTTGTTATTGGAGCGACATATGCGCAGAAACTTGAAGATACGATTAAAAATAAAACTTCGGGTGGAAATCATACCAAAGAAAATCAGCCAACGGAAAATACAAAAACTCATAACTAACAGCCTGAGCAGTCTTCCGCACAACGGTTGGAAAATATGATGGAAAAATTAATGGTCAAAATGGATACCATCCTTAATCTTCTAACGACCATTGTCTCCAAATCATTCAATGTCCAGAACCCTTAAATTAGCAATCTGGAATGCCAATGGCTTGTCACAACATGGGCAAGAAGTTAAAAGTTTTTTGATAGATCAATAAATTGATGTCAGGCTAATATCCGAAACGCATAACACCAGCAGAAGTGTTAAAATACCTACTCAAAATACCAAGATACACCATTTATGACACAAACCATCCTGATGGAACAGCACATGGAGGCACTGCAGTTATAAAAACATAATTAAACACCATGAAATAAAAAGTATGAGAAGGAGAATCTACAAGCAACTACTGTGGTAATAGAAGATTGGCTAGGTCCTATATCAATTTCGGCCATCTATTGCCCACCAAAACATGCAATACAAATGGAACAGTTTGATCATTTTTATACTTCTTTGGGTCATCGCTTTATAGCAGGCGGTGATTATAAAGTAAAACATCAAGAGTGGGGATCAAGATTGGCTACAACTAGTTAAAAAAAATGTTGCTCAATGAAAAAAAATCAGTCAATCCAAGAATATTTGTCGCGACTCTCACCAACAGAAAACACGGATTATTCACTGTGGAAAGCAACTAAGAAGCTAAAATAAACACTTCATTATATTCCGCCAATACGTAAAAGTAAGGGTCAGTGGGCGAGAAAGATTTAGAATTGCCATTGCAAATGAATCATACAATCACGAAGTTTTCTATTTTTGAAGTAAAAACTGTAATACAGAGAGAGTTAAATTCTAAAAAGGCACCAGGATATGATCTTATTACAGGCAAAGTTTTGCAAGAGGTACCAGATAAGGTTATTCGATTTTTTACCTACTTATTCAATGCAGTACTTAGAACTGGATACTTCTCAATACAATGGAAGGTTCCACAAATAATACTGATACCAAAACCAGGCAAGCCCCCAGAAGAAGTAACGTCGTACAGACCTATAAGCTTGCTACCAATAACGTCTAAACTATTTGAAAAACTACTACTTAAGCGCCTAAAGCCTATTTTGCTGGAAAGAAGCTGATTCCGGACCATCAGTTGGGATTTAGGACAGAGCCCCAACAGTAGAATATTAACATCGTATTTAAAGGACAGAAATTTTATTATAAAACATCAGGATGTTTATACAAATGTCCGTTCAATTAACTCTGGTATACCACAGATTAGCGTGCTTGGCTCGATCTTATATATGCTATATACTGCAGATTTACCTACAAGCAATCAAGTAACTATCGCAACATTTGCAGACGACGCAGCAGTGCTCTCATCACACAAAGACCCCGTTAATGCGACAGAAGTTTTAACAGTAATATTAACAGTATTCAAGTATGGATGAAAAAATGGCGAATTAAAGTTAATGAAGCTAAGTCTAAACATGTTACCTTTACAACGCGAAGAGGAACATGTCCACCAATACAAATGAATAACCAGAATATACCTCAAACTGATGAAGTAAAATATTTAGGTATTCATCTCGACAAACGTCTAACATGGCGTAAACATATGTCAAAAATGTATTGGCTCATATGCAGAAAATCAAGTTTAACGATTGAAAATAAACGACTGCTTTATGATAATAAAACCTATCTGGACATATGGTATACAGCTGTGGGGAACGGTCAGCAACTCGAATTTGGCCATTCTTCAGTGCTCTAAACTTCTAAGAATCGTAGATGCACCATAGTTAGTGTCAAACGATATAATTCACAGAGACACCTCCAGGTCCCAACAATTCGGAAAGAAATTAGGAATTTCAGTACCAGGTATCACTCAAGATTAACAATTCATCCAAACGAAGTAGTGAATAAACTTCTCACTACCACAACGAGGGAAAGATTGAAATGCCACAAAATTTTTGATTTGCCAATTAGGTCTTGGATATACCTAACTATAATTTTTGAAACCTCTAATGTATCGAATCAATAATAGTGAAATTTATGTGTTGTAGCAATTTATACTAATTATATGTAAGTGAGATTTTATCAATGAACAAAAATACTCTAATCATGACAAAAAATTTATTGAGTGTAAGCTGATAGATTATAAATAAAGGAAAACAAGAAAAAAAATTTTGAAATTCAGAAATGCTGAATCGATTAAAGGCAATTCCACTTGCAACATTTTATCATTTAATTTATTATTATCGTTGTCATCTCATATGCTAATTCTTTTTTACCAGTCAGACTATTTTAACTAAATCGAATAATCATTTTTCGGAGGTGACCGACATATAGAAGAACATTAACTTTTAATTTGTGGTTATACACACACGCATGATAATTTTACAATCAATAATAAAATTAAATTGTGGAAATAATCGGAGTAATAAACATCAACTAGCCAATAACGTAAAGAGCATAAGTGTAAAACTAGATAGACCTTAGAAGTTGACTATGTATATATATATATATATATATATATATATATATATATATATATATATGTATATCTCTAATTAGGAGCACGTCACAATTATTATATGGGGGCAATCAACAAAAATTGTTTACACCAAATCTCACCGTCAACAATTGGCTAAAGTTTGATTTAACATGATAAAGTATAATAAGCTAGCCAATTTTGAAATTATTGAAATTCTATTTTTAAGTTACGTTATTCTGTAGTAACCGAAAAGTGAGGAACAAGACGGCACCCAGAATTCTATTCATATGGCTGCCGCGGCTGGCCTCACTGTACCCCATTCTATCGGACCAATTTTCGAGTGTATCGGGTTGTATCTCGGCAATGGCATCACAAATGTTGGCCTTCAAATGCTCAATTGTCTCACGTTTGTCGGCATAACACTTCTCTTTAACGACGCCCCACAGAAATTGGTCAAATGGTGTTAAATGGCAACTTCTTGCCGACCAATTGACATCACCATTTCGGCTAATTAAACGACCATCAAACGTTTGACGCAATAAATCGATTGTGGCATGAGATGTGTGGCAAGTTGCAACATCCTGTTGAAACCAAACATCGTTCACATCAATACCATGAAGAGCGGGCGGGCGCAAAAAAATCGGTTATCAAGGTGCCATAGGTGTCTTCATTGACCGTAATGGTTGCGCCTTCCTCATTTTCAAAGAAATATGGGCCAATGATGCCGCTCCACAAGCCGCACTAAATAATCACTCGTAATGGGTGCATTGGCTTCTGTAAGACCACGTGTTAAATACGGCAATTTTGCTTATTAACGTACCCATCAAGATGAAAATGAGCTTCATTCGAAAAGATGATTTTTTTTGGCAAAATCGACATCATCGTGCAGTTTATCGTTGGCCCATCTAGCGAAGTGAACACGAAGCGGATGGTCATGCGGCTTCAACTCTTGAACCAATTGAACTTCGTAAGGCGTCATACCGAGATCTTTTCGCAAAATTCGACGTAAACTGATGCGAGAAATGTTCAATTCTTGAGAACGATGACGAGTTGATGTTGATGGATTCTCACGCACACTCTCAGCCACAGCTTCGATATTTTCGAGCATGCTCACGTCTTGGCGCATCAACAATAAAACCAGTTTCACGTACTTTAACAATAAACTTGCGAATACCGGACACTGTTGGCCTTTCTCTGCGACCAAATTTTTCATGATATTTTCGTGCAATTTTCGACCAATTGTCTTTGTTTTGGAACAAAAATTTCCAATAAATCCCAACGTTGCTCAAGCGTAAATCGATTCATTTCGTTCAGTGGAGATAATATACTGAATTTTGTGACAGAATAGAATGACATAAGTATAGCCAGATTCGAAATAACCGGTGGTTCAAATTTAAACCGATAGATGGCCCACCCTTTATATGACAAAACTCGAATCATAAATAAATGCAAGGTTTTAATTAGAAATTGAATTAAGGCCAAAATTTCATAAATCTAAAATTTGACCTATTTAAATTTTCAATGGGATAATTTGCTCAAATTATATGGGTTTTGAAAATTAAAAGTCATTATTCATGATATATAATCTTATTGCTTATTTTCAAAGCCAACGGAAGTTCAAAACCTACTTAAAATATTTTAAATAAACAGCGTTTATCAATGTTATAATTATCATTGACTTGATTTCGAGAACTGGCCTAATCAGCCATAAGATGAGAAGTCATCATTAAGCTATCAGCAAATATTTGAAAATAGAGATTATGAAAAAAAAATTGCCATCTGATTACTATTAATCTATATGTTAGCCACTTATATTCAGACGTGTTTGAAGGATTTAACACCCGAATGGCATTTCTCTTTCAGCCATCTTTCGAACCCGTGGAACAACATCCCAATCATTCTTCCAAATAGTGGCTCTCCTTTCAGAGATCGCTGCACTCCTTGATCAGCTATAATTTCCTCTGCCACGGGAGTGATCCTCTCCAATATTATGTAAAACAGGAATTTGTAATTTGTGTAAAGGAAAGCTATGCCGCGATAGTTTTCGCATTTTTAGCGATTGCTTTTTTTTAGGGATAAGGCATAACAAGCCCAATTTCCAATCATCACGCATAACTAACTTCCCCTTTCGAATATCAAGAGTTTGGAGTTAATGCAATCAACCTAAAGGGAACGGTTTCTTTTTAGTATGGGCATGTTCATTATGAATTCTTTGTAGGATTGGTCCTCTATTCACATCTCCGCAGTCTATAGTTGATAGCTTTCAAATAAAAGTTTTGATCAGAGAAATTCTGCTTCCAAATGTCGAGTACTCCATCGATGTTAACAAGGTGGTTTCCATCCTGGCCCCGAATGCCAATAGGCGTACGTGTGAAAGTATTGTGCAGTCCGGTTACTTATTTAAAGAAGTTAACTGCACTCATTACTGAGTTGCTGTACTCAGATTTAGCCTTTCACCATTCACGTTTTTTTCCATCTACAAATACGCTAGACCGTTCTTCTAGTAAGAACCGCTTTCTTGTTCCGTCCGATTGTAAAACGTACTTGCACTTCTTTATTCTTTCCTCCTCATCATTTTTGGGTTTAATTTTTAACATACCTAAAGAGTCGCACAACCGAAGTTTTTAATACCTCCGCTCTGTTGGAGTTATGATGTTCTTCATCTCATCATAACGATGGTTGATTTCCATAATATAACTACTAACACGATTTTTTTTTATCAGACCTTCTAGTTCAACATCTGCCTTCTTAGCTTTGCAGTGATCAATTGCTGATTACTGCCTACAAATTTGGCAACCATCGATAAGATCTCACATCTTGTATGACCTGAGATCTTCCGTTAGAAATTAAGACATGGTCGATTTGACTTCGAGACGTCTTACGAAGATGTTCACTATCGGTCGCTAGACCTTGTCGGGAATACCGACCATAAGTCAGTCCGATTTTTGCGATCTTTAGCATTAAAGTCACCAATCACTATTCTGACGTCGTGCTCCGTTATAAACCTCATCAGATCTTAAATTGTTGTAAAATGAGTCTTTATCTTTAAATTCGTGCATGAATTGGTGCATGAATATACAAACAATTAACAGATTGGCACGTCGCATGCGTAAACGTCTTTACGTTTAAAACCGCATTTTTTACGTGAGGCCTAAGAAGAAACCCAACACCAAGATCGCCGAGGTAATCTCCACGGTAAAGCAACGTATAGCCTTGCGACACATGGTCTCCGTTTTTTGACAATTGAATTACTTGGAGAGGAACGAGTTCCAAACTATAATCTTTCATCAAAAGCTCCTGGGTTTCTTAGACACTGCGCCTTCCACGTACCAATCCTAAACCACGTGTCAATGGGGTCTGGTTAAATGGCGGTATCCATTTTTTGTTGTTGAAATTTTTAACAATTAAGTTTTTTAAGTTTATGGGTTGTCAGTCCAGCGGTCAAACCTTTGTTTAGCCGCCACCTATGCAAAGCCAATGATACTGTGGTGGAATTCTAAAGATAACATGCTTGTTTAAAAATAATCATTCGTAGCGAAATAATTTATTAAATTTGATCGAGTCGAATAAAATGTTCCTCTTTTCTTTAATTACACCCAGTTTCATCTCTAAGTATATCCAGAATTCCAAATTACTACAATAAGCCCCGAGAGGCAGTTTATGATTTAATGTCAGCATGGCTTGCGTAAATTTCACTTAACACTAATTGTTGTTTACTGCCATCACTATAAACCGCGTTGAGTGATGTTATTTACAAGTGTCCAGTACTGTGTCTGTGTCTATACTACACTCTTTTGTTGATGATACAACATTTGACTTGGTCTCGAATGATCATGAACATATCCATAGAAAGCACGCAACACATTCTGGAAAATGATCTATTCAAAATAGAGGACGCAATGTATGTGTCGCAGTGTTCATATGTTCAAATTAATTCCCTAACACCACACAGTCATCTTAGCAAAGTTGCCACTCGTTTTACGTCGAAACTACAAGATTCGCATTAGATTAACCCAAAAGTAGAATAGTTTTTCTAATCGTCACTTTTGTCGGTCCCCCATTTGTCGGTCTTTTCTATTGTATAATTTACAGGTATCTAAGGGCAAGCTAAACTCCTTTTTTGAGAAACAAGCATTCCGAGTGAATGAAAATTATTTTTGTATTTACTTGTAATATTTCCTCATCGAATAAACTAAATATTTATTTGAAATTGGGTTTGAGAGACGATCCGATTTTATACCCGAGGTCGGTACTTAAAAATATAGCTTCTTTGTCCTAAAATAGACACAAACGGGAGGTATTTAAGTATTAATCGTGAAAGTATTATTAATATTCATATTTATATTCAGATGTAAAATGAACTTCTTTATTGCACCAATAAAATTAAACTATTTTTAAAGTCATTTGACGTATATGATCCCCGTTCTAAAAATCTACCATGTACCTCGATGTTAATAAAATCTAAATGACATCGTAACGAACACGTCACATTTTATTGATGTCAACGTCGAAATAGTAATTATTCAGCAGGTAACAAAATTTTCTTATTAACAAATAAGAGGATGAGCTTGAAAAAGTTTTAAAATTTGGTTTATAGATTTATAAAACATGTTAGACAATTTATTTTTAATGTCCTTAAAAATATTTGAAGTCATATTCAAAAAGGAAAACTAATACTTACATAGCCATTCTACATACGATAATATAAAGTGGAAGACATAAGTAGGTGCTATTTAATTATAAAGTTAAAATTGTTATGGCTATATAGGTAGTAGTTTATGTACGTCGCTTTAGGTTTAACAAGCACACATAACCTTTACAAAAGCAATTTAAAGTAATAATAATAAATGATTTTACAGACATTTCTTCGTATTGTCATATTTAATCAGAAGGAGCCAACATCGCCGACAAATATATCTGCGTCTAACAAATAGTGACTAATCTCTCGAAACAGTTGTCCTTTCAATAGCTGCGATACCCTGTTTATAGTAAAAATTGACGAGCTCCTCAAAATACCCATCAACCGCAGAACCTCACCTCGTTGTCTATAGGTCTATAGGTCCATAATACTAATAAGAAACGACAAGATTCCGATACAAATGAATAATACTGTCCCCAATCAAATTAGCTATAGAAAGTTGATTTAAAATTTGTTTCTTACTGATGAAGAATTTAAACCATCGACATTTTTGGCAGAACAAAAAAGAAACAGAGACAAATACATTAACAACAATGTCATGTAATTAATAACTTATTTATAAAAAGAAATAAAATCATTTTAAAATGTCAACCATTTTATCAAAATAAAGTAATTATTCGGGCAAACGAACTATAACCTTTTTTTTATAACATCTAATTGTGTGTCATTCTTAGAATACAGATAGAATAAATTTGATATTCATGTGGCTGATAAAACAATACATCCCAGTGAAACTTAGAGCTATCATGCTTTTAGTGGATTGCGTTTAAATTTCGATTAACGACCGAAATATTCCCAGCCTACAAAGTATCTATACAAAATATTTATTTAGCAGACCATTTACCAAGTTCAAGCATCCACGGATGTTAGCCAACCCAAAAATAAAGACTCATTTTACGAAAATTTGGATTGTATCGGAATTGTGATTGGTGACTTTTGATAGATGTGGCACAAAGCAGACCCTATATATGAAAATATATGTCCGTACTTCATGCACAAGCTAAAACCCGATATTATGGAAAGGATAAGCCTATGACGTACTTTGCGATCTCCTTGCGGCTGGCACATTTTATGATCATAAAAATAATTACCGAAGTCAAGTTCACTATTTATCCCTTTAGATTGGTCTCCCAGAAGTGAGATCATATTGATCGGCTACAAAATACGTACGGCAATTATCATTAATTGGACACTGTAAAATTATGATGGCACTTTTCGGCCAAGATGCTAGAAAAAAACTTTTTTCGGAGATCGTTTCGGAACTCCAAACTTTCTTCAAAGATACTTTGGGGAAAATTTTACAAATATGCAACCAATAAAGGATTCAACAGGACATGTCATATTTACAAATAATCATCAGCTTAACAGATGGAAAGAATTCTTCGAAAACAGTCGCAAAGTAACATAAAAATTACGAGCTTTCAAATGGTTCCCATAACAAAACGATCAACGCCGTAGTAAAAGTTAAAAGGGCAAAGAACCTCAAGAATAAAAAAGCAACTGGAATTGATAATATATTACATCTAAAGCAGCATCTTAATACTACGGTAAGGAAAATAGTCAACGGGATTGTTCCCAGTCAGGCGAAAACTAGATAACTTAATACCAAAAGGCATTAAATAAGATCCCATAAGGCGTCTAAACGATCATGATTTCGCAGATCATACATGCCTTTTAACTGATACTGCATATTGTATGCCTACTAAGATTTTAAAAAGTTCAAGTACTGAGAAACACCTTTAAAATGAAGATCTTAACACTTTAGCATGAAGATCCTCAAGGTCTTAAAATGCCTCTGTCTTGTCAAGAACCAATAGGCTATCGGGGCCGAAACCCATGGATTATTGATACGGTACGGACTAGCAAGATGTAATTAAAGATTTAATTAAAATTAAATCTGGCACAGGTGACCGAATTGTGTGCAACAACTCATTCGTAATAAGTTATTCAAAAGATCACTTTAGAAAGGTTTTAAGGCTTTTTACCATAGTTTAGTTATAAAAAAGTAAAATAATAGTAATTTAATCACAATATTAAAGTGGAGCATAAGTTAAAAAAAAATTAAATTTTTCCTATTAACTCTGGTGCATGACAAGGAGACGATCTTTCTGGAGGTATAGATTAGATCCCATTTCCATGTGTAAGTGTATGAATAAGGCAATTGCAGCGATCCTAAACGATCTCTAAGAAGAGACCTTCCATTTGATGATGACTATACTCAGCGATTGATTGGTCAAATTGATCTCATCAGTTTACTTTTGTAATAGATATCAATAATGAACCAATGGCCGAATAACAGCTTTTACTGCATAAACTTAAAATTATAAGCCGATCTAGATCCTGTATCTACCAATATATTAAAATTGTATTCACTTGTTTTATAACAAATTTTCTACGACCTTATCAATACGATAAAGTACATAGTAAGTAATCTTTTATCTTACAAAACTTTCTAAATATTTTAAACCAATTATGACTCATACGTCATTGGAATACTTTTGGCACAATATTTATTGTTTATGTTTAGGACAATCGATAAAACCATAATAATCAATCTAGCAAATCAAAAATAATGTGCTAAATAAAAATATATACTGATAAACACTTAGAAATGAGATTGCTTTGAGAACTCTATCACAAAACATTTAAAGAGCAAGATATAGTGTTTTGCTACTAGAGAGAACCTATTGTGAACATTATATATACATCAAATGATATTTTTAAGTACACACATGTTTAATTCATAAATCCTTAGAAATCTATATTAACTGTTAAAGTCGACTTTAGTGTATATGATGAATGCTTTCTTACAAACCCTAAAAAAATTAAAAACAAAAATACATTACTGGATGTGATGACTAAAAATCGATTTTAAATCCCAGATCAATTTTTGTTTAGTTTTTCATTTTAAATAAAATATACACACACAAACATACGCATTGGAGTTTCCCAATAATATTTTTCTACACACAGGACAATAAAATGAAACGTTTTCCTCTTCGTTTTGTAATTTACAATTTTATATAAAAAAAAATCAGATACACATTATTTATGGTATAAAATTTTTTACTTTTTTTTTTTACTTTTAATTCCTTTGTGTTTAAAATTAACTCTCATTATTTTCTGTTCTATTTTTCGTATAGATTTCTTAAAGATGAAACAGGAAGAAAACCCCAATCGCAGGTAAAAAAGTAACAAAAAGTGGAAACAAAATGAAAAGAAATCAAAACCATATTTTTGGCAAAATTTGTCTACTCTACAAAACACTGTAATAAATTTCGAAATCGAGTTTTTATTTTATAATACATTACTACTTACTGTAATATTTGCATGAATAACAAATTTTCTTCCATGTTTTCCAATGAAACGACACGATAATTCATCAACACTAGCATTTAATATTTGAAAACGTTCATGATTTTTCGTAAAAATTTGTTCCAAAGTCTTTATATCTGATTTCAATTTATTTAAACACGCCATATCACACTACTTCACTATATGTAAAATTATAAAAAAAAATTAATAAAAAAAAATACACAAAAACCAACATTCACTAATTTATTCCAAATCATATAGATGGGAGATGATAAAAAGTTTTGATTTTTTTTTTGTTTTTATTTGTTACTTTAATAAAAATTTTAAGTGAAAAAATCTAAACGAAAAATCAAATTCTTTCCAATCTAAGAAATATATATACGACGAATATTTTATTACAATTAACTATTTAAAGTATATAAAAACAATATAATCCATATTACTAAACTCTATTTTTTATTTTTATTAAAAATGTATGTTGAAAGACAGTTCACTCCCAGATGTGAGAATTAAAGATGGCTGTTTTCAGTTTTCACTCTGTTTTTTTTTAAATACTATTATTTTGGTGCTCGGTTCTGTGATCGGAATGAACAGTGCTCGGAATAAATATCTTGTAAAAAAAAATTGCTGAAATTTTGTTTTATTTTTGACAGACTGCAATGTGAAAAAGAAAGAAAATATCAAGAATGGAATAATAAAACGAAAAGACAGGCGATAAGAAAGAGAAAAAAGTTTTTATAGTTTTGATGAATTTTTTATAGTGATGTATATACTGCAAGTCACCTCGACTCAACCTACGTTATAGTTTGCGTCGGCGGCATGTAAACATGCTAACGTAAGATACATCTTATTTCCCACCATAGCAAGCCTAAAAACGTTTTCAACTCGCAGCATATACATAGTCCGATTACTCGACTCGTGTACGTTAAAATTCTACCAGAGTTTTCTTTGCTTGCCTTTAGAAACGACTAAACGGTTGGATCGCTAGGCTCATCCCACCACTCCGTCAGTCACTCACGTTTGACGGTACTTAACTCTTTTATGGCTAGTATAATAATTATCGATTATCAGTTTATTTTTTTGCGTTTCAAGTTTATACATTGCTTAACAATGGAGATGACCTTATTGGTAATCTTGAAGTTGTAATGACCTCGGTAATATTTTAAGGCTCCAGAGAAAATTGGCTGTTTTAGATTACAAATCAGACGATAACTACGCATGCGATGCATTAGCCAACTTGAAATTTATCTATCTTAACGGTAAAATCGATGTAGTACTGGTACACGACACCAGTGCGGAACATTTATCTGATTTGTGTCAAATGCTGAATATGCATACAGACGAACTGACCATACGAAAAATTCACTCTAGCTATACATGGGTACCACCGAACAATTAGCGCACTGGTTAAAGCTGCGGTGATTGGGTCGGGAGGTACCGCGTTTGAATCCCAACAGGGAAGGGATCTCAAAAGAGATTTTTCATCACTTGATTTCGATTAGTGATGACGATGATCACAACTATGATTCCCTGTTGGAGTGCAGAATCCATGGGCCGAACCATCGTCCATGTCAGTACAGGCTGGCTGGAGCAATGCAATATGCAGATGGATTTAACCCATGATTGATATTCGTGTGTCCTCGATTTGGTTGTTGACGGCGTAAAGTAAGGACGTTAAAAATTAACCGCAAAAGAGTTGGGAGAGCTTCGGCCCAATAAAAAATTGCATTTTTCAAAATAAAAAAATTACAGATATCGCCAAAACTTAACCAAACCACCGGTTACTCAGCCATGAAAGAGTATTACTTGAAACTCGTTGCTATACAAGAAACTCGGTGGCCAAAATGTCGAGACCATCCAAATCACAAGGCTATATGTTGCTCAAAAGTGGAGATAACCTAAGCCAATCCAAAGATTGACTCATTTCTCTACAATTTAGAAGATTTAATTTAGAATACCGAAGCCGACGTCAGAATAATGATTGTTGATTTTATTGTTAGCGCTACCCTCGACACAAACTAGCTAAGTGACCGATACGAAGAAAGGACGATGTACTTTGCGATCGCACATGATGTCATTGTATCTACAGCTCGCTTCTTCCTCATAAAAACATCCACTGGGAAAGTGGATAACCCAAGCGACTCTAGCTACAGCGAAAATTAAACTCAAAAATTCTTGGTTTAATAAAGAGTTTCGTCTTGTTGTGAAGCAACTTTTTTCTCTAAAGGCTATAGAGAAGGTCGAATTCGTTTTACAATCGCGCGGAACAACATTACGGTCCTTGCTAGAAGCCCCGTCAAGCGAATTTAGATGAAAAAAGCGTGAATGGTGGGAGGCAAAGTACAACATCTCAGCAATAACACCAATTTATGTAACTTCTTTGAAGAAGGCACCAGTCTGCACCAAACCTTTAGACCCAGAATGATCCTGGGGTAAATTGCATTATTCCCACTCCCAGCTCTTGATATTCGGAGAGAATACTTCATGAAACTATCTTCTCGACCTTATTCCATTAGTGTGACAAAGCGATGGTATACCCGATGAGTTGAAAGTACCCACGTTATGCCCTATCTTTAAGAAAGAAAATCACTCAAAATGTGAAAATCCCCCA
Organism: Tipula confusa; assembly: GCA_963556175.1. Lineage (NCBI taxonomy): Eukaryota > Metazoa > Arthropoda > Insecta > Diptera > Tipulidae > Tipula > Tipula confusa. The sequence continues at coordinate 187,159,975 of OY744476.1, read as the reverse complement.
TACTCTTTAATCTCATGTTTAAATTTTTTTTTCTTAAAGTGAAACACCTCAGGACAACATCTTATACCGCCAGTCCATCTAGGTTCTGATGTATGCAGATGATATCTATGCAATTGGACTGAATGGTAAGGATGTTAAATTACAGAACCCACTTGTACGATTCTCGGCTTCCGTACGTTGTTTTCAAAATCAATTAATCTAAAACAAAATATATGATCGTAGGTCTTAGAGACCAAGTCACGATTGATTTTATTAGTGACCCACGTTAGACTTACCAATGAACTGATAGTGCAGCTCTCTCGCTCTCTCTTTGTCTGAGGCGAGAGCACTATTTCGCAATTTCAGAGGACGATGAACATAGTGATAGAATAATACGAGGAACTAGCAAGTTTATTAGGATCGTTTCCGATTCTTTACAAGGTATATAGAATAATATGGTAATATATTCAAAGTTTCATTTATGTTTTTTTTGTGCATCACGTCATTCCGTCAGTCGTTTAAATATTCAAAAAATCAACTTAATCGGAGGCTTTGAAGCAAAATTTTTAAGGTAGATCTTGGTATGTAGACTTCAAAAATACAATTTTCAAGTCGCTAGGACGATATAGCCAAAAAATCCGAAAAATCAACTAAATGTTATTAGTTTTTACGCTTTACCTTCTCAGTGATGTCATTTTTGAGAAAGAGAAGGATTGAAACCTGCGCAATATATTACCTTGATTCTTTATATCGAGTAAATTCAAAAGATTACTCCGCGCTAGCTCTGATTCGACTATCGACAATTTCCCATACAAACGTGTTAATTTATGGTTTGCTTATTTGCTATAAAAAATATAATTAAGAATACATCTCAAGAACATATCAACAAGTTATTAGAATCCTTACGAATTTAAAATACATTTCGAAAAAATAACGGGGGAATGCTAGAATTGTGGGTCTCGAAGCGAAAGATAGAGCAAATATTTATATGAATGGATATATATTTCATAAATTAATTACGTTTACATAAAATTCCAGAAACGAATTTTCGCGATTTTGATTCCTCTAATTTGATATCTTCAATGGCTTCATTAATTCTATTTGGTTCGGTTAGGAACCATATCCAAAGCAAATTAGTATATTTCCACTTTTTATTGGTAGCCTGGAAATGAAAAATAAATTTTAACTATAAGTGCATTTTCTAAATATTTACATGTACTTACCCATTTGTATTTAAACTCCTCTTTGAATGTTTGTTTTAATGCCTTTAACTTATTAAAAATGTCTGCCTTTCTCATATTAAAATTATAAATCAAATTTAAAGTATTGGCACTAACAATTTGTGGCCTAGCCAATGGACCATCGTCCAGCAAATCAATGAGTATGTTTGAGTTCTCTTGTAAAAAATGTATCATGTGATTTATATTAGCGTAGCCAGATTTATTGGAAATTGCATCCAAGTGAAGTGGTATGTTAGTAAGAAGATCATCGTATTCTTTAAGCGTTATCTGATTGAAATTCGAACGTGATAAACGTTTTGCTACTTCATTACCAAATTCAGTTGTATAATTTGCCACCGGATCTTCTAGTAGCAAAACATTTAATTTTTCAATTCGCTTTAAACAATTCAAATGATTTTGTTCTTCGATCGTATCCTCCTTAATTATATTTTTATACTTATTCAACATATCGGTGTCGAAGTTGATAGAGAACCACAACAGTTCACATAGAATCATAAATTTATGACTTACATTTTCTATTTCTTGTACATCTTTGAGACGTTGTTCGGCCCTTTGGATTTTATATGAATTCGCATCGTGAATCAAACGATTAACTTCCTGCTGATTTAATTTTTCAATTGATTTTTTTAATGTTTCTTTTAGGGCAGTTATTTTAAGTTTCATTTCTTTATTTTCTTGTGTGGTTTGTTCTAATTCATGCTTCATATCCTGATAGTCGTACGAGATTCGATTAAAATTCTCTAATTCCTTGATGACCGATTTTAATGAACTCAATTCCATTTCGGCGGTTTTTAGTTTAACAGTACTATTATTTATTATTTGCATAATTTTTTCAATTTCAGCTGTATACTTATCATCGGTTGAACTTGATTCAGTCTCATCAAAAACATTCGAATCGACGACTTCGAAACTTTTACGTAAATATTGATCACAGTAATTGTTAAATTCTTGACATTTCGTAAAAAACTCTTCCAATGGAAATTGATGCATGTAACAAGGTGATAATTGGGCGCATGAACATAGAGATTCAATTTCTTGGTATAATTTTTGTATATCATTATGAATGTCTTGAGCTTCCTTTAAATTTTGTAGGCATTCAGTATTTAATCGTTCTTCTTGCTCGTTAATGTGAATCAAGGTTTTATTTAGTTGAAAGTTTTTCTTTTTAGTATCATTCAATAATGTTTTGCTGTCATTTAGTAACGTTTCGTAGCTTTGTTCTATGTTTGATACTTCTTCGAGCTCATTTTCGTGCATTTTCACATCATCATCGGTGTAAGTGTCCAAATGAGGAAATTTTTGATTAAGCTCTTCTAAGGATTTTTTTAAGTCTTCACCGTAAAGGATTTCCTGTAGTTCACATGTTGATTCGGTTTGTTCCATTTCATAAAAACTTTAAGATAAATTTAATTAAATTGTTTTTTTTTACTGAAAAAACATTTAAAATATCTTACTCTCTTAATTCATCATCGCTTAATACGTTTTCTTCGGTAATATTGTCAGCCAACCATTCTAAAAATTTAGATATTCCTGCATCGTACAGAACATATGGTCCAAGATCAATGTTGATTTTTTTCAAGAAATTATGCACCTAAAATTATAATAAAATAATACATTTCACCAAAACGTTTATTTTATTTAATTCAATTACTTTATTATCTTTATCCATTTTAAATTAACTAATTTTATTTTAATTATAGCCGGACACAAGTGTCTACTATTACTTCTACACGGCCAAAAGTTTCTTTTTACAGCTTATTTTCCAAAAGACGTTGACAATTTGCATTTTGTAATATGACAGATAGAACTTAGTGTGTTACACGCTAGAGTACAATTGATTGAATATTCCAGGGTTGTATTATTGATCAATATTTTTAAATTAACATATATCGTTCAATAATTGTTGTTCGTTATTATCGTTACTAATACTTTAGATATACTAATACTTAATGGGATAGTGAAAGATACGACTTTTTTTTTTAAAGGATTGTGAATAATTTGATGAAAAATAATATTAAAAACATTATTATTTTTATTGTAGAAATTTGATAATAAGATGAACAAGAATATTTGGCTGATCGACATGAATCAAATGACCAGCATTTTGCAACATTATTAATTGTGCAGAAGGGAAATATAATTCTTGTATCTTCGCCAAATGATCCTCACTATAATATAAAAATAAATATATATACGAAATTTTAATTAAATTTACGATAAGATATATTTACCTAATAGAATCTGAATCTGCTCCTCCGATAAAAAGTACAGGTCCAGAATATTTCAAATGAGAAGCATTTTTTGGGAAACCAATGATGTGCTTGGTAAAACTGTCACTAATAGCATCTATATTAAATTTCCATCTACACTCACCATTTTGATCTTTAATAAAATTTGTTAATAAAAAACTACGAAAATACCGATTAAAAATATTCAGTTCTACTAGTTGTCTATTAGCTTCTTTTCTGGCTTCGCTAATATCTAACTGATTTGATACGTCAACTGATCTTAAAGCGTATATTATTATGGCCATATTTTCTAGAGATGCACTAGAACTCAATGGTGAAATATCAACAACTATAAGCTTTTCGATTAATCTCGGCTGCAATTAAATAAATATTTCATAATATGTTAGAAATTGTTCTTAGACTTATTATGTTATCTTTACATATTTAAGCGCTGTATACATCATACATCGTCCCCCCATGCTGTGACCAAGTAAGCAAGCTCGGTTGATATTTAACTTTTTCATGAGTTGTACGATATCTTCCGCCATATCCTCGTAACTTTGATTATTTGTATGAGGACTATCGCCATGGTTGCGAGCATCGACTAAAATAACTTTACGGTTTTCAAGTTGTTTTAGTAGTAGCTTGGCCAAGCCTCGCCAATTATATTTGGATCCAAATAATCCATGCATGACAATCAACGGTGGTAAATTATTTTTTGTTTTTACATTTTCGAATGTCTTATAGGCCAAATCAACTGCTGAATGTGGTTTGGTCGAAAAGGCCACGTTGGCACGCATACACGTTTTAAGCAACCGTATAGTTTGCTTAATATTTCGAAATAATAACATATTTTGACAACAATAATTTTGTAACAATAATTTATAATTTAAAATAATTTAGGATATTGAGACCATTAATTTATTGATTGTGTTTTTCAAATATAAATTTTAACAATTAATTGTTAAAAAACAATTGTTTAATATTGTTGTCAAACTAAATGACATTTGTAATGATTTTGTAACGTTTTTAATATAATTCGGTAGATAGTAGCCGTGTTCTATTCTTAATTCTTTAATCCGTTTTTGGAATATGTGAATTCTGTTTAAATCGATGGTATTGGAATTCCAACACTAATTTTTAGTTAGACTGTCAAATAACAGGTTTGCCACTTTCCATGGGTTTGTTATTGTTAATTGTAAAGTTTTCTTGTCGCTGGGAGCTTTTTGTATTTGATATAGAATTTCCTTTTATCCAGGAAAGCGGGATCATCGAATCGGTGTCTTGCTACGGCCGTTCCTTGAATCTTCTAGGTATTTTATTGGGATACAAACTTCGTAGCGCCCATCTTTAAGCCGTTTATGTGAATTTTGAAAAATTTGTTGAGCTGCTCAACTATCTCCGTTGATGTGATGTGGAATTTAACTTGGTTGACCTGCTCGGTTCTGATATTCTTCCCAAGATTATGCATCCAAATTCTGTAAGCTGCGAAGCTGGTTCGTCGTACTTATTTCCCTTGATGAATTGGGTTTTAGGAATTTGACTGAAATAGTCTGCGCCTAGCAGTCTATCAATGGGCCCAGGAATATTATCAAATGGATCTGCTAAAAGCAGAATGTTTAAGTGTTGCCATTCTTCTAATTAAAATGATGTTTCTGACAGATTTTTACTTACCTATTTTGGATATTACCAAGGCTTCTTTTTCAAAATAAAACAAAATAGGTTGATGTATATCTTGATGGTAAACGGACTTTTACAACACTGTTAACGAAATCCAGTTCTTTTTAGTTGATTTTTTTTAACAATACTATTTTAAAGATGAGCATAGTCACCCCAATGATCCAACCTTCGTTTAGTAGCCTCCTACGACAAGTACAGGACACTGTGGTGGTATTCTAAGGCTATGATGCTCAAGTAAAAATACTTTACGATATATGAGGTTGCCCTCCGCCGAGACACGCAAAATATGGAAATAAAAAATCGATGAAAATAGTTACCTAAAGAAATGTATATAGTTTTTAAATAGTTATAATTTAAACATTAAACAAAACTAATGTCGTTCGCTTGTGATTAAGGAAATTAATATAAAAATGCAACGACGGTATCAATGAGTAGTGCTTGTTGTTCAATATGAACTAAATGGCCAGTCTTTGGGAATGTTATTAGTTCAGCACTAGGAAAATACGTTTTACGTATATCCTCAAGTTTTTCTTGACTATAAATAAAACATTTATAATGTACTAAGAATATTATAAACTTAAACATAAAAACTTACCTTACAAAATCTGATGTAGTGCCTCCAATAAAAAGTACAGGACCATAATATTTCGAATCACTTACGTCAGTTGGAAATTTAGCGATATATGTTGCAAAACATTTGTCTAAAACTTCTACATTGATTCGCCATCCATATTGTCCATTCGGATATTGAATCAAATTCGTTAGGATAAAATCACGAGTTTGTTTCGATTTTATATTAAGTTCTTGTAGTTGCTCGTCAGCTTGGTTTCTAACATTTGCCAGTTTAAATTTAGATGACAATTTCACATGTTTAATCGCGTGTAATATAATTCCGAGGTGGTTTAATGAATCACTTGGACTAACTGGAGTAATATCAATTATTACAGCACAGTCGACGAATTGAGGCTAAAATGTTTAGTTTAAAATAAATAACTAAAATAGATTGATGGGAAATCAGAAAGCATTTGATACATATTTCAAAGCCATGTACATCATACACTTTCCACCCATGCTATGACCCAATAATGCAATTTTTTTTATGTTCTCTTTTTTCATAATTTGAATAATATCCGCTGCCATATCCTCATAACGATGATCTGCTGTATGTGGGCTGTTACCGTGATTTCGGGCATCGAGTGCATAAATTTTACGTTGATGTATTTTTAGTATCATCGCTCTGCATGTACTTCGCCAGCTTTTTTTCGAACCAAACAGGCCATGCATTATGAACAGTGGCGGCAAAATATTTATTGTTTTTGGATTTTCGTATTTGAAATATGCTAAATCGACCGGTTTAACGTTACATTGTGAAGTGATATTTATTGTGAAGTTTTTAGCAAAATTGATAATTAATTTTGTGTATCGACTTTTTAGCATATTTGTATGCCAAATTCTCGTTTTATTACGAAATTTGAAATGATCGTACTGTGTATAGCATAATAAGGAAGTTTGAGTGTTACCCACCAGGCGACTTGACAAAATTATATAAAACGAAAATACCGTTACTAAATTCAAAGCATTAATTTTATTGTAAAACTTCTATGATTGAGATTTATAAATAAATAATTTTAACTATCAAATTAAATTGATTATAAATTGATATTCACATCGTGAGTCGCACGCAAAAACATAACGATTTTATCGATAAATACAGCCGGCTGATCAACATGAACCAGATGACCGGCATTTGGTAGCATTATCAATTGTGCTGTTGGAAAATAAATTTTCTTTATCTCGGGCAAATGATTTTCACTATAAATAAATAAATAAAATACAATTAAAAAAAAAATTAGTATCATATTTTTATTATATGTATCACAATTTGATTAAGGTGGTATATGTGAATGATTTAGAAATTGTTTGACTAGGAATAAAAATATTTCTGGTTGCTCTCGATGTACACGATGTCCCGCATCACTAACATACGATATATGAGCTCGGGGAAATAATTTTTTTATATGAACTATATCTGATTTTCTATAAATTTATGGAATTTATATTAACACAAACAATATTGTAATTTTTTTTTAAATTATATTTACCTAATATAATCGGAATTAGCACCACCTATAAAAAGGACGGGTCCTGGATATTTTAAATTAATAGCATCCCTTGGGAACTGTGCAATGTGTGAAATAAAACATTTATTTAGAGCTTCAACATTGATACGCCACCCGTATCGAGAATCGCTGTGTTGAATGAAATTCGTTAGAACAAAATCACGAAGTTGCTTGTCTTGGATATTTAATTGTTTTAATTGGTAATCAGCTTGCTTTCGAGCATCGGACATCTCTAATTTATGTGAAACGTTGACATTACTCATCGCATTAAATATAACTCCCATATTGGTTAGTGATGGACTCGAGCTAACTGGTGAGATATCTACAAAAACAGCCTTTTCCACTAAATGTGGCTGAAATTAAAAAAAAAAATATTTATATAATTATAATCGACAAAACGACGTATGAATACAAAATATTCATACATATTTTAGTGCCAAATACATCATGCAACGTCCCCCCATACTGTGACCCAGTACCGAAACTCGTTTAACATTTTCTTTGCGTAAAACTTCCACAATATCTTCGGCCATATCCTCATATCGATGTTCATCCGTATGAGGACTTTCTCCATGATTTCGAGCATCGACAACAATAATTTTACGTTTTTCAACCTTCTGCAGTATCGCTTTGCAAATACTTCGCCAATTTTGTTTCGAACCAAATAGACCATGCATAATAATTAGAGGAGGTAGATCATTTGTGGTATTTACATTTTCATACGTGTTATAGGCTAAATCTACTGATTTTTTATTTCTTGTAAAGTGCACGGCACCAAGTGATAGTGGACGATAAATATTTTTTCGCGTTGCAACCATACATTTCTTATATAATTTTGTGTGATTTAAAACGTTACGAAATATTAGCATGATGTTATAATTCACTATTGATTTATTATTAATTTGCAATTGATAAATATTTTATTTATATTGCTAAAAACTATTTAAAATTAGGCTAAACTTAAATACTAGATACAGCCAAGATAAAATTTAGAGAAAAACAAATATTTTGACAGCTGTGATTGAAGTTTGCTACCAAAACCTCTTGTTAAAATTATGAATTTGTAAGGTTTTGTTTTACATGGTGTCATAGTTACACATCCGCGCTAAGATGAGGAAACCCTACAAATAAAATGCAACGATGGATTTACATTTAAATCATAAAATATTTATTTAAATATCTAAATAATTTAATGCATCACAAACATCTATACCACAATAATCAATAAATAAATATCAAAGAAATTAAAAAAATAAAATAAAATCTGTAACAGGCATTAGAATATAAAAAAAAAACTTTTCTCTTTTCTCACACAATTCGCAATAAACACCCTTTAAACTTAATACGGAATTTGATTTTGATAATACTGAATCATATCGTATGTTCGGGTCCGGAAATTTTGATATGAATTTTTAATGATGGCAATCATATGTTGCGCTGCTTCTTTATTATTTTTCGTCGGCACAAACCGTTGTTTTAACAGTGTTATGGTTTGCCCTCTAAAGCACGGTAGTCCCGTATCAAGCATTAGCGAAACTAGCGAAACAATTTGATCTTGATACGGCCGAATGGCTAAAAATGCTTGAACACATAATTCACAAAACCATTTAAATGCAGGTGCCTCCATTTTTCCACCCATCACCATAACCATTTCATCGGTTAGTTTTAAATCAGGTTCAAATCCGATATTGCCACCGGGCGATGATTCAAACATAAAACCAAAATCGATATGAATAATATGGCCATCGGAATCAATCATAATGTTGCCATTGTGTCGATCTTTAATTTGTAACAAATATCCGATTACGGAGTAAGCAGCCATTGATTTAACAAAATTACTTCGGGCTGCCTGATACTCTTTTGAAGTTTCATCGCCGTATTGATGTGTGAAATATTCGTATAAACCAGAGTCGGTTTGACGACCCAATTGGTCACGAGATTTTGCATTTGGCACACATTCGATTACGCCACACTGTAAATAAAAAAATATAAAACAATTATGTATTTCAAATTTAAATCGAGTTATGAACAAACCCCAGGAGCAGTGGCCACCACACGGTAAGGGAACAAAAATAAATCCAAACCGACTTGTTGAAAAATATTTTTAAATATCGATATGACCTGAAGTGCAAGCATATCTTGTCGAACATCGTCGCCAACTTTAAAAATAGCCGCTTGCCAAGATTCTACTCCAAGTGATAGATTTGTTTGTTCTATTGCTGAAGCAGGATTATTCGACACGTCCATCGCCATTGACTCTAATTCTGAAATACCGCATCGATGAACTCTAAAGCGTGCCAAGTACGGTGCTTTAGCTGCACTTTGCATCGGTGTTCCACTGTTGTAATCAATATCGATAATCATAGCCTCAGGATTAGAAGGCAAATAGCATCCGGGTTGAACACGTATTTTACTAAGAGCCTCCAAACACGCTTTTTTCCGTAAATCACCTTTTGGATAAGAACGTATATCACCACTGACGCCCGTAATTTTGCCAAAGAACTCAAATTCGCGTTCATAAAATCGTTTGGCTGCCCCAGAAAATGATGATATAATATTTTGACAAAGTGATTCCAAACTATCGTACAAGGCAGCTTAAAAAAATAAATAATTAAATAAGTAATACTTTTAACCAACGATCAAACTAAATATTCTTACGATCTTTGTGTTGTTGATCCTCGTCCATATACATATTGGTTTGCATATTCCAAATCAGTTGGTGAGCCACGATTTGGGATCGCTTTGAAATGTGTTTGATAAATTCGTTTACGTAACCCATTGTATCGTGTCGGAGCGCTTGGACAAGTTGTGGAATGTATGGCAGAACAGCTTCTGCGGGACACGAATTTAATGATTTAACAGCATACTGTGCCGTAAGTGGATGAGTAGGATATTGGCGAGAAAAATACGAAAGTGCCTGTATTGGAACTACCGGTGACCAAGTCAATGTATAAACAAGTTCTGGTGATTCAGCCAACAGGGTTTTGGTTGTGACCAAATATTTTAATGCTTCCGGAATATTAGATACCGCTATTGGATCAGCCAATACTAAACGCGTCACCTCTTCTTCAACTGATTCAGCGTTCCGAAGTCGTTGTGGTAAAAATATGGCGAGTGCAGGACTAAATGTCCATGCAAGCCGAGTATAATCTCGCCACAAATTTAATTTTAGTGGGCGTGCCCGCCATTCAGCAACAGCTTCTTCGCCCGGTATTATATAATCGGGCAAAGCATTTGGATTGTACCACGTTACCAAAAATTCTATTTCGATTGCCAACAGTTCCAAAATTAAATTTCGTTTTTTCATGTAGTCCTTATCGTACGAGTCTTTTTGGAACGGTGATCGCTTTGAACGGTTTGAACGTTTTGATAGCGTAGACGTTGAATGTGGTATTGTATTATACCATCCGGCGGTTCCTGTACTCATCGATCGAGCCACATCACTACCGCCAATCGAGGTTGAATCCATAGATGATTTATGAACCGACAAATTTTGTGGTGTCTGCGTCATTTCGTAACTGTCCACTTCGGCAACCACCAAATGTTTTTTCTCGCTTCGCATTGTTTGCCAAAATTTCAATAGGATAACAATGTCTTCGTGCAGCTGTTCTCGATTTTGGGGTGGACACAATTGTGGACCGCAAAAATAGTCCAAGGCATTACTATAGATTCGTTCACGTAAAATATTACGTGCTAACGATTTTGGAATTGTATTACCCTGGAGTAACGATAGCCCACACTGAAGAAATCTGGAATGTGAAAATTATAATAAATTAACGTAATATTGTAAGAAAAGAGAAAACTTACTTGAATCTGCATCCGACTACCGCGACACTTCGACATTGATTGAAGGTTTTCTCAATAGGTAGGCATCGATGCAAAAGCATGCAAAACATTTCGACTTTATCGCGATTACAGTATTTAGCGGTATCTACCATTTCAGTAATTAACTGTAACCAAACCGAATGTGGTTTTACATTAACAGGTCTTGGTACCAAGAACCCACCCTCATATGCTGCCAATGGACTTGTTGTTTTTGAATCTTCCGAAAAGATACCCATTTTCTTTTCGAAAGTCGTTTGCCAAGCGCTCACCATTTCTTGAATGAAACACAATTCCAAATCTTGTCGTGCCGTCAATAACCATTGCCAACATTCATTAGCAGTTTCGACTGCAGATTCTGTAAACAGTTCTACTTGAGAATTACAGATTGCGTGTAGCAATTTACGATTTAAGCCTGAACATAAAATCAGGTAGGCTGTTGCACGCCACAATGCACCCCGATGTTTGGCATCACTTTTTTCTTTACAAGCCTCCCAAACTTTATCCACTAGACGATCGGCTAATCCTTTTTTATCTTCATCTTCCAGGACGGAAAGAAGTCCAGATACTTCGCCGGCGTATTTACTTCGTAGACAAAGCACGGTAACAAATCGTGATGTGTCATTGTTAACAAAATGTGGTCGTTTCATTAGGCTGGATGTCGGACTAGCAACTGAATGTAGTACAGAATCGAAGGCCAGAGCCAATCCGCTATGATGTGTTAAAGATGCAGTTGGTACTTGATTAGGATACTCTTGTAAATGACTTCTTGTTGATTTTGGTGCCCATTTCATAGCTTCGGTTACAATGCCCTGGCAGCGATCTGCAAAATCTTTAAAACGACTTTCACGAGCCGGTAAACTATCCATTAATTGAAGGGTATATGGTGTCGATGCTACCCGTAGCGTGGGACTTTCTTCATTTGGATCAAGTGTCAAAGAATACGCGAGCAGTTGTAGTACGTCCAACATGCACCAGAGAACGCGACGATTCCATAGCAAATGAGGAAATTTGTCGACCAGCTGGGATAGATACTGATCGGCTACTAATTGAATTTGCTTGTGAATATGATTGAAATATACAAGCAATAACATAGCCTGTGACTCTAACACTTTCTCGCGCACCGAATCAGATAAAAGCAATACTGTACGAAATTTTTCGAACACCTGGTCACCAATACATTTAACACATTGCCACATTCCGGACTTATCTTTTTGTAATGCTGAATCACATAAATATGAAAGTATGGGCTCCAAACTTGGTTCATCAGCATTTTCGACACGTAAAATTTCCAACCAGTACACACTCAATAGATAGGTACACTGTGCGAATGATAATTTGTTTATGCATGCAGTTATTTCAGCCGGTGGATGGTCCATGAGAACTAGAATTTGACTTTTCATATCATTTAGACTGACACTATCGGATCGAATCGCCGATGTATAATTTAGTTCTCGCATTTCAGATCGATGTGCCGTTTGTGAAATAAGTAGTGGTGATTTGGCTGCAATTTGTTGAACTCCTTGATACCATTCTGTTGGCCACAAACCTGTAATAAATTTATAAATGCCATTTATATGATTATGATTAGAATTCACTATACATTTGAATATTTACTGCCAAATGATCGCTTCGAAACCGTTATCATTTCGATTTTGCCTTTGTCGGACGAGTAGGAGGAGCAGGGATATTAAGTATATTAGAAGTGTGCGTTAAACGCAATAGAAAAGCAGTATGGTTTAAAATAAATCAAATTAAAATACTTACGAGAGTTTGTAAACCCCATAACTACACAGTACAGCCAAAAGTCTTTAAATAGTTTATGTAATCGTAGTTTCGGATTTTTAATTGGCGGCAGTCGTTTTACGAGTATCGCAATTACCGGTATCAACATTCCTAAATTACCAGCACTTGAACTAGCCTTCTGAGCACCAATAACATTACTATCGTACGATCGTTCTCCTTCCAATCCAATTTGTACAAATAATTCGAGTAATTTTCCCAGAAGCTCTAACATTTCTAGTTCCCCTTGTATATTAGCGGCAATATTTCCCAAAGCATTTACTACAGCATCGGATACATGATGATATTGTTTTCGTTGATCATGATCTGTCGTGTAGGCGAGTGATGCTGATTGGACGGTGACCCGTGAAAACATTTTCATAATTTCATCGAAAACTTGTGGCTCACATTGCGATATAATCATGCATCCAAGTTGATCAACAATTAGAACATTTTGCTCTGAAGGAACTTTACAAAATCGTTGAATAAAGAATTGCAATATATTATGAGTCGTTTTTGAAGTATCCTTAAGACTAACGGCCACATGTCCTAACATGACAATAATATTTAGAGATACCAAATTTGACTCGCTAAAATAATTCAAATACATAAATTAAGATTGTGAAGCGTGTACGTAAAACGTTCGATAGAGCTTACTTTTCTTGTTTTTCAGCAGTAAACAGACGATTTGATACATTGGCGACTAGAGCTGGTACGCAATATGGGTCTAAAGAATGTGCTGCACGTAAAGATATACTCAAATTTTCAATGGCTGCATCTCGTAACGCTTCAAATGCAGATTGTGCAGATTTTGTGATTCCAATTGGTTTTTGGGGTGCTTCAACAGCTCGCAAATCGTTTCCTTGCACTGAAAAGTAAAAAAAAAAAAAAAAAATTTATTTATAACCTATCATAGCGTTCTAATATTCGGATCTGAGTTAGTATACCAATTATTTTAAAGGGAGTTTGCTCCTTGTCTTTTTTAATTTGTGCAAGTGATTGCGCATACAATTTCGCCAATATCGGACTCGGATCTACCAAAAAATCTCTCAAATATGATATAGACGTTCCTGCTATATTTGGAAATTTATGTGCCAATTTTCCCAGTCCCTCAAGACACACCATCAACAGTGGCATATGATCCATTACCACTTTATGGCCCAAAATTGAATTTAGCTTTTGGTAAAGTCGACCGCAAAGTTTGTCCGCCTCTATAAAGGTAAATAAAACATAAGTTAGCTAAAAATTAATTGATTTTAGGTCGATTGTAAAACTCTAAAGCTAAAAATTTAAAAACCAAGGGAAATCTAAAATTTAATTTAACAAAACAAAACAACAAATCTGAAGCATTTTCTATCTTATAAAATTTTTTTTTTTTTTTTGGATCACCCTGAACACAAAAACCCATGCCTTATAATTCGCACCTAAGTAAACTAAATAATCCCTTAAACCCAATTGCAAAGATCCAATATTATACACTTCATCAACTGTAATAAAATTCCAACATTTGATTAAAATAAACTTTTTTGAATGTGATTTAAAAAAAAAAAAAAAATATTTTAACCTGTTTCATCGCCAATGGCCCAGACCAGCAAGTCGACACAGGCTGCATTCGCCATTACGTTTAATTTGTACTTATTAACCACAATGTTAATAAATTCTCGACGGTCTTTTCCCAACGGATCGTGTTGTTTATTCTGCAGCTCTGTTTGACCAATAAGAAATAATCGTTTTACAAATTCCTGAACATCTTTGGTAAAAGGTGTTGGCAAATCGGTTTGATTTTGTAACAATTCTCGTAGTAGTGTGACCATTACTAAATTTATTGTTTCCGAAAAGCTCTTGTATCCATACGATTTAATCTGGTGCAATGAAAATATATCGCTTGCTTGTTCGTCTAAGTACTCGAGTATTTCTTTGGTCAATAGTTTCTTTGCGATTGCAAAAACTGTCTGCAAATGTTGTATTGGAAAATAAATTCGTTGTTTTTTCTCGGGCGTTTCGAAAAATTTCATATTTGGAAATTGATTAAAACTGGATCCATATTTTGAGAAAAAATATATCGTTGGATCGTATGGCACGGAATAGTATGTGTTTACTGATGCCCTTTTTCTAGCTGGTGGCAGTGTTCCATTTATTTTTATAGGCTTAGCTTCCAATGAGTCTATACTTAAATTTCCCGATAATGAACGTGGAATAATCGAACGAAAATGACTTAAACTAGAGTGCCTTTCGGTCGACATTGTTACATTGGGTTTATTTCTTTTAAGAATTCCGATTTCATGCCTTGGAAACAGTCGACAAAGTAAAGGCGGTTCATTTGCAGCATATCTACCCATTGACCGTGCCAAACCGATGAGAAGTGGCACTGTAGCTTTGCACAAAGTTATTGGTGGTAATGTATTGTTACTGCTCTCCCGACTTGACTTTATCATATTGGTCAGATTATTTAATGTTTCCACTTGATTTAAAATTATATCATCTTTCTGCTCTGGACAATACACAGCTATGTCAGATAGTAGTGTATTTAAGCAAAAACTAAATTTTTCTGCTGCTGGAATTTCTTAAAAATGCAAAGTAATTTCAAAGTTAATTTCTATATACGTTTATATGATAAAATTACGTTCCTAATTACTTACTATCGATTTTATTGCTTTTTGCGTCATCGATCCATACTGCTTTGGGTAGAGCTTTGGCCAACCGCATTAAATACGGTATAATTTGTGTTTTATGTTGACATCCACTTTCTAAAAAGTATAACCCCAATGCAATTACAGCATCTTGTGCCCTTGAGTCCAGGCAAAATACGCCAGTAGCATTTTCTTGTGGACAAAACCGATACAAAGTTAGAACCTGAAATTATGAATCATTGTTCGATTATTATATTTTTCTATGTACTGTTGAAATAAAATAAGTTTTGTAAATACCTTTTCCCATGGTGTTGGAATTATTTTGGCTAGTACTCGGGCTAAACTTTGGGCAGTTTTTTGGAAAGAAAATTTTTCAATTCCTGCCATTTTGACGTTTTACTTTTATCAATTTATGACAGTTTTATCAATATGCGATGTTAATTTTGATTTTGTTGCAGGCTGTAAACAATTTACTAGTACTTTTTTTTAATTTTCCTTATGTTCGCTTGAGCGTTCACATATGCGACGTAACGATATGAACGCACAGACTTAAATGAAACATTTCAAACTTTTTTATGTGATTCTCTTCAAAAAATAAAATTCTTACTCATTCAACTAAACTAACTTTACTTAACTTTTCGACGGCACTTTATCATTAGATAATAGAATATACCACTGGCTATAACTGATAATGGAATAAATACTGTGCCTTTCGTGTAAATTTCTTGTGTAACCATAGTCATTTTAAAACTAAACTTGCGAGGAAACTTGGTGTAGGTTGTAGGACTAAACAAAAGGTATTGAAAACTTCGGTAATCAATGCTGCTCAGGCGACTCTAGGTATGATAAAAATTAAGCCCAAAAATGATTGATTTGAATAGGGGTGTCGTCTTACTGTCGAGCAACAGAATATGGCCTAAAGCTGCATGAAAACGTTTTACAATCGCACGGTAGAAAAAAGAAGTCCTTGCCCGGAGAACCACCAACCGAATCTGTAGATGTAAGCGTGAATGGAGGACGGGTGAAGTCTTAAGAGAACAACAACTCAGCAATGATCACAGAAAGAAGTCACCCGTCACCGAACTGTACCATACCTTCAGGCTTAGCTCTATCGCCATTCGGGCCCAGGATGGAAAACTCCGTGTTAACCTTGATGTAGTGCTCGACACATGGAAGGAGCATTTCTCTGATTTACTGATATGAATGTTGAACAAGTGTCAAATTCACATGCTGTATTTGAAAATTGCCAAATACAGACTGCGGATATGTGCATAGAGGACCTATCCTACGAGAGATTCACACTGGCAACTAAGAGACTAAAACGAAACCGTTCCCCTATGGTTGATTGTATAAATTCCGAACTTTTGATATTCGAAGGAGGAGATACTTTGTGTTCGATTAGTTTTTTTTTAATTTTAATTTTTTCTCTTTATTTTAAAAGAAAGTTGTCCTTATTGGAAAACCTGATATATTTTTTTTACATATTTTATTTTATTACAATCTAGTCTCCTGGACTAATGAGCGATTTGAAAATTTGTTCGACTAGTATGCCTAATCGAAGTTATGCCTGGTGCCTGCGTTGTGCCCTACCCTTAAAAACGGAGATAGCTCAAAATGTGAAAACCATCGCGGCATAAGTCTCCTTTGCACAGCATACAAATTACTGTCTTTCTTAATATTCGAGAGAATCGCATCTCTGGCAGGGGAAATTCTATGTGACTACCAAAGAGGATTTCGTCTGAATCGGTCAGTATCCAGTTTTTTCATTGATGATGATTCTTTCTAAATATTAAACATCTTATAACGTACATCTGGTGTACCCAGATGTCCTGGAATACCTGACAAATTAGTGCGTTTATGTAAAATAACAGTGATGCAGTCACAATGTTGTGTCAAAGTTGCTGAGAACAACCTATCCGGAATTTTTGCAATTAGCATTAGGGTACGAAAATGAGATACTCTACTGTCCCCGATGCTCTTTAATGGCATGTTAGAATTTATCTTTCGTAAAAGTGAAACACTTCAGGCTCAGGACAAAATATTGTACCATCAGGCCAACCAACTTCTGTGAGAGTTCTGTGTTTATTCAACCACGAGATCAGGAATTTATTGAAAATTCCAGATCTCGTTCATGAAATGAAAGAACAACGAGACCGCTGGCTAGGTCACGTTCTGTGAGCCGATCCTAATTGGATCGTGCAGTGATCTCTGAAAGGAGAGCCGTCATTTGGCAGGTGCAGTTGCCGCTGTCGGTGGCTCCTCGGAGTAGAGAACGACTTGTCTTATTTGGGTTGTTGAGAACAAGCTCGGGATCGCAATAGTATAACCGAGTATAACCAGTAAAGGATGGCCTAAACTTTGTAAGGTGCAGATGGATAATTTAAGTGACATGGTAGTAGTGTGTGCTTAATTATTTATTGTTTTACTTCTAAATTATTTATTTCGTTAATAATTTTTGAAATTCCACCACGTGTGATGTGAGTATATTTTATACCAATACCATTATACCAATATACTGACTCCGAACTATAAATAAAAATAACCTATAAAATGTCAATAATTTTAACTCGCGTTCATTAAGAAATCATTTTATTATACAAATTATTAAATTAAATAAAGAATAATGTCAGTGAATTTAGAAACCGCATTTAAAGAAGTTGTAGAAAATATATTTAATCGTTGGTCAGCACTGAAATTAGTGGTTGAACATGGAATGGGCGGTAAAAACAGCCATCAGGTATTTTACACCCGTAATTTTTTTTATTTGTAGTACGTACTAATGAATTTCAACTTTTCAGACTGCAATCGAAATAATGAACTATATAATTGAATACTGTTTAAAAAATCCAGAATTATCAGTAAATGATATGGAAGAATGTTTAGATGAAATTATGGATCAAGAATTCGAAACAATCTGCGAAGATAATTCTATAAAAGAAATTAGTTTTCTTCTAGTTAAGTATTTGAATATGTGCCGAGAAGGAAAATTAAATGAAATCGAAGCTGAATTTGCTAAATTACCTGCATTAACTAAATGGGTTTATCCTGGAGCAAAAATAAAATATGTTGCCATCCAAGATTCAGACGATTCATCCGAAGACGACGATGATGAGATGGAAATGGATGAAAGTGAGACTAGTAGTAGTAAAGAAAATAAAAAGGCTGTGGCACCGGTCGAAGAAGAATCAGACCCTGGATGGACAACAGTTCGAAGTTCTAAAAGAAATAAGAAATAAATAAATGTACCTAAAAAAAATTATAATTATTGAAAAAAACAAATCGGAGTCATGTTTTTTGTATGTATGGATTTTTCGGAATTGAACTGTCAAAATCACAATTGCAATTTAGTTCAGTGGCTATTGGCTTGTAAAAAACATTTTGCTTTCGAAGAAAAATCGAAGATTTTCATTAGTTAAAGTGAAATTGAAATTGAATAAAGTAATCATCTCAATTAAATATTTTATGAAAATAAACTGAATACAATTGTGTTAATTAAGTAAATTAGTTTTTAGTTTGAATAATAAAGTAGAAATTTGGTTTTATAAAAACGAAATTTTTTAATGGTGGACATTTTAATTTTACGCTTTGCACCTTAAAACAATCGAAGAGTAAAATCGAATAAATCGTAAAATGTCTTGGCCGCAGCAAAATTGGCAAAATGCTGCTACAGCATCTACTACATCTAATCCCAATCAATTTGTGGGAGGATATACAGCCGGAGCGGGTTCTAATGATTCACAATACGCGCAATACCAAAATTGGCAACAATGGCAGACGTATCACCAGCAGTATGCTCAGTGGCATGCCCAATATGGCGAGCTTTATCAAAAAGAAATGCAAGCCCAATATGGCACGTCAAATACTCAAATCCCACCGCTTCCACCACCAACAGCCGTGGGTGCAGCTGTGACTGCGCCATTACCTCCAATTAATTTGCCGGTTGGATTTGCTGGAGTGCCTCCGCCACCACCACCCAATGATAAAGAACCAAACCCGCCACCTCCAGACTCAGCACCACCACCTCCTGTTGAACCAATCGATAGTACCAAACAAAACGTACCCTTTATTGGCCCCATATTCCCACCGGAAGTAAGTAGCGAATTGATTAAAGGGAATCTACAAGATACAACTGGTAACAATCAGAGTGGTATCGATTTAAATAGAAACAACAGTTTTGGATTCAATAATGTAAATTTTAGCAGTATGCCTCCAAATATGAATCAAAATATGAGTGAACAAAATCAAGCTTTTGACTGGAACCGCAGTGGAAACAATAGTTTTAACGATAGTTTCGATAAATCGAACAACCGAAATACAAATCGATTTGATTCAAATCGTGGTGGAAACCGGGATAGTTATAATCGTAATAATTATCAGAATAATCGGGATAAATCACAGAACTCTCGTGATAATTGGAATAATCAGAACCAGCGTGATAATTGGAACAACCAACGTAATGAAGATCAACGAGACAATCTTAACAATACTCGTGGTGATAACGACAGAGATAATTCACGTGGTGATAATCAAAGAGATAATTTAAACAATTCACGTGGTGATTATCAAAGGGATAATTTAAACAATTCAGGTGAAAATTGGGGTGGTCAAAATCAACGGGACAATTGGAATAATTCAAACCAACGTGGTGATAATTCAACTGAGCGTGGACGTGATGATTCATCTGAACGCGGTGACTGTGACCAAAATGAACGTAGTGGTGACAGCTGGAATAATCAAAATCAACGAGGTGGAGGAGATAATAATTGGAATAATCGGAATCAACGTGGCGAAAAAAACTGGAATAATCAAAACCAGCGAGGAAACGAAAACAATTTTCGAGATAATTGGAATCAAAATTCACGGAATATGCGTAATAATCGGTTTTCAGATTCTGGATTTGGAGGTAACTCCGAATTGTCGCTCGGAGGTCCAGGCTCGTCAAATAATGATCCATTTAACCAAAATTCACGCGATAAAACTAATCGATATTCAGATTCTGGATTTGGTGGTAATCAAAGTGGTACAATGTTACCAAAGGATGATAAGCCCAATAGGTTTACTAATACTGGTTTTGGGGAGCAACAAAATTTGCTGCCGAATGTTCAAAGCGCACCAAATGAACAATCGAGTAGGGCATCTGACTATGAGGCAAAATCTATGGATGATAACCAATCATCTATTAAAGATGGGCCATCAAAACTACAACCAGCTAAATCAGAGCCAGCTAGATCAGATCCAGCTACAGGTCTGGAATTAACTTCAGAAGAAAGGGCGTTTGACGATCAATTCCAAACATGGGAAAATGAGTTCGTTAAATGGAAAAAAGAAAATGCGAATCATCCTGATCGAAAAGCTTATCGCGAGTATGAAATGAAATTTGAAGATTTTCGGCGTAAACTACTTGAACGACGTGAAACAATGAGAAAAAGACGATTAGAAGAGCTAAATATAAATCGAAAAGGAGAAGAGATTCTGGTTCCGTTAGACGCGTCAGAAAAAAATGTAAAATCACAAAATACATTGATAGTTGAAACAGGAGTTGCAAGACATCTCGATAAAGCAGTACCGCAACAACTATGTGAAAAGTCTCCTGTGGTACCATTAGTACAGTCAATCGCACCACCACCACCCATGCAGCCAATTGTACCATTACTTGTACAGCCACCTCAAGCAGGATCAACCAAAATTCCGAGTTTATTCGATGTAAAAATCGATGAAAAATTAGTCGAGAAGACTAAATGGTCCAATAGTAGTGGTGGTATTCCAGGACTTGATCTTATTCCAACGAGCACAATTTCTAAAGAGGCTAAAGAACACGATGACGACGTTATAGCTGAAGTAATCAATTTGGATGATGAAAACTCACCTCGAAAGAGTGAGCCAGAAAAATTGGTAGCATTACCAAATGTGAAAAATACTGTTCCACTACCGGTTGTGACGGGTATGAAGAATGAACCAAACACTTTATCGCAAGGTATTAGCAATATCCTAGGCGATCCTAATTTGGTATCCATTTTGAGTTTGGTACAACCAACCTTATCACAAATCAATCCCCATGCCATAAACCAATTGAATCCATTACTCTCAGTCATTGGCGCGCTAGCCAAACAACAACAACAACAACCACCTCAACTATCTAATGCGCAACACGCTCCGCCTAGTTTATTTAGTCAAATGATAACACATCCAGATGCCGTGTCAAAACCACCAGGCAATTCGTCAGATGCAGTTGCATCCCGAATGTTTTCCGAACGCTCAATTCAGAACGAAGATGAAAAAAAACTCGACAATCCAGCTGATATTGTTTTTGATTCTGATGATTTTGCCGCTCGCTTACGTCATTTAAAGGCGGGCAAGTTTAATATAAATGATACACGTTCAAATAATAATGCAACTCCTGAAGTAGATGTAAAGATTCCAATGAATAAACCGGATAAAAAAACTAAAGAAGAAGATGATGATAATAGTTTTGAGAAAAGATTACGAGACTTAAAAGCTGGTCGTTTGGATAATTTACTAGTAGTTCGTGATCAACCGATCGATCAAAAATCCAATATCATAAATGAGGAACTACCGCTTAACAGTTCAAATGATAGTAACAATCGATTTGCAAGACGAAGCCGTTTTACCAGTATAAGCGATGAATCAAAACCAATAATTCCACCACAAGTTGACATAATTCAGAGTATTGCTATCGATAAGCGTATTGAACCGTTAACTAACAATCGTTTTAGCGGAGAGCGCGATTTCAATCAGTCAGCTGCCATAAATAATAACACCGATAAAATATTTAAACCGACTCAGATTATTGATTATCAAAATAAATCTTTGGGCATGCCTACTGGACCAAGTCGTTGGGATGGTATCGATATATTAATGCCGGCAAAAGTTGTTGATTATGGTCATAAAAAACCGGCTAATTCTGCATCAACTATGGAAACAGTTACAAGTAATTTTTTGACACCGATGAAAACTATTGATTATGGCCATACTTCAGCTGCAATTGGGCAACGTCGTCATGGCAATGACGATTATTTAAATCAGTACAATAAACGGTCACGTTTCCAAGAAAATAATTATCGTGATCACGATCAGGACAATAATTGGAAAAACAGAGATTCTCGTGGCGATAATAGAGACAATCGTGGCGATAATAGAGACAATTGGGGCGATGATAGAGGCAATCGTGGCGATAATAGAGATAATCGTGGCAATAACCGAGATAATCGTGGCGATAATAGAGACTACCAAGGTAACATAGACTTCCAAGGTAACAGAGACTTCCAAGGGAACAGAGACTTCCAAGATAATCGAAATCCTGGAAATTTAATGGACACTCGTTCCGGAGGGTACTCAAATAAGTGGGTACCAAACAATTTCCAACAGCAATCACAGCAACATTCAAATATAAACCAACAAATGGAAGAAGACAACAGCCCTTTGGTTGACAATAGTTTTGA
This sequence comes from Tipula confusa, assembly GCA_963556175.1. Lineage (NCBI taxonomy): Eukaryota > Metazoa > Arthropoda > Insecta > Diptera > Tipulidae > Tipula > Tipula confusa. The sequence continues at coordinate 187,137,033 of OY744476.1, read as the reverse complement.
TGAGCAAATTAAACGTGCTCGTCTCTTAAAAAATCATAGAGATAATTTTAGCAATCGAGATGATTTAGGCAATCAATATAGTGATAATTCCAATTCGGTTCATATGCCCGAAGACTTAGAGGCAGTCAGTGATGAAGAGCATAATGATAATAACATAGTGGATGATGTCGACGACATGTAAGATAATTATGAGGTTAAATGTAATTATATCTATAAAATATCGTTTTAATTTTCATACTAGATCGGCGGATGATTTTGATGATAATCAATATAACGATGATGGAAATGATGATGGTGTAGATGCTGTCGGCACACAAAAGATACCACAACCATCACCTGTTATAAAATCGGTTCCAGCTGTGCAAACCTTGCCTCCGAAAAAAATTGTATTAGGAGCGAATACAATTCCTATGGATGACATTTTATTGAGTCCCGGCAGAAAGGTTCGCCCACCAAGGTAAGTTTTTGTTTGACGTCTTAACCAAATTTTCTTTAAAAGGTTCTCGTTTAAATTATCAGATTTACGTAAAAACTAGTGAGTTTTGTTCATTTATTTATTTTTCTGAATGTATAAGAATTTTGTTAATCACAATAGTGAGATTAAAATCGTTCATGTATTTGTTAAAATTTTTCAAAAAAGCCATCAATTTTTTAAGTTAACTAAGGATTTGATTAGCCGTTTTTCACGTTTCGTTTAATTTCAAAAATGGATTTTATTAATTGCAGCGGTACATAGAATTTATATAAAGTATAAATTATTATATTATCGCAATAGTTCAGTTTTAAGTGGAAATATATCTTTTACTTGTTTATTTAAAATATGTTTATCTCAAGTGAAAATGACTCTCATGATACTTTAATTATGTTGATTAATATAAATTCTGCTGATTATTTCAGAATTAACTTATACATAAATTCAGATTAAATTCTTATCAGAACTTTTGTTCTAATTCTTCAGTTACAATTTTTCTACGGTAGTGCAATATAAAAATTAAAAAATACTCATATAATTTCTCCAAGTACTTATTATTTATTCGCTTACAAGGCTGTTTGTTATTTGTACATGGGCTTGAAATTTTCATGTTTTGGGATAATTTACATTTTACATTGAGTGGTTTACATTGCGTACAATTGTATACGCTTATTTTATTTTCTATTATCGATAAACGATTTTCTTTATGAAAATCTAAAACTAAGGATAGTATGAAAACAGTATTGTATTTTCATATTTAATTTTTAAACTATATTGGATTTTTAATAACATTAGCAATTTTAAAAGTTTGTTAGAATTGTTGATCTTATTGAATGTTTACGTTCTGCCTATTTTTTATCTGTGTAAAAAAAATGTGTATTCTCTTCTTTGAATTGTAATTTGTAGTATGTACTTTTGAATGTAATGTACATTTGACTGAGTATGAATTATATGTGGTGTTAAAAAAATTGATTGAAGTTATTCCGAAATTATATAAGAATGAAATGATATTTCTTTAATATCGTTAATATTTTTTAAACCAAAGTAATTCTTAGTTTACATTCTAATTTTTGGAGGAAGTTTATTTTTTTATTGGCGATTTATAGATTTTTCTCATCAGATACAGTAGAATTATAATAAATTTGTAGGATTCTAACTCAATGAATAACCGCGCACGTTACTATTTCCATTTATCTAAACTATCTAATTTTAAACATAAAACAACAACTAATGAAACAAAAATACAAAATGCATTTCTTTAAAATGTTTTAGTTTAACGATATAATTTTTGTTTCAGATTTAATTTTTCAACCGATTTGTATGATATTTCTTTTCAGTTCCTATCATAGTCTTGTATCGAGATTTGCTATGATCCCTAATAATTTTTAGTTACAATTTAAACAAAAATAAAAAATTATAAGATTTATTCTTGTTGAACTATTCATAGCCAAAAGCAAAAAGATTTTTCTGTTCCAATTATTAAAAAAAGTTATATTTAAAGTTCGAGCTTTAAAATATGTAAAGCAACTTATTTATGAACAAAAATATTAAACATTTTTTGGAGATTTGCCGTCTTGTTCCAATCTTCGTGTATGGAATATAGATTTGTTTTATTGTATTCTATTTATTATACATTTTCTGTGTGACTAAATTGTTAGTTAAATATAACTATGTTATTTATTGACAGTTACTTATTTGTAACATTCAGAAGTTTGTTAAAACTACGTTGATCTTAATGCGCCAAGAGAAAGTTGTAATATTTAGTTTATTTGTATTCAACAAAACACGTCTTGTCTTGGCTGGTGAAACTTGATTGGATTATTTGGTAATAATTTATTAAACTAATTTTCATTAAAAGATTAACCAGGCCAAATAGTTTACACTCCTTTATTTCTCGTATTCCCAGACTTTAAACAACTCAATAATATTTACTGTACGTTTAAATCGATTTTATAATATTTCTGAATCATGTGTTAATCAGGAAAAGTGCTATTTTCCGGAACACGTTCTTACTTTTTTTTTGTAATTTTTTAATTGAATAAGCTTTTTTTCAGTTCTAAAATTAATTTATCTCTTTATTTAGGTATACAATCGTCTATTATACAATACATTTTCATTATTTGTTATGACGCATCTGTTTGTGTGAAAACTAAACAGTTTTACAACACGATGTTTGTTTTGTTCTCAACTGAAATTTTAAAAACTTCTTTAATTTAAAATAACACTATGATGAATTTGATTTGAAATTCCATCAAACTTCAATTCGTTCAATTAGTGTTACATTTTTTCTATTTACTGTGATCACGAATGATTTAACCAATATATTTATGAATTTATTAATAAATTGGTCAGCCAAATTTCTCACTCTTAATATTCGGTCCTAATTATTTTGCTAGTGCCCGCTTTGATTTTGATTTAATTTCGATCACGGTTTGTAAAAATAAAAATATTTATTTAGTATTATTTTCATAGTGGGTTGCATGATGTGTAAAAAATAAAAAAAAAAATAAATTTTTTATTTGTTAAATCGAAAGTTTTATATGATTCCAAGTTTCTCTTATTACTTCTTCTTTCTCTAGAATTTTAATAATAATGCGTGGTCCACCAGGTTGCGGTAAAACTTTTCTATCAAAATTAATTAAAGACAAAGAAGTTGAAATGGGTGGTTCAGCACCACGTATAATGAGTATCGATGATTATTTTATGACCGAAATTGATTCGGTTGAAAAATGTCCTAAAACTGGTCGTGATATAAAAACAAAAAAATTGGAATACGAATATGAACATAATATGGAAGAAACATACTACAATTATTTAATGAAATCATTCAAAAAGAATATCACCGATGGACTATTTCATTTTATAATTGTGGATTGTGTAAATCAAACGGAAAAATCGTATTCAGATTTTTATAATTTTGGCAAGAGTAATGGTTTTACGGTAATTATATGCGACCGAATTATATTCGTTTTTCTCATATATGCAATAATGTTGTTGTCCTTTTCATAATCAGCCATATATATGCCAGTTGGAAATTGATCTGCAAACATGTTTAAATCGTAATACTCATAAACGAAGTGAAGAAGATATCGAAAAAATGGTTAAAAATTGGATTACTACACCCGAACACTATCTTAAAGTTGATTCACGGTCGTTACTACAGAGTGTACAAATTTCCGATGTTGAAATGGAGGATGTTATAAGCGATGAGGTTTGTGATATCGGCTTATTAAGAATGTTTAATTGTCTTATAAAATATTACCATGGTTTTGATTTAAAATTCGAAATATTAATATATTTTTTTTCTTAAATATTTCTTTAAAAAACATTTTACAGGAATATTTGGCAGACAACAATAATAAAAATAAAATTGAGATTGATGATGATGAAGGGAAAGAGGTGAGATTATAAAAATAAAAAAATAAAACTATTTTCTAGATTTGAAGTTGCAGTGCTATTTTACCAACGAGATAGATTATTTTTGAGTGTTTTACCATCGTTATTTTCAAAAGTTTATTTTCAATTTAAAATCAAGCAATAGTGGAAATCTTATTTTTTTTTACTGGACTTGATTCCAAAATAGTTTACACTCCCCACTGCCACAATTTGCCGTCCCTTTATATCTCTAAATATTTAAATCATCTTCATATTAGGCTTGAAGGTTTTTAGGGTTTCACCGTTTTTTAACGATAATTATTTAATTTTATTTGTGATAAAATTTAAATTAAAAAAAAAATATTTAGTTTGGAATGTTCAAGAGTAAATGGGAAACAGGTCCATCAACAGAAGAAAATTTAGGTTTGTAATTTTTATTTTTCGTAAATGTTTTATAATGAAAATTAAAAAAAAAAAAAAAAGGTTAGGAAAGATCTATAAGTGATCTAATATCGAAAACTAATAGATCAATCCTTATTAAACAAAACAATCATTGTTATTTCGTAAATTACACGACACGAATAAACTAAGTTCTAATTTTATTTTACAGCACGCCTCGACGGGACAAGCAAGCCGCTCCGTCAGACGACAATAGAAGATTATTTACAAAACGATAATGATGTGGAATGGGTACCAACTGCATCCAATTCTAGCAAGAAACGTGTTCGCTGGGCTGATATTGAAGAAAAGCGGGCTCAGGAAAAAATGCGAGCAATTGGATTTGTGGTCGGACAAACCGATTGGAGCCGCATGATGGATCCCACTGGAGGAAGTGGTGCTCTGACACAGACAAAATATATTGAGCGTCTTAAAAAAAAATAATTTAATTATTTTTTGGTTTAATTTTTATTTATTGAAAATCATGTTTGAATATAAACATTTTCAGAAAAATAAAAAAAATAATTATTACCAGAAATTAATTAAATTAAATTTTAATATTCTTATAAAATTATATCATATTGTGCATGTATTTTCTTTTTACTATTTATCTTTTAATAATTTTAATTAATATTTGATGAATATATAAAAGTGAAACTCAATTTATGTATAACATTAATTTATGCGTTTTATTTTAGTGTCGAAAATTTTGTGGTCATGATTCCGAATAATAGTTTTGTGTTAATTTAATAAAACGATAAAATCGGTACGAACTAATAATTAATAGTGAGGTCCATTAAATAAATAAACTTTTATTTTATAAACGATTCTACGATACATACATTTTTGTAAATTAATACATGTATCTTATATTCGATTATAGAAGTAGTGTAATAATGAATTATGTGAACTTTTGGTGAGGTTATGCTTCTGATATATGTAGACAATTTTGATTTAATATAATTAAAGTGTTTTTTTTAAAGATATTTACAGTTTAAATTGTAAGTAGTTGATTTACATTTATATTTTGCGCTTTTATATCTGTGAATTGCACTTAGTCGTTTTGTGGTGAGGGGCCTTTTACATTTTTTTTTCGTTTATCTAATGTCATTTCCCTAATTTGGCTGACCAAATCTTATTTATCCATTTTATAATTTTTTTTTGTAGTTATATCTAAACAATAATAGACATTTTTAATTTGATTCATTGACAACTTATATGACTGAAATGGTCTATTACTACACTACATTTATTTGTGCTGCTTTTTACTATTTAAAAATAGTTTTTCAAATATTAGTTTGATTATTGCAGTCGTAATAAATTATTTAATACAAAATATATGGTTACTTGAAATTACTTTGAATCAATTCTCATGGTGCTGATCAATTGTTTAGTGAATAAATATTTATAGCTTTTAAATATTTATAAATAATGAGTATTTATAATATTAAAAATAAGTTTAAATGTCTTCTGATTTAACAATTTAGTGTAATATTTGAAATTTATTTCTTGTCTTTCTTTCAGTTACAAAATAATTAATCTAATTAAATCATTTATATTTCAATAATTTCCTCATTGAATAATTTGAATACTCATAATCTATTCTGATCATTTCCCTGTAGCCGGGGGACTTTTGTAAGATTTATAAAAGTATATCGAAAACATCATGGTTACTTAAGAACTCCACAACAGTATTGGTTCCAACCAAACGGTTGGATTACTTTATTTTAGGACGAATATCAAAAAGGCTGCGTGATTCAAAACAAGAAATTCTTATACTTTCCACATCAAAACTCTCATTACTTATTGAAAAATATGGAAACATCACTAAAATGCGATCAGTGATAAATATTACGTCATTGTCAATTTTAGAAAATAATTTTGAACAGTGAAGAAACGAGTATGAAAAAATTCGCTATGAAAATCTTGTTAAATTTTTTGAATTAAATCCAAAGATGTTATCTAAGCAATTTACAAATGAATACAGTTCACGATATTTCTTTAATGTAGTTAAATATTCGAGATCAGGATTAAAGCATCTACAAAATTTAAACTGGTTTTGCAAATGCTAAAGAGAAATCGGTCTTCAAGATTTGATTGCAATAATTCGGGGCACTTTAAATTTGGTAAACTATCATTTTCACAATATTCGATTAATATTGCGAAGCAAAGGCGAATAAAATATATGATTGGGGACGATAAATGCATCTCTATCAGAATCGACCAGTGACTAAGATTTTTCTAAACATTGGCCTTAAGCTGGTGAACAGGAGTGTAAGTAAGAGTCTAATTTTGTACGGTTCGGCAATTAAAATAATTCGAACATTAATTAGTTTGGGTAGTTACAATCTTATTTTCTTATTATTTTTATATCTGTTTTCTATGCTTGTAATCCGCTTACAAGATATGTCAAGATATGATAATGTATCAGTATGTATTTATATTGGAAGTACTTAGCAAATAATTTTAAGTGTTCAAACAACTTTTGAAGTACTTTGAATTGATTTTACGGACATTTTTCATAAAAAGGTGTCTTAAGTTGTGAATCGTTAATACTTCTTCATCGCTCTTTTAAACTTAAGCCAACAAACATGAAAACCAACCTACATCGGTCAGTCGTCTGACACATCTAATTGTATATTAAAACATAGTTAATAATATAAACATTATCCAAAAGTTGGTAGTACCTGACATAACAAACAAAACTATAATAATAACTAGAAGTTATCTATTGTAAAAATTCAATTTGGATAATTTCAATGTCTTTTAAATCTATAATAATTGATAGTCGATAAACGAAATGGCTAGAGTAATTGGTCAATAACAATTAACCCGTTCTAATAGATTAAAACTGTGGCTTTTGCTGATAGTAGCAAAAAAACCTACAAAAATACAAACTGTAATATAAACCTATATACCTATCTGGTGATAAAAGAATTAATTAATTTTTGATAATTGTGTTCATTCTGCTATCGAAGATTCAATTTTAATATTTTTCGAGTGATTTTTCCACAATTCTGCAACAATGATGTAGATAACTTTAGTAATAGCAGACTTACGTTTCGGAAATAATTTTTTATTCATTTCGCAGTACCATTGTTCTTTGTTAAATGTAAATTTTTAACAAATGTGTACTAAACAAAATTAACTTGATTACTAGTGCCGACATACATAGGGATTGCCTAATCACGCTTAGCTAATCCATCATTAAATGTTTACTATACACCAAAAAAATCGATACGCGAATTTCGAAATAGATACAATAAAGTTAATCTCAGCCTGTACTACTTTGAAACCCGAATTTACCTTACCAATGTTCTCATATACCTTTTTCAGGTATGATTTTGGCTCCGCCCCCTTGTTCTATTTTCATTTTCTATTATTCTTTTAAATAAGTGGTTGATTTTAGTCTGTACCTTTGAATATTAATTATGTCCTTGTTATGTCTGTTTTTGTAAATTTCGTAATCTTCCAGTGTTGTCATCATGCTACCTTTTTTAAATTTATACAATACTTTCAGATTTTCGTTAATGCCTGTGTATTTGTGGTTATTGTAAGTCATGTGTCGTGCGTCTATTTTGGGTTTGCCGATTTCTTTCACATGTTGGTTAAACCGAGTTGCGAAAGATTTACCGGATATAGAACCCATCACAGTCATCACATGACAGTCTATAAACCCCCGTATCTTGAGATGATGCTCTTGATGGGTTCAATATTTGTCCTATTTTGTTGCTAGTTTTGAATGCTGCCTGTATACCATGATTTTTTAGTACTTCCCTGATGATGTTTGCTGTATTTCTGTCGTAGTCAAATGTAATGTATACTCAAATACTGTTCATTACGTTTCTTGCTATTGTGTTTTTTGTTAAATAGGTCCATCCTTGCTGGTTAAAACCCGTTGGCTCTAGCGATCTGTTTAATAGTATTCAGTTTCTTTTTATAGTCTTCTTGGTCCATTGGTATCGTATTCAGTCTGTTGATCATGTGCAGGTATGCCGCAATCTTATGTTGTTGTGGATGGTGTGAGCCGTTATGGATTATGTGGTCCGTTTGTGTTGGTTTTCTGAAGATCTTAAACTTGTCTTCATAATTTTCATTCCGAATCGTTAGATCCAGGAAATTATTAAACTTGTTTTCTTCAGCTTCCAATAGCCGATTGGTTCCTCTAAACAGTGTAAATACATCATCTACATATCTATGCCAGTATACTATACAGTTCCTATAAGGGTTACTCTCACACAATATTTCCGAATTCTCTAAGTGATTTAAGAAAATATTGGCTAAAGTTCCCGATAAAGGGCTTCCCATGGGTAGTCCTTCTTGCTATTCATAGAATATGTGTTGATGTTTGAAGTAATTCGGTTTAGTAAACACCTTTAAGAGACTTCTAATTTCCTCTGCACATTCCGTTTCTCCGTGATTCACGAGCAGGTCGTAAGTGATTCCAATAGTTTCTTCTATTGGAATGTTACTATACATGTTCGTTATATCAAAAGAGGCCAGTCTGGCACCACGAGAAATTTTAACTGGTTCTATTTTTTTTGCAAGTTCTAGATTGTTCATCAACGAAACGTTGTTTTCCAGTTTAACTTTATTCATTAGATAATGATTAACGCGTTTCGCTATCCTGTACGTGGGAGCGGATGTAAAGTTTATCACCGGTCAAATAGGCATATCCAATTTTTGAACCTTAGGAAGTCCTTTGATTTTTAGCGCCGACGGTTTGATCATTTTCATGTACCTCATTTCTTGTTTACTAAGAAGAGCTGTACATTTATTTATGCATTTGTTGATACAACTGCAAAATTTATCAGTTGGGTCACAATTAAGTCTAATTATATCATTATCCTTAATATAGTCCAACACTTTGCCGTTGTATAACTCAGCATCTATGATTACCGTCGCGTTATCATACTTAGTGACGATCGCCCCATGTTCTTTAATTTTCTTTGCCAGTCCGGAAGTAACCTTCACCTCCGAGCATCACATCAGTTTTACTAACCCAATCCATAATTTGATATCTCAAACTATCTTGTAGAATAGTGTCATTTTTAAGCGCGGCGCACCTTAACGAACTTTCCAAAGTAAATAGAGAGATCTCTATTTACTTCTGTTGTTCTGTTGTCTTATGCCACTTTTAAATTATGGGGTTAAATTATGTTTTAATCCTTTATCAAGTAGATATATCTCGTTGGCATTAAAATCAATTTCCGTTAGATTTATGGTTCTCTTATGAAACTTATATTTTATAAGAGGAACCGCAGTGGTGTTTGATTTAACTGGTTTTTGCTGGAGTTTTCTGAAATATTGAATTCTTTGTTTTTATTAAAACAAGGTTCCTTATTTCGTTTTTATAAAATTAAAAAAAGAATAATTATATTGTGATAAAAGTATACAAATACAGTGACAGAATGGTATTCTCACGCAACAATATATCCGTATAATCGTTAAATATGTGAGTTTTTTTTATTTTTAATCGATAACATCGATTTTCTATTGATAAGACTATATAGTGTTCTAATCACCTTTTCAAACTTTTCAATAGTATTTTCGATAAGCTGTTTAAACAATTGTTTCTGACTATTTGAATACAAAGGAATTTTACTATGTTTAGCCATTTTATAGGAAATTTTTTTATTTTAAGTGAAATATCAACTTCCTAGTACTAAAAAGTGCTTCGGTTTTATCGGAATGTATTTGTATAGTGCGAATCCGACGTGTTTTGTTATTTCCTCTTTGATATCTGAACTCAATATATTCAAAAGTGTGGGTGATACTACTGATCCTTGGGCTACTGCACAATGAATATGACTACTATAAAGAGTAGATTAAGTTGAGTAAGCTCCGATGTTGCCACTCGCACCTATGATAATCGAATGGCCTACTCAGTTAAATTCTGCTTCATCGTAAAATATTTATTAAGGTATTACCATATGTACACTTGCAATGACCGACAGTGAAAAATTACAAATTCAATTTCAGACTAAATTATTCTATGTACATTATTAAAATTAATAAATACTAGTTTAGATTTACAAAACCTATTTTATTAGTTAAAAATTTTATCAATAGTATTATAATTTCATTCAAAATTATGCATTTTAATGTTTTGCCGACCGAAAAAATATAATTCGGTCGATAAAATCTAAAATGGTATAATTGTTGTCGTTTTACGAGTTTATTTTTGTCCAAAAGTTTAAATGATATAATTTTTACGCATCAAAACAAAACGATTTTTTTTGTCGGGTATAACATAACCTCACTTCGATGTGTTTTTAGCTTGGATTTTGTTTTTTCTGTGTATGTATAGCCGATGTAAAATGAAAAAAACTATAATTTGTATTTAATTTTTAAATATTAATATGCATTAATTTAATTATATTTATATTTATTTACATAAAAATGTATCTATATATGTGTATAAAATAAATATTTAAGGAGTAATTTGAGATCAAATTAATAATTTAGGGCGAAACGCAATCTTGACATAAAATAATTCTTTTTCCAAGTCAAATGTCACTTTATTATTTTTATTTTACTGTGGCGTTTTTTGCCGACATTTTCGGTTTACATGTGGCGCCAAAATCTACAGTCCGACCGAATTGTTCGGTTTTGTATCTTCATGTGGCAATGCCTTTACCATAATGCTAGTGACATTCGTACTAAATCAAAATATATATTATCTTAATTTGTTATATATTTACAAACTATAAGCCAAAGCTTTTGTACCTTTTGTAATTAACAATAACAAGGAATATTGTTAGTTGTAGTGTTTATAAAATATTACTATTTTGCTTTGTTTTTGGGTCCAACGTATATTCTATGCAACTCTTCCATCGAACTATATCACAAATTTATTAGCAGTATTTATCCAAATGTTACTTTAATATTACAGCCAGAGGATCGCCTAATTATATTGGGTGATTTTAATTTACCAAATACTGCATTTGAATGCGTGGTTGCGGGTTACTTAACAGTTAGCACCTTTTAACTTAAACACAAATCGAGATATTTCATGTCCGAGATGAAATGATCAAGACGTTATCATTCGTACATTTGAGGATTTAGCGGAAGCATCAAGGATTTTCAATACACCTTTAAATATATTAATTCCTCTCGAGCTTTGTGATCTTGTTTTAAACGATGTTCATGCTCAGTATATGCTAATTATAATTTTAAAAAGGGTGACTATGCATCTATTGTTTCCTTGAGAAATATGACTGGCATTCTCTTGAATGTTGTGACAATTTGGACGAAACTTTAAATGAATTTTATCGAGTGTTGAAGTTGAGAATCGAGAAATGTATTCCCAAATTTAATAATTGGCGCGTCAGAAAAGAACTATGGCTTAATAAACTGTTAATTTATTTAAAAAATATTAAGGCTAGGGCGTATAAACGATTTAAACAATTCTCTGTAAAGAGTTTCAAATATTAAACCGGTTTCTTTATAATATTTACCTAAATGAAATCGAATCAAGTATTGAACGCAGCCCGGATAGATTTTGGCACTATGTTTATTATACAAGAAAAACAAAACGTTATCATTCTGCTATGTTTTTAGATGATCTTGTTTGCTGATTTTTAAAAAGTATATGTGTTACTACTCCAAATAATTTAAGTGAAATTTCATATTTACAGATTTTCGCTAGCTTTCAATTAGAAGTTGACATGCTGCTGACGGATTTACTCAGCCTTGATATAAATCAGAGTACAGGATCGTATTTTATTCCACCGATTCTTTGTAAAATGTCAGTCTATGTAATCGCCCAGCCAGTTACCGACCTTGATGGACTTTGATAAATTCAATAAATGCGTTTGATAAATTTGATAGTTATTTTTGAGCAAACTGAATTCCTTCAATTGTAATAATTTACCTATTATGTGGTTTAAATCTTATTTAGATTGCAGAACTCAGGTCATAAAATTTGTCAATCACGCAACCATTGCCTCTGGAGTTCCCCTAGGGAGCTATTTAGGGCCCCTTTTGTTTATTTTGTTTATTAATGATATAGTGAACTGTCTCAAAAAATCAAAAATACCTATCACGCAGATAACATAAATATTTTTGTAATTTCAACTTTTCAGGAAGCTCTTGAACTCCAATTGGGTTTCATTTTGTTTTGCAATTAGTGTTCTTCGCATAACTAGATGTTCACCGAAATGTAAAACCATGTGTTTCTCTCGATCACGTGTTGTTGAGGATTATGACTGTTTCCTGCTTAAAGATTTAGAAATCACGTTCAAATTTAATTTTTCTTTCCATAATCATATTCAACATTGCATATCAATGGCGCGATCCCTGTTAGGTTTCAAAAGGTTCTCCAAAGACTTTTATGATCTCAATGTAGTAAAAATATTATAAGTTTCATTGAAAAGTTTATTATCGTCTTACTATTTAAATCTACTCCTAAAATGTACGATTAACTTCTATACGTTAGTGCTGCGATGTCATTTTTGAACAGATTAAGTTTATGATTTGAAAACCCACCTGGATAATATGCTGCTATAATTGTGAAGTTTATGATGTTGGAATGTGGAATACTTTTCACGCTACACCTACGATTATTTCTATCAAGCTGATATATGTTAAATATCAGTTGATGCAAGCTATAATAGGGTTTAAGAAATGTCTCGCTTACCAGCGCAACATCAATCCTACATTCCATTAGACTACATTCCATAACACCATTTTACAGTAGATAATTAATTTTTAGACAAGTTTCGTTTTTACGTTTTGCCCTAGTTTTGCATGTTGTCAAGTTGTAAATTATATCCATTACTAAATTAGAAATTTCATGCAGTGAAAACAAATTCTCATTTCTTGTTTCAGGTGAGTTTACCGTCGAAGATTTTGGAGTAAGAGTGGGAAATTTGCATTAGAATTTTGGATTCCTTCTAGAATGTAAGAACCCACCAAAGTAGGTTAAGATTTAGGAAATTCTTATTTGATATTTTTGGTATTTTGATTCGTTAGGTTGGAAACTTATAAATTATGGATTTTTTTGTAATTTATACATTTTCTTGGATGATATATTATTCTTTACGTCTATGATATTCCTTGTCATTAAATGTCTACCATCGTAGTTTGCAAATTTTACATTAATTCGAGCAATGAAACAATTACTTCCTGCATGCGGTTCATTACTCTCGCGAAGCATTTCTCGATTTTAAAATAAAGACGATCTATGCCCAAACATATACCACGAGTTGGACTATTTGTGAGGTAAAGTAATGCTCGAACTGGACAATGACCTGGTGGTTAAAATGAGCCAATATAATAAGAACGATGGCCTTTTCTTCTGGTTTGTAGATTTTTTGGATATCTAGTATATCTTTTTCGTCTATACCCTGTGATTTGAGTGATCGTTTAATATCGTTTATCTCCAAACAGAAAGGCAAACCGATAATTATTTTTAGTGGTTTTTCATGTGTTACTTTACATGCAAAATGTTACTTGTAATTAAATTTTTTCGTAAGAAAATCAAACATTGATTCAACAAATTCATTGTTCTTATTTTCATAAGTTCTTCAAAAGTCTTTTTGATTTTCATCTTTTTAAGGCTTGTAATGTTTTTTTTGTAACTAAATAGAATAACACGTTAGATTAAAAAAAAACATTTTTGGTTTTTGTCCGCGTTATATAAAAAAAAATTTTGATAAATTGTTTTTTTTTGTAAATACAAATTAATTTATACAATCCTCTAATGGAATTTAATTGGTAAACGATCATAAATCAGATTGCGTTCGATCATAATTTTTTGTCGTAATCTTTTTGAAATTTTTGTGACATTATTTTTTGACAAAAAGTACCAGAATTTACGACATGGTTATATGTTGATTTTTAGAAATTGACAAACGATTTATTAGACTGAAATAATTTTATTTGGATATTAAAATAATTAATGTCAAAAAATGTGTAATAATTGTTTTGATGACCCGAGGTTTATTAATTTTTTTTTTTAAATCATACATTCATATTAAGCAAATTGTGAAAATTTGTCTTAATTCTGTAAACAATTTTCATTTTAATATCTATTTATTTTAAAGCGTTTGTATTTCAATATCGTCGGGCAGTGAAGGTAATCTTGACGATGAGGTAGCAGATAAACCAGTTGCTGGCCCAATTAACGTTCCAGCTAAAATACCAGCTCAAGTACCAGCTCAAGCACCAGCTCAAGTACCAGCTCAAACGCCAGCTCCAATACAAGCTAAAATACCAACTCCAATACAAGCTAAAATACCAGCTACAATACAAGCTAAAATACCAGCTCAAACACCAACTAAAATACCAGCTAACAATTCAGCTGCAGTTGAAATTAAACAAGGTCAAAATTCTAACCCTGTTTTTCTTACAAAAAGCGAAAAAATAAAGGCAGTATCAACAGAAAAACAGGAATTGGATGAAAAGATCAGGAAATGTACTAATCCAATTGAAAGAAGTGAAATGGCCAAGGAATCTAAACGTTTAAAATTTAAGTTAAAAAAATTAAAGGGTTTCAATCGAAAATTTTATAAAAAGAAATAAATTACCTATTGAAATTGATAAATTAAAAGCTCAGTAGATTGTATTTATGGCGTGAGAAGCATAGTACAAATTTATTATTTTCAATGGCATACATATTCTTCGCCTTTGATTAGAACAATTTGTTTTTGAATATTTAGAATGTAAGTTATTTAGGTACAATCATTATTACAATCCAAGTGCTTGAAGATGTTGGACGCATTTAAATATCTTTTCATTATGATGGGCACACAAAATCGCCCTTCAAGCTTTTAAAGGATTAAATAATGTATTTTTTTTATAACATTACAATTTGAAAATGTTTAGCTGTAGTAACATTTAAAAAAATGTAATTTTTGTTTAATTATTAATGTGTTTTGACTCTGGATTTATAATATAATTTCTATGAATCAACTAGTTATAATTTACAACTTGTAACTAGTCCAAATTTGTAGAAATTATTACTTTACTATTTTATTATATAAGCAATATATATAAATATATCTAATCATTCTGATAAATAAAAATGCATGCAATCGTAATCATGAAATGTTTTTTGCTGTTCAAATTAACATAAATAAGAAAGAAGTGTCTTTATTTTTCCTGTGACTTGGTCTATTTGAATTGTCTATTTTCTAGTGATCTACATTTTTTTCGTGTTAAGCGCTTTACCTACACGAAAACGAAAAGTAATTTTTAATTATTCATTAAAACTACAATATATTTGGTTTGTTATAGCTGAAATTCTATAAAACCGGTTCGTAACTACAACACAAAATTTATTTAATTCAAAAAACTAATTAAACATTTTTGATCTCCCTAAAAATTGATTTTTAATTTTTTCTTAACGAAAAAATGAAATATTTCGATATTTTTTCGTACGAAAAGGTAAAGGCGACTTCATGACATCGAATATTATGCCAGCATTTTAAATTCATACTGTGTCGTCATAGTTGTCATTTGTATGAAAATCAAACAAAACACGAGGTTTTTTGTATGAGTTGGCCGTCTGCGAATTTTTTTTCATAAAGTTGAAAATATTTTAACTCGTAGGGGCGTGTTTTGTTTAAATTTAATTGATGTGGTTGGTCGAGAGCATGAATTTAATATACTAGCATAATATTCGAAGTCATGAAGTCGCCTTAAACGAAAAAATGTTTCGTTCTGTTTTTCGGTATAGTAATTATAAACCGGTTTAATAGGATTTCAATACAAATTTATTGTAGTTTTAGTGAATAATTAAAATATAGTTTTCGTTTTCGTTTTGCTGTGGGTAAACCGCATTAGAGTAGATTATTTTTCAACTTTTAGAAATCAATTTCCAACCAAATCGAATATGCGAAAATATTGACGCGCATCCTCGATTTGGTTGGTTATGGCGTAAATCAATTTTGTTGACAGCAAGAGAGTTTCGAATCCAAAGGAAATATTAAATGAAACCCAAAATATTTTTAAACCATTAGTCAACTGAAATGACATGACAGGACAAATGTTCTTTTCTATAAAATGCATTTTATAAAATATAAAATTTACGTTTTGCGTTCTTCCATTTTATATGTATTTTGGGGATTTTATTTGAAATTATCAAGTGACGAAATATGTCGTTTCATGCAACGATAAACTTTTCATTCAACGCAAGAGAATACAAATTCTGTCACTTCAAGTGACGGTTGTCGCCTCAAGTTACAGATGGTGTCGACTAATGCAATTACCAAAATGGAACGAAGTCCATTTTGATTGTTTCAAAGAGTATTTTCAAGAGGACTTGTGACACATTTCGATATAAGTTATACCGATTGAAAAATAATTCATGGTTATAAAGTCCTGTTGAAGTCGTAACACCATTTCATGATAGTTAATACTTAATAGTTATTCCTGCGCAAACTAACTGCGTTTGCACGCCTTATTTTGGCCTTGATTTTGGATGATCTGATAGGATCCATACCAGAGCTCAACATCACATTGGTGATTGGAGTTTTTATTAGAACTGGTCAAAATCAATCAAATTTTTGCTAAAATATAGTTCCATACTCCTAACACGAACTATCAACGAATAATGGGGTAAAGATGATGTAGTTTGCGTCCGCATAAGGTTTTATTGTGGTTAGCTCATTCGTTCCTCGTAGAAATATCCACTTAAAAACAAAGACACACCCTCGTAAGACATACCGAAGTTGACTTGGTCAAGTGTTATAACAATGGGCGCTTATCCTTATCATAAAATGTCTATAAACGTATCTCAGATGACCACTATTACTGCCAATATTTTATCTATTATGTAAAGGATTTTTTTTATAGAGTTACACAAGTTTAAATCATAATTAAACAAAGAAATATATTTTTAATATCTATGAAACGGGCTTTATTGAATAGAAAATTGTATGACATTAATGTTTAAATATGATTTCGGCCATGTGGCCGCCACGGCTGGCGCGCATTTCGCCAATAACTCTTCGAATGTTGATTTCCAGGTGTTCAATTGTCTCTGGTTTATCGACGTAGACAAGTGACTTTACATAACCCCCAAAAAAAATAATCCAATGGGGTTAAATAATACGATCTTGGTGGCCAATTAATTGGACCGTACCCGAAATTATTCTTTCATCAAAAGTCTCTTTGAGTAAATCAATTGCAGCGCGCGCTTTATGGCATGTGGCTCCGTCCTGTTGGAACCACATGTCAGCAAGATTAATGCCAGCTAATCGAGGTACGAAAAAATTTCTAATCATGTCCCTATATCGCTCATCATTGACAGTAACATTCTGATCATCATCGTTTTTGAAGACATATGGACCAATGACCCCGCCAGCCCATACAGCGCACCAACAGTAATTTTCTGTGGATGTAATGGTGTTTCGACAAAAGCTTGTGGATTATCCTCACTCCAAATGAAGCCCATTCAACCAAAAATGGGCTTCATTCGAGAACAAAATTTTAAATGGAAATTCAACATCAATATCAATTTGTGCTTCAGCCCATTCGCCGAATTGGCTCTGATGTAAGTCTATTCATAATGAAATGTCAAACCAAACTAAACAAAAAGCAACTATCATCTGTTATAGGTTGTCAAATAAAGCAGTGTTGCCAACTCAAAGTTGTGAACCTATAAAAAAAACACCATTTATAATCAAAATATTATAGCAAAAACCCTTGTCTCGAAAAACTTTGGTGACCCCACGAATTACGTGTGCTAAAATGTGCATACATCTTATTTTTAAGTATTATAGAAGATATAGTGTAATTGTAATACTTAAGGCGTTGTAGCAAATAAGTGTAATACTTATTTGCTACAACGATTACAGCCCATTGAATGTTCAAGTTAGAAACAATAAATATGAGTGAATTAAAAATTACAACATATATTCGCAACACCAGTTTCATAGGCCTAATAATTTATAAATTTTTGACGTGTAAACCGTTTTTATATATTATACTGCGCCAAAAAAAACCGCAACACTAAAATTTTACGACAAAATACTCAATTTTTAACAATTTGTATCTTTATAAAATATCGCATTTAAAAAAATTAAAATTGGTGGTAACTTGAAGAAAATTTTGTCTACTTTCTGATGGTGGCGTTCATTTGGGGTTCTACAAAAATTGAGTATTTCTTCTAAACATTTTGGTGTTGCGTTTATTTTTTAACCCTATTGCAGTGCAATAGGGTTTCTGGTTAAAGGTTACTGAGACACATCCGGCAGTTATTAGTTTAGTGGAAAAGATCCATGTTTAAGGGAACTTTGGATTTAATGGTACAGGCAATGAATAAAATGGTAAAATAAACACCTAAAACTATAACTCAACTAAATTATTCAAGCCTGGACGATTAAAGGATTTCTGATAAATAATAAACGTAGAAAGCTAAACCAAGGTTTAATTAAAACGCTTAAAATGTTAGCGGAAGTTATAAATGAATAGAATTGCAAGATCTAATTAGAAATTATGTACAAGGTCAACGAGAAAATTATTCGACCAAAGTAAACGAATGATATAATAAAACCGGAATTGCCATATTGGTTATAAGATTCCTAAGATTCCTTTTACTGGTAACTAGTAGAATGGAAATTCAATGTAAAGGAGTATCTACCATCTTATGTCCATCTTGAATGGGGCATTTACCCATAGAGGGTGCCAGGCCCGTAGTGACTATAATCTTATGTAAGAAGATATCCCCAGAGAGTCGTGTTGCTTGATAGTGCAGTACTAAGTTTGTGGTAAACTCCATCTTAGACTAAATATAACCACGAGACCCATAGCGGACAAGTACCGTGAGGAAAAGTTGAAAAGAACTCTGAATAGAGAGTTGAACAGTACGTGAAACCACTAAGAGGTTAAACTGAATAGAGAGTTAAACAGTACGTGAAACCACTAACAGGTTAAACCCAATGAACCCGAACTTGTAAAAGAAGCCATTCATTGATATAATAGCAGTAAGATATTGACAAAATATACGATATCGTAATGGTTGATGGACATTTCAATCCAATGAATGAAGAAAATTAAAAAAAAAATGGTATGGATATAAATAAGTTGAGAAAATAAAGCATTCGAGTTGTAATATGAGTGTCGCAATTATTTATAATTGACCATAAATGCACACTTCAAACCAAACAACTTTAATAAAAATATTAAAAGGCCATCCCGATTAACTTTTGGCATCAATTCATAAATATCACTATAACCAGGAATTCAATGAAAACAATTGAATGATTATACGCCGGATATTCCTGAAATAACTACCATGAAAAGGCAAAATATTACTGATCAAAGGAGTTCTCGTTTAGCCCAGTTACTTATCATATTACCTGAATACTTAAGTAGATTTTCAAACGGCAGCATATGAAATATTTGTTTTGCTTATCATATTCATGATTCATTAGAATTCGACTCATGCCTCAACAAGTTGTATAAACTTTTAAATAGTTAATGTAATTTTTTTCTAAATAAACAAATCAATATTTCTAAAATTATTTATCACATAAAATATAAATAACTATTAGTATGTATATGAATATAAGTTGTTGTTTTTATTTAGGATAGGAAAGCACGTCAAATGAAAACTGCGCATGGCTTGCTCTCCGCTGCCCTTTAAATATGTACCTAATTTGGTTACAATTTAAATTAATGTTGAAGGTAAGTACAATAATTTTATTAAATACTGTTGATATAATTGTAATCACTAATTTTTGATTTTACATCAAAAAATATTCGTATTCGTACTGCTTCCGTTCCACGTTACATAAAATTTCATATTTTGTTAATCGAAATTTCTATACCAACATTTGAACTTTTATCTGTTGAAATTACTAATTCTAGTATCTCTTATTTTGAATTTTAACGTTAAGGACCCAATTTAATTAAAGCATCTCGAGTACTACAATGACCTCCACTTGGGAGCATTGAAACCAATCTGCATCTGAAATAAATTAAATTTCCTATCCCGAGCAGCAAACAAATAAATCAATATGGTTTGTCAACATTGTTATTTCCAGAACAAGATATCGATCGACTACGTTAAATAATAAAATGGCGTCAAGCCAATTTAAAAATGCATTTACAAAATTTTGTTCGTTTGGTATGAATCTCAATTAAAAAACAAGATGGAATCGGATATGTCACAAACTACAAGATCATATGTGTTTTGTAATAACTAAATATGGTTTGGTAGTCGAATCATAAGAATCTGTCAAATAAACAAAGGGTCGAAAACAGGTAAGTAGTTTCTTTTGTTTATTTTAAAAGATGATAAACCAAATTGAAGTCAGTTATGAATGTGGAAGTAAAAACATTTCGTAATCTTTCGTAAATTAAGAAGTCATGGTACTTTTGCTCAATTGAATCCACTATTTAAGTCGTCAGTTCTAATTACTTATTGGTGCTCCTCCCTTTATTTCTGCAACTCCGTTCAACCTATAATATTTGTAGTTTTGTTGCTCTATGTTGCTTTATCACTCGATTTAATATGTTGGCAGAGATTGTGGGTCAGCCTCTAGGCAGAACCACATAAAATTTTTGATAATTTGATTCTGCGCTAATTGAATAATCTGTCTATTTGTTGCACCTCGTAGTAATCCTCTTTCAAAAATTGTTAATAACCTGCAAAAAAATTTTAAAGCAAAAAGTGACAAATTTCACGTCTTCGTTGGTGCAAACCTTTCAGTTACTACCTCAGTTACATTGTGACGCACTTAAATCTTTCAATGCAAATGAAGACGTGTTCGTCTATTTTTTAATGCACAAGTAAATCCGAAGTCACTTGAACTCGCATCGCTTTAAAACATTCTGTTAAACAAATAAACAGTGAAAAAACAATGGTCACAGAGAAATGCACAAAATTAGCCTAAAATGTTAATAATATGTGTTCACAGGTCCACGAAAGTGAGTTAAAGGGTGCTGCAGATTTTAGCAGTAATGGAACAAATATCCATGCTGGAGATCGGTATTGTTGTATTACATTTCATTCGATTTTCCCAGTCTTAGATTCGACAGATTCAGTCAACAAATTGATTTGATTAACAGCAAAAATCATTCAATAATCCAATTGATTGGGGTTTCTGGTTTTACTTTTCTATTCCATCTGTTTTGGAACGAAGCTCTCCCGAAGTCTTTCGAATTTGTTTTTTGATGCCCTAGTTTATACAATATCCCGCCAAATCGAGGACGGACGACTACAAGTTCGCTTTAAGTATCCATCTGCAAATTAGGCCCCGAACCCAAACCTAACGTTTAAATACCATAAATGATTGCACTAATTGATCAGGCAGAACAATTAAAAAAAAAAATTAAATTATCTCTTGTCGCCTTTTCTACAAAATATAATTTGGTGCTTCAATTTGGTATTTACAAACTATGTTGATGTTTTTTTAAAGTTCTTTTATAATTGGCGCTCCTTCAATTTATATATACATATATATTTTCTTCCGGTTGCAAAGCGCATACGATAAAACCTCCACTGTGTTTCTAGTTAATGATTTTCACTGTTTGTCCTTTTAGTGGCCTACGTAGATTTGCTACGTGCTACACCAGTTTTAATTATACTGAATACAGTATAGAGCTTTTAACTTATTAAATTGCATATTATAGCTTTTGCCCTAATTAAATAATTAATGTATTTTAATTAATTGAGTCAATAATGGGATTAAATTGTTATATGGGACTTATCGCATTGAAAACTAATAATTATTAAATTATTCAGTTGCTATTCCGCCTTTTATTTTTTCACTATTTTAATGAGTGGCACAAAAGTTCTTGGCATCAGTTAAAACTTCTCTTTATGTTTTTATCCATGCACACTTGTATGTCATTGAAGTTCTCCAAATTTGTTTGCGGTTAATTTTCCACGTCCTACTTAACGCCGTCGCATCAAAATTCCTTTTACAACCCTCGTCGCTGGGATTCGAACCTGGTACCTCCTAAATCCAAATCCAAACAGCGCTACTTACAAGATATATAGAATAATAAGGTAATATTTTGCGCAGGTTTCATTCCTTCTTTCTCTAAAAAGGACGTTACTGAGGAAGTAAAGCGTAAAAGCAAACAATATTTAGTTGATTTTTTGAATTTTCAAACGACTATTTACACACTATCTAAATTTACCTACTGAGTAACGTAGAAGTCACAAATGAAACAGTGAATATATTACCATATTATTCTATATATCTTGCGCTACTTAGACACTGCAACAGTTTATTGCTATATAAGTAATTTAAATACTGCTTCATATAAGGAGCTATTGCCACCGACATCAAATTTTGTGCCTGCCAAATGGCATTCCTCCTCTCAGAGATTGCTGTACAATTTGCTTAGGATCGGCTCGCACAGTACTCGCTGTCCTGCTATTTCATGAACGACATCAGGTATTTTCATTCAATTCCTGATCTTGTAGTTGAATATAACGCGGTAAGTGTCGTCATCATCGCGTTTGGGTCATATATAATGCTCATGACTCTTCTCTCAAATGTCATTAACCTTCTTCATACTATTTCGTAAGGGTCCAGTTCCCACACCCACACATTGCAATGGGTCTGACCATTCTGAATTTGTACAACTTCAGCTCGTCGAAATTTGCAAGGTATTTCGGCAGTGGGCAAAAGGCATACAAAACATGGTACCCGTTGACAATACGCTGTTTTATATTCCCGTTCCACACAGTAATCATCAGTGACAAGGGACTCGAGTTGTCACTCCTTCAAATGTGTGGTCACTATACTAAAATCTTTGCGTCTTGGTCTCTAAAACCTATAGTGATCATATATTTTGTTTTGGACTCATTGATTTTGAGACCAACGGAAGCCAACAATTTTACAGGTGGATCCAGTAGTTCTTTAACACAGTTGCCATTCACTCCAATTATACACAGATATCATCTGCATATACCAAAACCTGGTTGAACTGACCCTACTTTTATGAAAGATAAATTCCAGCATGAAATTCTAGGCTTGCCGTACACCAGAGTCAAATGAAAAAATTCTTAGATAGCTTGTTCTTAACTTTGACTCAGCATTGTGATTGCATTACTAACATTTTAAATAAACGCACATATTTTTCAGGTGTTTTCAGACATTAAGCAACCGATAAGCTACGCCGATGGATTGAGTTATAAGCTTGCTGGAAATCCAAGAACACCGGATGTACGTCACGCGATGTTTTGTAATATTTAGAAAGAATCATCCTCAACGAAATCCTCCTTGGTAGTCTACAATTTTCTCCGCTAAGGGAGGGTTTGTCTCCAATATTATGTAAGACAGTAATTCGTACGCTGTGCAAAGAAATGCTATTTTATATACATATTTGGTATATTTTGTATGTCGTGATATTTTTGGCGTTTTCAGCGACCTCGTTTTTTAAGGATTGGGCATAACGCGACCAGTTTCATTCATTATGCATATCTTCGCTTTGTTATAATTATCAAATAAGATCGAAAGATATAGTTCCGCAAAGTAACCTCTCCGAATATCAGCTCAATCAGCTCAATGTTAATGCAATCAACCCCAGTCGAACGGTTTCACAGGTTGTTTACATTTAGAATATCAAAAAAGTGCTTCTTCCAAGTGTAGAGCACTGCATCGATGTTAACGCGGAGGTTTATATCCTGGTTCCTAACTGGGTTCATTGCTGAGTTGTTGTACTTTTAAGACTAGCTTTCCACCATTCACGCTTTTTCAGTCTACAAATTCGCGTGGCGGTTCTCTTAGTAAGCAAATTATTGACACGTTACCTAGTCGCATGCGCAAACTTGGCTTTCACATACATTTTTCAACTGCTTCAAAATCCAAAAAGGCCTTTTTTTACCTGGAACCCAAGAAGTAAACCCACATCAAAATTGCTGAAGCGGAGGTCTGGTTAAATTTTGGCGGTATCCTTATTTTCTTTTGTAGTCATTTTTAACAAAAAAGTGAGGTTAAGCATGCGGGTATTCAACCAGCGGTCCAATCTTTGTTTGGTCGTCTCCTACGACATGCCAAGGATGTTTGGATGGAATTCTAATGATGACAAGCTCGTTTAGAAGTTTTTTGCGAGACATGGGAGCGCTCCTAAGAACTCCTTTGTTACTTTTACTTAATAATAAATCTTACTAATAGAACTATGGGTATCGGCGTCCTTAACCTCACTTACTGCGTCTCTAAAGAGATATTTTTGAATCAACACGAATTGGTAAACGTTGTAAGTGGCGAGCCAAACGAACGTTTGTTTACACACAAATCGGTCTCCGGTGCAAGATTTAATTATTAATTTTGGCCAATGGCGAATATCGAACTCGAGACCGCTGCACGACTTGGTTAGCTAGTATCTTATTACCTGATAATAGCACATTTACTCAAAGTTATACGAATATTAATGTTGTATTTCTTTTATGGCCTTTCGATAGCTGTATGTGTAAGCTACGGGTTTGCATTTGATTAGCCAATCTGTGAATTATTTATTTTCTCTCGCCAACCGAATTAAAAAACAAAGATTTATTTGTACTTTTTGGTTATCTGAATGATTTCTTTTTGGTTATCTGAACGAGAGGTTGGTCCCAGAAGTACCCAACCTGACAAAGAAAACTCAAAAAATTTGGGGAAAAAATATCTTTATTTTTTTAACGATTTTTCCAAGTTAAGAAACAGAAAATAATCCGAGGGGGGCTAATCTGGTGAAAAAGTGCTTTAGGAAGGTATTCTAACTTTCTCATTTGTTTTGGCCATCGCGATAACGGAAGTGTGAACTGGCGCATTGTCTTTAAGAAACAAAACATTTTTCTTTGCCAAATGTGACCAAATGTGTTTCATCACATAAGTTCGCATAATAAGACGCGCCATGAGTTTGCCTGCAGATGGAACTGACTATATTCTAATGGACCTAATTCTTTGGAGCCGATTCTCTCCTTTCGATGTATTGTTTGACTCGTCCTTAGTTTCAGTCGAGAAAGGATGGGTCCATGTTTCTTCAATGGTTATGAATCGACGCAAAAACTCGCATTTATTGCTGTGAAACTTCAAATAAAAGCTCAATACTCAAATAAAATATCCTCACGATGCTATTTTTGTTCTATTATGAGTAATCGCGGCACCATCTTGCGCATAGTTTGTTCATGTCCAAATTATCAACCAATATGCAAAATACAGAACTTTTGAAATGTCTACCATGCGCTCTGTCAGTCCACGGTCATGCAAAACATTAGATTTTCTTCACCATTTTTGCATGGTCACCTCACTTGGTTCACCTCTAAGATGTTCGTCTTGGAAGCTCGTACGGCCTTGTTCAAACACTGCCATTCAATACTTTATTGTTGTAAACGAAGGAGCGGATTCTCCCAGAGTCGAGTCCAGCTCTGCTTTGATAATGGTTGGATTAAGGCCTGTCAAATGGAAGTATTGAATCATATAACGATATCTAATTTTTCAATTTTTACAAATTCACTGAGATCGTTCGCTATTGATGGCTGCCAAACAAATACCAAACAACATAGCGTCGTCAAACTTCACACTTACGTTTTATAACGTTGGTACTTTCTACCCTGGTAATTCTTTTCAAATAACAACGTAAATTATTTTCGTCGGAAGGGTACTCTGGGACCATATACGTCTCGCTACCGTACCCCAACGTCAAAATGGTGAATGGTAAGCAAAGCTGACCTATTTGTGTAAAAATATAGGTTGTACCAATCGTGATGAAGGAATGTTGTATTTTGCATTCCTCATAAAAAGATTTTTTATCATTCGGGATACTAAGATGGAAATTTTCGTATTAAGATAGATGCAGTATTCTCGCCTCTTTGATCGGTCATTTGTCTTATTTACTGAAGCCAAACAAATGTTAAATATTTTAGTTAATCGATCGTCCCATTAAATAATTCTCTATCCACTCAATAAGAGAACTATCAATATTTAGTGATGCGACTTTGATTCTTTATCAAATGATTTAAAAATATTTAGAGGGACGATCCTTATTGAAAATCTGATAAATTGTTTATGAACCGGTTGAATATTCCAATTAGAAGGAAAAATGACGGGCCTTTAAAATAATTTGCTAAAGTGTGTAGCAACAATTAAATGACAGCTGTTTAGGGAAATTGATTATACTCCATAAGGCCCACTTGCTTTATTTGGGTTAAGAGTTTTCAGATTTTTAGATCGAATATAAATCGCAGCTGGTAATGATTGGTTAGAAGAGAGAAAAGGAGAGACTATACGCGGAATCAATTTGAGGCGCTAATAAATTTGTGTTTGATTGACGGTGTCTTATCACTAAAATTCCTTTTTATTAAAA
Source organism: Tipula confusa (assembly GCA_963556175.1). NCBI lineage: Eukaryota > Metazoa > Arthropoda > Insecta > Diptera > Tipulidae > Tipula > Tipula confusa. The sequence continues at coordinate 187,110,494 of OY744476.1, read as the reverse complement.
AGATCAATTATTTGGTTTAGAATTTTGAGGTCATGGTTTAATTTAGACCTGATAATAATTTTATTAGCTTTATTTCGGGCTACTCTTAATTTTATAAGATTTTCATTAGATGAGTTAAGATAATTTAAGTGGGCACATTTTTTCTTGGAGATAGCAAACTTGCATTTAAAATTAAACCGTTGAATTTTGTACCAGCGATTTTTGTTTTAATTTGACCGTTTTAATGAGCTAAACATCATGTATTTTATGCATTTTGGATATTTAAATTTATGGCTTAAATTTGACAGTTTTAAATTTCGATTATTGGCTTCAATTTGATCGTTTCCATCATGTATTTTATTAACTAAGCCTTTATTAATTAAGCCTTATATTTGACAGTTTTGATGTGCTAATCATCATGAATTTTGGATATTCGATGTTTGGATTAAATTTGACAGTTTTATTGGGCTAACCATCGTGAGTTTTATGGATTTTGGAGAATTCGATTTTGGCTTAAATTTGGCAGTTTTGACGGGCTGACTAACCATCATGTTTTTTATGAATTTCGGAAATTCGATTTTTGGCTTAAATTTACAGTTTAAATTAAATTTCGAAATTTTAATAGGCTAACCATCACATACTTAATATATTTTTGAAAGTTCGATTTTGCCTTAAATTTGACCGTTTTAATGGGCTGCTAGTCATCATGTATTTTTTGGATTTTGGATATTTCGATTTTTGGTTTAAATTTGATCGTTTTAATGAGCAAACGACCATCATGTATTTTATGGAATGCATTTCTTTAATCATTGTAAAATCACTTAAAACCCTTTCAAAAGCACGCTCCCCAATCAAAATAAGAGTAAAACTGACTGAGACTGTGCCAATCTGCATATTTAAAATGCCAAATTAGTCTAGGGTGTAATAAGCTCCAAAGTAGGTTGGGTAATTAAAAACTTCTGTGGCCAACGCGTAATTAGAAAGATCTAGTGGAGCATTGCAATCATAATTCTCAGGCATAAGATTCATGGTAAGAAAATTCATTTCCATAAACAATTCAACATATTCACCGGTTTCATCTATTATGGTTACGAAAACCGTAAGCAAGAGTATTTTTGACAGGTGACAGGTAGATTTGAAGACAGGTAAATTTGAATGTGGTTTAACATCGATACAAAGAACAAATAAAATTAGAGTGAGATTGGATATTAATTTTAAAGTATTAAACTCAGAATTAGAGCCAAGTAGACTGATGTTTGATATTTTAAAGTGGATATCATTCCTTACAAATAGAATTTGTTCCCTCAATGTGGAACCAACTATAATATTCGCCTAATTTTTTCACAAAAAGTACCAGGTCATTCCGCCAAATTAAGGATTCGGAAACCTTTCTGTAAAAACAAAAATTAAAATTTGAAATTAAAAAAAAAAATTATCTTAACTTGTCAACTGTCTACAGTACACGAAATGTGCTTACAGAACCTAGTCTATGTGGCCATGAAGAAACTAAAATGAAAACATTTTCCTTTAGTTGAATGCATTGGTTCGTAACTCTTGATATTCACAGGCGAAGTTATTTTTCTTGATATTTATTCGAACGCGAATTGAAGTTGTAACCTAAGAATTAAAAAGAAGATAGTTTAAAAATACCAAAACTATCGCGAAGAAGCTGTGCTTTGCAAGACATAAAAATACAGTTGAACTTACTGAAGAGAATTAATTCTCTAGTAAAGGAAATTGAAGAAGAAAATCAAGGAGAAGTTCGTGCAATCATTGATGAGGTTTTTCGATAAGGATCGGTCTATCTAAATACATAAACATCTCGTATTGTACTTCAGGTCATGGATTAACGTTATTGTAAAATTATAGTAATGCGAAATGAAAGTAGGTCGCAGATCTGTCCCATACATTCTTTATTGTCAAGCTATTTATCTACTGTCTTAAAAGCGAATCACCTTAAACCGTTAGTCGAACTGGCAGATTATTTTTGTGTGATTGTAATGAATGAAAACAAAGTGAAAGAACAATTGGTTCCATTTTCGACCATTAATTTTTAGATGTATTATATTTTTTGGTCAATGTCGCGTATCGCCACTTGGTAAGTATCTGAAATATCGTTATAAGACTGGTCGGTTTAAATTATAGATATCGTAATATAATATCGAGGGTGCTTTTGATTATTGTTTTAACGGCACCGCAATGATACTGCGGCACATACGTTGCAAATCTCTTCATTCGGTAATGTATTTTAGATCCCGTCGACTGAAAGTAGAAAGATGGATTGTTAGTTAGAGAAAAAATAGTTCAATGCTTCCAGACGGATTGGTTATGATCTGTAAGGAAACAGAAAGCAGAAAACTATAAATACTTATTTCAGTACTGTTTGATTGTTACAACGAAAACCTGGGGTTTTCTTTCGCTCAGTATACAAAAGCCATATATCTGGTGAAAACTCATTTGAAAGTTTTACATTCTCTTCTGATATTACTTCAGTTTTACATTCTCTTCTGACATAGTTCTGGTTTTGCTGGATTATATATTTTTAATATGTCCTTACTTCGAAATTATTAAAATATGTACATATTTCAAATTAGGTGTTCAGATAAAAGGATGTATTTCATTCAGTTCATATAGAGTTTTTTTTCTTGTTTCATTGAACCCTACGTACCGAATATTTCTCTATTTAATTTGTTGTTTGGTCTTAGACAATTTGCTGATCCAAAAAATTTAATTGTTCAAAGATGGATTGCCATTACACATGACAAACTGTATTCTTTGCATTTTAAGCACTGATCACTGTGTAAATAGCACACGAAAATAATGCTTCTCCATGAACCAAAGTACATAGTTATACAAAGATATAGTTCCATTCATTTCCATTTTTAATAAGCATGTCTGGTTATTTCAAAAACATTCTCACTTCTGTAGATTACTCGCTAAAAATATAAAACTTACAACGAATTTGGCACCGTGGAACATGCAATGTAACTGTTTCATGGCTGATCACAGATCAACATATTTGCAGTTATAAAACTGAATTATGACTATACAAAACTTGAAAGCTTATTTAAGTTTAACTTGATATCCTTTTAAATTTTTATCATTTCCTCCAGAAAAGCAATGCACCTAATCTTAAAATCCCTTCAAGAACCTCATTTTGCATATACAGAATAGAATTTAATTTCGTTATGCCTCTCAATTAGTTACCACTACTAACTATTATGCTAGAAGTTGACATTAATAAAAATGTTTGTTTCTTTTCAGATGTTTCAGAACAGCTACATTAACAATTTGGCATGCAGAATATACTTTGTTCGGATATTATATTATCGGATTGCCTGTGGTCTCATTTGAAGTATTACTGTGGTTGTAGAGAGTATTTTTGGATATTTATGTAATAGGTAAGTAGCTTTAATAGGTAAGTATATTTAAAGTACTATATTTTTTATTATATTATAATATGGCTAAAAATGAAAATAAAGGAATTAAGAAATAAAAATAGTATAATAAAATAAGTGTTTTTATTACCAACCCATGTCTTTTTTATGTTTGTTCAGCACACTCTTTTGACAACATTACATGCTACTGCAGAAAGTGCGCTCAGAATGCCATTCCGGCTTCGGCATTAACTCAGCCCTGTTTCATTACCCATAAGGCTTGAAACACTATTTTCATCAAGATGATAGATAAAGATAACCTTCCAAGTGGATAAAAAACCCTGGAGTTCTCAGATATCACTCTTTGCTTTGTTGGTTCACTGTTGCCCTCTAAAGTTAACTTGAACGTAAATACATCTTCAAAAGCATTCCATTGAAGTCCTAATACTTTTGTCTCCATCAACGTATTGCGGAACATCAAAATTTCATCGGTATTTTTGGACTTCCATTTTCTCAAATTAAAACCTCCATTAAGTAATACTTTACTTATGTTTACTTTTAGATTTTAGCTTCTTCTACAGTATCCGCCCGTGAGATAAAATCATCAACATAAAAATCATTCAAAATTCGTGGAACAATATCTGGATACTCTTGCTGATTGTCTAAGCTCATCAGTTACCTCACTTGGCCACAGAATTCGCTGAAATTGCGTATCGTCTTCGTAAACCAAAACTTGATTATACATTTTTTCAATGTTTCCGACCAAAGCTATTTTGTGGTTGCGAAATCTCATCAAAATTGTCTCATTAAAGTTGGCTGTATGGTAGGACCCACCTGCATTGTTTCATTTAGTGAAACTCTACTGGAAGACTTTGCCGAGCCATCAAACACCACTCGCAGCTTGGTTGTTTCGCTAGATTTCTTGAGTACACAATGATGTGGCAAATAAAAACATCTCGAATCATTTATAAAGTGATCTGCTGATCTTAGGGGTACTTTATGCACGAAAAAACGTTTCAGTGTGCTGTCAATCTCAACGTCTAAGTGTAAATTTAACGTACATTTGTTTATTTGCAAGTCCTCACTTAGTCCCCACACTGTCTTTGTTGGTTATGCCAGATAAAATCCAACCGAACATAGTCCGTTGTGCAACTAAAGTATTGCTCGCGTTAGTGAGCCGACCATTTCTTAATAAGTAAAAAAATCGATCAGCACCTATTAAAATGTCCACTAGCCCAACTGGATTATATTTAGGATCGGCTAGTTTTAAATTATTCAGGAAATCCACATCATTGCAGGTAAAATTGAAACTTGGTAGCCTATTTGGCAGCTGACTTATTATTAATGCGTCAATTGGAATACTATCTTTTGACGAGTAGGTTGAATTCAAAGTGATAGTAGCCATCCCTCGGGTAGTCACTCTTCCTGATGTCAAGCCAGTTATAGAAATGCCGGCTTTGGATCGACGTAAGGTTAAATGCTGCATACACGCCTCCGTTATAAATGAAGCCTAAGACCACGAGTCTAACAATATCCTGCATTTTAGCATATGTCCGCGCTCATCTGCTATTTCCACTTCAGCCGTTGGAAGTAATGATTGGAAAGTAGGTATAATTTTAGTATTCACTGCAATGCCATCAGCTCTGGAACTTGCAGGATATTACCACTTATGGTTGTTTCACAGGTTGATGCTTGCACTTCTTCGAGGTGCAAAGTCAAATAGTGTTTTCGATGACATTTCCCGCACTTATATTTTGATTTGCATACGACAGACTGATGAGAAGGAGACAGGCAGTTAAAACATAGTTTTTTTTACTACTATTTGCTTGCGTTCAGGTATTGAGAGCTTCAAAACTGGTCACATTTTCTTAAATAAGGCTCTCCTGAACATAACGAACATACAATTTTCTCAACATGCGATATTAAAAAGCACCCGCTTTGTTGAAGGAGCCTTCTGTCTTTGCACTGAGTTGAGGCTTTCTAGCGCATCGCTTCTTTTATTTAGAAACGCCAATAGTTTATTCAAAGTAGGAAAATCCATCTCCGCGGTTTCATTCGATCATGCCTCTTTCGATTTACCGTTCAGCTTGCTTCTGACCAAAATATAAACAAATCACGCTCCTCCGCTTGCTCACCTAGAACCTTTAAGCCCCGTATAACCTCGTCTGAGGTATCCGATAGATGGCGGATAGATTTCGCGCAACTTGGCTGCAAGCTTGGTTGGGCCAAAAATCGCTTTAATAGCGTATTCACCACGTGTTTGCGTTTGTTATATCTGCTCTTTACCTTTTCCCAAGCTTCATCGTAATTGGTATCGATCACTGTAAGATGCTTGAATACGCATCTCCTTTGTGTAAGCATTTTAAATGTTGCAGTTTATGCACTTTGGAAATTCTTTCGTTGTTATGAACTAAATTTTCAACAAGGTCACGGAAAGATGGAAAATCTACGTAATTTCCACTAAAATCTGGAATATTAACCCGAGGTAGACGGACTTACAGTTTTAGTTCAGCATGCATTTCTTCAATTTTTTCCACTGCTTTCATGTTCGTTTCATCAAAATTACCCTTCATTGACCGCTCAAGGATTGGAAAGAATTTCAATCGTCAGCCAAAATCGTAATAAAGGCTTTAATCTCACTCACATGTGTGTCAGTCGTAAATTTTGCATTCTGAGTTTCTAAACTTCAAAGTTGAATCGCGCGTTGTTTAGCATATGAATGAGCTACGACACAATCTACCCAAATTAAAATGGCGATGTAACATCAACGACACGAAGTTAGTGTACAAGTAAGACTATTCTACTGTTGAAGTATCTCAGAATGCTGCGGGCTCCTTAAAATAAAAAGGATAGTTTTCTTCATAAAAAGGCAGAGGACGAAATAATTAATGACTAGACAAGTTTTCTAATAGAAGACTCCTGAAATGAGGAGGTCTTGCCATAGTTACAAATTTGATAGCGTATAAAATGAATAAAAACCAGCAACACAGGTGCAAGACAACTTCTTGAAAGTTCTGGTTCATCTTCAGACTAGCACTATAAAGAAAGTTAAAAATTGGGTGCTAAAATTGTACAATATCGACCAGGTGACCAATATCGACCGGTGATATACATCACCGGTAGTGGAAATGAAGCCTTCGATTATACGATAAAACTATTCTTATGGTTTATGCATCCGGAACCCAAGTAACTGGAAATTGAAATGACAAGGTAGGTTTACTTGGCACCTAGTTATCGCTTTTATTAGAACACAAAAAGTTTTAATTTTAGTGGGGGAAGTTATTTATGTTATTTTTACGTGACTTAACCTTTTTTCTATTTTAATTTTCCAGAACTTCCCAAGATACGAGTAAATGAGAATTTACACAATTTTGCATGTATTTTTATTTATGTCACCATTATGCCTGGGGTAAGTAGTCGCCCTACGAACGCTTCTCATACATAATTCGGTTACTGAAGCAAGTGGCCATTTAATTTATATCTTTATTATATTTTTATAGTCAATGGCGAGTATAGAACTCGGGACTGCGGCGGGTTAAGCAAGCACCTTAATCATCGTTATGCGACCGTTAAATTACATTATCGCTTCTTTTGTTATTCGCAGTAAGTAACAATGAACGAATTTAGAATAAACGAAATAAGTCTTCGGTGCATCAACATCCGGAAGTGTATTTAAACACAGCAATGACTAACTTATGCTCTGAAATTGTTGAATGTTTCGATTTCATGAATTTTAAAAAAGAAGTTTTTAAAAAAACACGCAAGTTTAGAATGTTATGTATGGTGGAGATCGTCTAGGTCGTCTACAAGTGGTTTTTGATTGTAAGTGAATATTTACGGATATGTGTTGACGATGATATAAAGCTCTATTTTTATCACTTTTGGAAAAGATTTAACTGTAAATCTTTCACAGTTCTTTTGCAGTTGCCTTTTAAAGTCGTACTTTAATTTTATCAGAAAAATCGAGGGCGCGCGATTATAAATTAAACGCTCCAGGTTTACACAAATTACCAAAAACTAACATTTAACATTTCAGCTAAAGATGATGTGCGCTAAGTGATGACTTACTTATATGGAGTTTAAAGATATGTGAGAAATTTATAGCCTACCGACAAACTCAAGAATATACTCAAAAATTATGTACATTAATTACTTTCCTGAATCAGACATTATATATTCGTCACAGTTTATGGTTTTGTAAACGTTCAACACGTTGTTCATTATTAATGTGACCAACACAATTAATAAAATAAATAATAAATAAAAGTCAGTGTGTAATAATAAATAAAAGTATTTTTTAATATTCCTGGTGAAAGAAATGCTGATGCAATGGGGATCACTGCTGATCAATATTAGAACGATGACAGCATTGATCGATACTTTATCAATATTCGACGGTATAGTATATTGTAGTTTTTTTTGGATAACTCCATTCATCATGTCACAATACATGGCCGTGCTTTTAAATATTAACCATTTGTTTGATATAATAAATTTTGAAATGTATCAAATTCATCGACGGATTAAACATATTGAGCGACCGGAATTATTATTTCGATATTGTGATCAGATGGACAAATTATCGAAGCTTCATGGTCAAGTGACAAATGTTATACAATTTATAACTAAAAACTATTCGGTGCATTTACTTCTGCAAATTGGATTATTGTTGCTTCTGTTTATGGAAATAGTATTTTTGGCCCTTTTACTCTATTTAAATGGTGCAAAAGAGGAAATATTGATTAATACGTTTATCATGATCGCATTCCTGTGGATACAATTTTATTTTTATGTTAAAATTTTTGACATGACTGTAGCCAAATCAAGGGAGACGGCAAAAATATTACACGAGATTATGGAGCATCGAAAACCGGATGAATTATTTACGAAAGCGGTAAGTCAAATAGATATCGATTGCCTAAAAGTTTAATGAATATTCAACGGAGAAATTTAATTATCATTGCCAACAGGAAAAGCTTGAGTTATTTTCCATCTGATACATTGCTTTGCCTCTCATTAAGGTTATATGTAAATCATGGTTATATCATATTAAGGGTACTGTAATTTGGACAATGAATTCTTAGATGACCTGTAAAAACCGATTATCATTATTAAACGATTTATATCCTAATAAAATATTACTCGGTACATAATTCATGTCCAATTTACGTCATACATTAAAATTGATTTCAGGTGTTTGATTAATTGTTAAAGTTTTTCGACCAGTTTTAATGTAAGACTGCACTAAAGAACATCAAAATGAAAAATGTATTCAAATTCCATTCAAAATATACAACTTACATATTTTATTACATGTATTGGTTCGCTAAATTAGTTGGATTTGGTTCTTATACATATAACAGGCGAACCAATCGTTTCGAATCGTCGACCACAGCTTTACTTACTAGCATTGTGCTAGCTTCATGTATAACATATATGTCGTTTGATTTTTCTTATACATTGGATAAACGTACATCGCACCTCTTTAAAAATAAACTTCCCGGCGCGACAGGCTTTATAAATAAGTTTATATTCAAACAATTATATTATATAACGATAATGGTTTGTTATGCTGTAACGTTTATGTTGCGACATCGTTTAATTCGGGCATTTAATAAAATCATAAAATGTCATGAGCTAATTATTTATGAATTTCGTATGAAACATTACCGGTTGAGCCGGCCATATTTTCTAATGTTTTTTGTCAATGAGATTGCAAGTTTAGTGTTGATTTGTGTACGAACCATAAATATTAAATCGATTTATCGTTTTGCTATTACATTACCGGGTGCATTCGTAATGTGTTCTCAAATTTTTCTAATTAACACTATATCGTCACAGTGTATGGCCGGTGCCTTGTGCTTAATTTATTACTTCGATACCATAAACGCTGAGCTAGCAGAGATCGCAGATCATACTGAAAAAAAATCCCTATGCAAGTTAACACGAATGATAGTATTACGTGATCGTTTAGATCGATTGCATTTGTTACATGTCAAATTGTCACGATCGACAAAATATTTCATTAACACGTTTTCGATTGTGACATTTTTACGTTGCAGTTTTCTATTTTTGTATGTCATTATGCAAATATTATTTGTCACAATCGTATTGCGCCGCAACACTGTGGAAGTAGATAAAATATTGACATTAATCTTGAGTGCGGCCATATTTGCAATTCAGTTGTTTTTGTGTATTCGGATTATAAGTATGACTGCCTACAAATCGATGTATACAGGAAAATTGTTACATGAAATTGTAACGTTACGGGATGATATATTCGAAGTGACGGTGAGTAAATTCTTTTTAGTAAATTTTTAAAAGTTTTACACTTTTAACACATTGACTGGTTCAATGTTAAGATATATTATAAATGTAATAGTTCTAAATCGAAAATTTCCAAAATCCACAAAACAAAAACATAATAACGGTGGATTCTATGACCTATTTAACTGCTCTACTTTCCTATGAGACTATTGTTGCTTAAATAGTGGGAGCCGGATTGTTCTCAGCTGTGGCTCTATTCTCAGCTTTTGATGGGCATTTTAAGAGCAACCTATCCATTAAAGACGTGCAGGTGTAAAATAAAAAAGATTCACACCGTATATACAATTCGATATATGCTTTCGCCTTTATTCGTACTGACAGTATATACTGTAATTTGCAAGTTGCCCAACAAGCAAAGTGAGTGCGACCGCGTTGTAATTTTCTTTCTAATCATTGTTAGTAGTAAACCACCTTCCATACTGAGACCATTAAAAAGTATTTTAATCTTGTAAAAATAAAAACGTGTTTATTTTATTCTTTAACCATTTTAATAGGTTATGGGCCTAGATTTAATTAAATAATAGTTTTAAATAGTTTTTTTTTAATTCTAAAAATCGTACGCATAGTAAAATTTTGAAGGTAAAGTGCGTTGTGTTTCGTATATTGTGAAATGATTTGGTTCATCGGTTGCCCCGTGCATTGGACATTTTATTTTTTTAATTAATTTCACTATATTGGGCGAATTAAAGAATTATGGAATCTAATAAGTAAAACCATTTGATGGTTCGAATTTCTCGAATTGGAAATTTCGAGTTAAAACATAACTAGAAGAAAAGAGTTTAGAAAAATTTTTAACGAGTTCATTGGACACATTGTTGAGAGATGTCGCAGTTGATGCGAAAGATAAAGTTAAAAGTGAGAGGATCAGAGACACATTGAAATGTGATGAGAAAAGGTGTAAATCCATTTTGGTGCAATGTATTGGTGATCCTCAACTGAAGTATATTAAAGACAAACAGTTCGCGAAGGAAATATATGATACATTAATTGGTGTGTTTGAGCGCAAAAGTGTTGCCGGTCAGTTGTTGTTGCGAAAACAGCTTTTGACAATGCAATACAAAGATGGTGATGACATCAACGAATATTTTTGCAATTCGATCATACTGTGCGTGAACTGAAGTCGACTGGCGCCACATTGGAAGAACTTGACGTTGTCTGTCATCTAATTTTAACATTGCCAAAAAGTTTCAGTAGCTTGGTTACAGCGCTGGAAACAATGGATACAACAAAGATAACAATCGAATTTGTTAAAAGTCGTCTTTTAAACGAGTGTGCAAAGCGTGCTGCGTGTGGAAATGAACGTAGTGGTAGATCAAGTCATTCGATGGCAATGCAAGCAGATCGTTCAAAGTTTATTTGTCACAGATGTAAAAAGCCAGGGCATATAAAAGTAAATTGCAGAGTAAAATTGTCAAAGAAAAATGTTGTGTACAATAAGAAACGTGTTGGTGCAAATTGTGCTGAGAAAGATGATAATCTAGAGTTTTTGCTTTGTGAACAACAGGATGTTATTAGTGAGTCAGGAGGGTGTAACGGCGATGTTGCGTCATGCTGCATGGGTGCCAAAACATCAAAGAATGGCAGTGATGGTTTTGAAGAGATAAACTTTGTTCTTGATTTGGGTACAACACATCATATCGTTAACAATTAAGTATTTTTCAATAGCATGCATAGAATTGACCCGATAAGTATTTCAACGGCAAAAGCTGGCGCATCAAAAGTGGCAAAGCAATAAGGTGTTATTTCCATAAAGACATTTTTCAATGGTGATAATTCAACGAAAATGATTCAAAACGTTTTATTTGTTGAGAATCTTAAATGCAATTTGTTGTCAATTCGTCAATTGACTGACAAAGGTTACAAAATCACTTTTAATGGTGATGTTGCATTTATTTCTAAGAATGGGAAAAAATGTTCACTGCCAGTCGTAATGGTTAGCTATACCATACGATTTTCATGTTGAACGAAGTGTGTTTGAGGGGATTGCTGGAGTGGAACAATTAAATAAGGCATCGCAAAATTTATGGCATTTTCTTCTGGCACATTTGAATGTCAGCGACATGAAAAAGATGGTAAATCAAAGCACGGCGATTAGATTGGAAAAATTTAAGGTAAACATCGATGACAAGTTTTGTGAATCTTGTGTAACTGGTAAGCAAACGAGTTTACCATATCCACGTAGAAAGGTAATCCGTTCTAAACGAGTTTTAGAATTGATTAACACCGATGTCAGTGGTCCAATGAGTGAATGGCGTATGACAGTTCGAGGTTTTTAGTTGGCTTTTCTGATGATTTTTCACGTACATCCATGGTATACTACATGAAAAAAAAGTGAGGTTTACGATAAATTCAAACAATATGTGCTATGACTGAAACGCAACATGTGAAAAGAATTGCGAAATTAAAATTGGATAATAGCGGAGAGTATTGCTCAAAAGAATTAAAACTTTTTGTGTCAATAAGGGTATTCGGCTGGATTTCACGGTACCTTACAATCCGGAAATGAATGCAGTATCTGAACGTTTTAATCGTACTGTGGTTGAAAAAGCAAGAACAATTAAAAATCATTCACGAACAAGTGCTGTTGGTAAACAATTTGTAAGCAAGACGCCTGCTGAAATTTGGTATGGTAAAAAGCCGGATTTGTCGCAACTTCGGGTTTTTGATTCGATTTGTTACAACTATGTACCAGAAGAAAATCGTACAAAGTTAGATGCTAAATCATCAAAGTGTTACATGCTGGGATGTGGTTTATCGTCATACACTTATCGACTATGGGACATCGAAAATAACAAGCTTGTCATAATGTGATATTCAGCGAGAAATCAATTTTCGATCGTTTGAATTATGTCAATATATCCAATTCAGAGGCGGCAGGCGATGACATCGGTAACATAAATGATAATGCCCACAGTACTTCGAGAAGCATGGCTAGCAACAATGAATTGTGATGATCGTTAAAAAAAAAAACCAGATCGGTACGGATATGAACCGGGAACTTGGTTAGCTGGTTATGCATTTTCAGCTGAGGAATTTGTGCAAAATGATCCGGTTACGATGAACGATGTAAGGAAACGTGCTGATTGCCCAAAATGGGAGATGGCAATTAATGATGAATTTTCATCATTGTTAAAAAATGACACTTGGTCTCTGTGTAAGTTACCAACTGGTCGTAAAGCTATTACATGCAAATGAGTATTTACGAAGAAACTTAAATCAAATGGCAATGTGGACAAGTACAAAACATGACTGTTGCTCGTGGTTTTTCGCAATAAAAAGGTTTCGACTACAATGAAACGTATTCACCAACGATCAAGCTATCAACTTTTCGAGTTTTATTGTCAATCGTCAATCATTTTGGATATAAAATGCATCAGATGGATGCATCTGATGCATTTTAAAATATGCATTTCTGAACGGACAATTGAAGGAAGATATCTACATGACACAACCAGAAGGGTTTGTGAAGGTAAATCAATGGTTTGCAAGCTGCATAAATCATTATACGGATTGAAAGTTTGAAAAAGGCTTCACGTGTGTGGAATGAGCGTTTTAATCAGTTCATTATTGAAATTGGTTTCAATCGTTGCAAATCGGATCAATGCTTGTATATAAAATTTGAAAAAGACATTGTTTAATGAAATGAAAAGAATGTTTTAATGAAATTTGAAATGAACAACTGTAAATCGGCGACAACACCGATTGAAAATGGTTTGAGCAAATTGTGTTTTACCAAATTGTGATAAAAATAACTTGACTGATTAGCCGTATAGAGAGCTCATTGGATGTTTGACGTATGCCACTCAAACAACTCGACCAGATTTATGTGCATCAACGAATTTTTTTAGTCGATTTCAAAGCTGTTGTACTGATGAACACTTCATGTATGCGAAACGTATTTTGCGATACATTCAGGGAATGGCTGAATTGAAAATGGTTTACCATCGCAAAACTATAGTTGATTTTTTGACGGGATACGCTGTCTCTGACTGGGCTGGTGATAAGAACGACCATAAATTAACATCAAGTTATGTATTCATGGTATTTGGCAGTACAGTTAGTTGGCTATCACAAAAGCAACCGACTGTCAGTTTTTCGTCAACTGAAGCTGAATATTTGGCATTGGCAAAGTGCATTTGTGAAGCAAAATGATTACGCTGTTTATTGAACAAACTTGGTCATCGTTGCATATCATCTACAACGATATTCCAAGATAATCAATCGTGCATCAAAGTAGCAGAAGAGCCACGAGATCTTAAACGTATGAAGCATATTGATGTAAAATATAGTTTCATTCGAGAAGCTGTCGCCAACAAGGAAATCAAGTTGCAATATATCTCAACCAACGATCAAGTTTCGGATATTATGACAAAAGGACTCTTTTTTTTGAGAAACATCGTAAGAGTTTAAATTTATGCTTTAAGTTTTAACTTTAAGGAAATATGTATTTTTATTTATTAGAGTACACGTTTAACGTAGAGTTCATAGTTATAGTTAAGTTTGATTCATTTTGCTTATTAGGTAACTGATCAAATTAAGAGGCGGTGGCAGTATATACTGTCATTTGCAAGTTCCCCAGCAAGCAAAATGAGTGCGACCGCACTGTAAATGTCTTTCTAATCATTGTTAGTAGTAAACTACCATCCATACTAAGAGCATTAAAAAGTATTTTAATCTTGTAAAAATAAAAATGTGTTTGACAATGTAGTAATTACATCAATAATCAATTTACGGGGAGTCTGAATTTGAAAACACGCTAAATATTTTTCATAAAGCTGTATTTTTGGCACACCAGCGGGTGTCATAAATGACGCTTTCGCATGTATTCATTCGTTGATATGAATCTTGAATAAATATTCAATATCGTTTAATAAACTAAACAAAGGAACCGATACACCACCGGCCTACTGGGAATTTGCCCGATGATCAATTCGTCCCTGGCTGCTCGGCATAAAGATTAACTTGACTTCTTCTAGCTGAATTGAATAAAACGAAGTGATGGTAAAGTCGAGTCGTACAGAGCATGATTTCGTATAATGTACGGATGCATTTCACGCATGTATAAGGTAGAGCGCGATTGAAAACCCATCGTTATGAAGAACAACTTAAAATTGCATTTATATAATTTATTGCTAAGTGTACTAAAATATGGTTATTAATCAATAACTATCGTATATTGACCGGTCATTTATTACTTGAATTTTTAATGAATTCATAAATTTTCGATGATTTGGAAAAAAAACGCATAAATTCTTAGTTCCATATGTGTCGGTGGAGTGAACCCTACAACCAATTATCTGCACAATGTTTAAAATACGTTACGAGCACTACACATATATCTTCATTTTTATGTATTCGATTATGAAAATCCTCGGTCTTGGATGCTATACGTATGATCGAAGTATGAAAAAATATCGATTTTCAAAACTGTCAGTCATTCAAACCATCGTAATGGGATGTCTAGTAATGTACATCACAGTATTATCGCGCATCATAGCACATAACCGAATCCAAGTTTACATCACAACTATGCTGCCGAAGGCGACAGTGTTTGCTTATTATATACTTCAAGATGTCTTAACAGCTTACCTTAATGTAATCATTTGCTATACAGGACCGATATTATTTCGCCGCGAATTAATTACGGCCTATAATAAAACAATAAAGTGTTGTCGAATATTTTTTACTGAATATGGTGACAAATATTTAACGTTAAGTTATAAATATTCAGTGATGTTCGTCATCAAAGAAATTCTACTTCTGATAATATTTTTTGTGACGAATGTTTTGGTTATGAAAGCGGCCGTATTCGATCAAATGACAATTTGGCAAACAATGGGGATTGCATATTATTTAACGCTGACCAAATTGATTACAGTCAATTTTACTGTCGGTCTTATGACATGTATTCATTTCTTTGACATACTCAATGCCGAACTAAATATAGTTCAGACAGACGCATCGGTTGCATTCAAAAAACTGCATAAAATACAAAATGTTTGTGATCGATTGGATACTTGTTTGCGACATTATAAAATGGTTTCTAGAATAGCTAAAATGTGGCGTGATGCGTATCAATTACATTTCTTATTTCAAACCGGTCTCCTGTTTATAGACATAACGTGGTCGCTGTATGTTTTAATCTTTCTAAGTACACATGAGTTTTCGGTGAATAATCCAAAAGTAACGTTAGCGTGTACTTTAATTGTACATTCACTTCAAATATTTTTCTATATACTGATAATTGAATTGCTCGAGCAGAAGGCCAAGGCGTCGGGCAAGATTTTATATCGAATGCGAGTTACAAAAGTGGCAAACGAAACGTATTGGAGAATGGTAAGTTTATATACATATATAAATATATAATTTTTTTAGAATGTAGTTGATAGCATGCATTTTTGTTAAAAATCTGTGATGAGCTTTTAATAGATTAGATCCAACAATTATCACAATCGCGGTCAATGTTAACCTACCTAAGGGATTAAACCCTCGTTGTTAAGCTATTGGTCTTACCATTTGTATCTCAATATACGAGTCATCATCACTCTTTGTGCTTTCACGTTCCATTTGGTTGACTGTCTTTCGGGTTTTGTCTCATTTGGATTTTTTATTCTTCAACCGTTTTTCCGATTCCATACTTAATCAGCAAGTTGAAAAGTAGTTTTCCTTGTTGCCATTTAAGCAGGATATTTCTCTCTACCAAATTGATGCGTTCTAGCACAAAATTTGCCAGTGCTCTCCTATTCTTTTTAATACAATCTTAAGATCATCATTTTTTGTAGCATAAACACATTTTCTTAGACGTCACCGACTATTTGATTTTGATGGGCTGTATGAAAATGTTGATGAAGTTAATGCTAAGCAGAGCTGAAAACTTGAAAAAGAAATACGGATGTTTCTCGATTAAATTTTAATTATGAAAAATCTTTTATTTAGCTTTATGATCAGGAGTGAAGTTAGCTACAAAAGTTAAATACAGTGGAACATATATGCAATGATTCGAATGCGTTCAAAGCTTATTTCCAATAAATGTAACGTTTTCTTGTTTTTGGAAATAATCTATTATTGGCCAAAATTTTACTAATTTTACAAAAATTAGAATTATTTTTTACGAAGATTATCTCCTGTAGAAGTAATAATAACTTTAACATCAACCAAATATCGAACGATGTCCTATAGGTTCTGCAAAGAGTAAGTTTAATGAAGTTTTGAAATATTCTGAAGTTTTGATTGTAACGTTGCTATTTTCTCGTTAACCTAAAGCTTAAGATTGATAAAACTGCTGATATACTACGGGGTCAGGTTACATTTAGGAACGATTTTACACGGAGTCCAAATCAACATCAAATTTGCATAGGGTACAAATTATCATTTGTCAATGTTATATGTCTATGAACTTAGCACTTCCATGTTTATGTATTATATCTATGATCGACAAGTAGGGAAGGGAGTTGAGTGTTTGCAGGGAAACTAAACAAAAAATATGTAATAAAAACCTCATGTTTATAAAAACTTAAAGTTAATTATTTGATAATAATAATTATTTTATTTTGTGGATAAAACATCCACAACATGGTGTCGGATGTGTGATAAAAAAATTTCAATAAAGAAAATATATTGAAACGTGAATATATTATTTTATTCGTGATTAAAAAAATTAACATAAGTGAGGTTAAGAAAAAATCAAATTAACATAAGTGAGGTTAAGAAAAAATCGCACGCGGTTGCTACATAAAAAAATTTTTTTTCCTAGTGGAAATACTAATAAATATATATATATAAAAAAAAAGTGAGTGAGTTGGCTGAGACAATAAAATTTTTCACAGCTACGTGCAATAACATCAATAAAAATATGAAATTAGTCAAATTATTATATATATATATATATATATATATATATATATATATATATATATATATATATATATATATATATATATATATATATATATATATATATATATATATATATATATATATATATATATATATATATATATATATATATATATGTATATATATATATATATATATATATATATATTATAATTAGTATCAAGAGACCATCAAGAGAACACATTGTCAAACAACAAGAATAGACGAAATTTTACTGGAACTTGGTAAAGCGAAAGTTTTTAGTACTATGAATACCAGAAAGGGATTATGTAAACTAAATAAAAGTAAAATGAATCTTTGTCGATCGGAAGTAAAATTATTTGGACACATTTTGTCAAGTGAAGGTCTAAAAGTGGACGAGTCAAAAGTCACGGCTATTAAGAATATGCCATCGCCAAAAGATAAAGGCGATTTACTCCGATTTTTAGGTATGCTGAATTATTTGGGCCGATACATACCAAATCTTAGTACAGAAAGTGCTCTTCTTCGCAAGTTAACGTTGGATAAGTAAACGTGGTTATGGTCAAATGACAAAGAGAGATAATTTGAAAAATTGAAATTTCTAGTTAGCGATATCAAATTATTAAAATATTTCGAGATTGGTATACAATTGACAATTAAGTGTGATTCGAGCAGTACTAGACTGAATGTAGCAGTTTTCCAGGAAAATCAAATATTAGCTTATGCGTCTAGATGTTCCAGAAGATATCCAATTAAATTTTAAATATAAGCATGAGCTAGCATATCAAAATGGACTCATTTTTCGAAATGTAAAAATTTTAATTCCATATAGTCTTAGAAAATTAATGGTGAAAAAAGTTCATATAGCACACAATGGCATAGAAACCACAATGAATTTAGCAAAAGATTATATTTTCTGGCAGAATATGGCATCAGATATAAAAAAAAGGTGCAAATGTGCGACATATGCATTAGATATTCTAATTCACAGTCACATCCACCTATGCAGACTCACGAAATACTAATGTATCCATTCCAGTTTGTGTCAAAGGATGCTCTAGTATATATAATAGAAAATCGTATTTAGTTACCCTTGATCATTATTCAGATTTTTTCGAGTTTGATCTATTAAAAGATTCAACACCAAACTCGGAAATTGAAATCTGTAAGCGAAGCTGGGGATTTACACATGTAACATCATCACCACATCATCAAAGAGGAAACGGAAAGGCAGAATCATCAGTAAAAATAGCTAGACAATTACTAAAGAAAGCAGAAAATTCTAATGAAGATATATGGTATTGTTTACTGCATTGGCGCAATTCTCATAATAAAATAGCTAGCAGTCCTGTGAAGAGATTTTTTTCACGTAAAACCAGATCCGGAATTCCACTGTGTGTGTATCCACTGTGATCTGTATGTACCAAAAGTGGTTGAAGATGTTCCCGAAAAACTTGAAAACCGTCGGCGTGAAAGCAGGTATTATTATGATCGTAAAGTAAAGTGCCTGCCAGATTTAAACATAGGACAATCTGTGGTATTTCAAGTTCATCTACAGATATATCATCCAGAATAATTGGTCGATAGGCGTTGTCGAAAAACAATTGAAAGATCGACCCTATATTGTGAACGTTAGTGGCTCCACCAATAAACAGAATATAGTAAACATCAAGCCTTTCAAGCCAAAAGTAAATGTTGTTACACAATCCAACAATATAAAGAACATGCCAATTGATTCCAATTCAACTTTTATTGTTAATTTTGTATTTTGGAAAAAAAGAAAGATGTTATGTCTATGGGTTTAGCACTTCCATGTTTATGTATTATATCTATGATCGACAAGTAAGGAAGGGAGATGAGTGTTTGTAGGGAAACTAAACAAGACCTATTTAATAAAAACCTCATGTTTATAAAATTTTATTTTATTTTGTGGATAAAACGTCCACAATAGTCAATAAATGTCAAAAAGTATCAACCGACGGTTTGTATTGGCGAGATTTTCTATAAACCGCATCTCTAAAACAACTTCTTTAACTACTTGTTACGAGTTGGAGCGAACGATGAAGGTCGGCCTCCCAATGGATTATTGTATCTTAACCATCGCTATACGACTGGTCACATTTAATAGAGTTACATTAATAGATTCATAAATTATGTTTAAGCACTAAATATCGATTTGTGTTTGTGTATTAATAATTATCATAACTAATATAATTACCCATCCATAACATAGCTAATAGCTAGTATATTAGCATAACTATTGGAAATAAATCAAACAGTATACCTTTAACTGTTCTGAAATGACCACCAATTCAATAAAAACGTCCTATCGCTTTCTCTTTAAATATTTATACTATGGATCACGCATATTCGGCATAGGACCATTGGTTTTTGATTGGTCCAAAATTCAATTCAAACCATCCAAACTAGTCATAATTTATAATATTTTTGCCGGTACAGTATACAGCTATCTTATGGCTGTATCAAAATATCAATTTAACTACGAATTTGCTAACCTCTTGGGTGAATTTATTCCCAAAATAATCACTTTCATAATGTACTTTTTTCAAGATTTTATTGTAATGAATTCAACTTTTTTAGTTGCTTATGTACTGCCATTAGTTAATCGCCGTTACGTAATTTATGTGGCAAATAAAATTTGTGCATGCAACAAGTTGGTTTATTTGCATTGCCGTTATTTCCGATTGAGTCAAAAAATTCTTATCATATTCGTAGTGAAAGAAATAATTTTTAATTGGATGCTACTCGTTTTGGGCATTATAAATTTTCATGTTGGCCTGCCAAATGGTGTGACAGTGTTCAAATCGATTTGGATTTGTATGCCAGCATGTTTACTGCATTTTATTCTATCACAATTTATTGCATGCATAATGAATATGATTCAACTATTTGATAGTGTTAACGATGAGCTTATGGATAGTTTACATACTGCGATCGATCCTATTCGAATAAACCAAATGTTAATCCTCCATACGGAAATTATGAAAACAAGTAAATGTATTGGTCGATTATATGCTAAACCATTTTTACTGCAAATAATAATGCAATTTCTTAGTTTGATTATAAATTCGTATTGCGTTATAATTTCGGTGGGTTGGCCTAGTTTTCCCAAAGGAATAGTTTATGTTAGTTTATTTGAACTAGGATTATTGGCCGTTGAAATTTACTGTTACACAAAAACTGTGCACTTGTTGATGGAGAGTTGTGAAAATACTGGAAGAATATTAATGCAAATGAATGCGACTAGTGAAATGGTGAGTAGACGGCTATCGTTAACAATAAATGAAATTAAGTAAGTTAATTGTTAAACTAAATTTTAGTTTGCGTACGAAAGGGCTTATAACTTGAACTAAAATTTTGTCCGAAATTGTTTGTTTTTTTTTTTACTTGATAAAACTTTTAGATTTTTTAACTCTTGTTTACATTTATTATAAAACGGGATGGGAAAATCTAACGGTATTTGAACAAAGATATATAATAAGGCAACCTTTACCACGGTCCTGTCAAACATTTCAACAAGAGAAAAATTACAGCTTTACAGTCTAATTTAGTAACTTTTAAAATGACTTTTTTTGATTTAAACCGCAGGAGCAAATAATAACCAAAACGAACTATTACAGTTTGCTTTTGGTATTAGTTTATCTTCTTTGGCAGTTTAAAACTTTCTTTTGTATTTTTTAGGATCTTTTCTATCTGTTCTGAGGTCGAAGCACACTCATTTAATACCCAGATCTTTCTACTCGTCCTTCCAGTCGAAATTTCACTTCGATAGGTTTATAGAATCTCATAGGTTTAGTCAACGTTCGAAATGTTTGCTCGGATAATTATCTGCTGATACCACTCGAATTGAATAATCTTTCAAATTGTTTACTACTGAATTCGGTTCCAATATCACATCTAAATGTTTTGATTTGTTTACCGATCTGCTTCTCGACGTACGCTTTGTATTCACAAAGTTTGGGAAAAACTTTATTCCTCGATTTGATGAAAAATGCATGAGTCATACGGCTGAAATCATCCACCAAAACGAGCATTCAATGTTCAAGCGATTTGGTTTGCGTTGGTCCTGCCAAATCAGCGTGAACGATTTGAAGTAACTCACTTGCTCTCGATCTAATTTTGTTGAATGCCAAACGCGATTGTTTTCCTTTGAGAAACGCGACGCAAACGTGATCGTAATTGTTTTCGATACATAAAATGCCATTATAATCGTCAGATCGTCATTTGCTCAACCGTCGATGCCATATTTCATCGTTTTACACGATTTGTGCCCCAACTTTTGATTTCGATCTGAAAAGAAATTAACGCCATGTCCTTGTTTTGCCTTTTGACGGATAATAAAAGCTATAAAAAAAATTTTTTTGCTGTTGTTTTGGTAAAATATAAATCCGCTGAATCCTTCTTCCCCGAAGCAATACAACTAAATTCGCTATCAAGTCCGGAATGCACAAAACGTAATCAACTTTGATACATGTCGCGCTTGCATTTACTTCAATCATTTAACCATGTAGCACGATTTAAACTTCATCTTATTATTGTTTGCCGTCGATATGTCAGTCGAAACCAGGTTCAAATGTTACGTTGAGCCAAAATTGAAATAACAATCGCCTCGATTATAATTTTCGGTCAAAAATACTGCGCTGTATAATATCCCAGATTTGCCATCGGAACCTTTCATTTTCTTTAGATTTATGATCTTTTTGTTGCACGAGTAACATCGAATGCTTTGGAATTTTGCTTAGCCAATCAGCTCTCACTATTTTGTGCTCAGTCCATTCTGTAACATTAAACAAGCAAGATATCGAAGATGTTTACTTTTTTCCCCATATGTTCACTATGTGTTTGCATTGGCCATCTCTACCATATATGTGACTGGCATTTATATTTGCCGTAAATACTATTTTCTTGACTCACATAATGTGCGGTGATCTTTCCATCTTCTCTTTTACTTTCTAACAATCCAAAGCCAACATCTAAGCCTACTGGTTTCTTTGCTTCTTAGTACAACTGAAAGGTTTTATTGTTGGTATTTAACTTAACATGGCGTTTCTCCATCGCTGGCTTAATATTATATAGATTGTGCCGTTTCGTTGGTCAGACCAAAAGTTGTGGTTTCTGCTACCAGTATCCAATGGTCGAAGTAAATTTGTAAGAGTTCTAGTTCCTTTCAACAGCCACCCATCAGTTCCATCGGTAATTCGTTCATTTCTATAGTCATTACCGTATTTTGAAACAGTGCCTTTAGTATTTCCATATAATTGTGGAGTTCATGTTCTGCAATTGTCCGTAAAGTTTCGGTTGTTTCACTTTTAAGTGGCACCTTGTATAGCCGCTGTATAGAATCTAAAGAATAAATAAAAAAATTGAAATCTAAAAAAATATCGAAGATTCGAACCCCATATGCAAAAATAGAACACAAACAATGCCATCTATTCGTCATCAGAACAATTTAAAATTAAATAAGAAATGTGGAATGAGTAAACTCCTACTATTTACATCAATCAATTACTATAATTGGTTTACCTTACAGAATGTATAGTAATTTAATTATTAATTAACACTAAAAATATATTTGTAGCACTGTTTACTGTTGTTTGGAACAGTTACAATGTTAAAATTCAAGTATGAACATTTCAAATATTTATTTTTATATCACTATTGGTGGCTCAAAATTTTAGGTCTTGGAATATTTAGTTTCAATCGAAAAACGTATAAATTTGAGACTAACAATTGGGCAATAGTATGGAGTATATTTATGTGCTGCATTGTTAACTATCATTTTTATAAGGCGTGGGTCATTTTCTCGTCGTTGATAATTGAGCATGACTTAGGTGTTTTACGAAACAATTTCTTTAGAGTAACATATATTCTAATTGAGAGTATTAAATATCTTGGTAATAGTGTACCATGTTTTATTGTGTCGCTAGCGATAGATAGCAAAATGGTACCAGTTGCAAATAAAATGCTTCAGTTAAATACTCGTTTCAGGTCAGAGTTTAAATGTAAATATGAACAGTCGGTCTCAAAATATTTTGCAATATGCTTCATAATATTGGTTTTATTTAAATGGATATTTTTAATTTCGACCGCGGTCACCATTTACATAATGTCTTTGAGCCAAATAAGTGTATTTAATGCGAGCATGGCGAGTATTACAATATGTTTAGTGTATTTAATAGCAGCTCAACCATTTATTACGGTTGTAAATGTAATCCATTTGTATGAAATAATCAACGGTGAACTGTTAAGTTTATCGGCACGAAAATATCGAAAAGTTGATTTATTTCGTTTATGCGATCA
The DNA here is from genome assembly GCA_963556175.1 of Tipula confusa. NCBI lineage: Eukaryota > Metazoa > Arthropoda > Insecta > Diptera > Tipulidae > Tipula > Tipula confusa. Next base: position 187,086,633 of record OY744476.1, on the reverse strand, counting down.
GCTCGATAAGTTATCACATTTTCATCGATGCACTACAAAAGTGGCAAAAGTTTAAACCATGTATATAATCCGGTAATATTACTCGCATTAGGCACATTATTTACGGCGACATTGATAACGAGTTTTCAAATTTTTGTGTTCACCCTAAAAAATGGAATTTCCGATATCCCAAATAAATGGAACCTTATTACAACCACCATTTTCAGCATCTTTACTATAACTCTTCAAATATATTTACATATAAAGTGTTTTTCGATGGTTGTGGAAAAAGCTTGCGAGACGGGTAAAATATTGCACAGAATATCGATCGTTCCGAATAAAATGTTTCAAGAAACTGTAAGTATATATGTGTATTAATAAATTCAAATTAATTTATAAATTATTATCTATAGTGATTTGAAGTTTACTGAACCTAACTGAAGTTTACTTGGTCAAACCACATTTCAAATTAAAATTTAAATAATCTGCTTCCTGTTGTTGGGGATAAGAGTCTCAATCGCTTGTACGATACTCAGTTTTTGTTCTCAAAATCAATAAAGTTAAAACAAGATATGATACTGGCCAGTAATGACCGATTACAATCATTAACTTTTTTAATCTATAACATTAAATATTAATTTCCGTTACCCCAAAAACTTTCGTAAAGCTAAATGTCATTAAAATTCTCGAAGGTGAGTTATTTATCGATTTCTCCTATAACTGATACTTTAAATAGTCTACTCTTGTACTTTGAACAGTCTTTGTAAACCACGCTTGTAAAATGTTTAGTTTTATTTATAAATGTTACCGATATTTATTTATCTATGTGTATGTCCTCACTCGAATCGTTGGCATTAGCGTTTTTGTGTATAATAGACGGTCGCAAAAATTTGTGAAAAACTATTTTGCCCGGATTTGGAACATTTTAATGTGCTGTCTAATAAATTATAATTTTTATTTCGCTTGGATCAATTTTATTCAATCGATTGCTATTAATACTAATGGAATTTTTCATTATTCCACTTTTAAAATACTTCACAGGGTGCTAAATTTTGGTATAGTCTATGGAAATAATATTCTTTTTTTTCTGTTACCACAGTATACGCATAATGCCCTTATAAAAACCTTAAATAAGTTACTGAAATTAAGTAAAATTATAGTTACGAGTGAGGGGCACGATGGAAAATACGCCAGGTCCAGCTTTATGTACTTTATTGTATACATGTTCACAAGTATTCTGTTTAAATGGATTTTTTTTATTTCGTGCGTTTACAATATGTACATAATGTCGTTAAAATATATTACAATCATTGAAGCGATTCTATCCGCGAACACATTTTTTTGTGTATTTCTACTTTCGTCACAACCGTTTGCCGCTCTACTCAACTCGAATCATTTGTACGATATAATTAATTATGAACTCGAAAGTGTGTTATGCAATCAAGTTCAAAAGCACATTTCAAATTTGTATGCGATATGCGATCGTATTGACCGGCTGGCATATTTACATCGAAAAATTACACAGGTTACGAAAAATGTCGTAAAAGTGTATTCGTTTGCCATAATTTTGCAATTGGGTGTAATATTTTTTTGTCTGATTATCACCTGGTTTTTTGTGTTTTTATTTGTGTTAAGTGTAGAATTAAAAGACGTTCTAAAGTTTCAGCTGATAGTGACGGGAGTTGTGGCTTCGGTCTGTTTACTTTTTCAAACGGCTACAATGATTAAATATTTTCAAATGGCTGCTGAAAAGGCAAGTTATACTGCACGGATATTGCTTAACTTTGATATGACGCAGAGTATGATTCTCTTTGACACTGTAAGTATTGCGTTTATTGCCATTTATAATGTTGTTATAATAAAATTTAAATTTTTTAGGAAGAATGGATTTTTACATAGAAAGGCATATTATGTAGAATATTTGTCGGAATTGTCACATTTTAAAATTAAAATTACTTATCCCACCCACTTAAGTGCTCGAAAAGTGTTATTTCAGTGATAAAACCCCAAAATTTTAAAGTTAACACTAAATGTATTTACTTTATTTTTATTTCCCTAAATTAGCCACTAGCTTGTTTCGGTTTTATGACTCAACTTAACACAATGAACAACAATACGCCATTTATTTACCAAAAACACATTGTATCTTTATGCTGTGTGCCTTATTCAACTTTTCAAATTGTTCAAACTTCCACTATTGTCTCATAGGTGGTAACTGAAAATTAAATTTCCGTCGTAACTTTTCGGTGACTTTTCACAAAAACTATAAAATGACTATAATAATTTTAAGCTATAAACAAACTATAGTACTTTTTGGTTTAGTTTAGTTTCAAGTTGAGGCACTTTTGTGTAGTTCCGTCTATCTTAAAATAGCATGAACTAACTCGTTATAATTTAGTTTAGTTAGTTTAGTCGATTAAGGCATAATATTCTATTCTTCGAGATGTGTCTACGCTAGTATTTATGCTAGCATTACATAGATGTCTCTAGGTGTATAGATAAATTCTTTAGATACATTTTTTAGGAATTTGGGTCGGTGGGATCTCGTTCATCTCCCTTGCTAAAGATAATTACTTTGACATTTTTCCAAGTTTTCGGAAAAACTCCTTTATTTAGACACATGTTCAGAAAGGGCGTGATACTAGGCGATATTAAAGGCAATAAGCTCGTTTTTACCAGCAAACGTATAATTGACATTATTTATGTCTCAAGTTCTTGCTACTTTAAATCTAAGCGCTTTAATTTCTTTATGCGCTTCTGTGTCATTTGTCACATAGTGTCATCTGGGAGCAGTGCATTTTTTGTTTTATTTTGATGACAGTTTTATGAAACTCACAAAGGATGCCTCTTCAAGCTATAAACTCTTCAACGAGGATTACTAGTTCATTTGTATCCTTATTATGCCATAGGTTAGACTAAGCAGAAGTTGTCAGTTGTGATGATAGGAAGGTTTTGAGGCCCTTAATAATTTTACTAACCTCATTTGGAAATATTTGAAACCATCCTAAACTTTGTCTTCTGACAGCAGCCAATTTTCACCATAAATGACTTTTGCTGGTGTCATTCCTGTTGTATCGTGCAACGCTGATCGATAGGCCATTAAGGACAGGGGATCTTTCGATCCCAGTTACGCTGGTTTTTCTTCATTGTCTTTGAGATATACTCCAGCAATGTTGCATACAATCGCTCCTTTATGTATTATTAATACGCAGAATCTAACACTTCTCCTGAAATGGAACTAACTAGTAATTCCGTTCCTATTTCAAAGGGACCTCCATCGGAACCCCATATCGGCTGATCAAATTATTTAACACATCATTGGTGATAGTCGTTTTCTTCTGATTTGGTATTGGATATACCTCCAGTTGGTTACACTTTTGACACTATTCTGATACTAACTGCCGACTTTGCCTAACATTTTATTATTTCCTAGATGGCCACCACTAGTACCTCCATCGTATATATGCCAAACTAGTTTTAGACATCCGCATCTTCGATCCGCAAGCTGTCTCATTGAACCTAACATGCTTTTGCTACTGGACTTTTGTCAGTGATTTCAATTCATGCTGGTCGGCGTTCTTTTTCCTTGTAATTTATTTTTACTGATAAATCCGAGTCTTCCATTCGCTCCTTTCTAATTTCCTCAGGAGTCTAATCTTCAGATAGTAGGATTTTCATGAGTCTGACATCAATAATAATTATTTTTTTTATCTTCCACTCAGCCGTAATGTTTGCAATCTACTCGACATGGTCGTCTTGATAAGAAATCGGATTTCCCGTAGCATGTCTTATAAGATGATCAATTTTTGTTAAATGGCGCTGTTGTTGGTTGATACACATTCCTGGCTACTGCCTTATTGCCCGTTTGCCATGGTCTTGATTTTCTACCCCTCTTTCACCAGCTGTTACGTACGTGATATATGACCCATTGCTGATTTCTTATCCTTCGCATCTCCCAGCAGCCTCTTGAAATGTGGCCCACTTTGTCAAAATGCCTGAATCTATTTTGTGGTTGTAATATCTGAACTTCATTAACGACTGGGTTCTGCTTCTATTCATTGCTGGTTTATCTATCTCCATTCTTTGTATCTTGATTGGTGGTTTGATGATATTATATGCTATCACATTGGTTAACGCACAAGCGATGGTCCTTGCTTTGCTTTTGGGGACAACGTAATGATTTTTTTCACTCCAACACCTTTTGGATACTGCGGTTCAAATTTTAGTTTGAATTTGCCAAAGCAATGTTGTTCCATCAAAAGTTGGAGGCTTTAATTTGACTCCTTTGACTTTTGCACTCCCTTAAGCTATTATTTGCTAGTTCTAGTATTCTTGGTTTTTATATTTAAAATTTTCTTTTCGAACTGAGGAATGCATTGATCAATTTTTATTGGAGCGACTGACAATCCCTAATCGTTGAAATCGTGGTGAACCGGATCTAAGCCTTTATTTGATTGGCAAATCATGAAGAACAACACCCTTAATCATTTATTCGTTAACTTATCCATATAATCTTTTTATAAGTTTTCACCATCCCACCGCTAAATAACTCAAAAGCTCTTTATCAATCGAGATTTTTTTTTAATCATTAACTGAAGCAGAACTAACTTGCCTTCTCGAACTTCCAATAGTGAGTGCATCAGCATATGTTACATTTGGATTAGTTCTGGCCTGGTACTTACTGAAGTTTTCCTTTTTTGTTGCGAATTTTTTGCAGCTCTTTTATAACCATCCAACCTCTGAAGTTGGCTGGATGTGCCTCCCCACAGTTTACACATTTTGGTAGAGTGTCTTTTTGTTTCATACATTTAGCCGTACGGTGTTCTGCTATACATTTCACACATCTAGGCTCCTTATTACAAAAGTTTTGCTTTTGTAATAAGGAGCCTTGAGCTTTTGTAATAAGGAGCTTTTGTAATAAGTAGACTTGTCACTTTTTGCACTGGGGAATCAGTTAAGATTTTTTGGCTGCTTCTATTTGCACTTTCATATGGATTATTTCGCTGATTGCATAAATATTTTTACTGTCTTCTGTTCTTTCAAAAGATAACATATATAATGGAAGTGGGTTTTGTCACCTTTTTTTAGAAGCTGTGTAACTTCTTTAATTTTTTATTGATTATCCAATAGATAGTCCTTTGTCTCTTCTGGTTTGCATGAAGCGTGTAGTTTCTTAACTCAGCTTATCTTCGTATGAACACCATGTTGTTTTGTTTTTATTAAAAGCTCCTGTTAACTTTCTATAGCTATCACTGTTTGGGACATTTATTTTGATATCACCACTATTTAGAGCTGTAGTTTAAAATTCTATCCGATTGTTGTTCATGATGTTTCTAATACTATGCTAATTATCGCAATTGGATATTATAACTGGAGGTGACCGTGGCACTTTTTTCTCCAGTTGCACATTCTTGCTTCCGGTTGACAGTTCTTTACTTGACCGTTCCTGTTCCGTTGAAACCTGAGCTTTTTTCTCCTGTAGTACATTCCTACTTCCGGTTGGAAGCTGCTCAATTTATTGTTTCAGTTCGGTTGAAACCTTTGATGATTTACTCATGTGTTCCTTTTTTTTTTTGTTACGGTTGAAAATCCATCCCGTTTCTCTGTTCAGCTCTTCCTCGTCTGTTTCATATCAGTTTGAGAACTTCATTTACTAAGTTCTCGATAGTCGGTTATACCTCCGTGTCTCGGTCGACAGAGCCTCGTAATTACTTAGCAGGGTGCACGACGTGCAGATGAGGATGACATTTAAGCTGATTTTATACCATTTAACTTAAGCCATGTACTTTTTTTATTTAAAACCTTTTTTAATTAAAACAAATTATTTTTAATTTTACAATTAATTAAATTTTTTTTTTTTTAAAGAACGGCTTTCTTGGCGATAATAATAATTTTAACAATATAGATTCATTGCAATAGTTTTTTAACTACTGCTAACTTCATTACTCTATGAGACTAGGTGGTTTTGGCAATTACATACTGCCCCTCAGTATTGACTCTTAATCGTCAATACTGACGATTTCATTTGCCTCGTTCAACACGATTGGGATGACTTTGTTGACCGACCGTTTGATAATACCATTTTCGGTCTTGTGCTGACGACTCTTACGTTCCCATCATTTCCGGGATGAACCACAACCACCTTTCCAATTGGCCAGTTTTCTCTGGATGTATTTTCATTTTCAATTTTGACGATGTCCCCTAAACATAAGTTTCGAATTTTGCCGAGCCATTTACGACGTGGTAACAATTGCGGTATACTCTTTTGTCCACCGTTGCCAGAATTGATCAGTCTACAATTGACTTATTCTCCACTGCTTACATAACATCTCATCTCAACGTTCGAATTAGGCTGGTGAGAAGGTATCTGCCCTTCAGTATCATACTAGGTGTCAACGCTCTTGCATCATGAACATCTGTTGAAACAAATGTTATCGGTCGTTGGTTGATGACATTCTCGACTTCTATTCGAAACGTTAAAAGCGTCTCTTCTTTCGGTACTTTCTCCATAAGAACAGCTGAGGCAAGTCTTTATGATACTTATTAAACGTTCCCAACATCCACCAAAATGTGGCCTTGAAGCTGGAATGAAACAAAATGATGTCCCTCCCGTAGCAGTGTATCGTTGAAGGGTTGCTTCGTCTAATTCTAATAATGCTTTTATAGCAACTCAACGGATGCTCCGCGGAAATTAGTTCCACTGTCGCAAAAGATTTTCCTTGGTGTACTTCTTTGAGCTTGAAATCTTCGGATGGTCATTATTGCATAGTCGGTGGACAACGATCCGACCAATTCCAAATGCACAGCGCGTGGCACCATGCAAGTGAAGATTGCTCCCCACCTTTTCTCCTGCCGGCGACCGATCTCTACGATCATCGACCTAAAAAAATCCATACCAACGAACGTGAACACTGGTAAGTTTCGAGTCAATCGTATTTTTGGTATGCTTCCCATCAATTGGGGCTTCGGTAAACTTTGACGGACAGTGCAGTTTTGACACTCGTTGATATAATTTAGTATAATTGGATGACGTGTTTCAATTGTATTGCGAATGCATTTTTCAATCATCCTTTTGCTCTCAATACTCCGTCGCTGTCGGCAAAGGGAGTAACAGGACGAAGGTTTTTTAGAATGTCTTTTGGAAATTCCTCCTGCACGGCTTTACACCAGATCTTATTTGCCCAGTTGGCATCATTTGTTTGCAAGCCACTAATCGTCGGGATCTCGCACTTCGTTTTCAGGATAAACTGACGACCCAAATCAGTGACCCTCAGAAGCCTCTGATATGAAGAGTTAGACGAAAAATCAGGCAGACCTGTTGTGATCTTTGGAATTGATGTAGGATCCATTTGGTGTTTTCCAGACATATTATTCGTATTGACTACTGCTCTCGTAGCAATAATTTCATGTTGAACGATGCTTTAATAAAAGTTTTGGAAATGGTTACTTTTTGCAGTTTTATGGTTCTTGTCAGAGGTTTAGTCGATTAGCCGAACTTGCATACAATATTTTGTGATTATTACATTCCTAATTTTCGATTTAATTTAGAGTAATTTAGCAACTGAGTAACATACGTTGTTAAAAGGCAACCGTAAAAGCGTAGGGTGTGTGTATTCTGGATGTTTCTATGATATATAGTAAAGATACAAACCACAAGTTGACTTTCACAAAACAAAATTATCAATGTTTTACGACTAATAACTATATGCAGATTAAACTACCCAATAGTGAACGCTATGCGTATAGACATGAATAATTAAATGATTATTCAGCTTGTTTGGATATATAATAAATCGTCCTTAATTAAATTGGATATATCATAAAAGCTAAACTGGTTTAGTAAACACCATTTATTCAACTGTGTCGGACGAGTAGTAAAATGTGGAAATTCAAATATAAATATTTTTACTATTTATTTGTTTACGTTTATATCCTTACGAAAATCCTTGGAATTGGTGGGTTTCACTATAGTCGATGTCGTCACAAATTTGTGACAAGCATTCGTGCCTATTTTTACGCCATTTTCATCGGTATTATAATAAACTATATGTTCGATGTGATTTGGACTAAGTTTTTTCTATCTAGATATGCACCGTTTAGATTGCGGCATTTAGAACAATTTTTGATTAGCTACTGTGTGTATTATTTTAATAATGTTTCAAATTTTTTAATTCCGATTATTGTAAATCGCCCCTTGATAAAAGCCCTAAATAAAATCATCGCGTGTAATCGATTAATTATGGGACAATTTTGTAATAAGTATGAGCACTTGAGTGGAAAATATTTTATGACATTTCTTGGCGTTTCGTTTCTTTTTAAATGGGGATTTTTCTGGACCAGTACCATCAATATAACAATGGTGGCGAGCAACAGTATCAATATAGCCGAATCAATGGTACCCAGTTTAACATTTCTTATTGTATTTATAATTTCATCACACACGTTTGGAGTGTTTATGAACATGACTCATTTATACGAAATTATAAATCAAGAGCTGATCGAAGTGGGGTTTAAATTGAAAAAGTCGGGTAATTTGAAGGACATGCTAGTTTTATGCGATCAACTCGATCGCTTAGCTTATTTACATAGACGCGTGACGAACACATTAAAATCGTTTGTCAAAGTATTTTCAATATTTATCTCATGTGAATTAGCTACCATGTTCGTATTTACCATTTTTACAATATTTTTTTTAATCGGGATAACTTTCAATGAAAGGGAAGAAAAACCGATCATTGTCGGTACCGCGATTTTTGCATGTGTAAGCGTTATTTTACAAATATATATTCATATAAAATTGTGCTGTGTGTTGGTGGCAAAATCGAATGATACAGGAAAAATATTGAGCGAGATGGGATTGAGTAAATGTGACATTTTAAATGAAACGGTAAGTGATGGCAGAATTATACTTTTACTATTTAACACTTTATATTTGCCTGCAATTCGCCCAAACTCTCTATATCGTTCGAATTGTTTAATTGTTTATGCTATTGTTACACAGATGTCTCTATATACATGTATACAAATATACATTTCCGAATTTTTATAAGATGAGGATTTCAAAAATGTTTAAACAACACTAGAACTGTTTTCTCCAAATCTATAGTTTCATGAATTAATTCTCTAAATTACTTAGTCCTTGTGACTTGTTTACATTCATGGGAACACTTGAAGCTAAGTTTCTTTAAGTACGAACAGAAGGTACATAATCTTTGGAAATAAACCTTCGCTCCTCTATTCTCTTTACTCGAAATTTCAGCTTCAATTACAATACGATAGAGGGCAATAACGTTACGATGCGTACCATTGAACAGTCCTTTTTGGGGACAATAATAATAGATCTATTTTACCGCAATAATGTTGGGGAATAATCATTTGAGTTCTAGGAATTTCATCTTGTAAAGCCAAATGGTATCTATCTTTAGCAGTGACTTGAATATTTTGAGAATGCTGAGCAATGAGCGGCTGAACAGAGTTTTTCCGTTCACGTTGTCGATTTTTAATAATTTGCAATTCTGAAACTCTTTGATTTTGACGATGTCTATTTTCCGCGGCAATATCATGATCGTTGATTTCGTTTACTTTTTCTTTAAGCAGTAAGCATTTACTCACGCTGTTGGGGAAGCGAAATTCGATATTCCTAACACTAAAATTGCGGAATGATCGTATAAGATAAGATTTACAACGAAAAATGTTTCACCTGATTGAAGCTGGTTTGGCGACACTCAGCTGTACATAGTTTCTTATCCTTCTTACTAACCTACGTCTTGACGTAGGTTAATAAGAAGGATTATAAATGGTCGATAGATTATAAAAAACGAAACCATTACAGGCCACAGTTGACCCTTTACTGAGATATTTTACAAAATCTTTCAGACCATATACTTTTACAACTTGTGATTGTTGCAGGTGGTCAGCCCAACGGATGATTGTACATACAATTGGTCACGGCGTTGTGGTCAGCGACGGGGATCGAACTCAAAACTGCGATGTGTTTAAGCCAACACCTTAACCATCACTATACGATCGGTACGACAGAACAATGACAACACAAAGAATTCCGTATACCGACTTAGGCCTATCTATTTGGAGGTTGTTTGCTGTTTGCCTTTGAATTTGACAACAAAAGTTTTTTTGTAGCTTGCGGATTACTCTGTATTGACCTTCATATGCGGTGGTTGGAAACCTGGTTGAATTTTAGCTATACACAATCAAAATCGCAATTTTCCAATGGTGTTGGTAGAAATATGTTGTCTAGTTTTATTTGACGAGGTGGTGTGGAGATAAGGTCATGCTTTCTGGTGTTATCACGACGATAAACTCCTCCGGTATTTGAAAGGTTTGTCAATAAACTATATAGTTCATCTGGTGACCATTTTAGATCTTATTTCACTGAGGTTTGGATACCTAGTAGTATTATGGATATTTCTGAGCTGGTTCGTGTTGCTTCTGGCCATAAGTGCAGCTTTAAGCTTTTGATGCAAACGTCCACCAAATCGAATTACATGCGGATATTAAGCAGTCATACGAATTTTTAATCAGCTATGAAGGTTACGACTTAGTTATCGACCAACTACGCACCAGAATGCTAAACTTTATCCTGACAGCACCTCGTCAAACGAAGCTAGACGACATGTTCCTACCAAAACCATTGGGAAATTGCGAAACGTACACCAGGATAGATTATGTTTGGTCTAGAAGATATTTTTTCGTTTTACCTATCGAAGTTTTAGCTATCGTCAATTAGCTTTCGGAACCAGAAAGTAAATTTTGAAGTTCTAAGTCTGTATTTTGGGCTAAGATAATTTTATTAATGTCCAAATTCGTATCGATCGTCGCTGTTTCGTTCGAATTTCGCGTTTTTTCCGTGGATGTGTTAGAAACGTTATGTTGGCCATACTGATTTGATGTATTCTTCGGGTATTGAGAAATTCTCTGTTTTTGGCTTTTTGACTAAAGTGGCTAAGTGCAAATGAATCCTGGTCAAAAATTGAAAATTGGAGCTCTTGAAGAAGGTCAAATTTTGCCAACCTTTTGGTAAAAAGTCGAACGATACACAGTTTGGATTTTTTATTATGTTTTGATGTCACTATAATAATGTTTCGATGTAGTCCTGACGAAAGCATCAAAAATGCTTTGTACGTGAGGAATCAAATACCTGCGCCAGACCTTATAACGGTGTTCTACGGTGCCTCCAATCTAGATCTTTTTACTTAACTATGTGTAGTGAATAAGAAACGGGTGATTTCCTTACTCAAGGTAATCTTTAATTTCAAAATATACTTAAATTTGATAAATGCAGTTTGATGGCACGCTGGAAATAGTCTACGCTCTCCGGCAACTGGCAAATGACCAGTTGTCACAATATGATGTTTACGTTGTACATTATGTATTATGTATCGAATTCAATTTTCGACTAGTTATGTTTTCGATCAGTTGAGGATTACCCATCAACTGTGTAATACATATACGACATCTATGAAAGAGAGTCGAATGTACGGTATTGAGTAAGATGGACGCACACGAAATCCACCTGTGACAATAACAAAGAAATCTAAATATATCAATCATTTTTTACATAATCGACCAACAAGAGTTCAATATCCATCTATAAAAAGATATAACATTATGTTAGATAGGTAATTTGTAATTTGGCTTACGGAAGGATACTATTTTGGCAAAACACCATAGTTTTCATAACTCTACTGGTCGTGGCATTGATTGAGAGCTGAGTCGCTGAACCAACAAGCATTGTACGCTTGAGATCAACAAGGATTCCGAATTTAGGAATTCTTATCAGGCCATGGTGATCTGTGTATACATGTGGCGTTAGCGAATTATATGAATTTGCGTGAAATATCTAAATAATGATTTTCTAGTTTCGTTAAGATATATGTTCGCTACAGCACTCCTCCGCGAGTGATTATCCCTCTTACTCTGATATTAAGGTGATATCCGAAATAGTATTACGTTTTTATATAAAGCTACTTTTTTGTGAAAGTCATCGGAGCATTATATTGCCATAATTAGGGAGACCTGGAAATTGGCTTATTCTGCTTGTCTCAAAATCAATGAGTCTGTGGTAATCTGTAACTATTGGTAGTTCAATATATGAATAAATACGTGAACTTATTGTTTTAACAACGTAATTACACAAGTAACTTTATCCATTATTTTTAGTAGTTTCACTACGTACATTATTTTATACTTCTGTTCTTTTTGAAAATCGTTGACCAACTGAATTTTATATCATTATGTGATCATTATATCATCATTAAATTCATTATTGCCGCAATAACGACGCGATAGAAGGAGAAGGAAAATTAAAAATAATCTTCGTCAAATACGGATATCTCTTCTATCTTTCGTATTGTTCGACGGAAAGAGAATCATACCAAAATTGAATCAACTAATTACATTGGCGTTGCCGTTTGCCAAACTTATTAATCAAATCGGCGTTGCCGGTTGCCACAAGTCTAAAACAAAATTTATAATCATCATTTGTATTAGAAACTAAAACGCAATTTTAGTCGTTGTTATCTCACATTTGAATACCTCGGGTTCCGATACCTTGGATATGTCACTCATAATAACTGTTTGAAAGGGGATATACAATCGAGTTTTGTCGCTGGGAACCGCGCTTTCTATGCCCTTCGACCACTGCTAAAGTCTAAATACCTTGCAAATACCGACAAGCTAAAGATGTACAGGGTGTTGAGTATAAGAGAGCATGAGAGATGGCTGATGACGTTCGAGAGAAGGGTTATGCGCTTGCTATATATAACCCCTAACGTAACGATGATGACATATACCGAGTTCTCTTCAACCACGAGGCCAGACATTTAATAAAAACTCCTACTGTTTTTCTGGCAAGTACGCTGGTTCGGTCACGTTCTGGGAGTCGATCCTATAAACGAATGGTGCAGCAATCAATGATAAGCGAGCCGCTATTTGGTAGGTGCAAAGGTCACTGTCGTCGACGGATGGTTGATACTGTACGGGCCAGTAATGGCCTGTAAAATTCATTATATTATTATTTTTTATACATATTTCCTTTTATGATTTATTAATTTCATTTGATTAATTTTAAGCATTAATTGTTTTACTTATACTCGAACCATCATCCAAACAATTTCACAATCTATTTCGTTGCGTGCAACTGAGAACATGTTCAAATACTCGTATTTCAAATATGTTGGCTTCTATTTATATATCGTAACCATATTAACTGGTTCTGGGTCATATATGTACAACCGACGTTCAGTACGATTTAAATTTTCAATCGCATCGTTTACATACAACTTACTATTGGGTATTGTAACAAATTATTTCTTTGTGCTGGAGCGTAAACAGTTAGAAAGCGAAATTGCTAATTATTTGAAATATCAAATTCCACAATTCATTCCGACAATTCTACAATTAACCGATGTTACAAATAATTTATTAAATTTTATTCTAATATTAACGACGGGACCATGTATCGTGCGGCTATTGAATAAAACAATCGCCGTAAATAAATTATTTTATGCGTTAGTTCGGAATAAATACGCAAACATAAGCGTCAACAAATTTTTTATATTTGTCATCAAAGAGATAATTCTTAAGTGGATCGTGTATTTGGCTAATGTGCAAGCGACGCAAATGATTTCAGGGTACCAACAAACGTGGCTTCGAGCGATCATAACAAATAAGGGTTTATTCATTTCGATGTTGTTGACGTCCCACTATATGAGTTGCGTTTTAACGTTTATGCATTACTATGACGCTATAAATATCGAATTGAATATGGTGATGGTGGGATTTAATGATTGTCGTGTAAATAAAGTGAATACCAATATGATGGTATTATGTGACCAGCTGGATCGAATAGCGTTTTTACATCGTAAAATTACAAAATTATCACTATCGATCAATCAATCGTTCGGTGTATATATGGCATGCCAACTTTGGACCTTATATGCAAATATTTTAGTGATCACTTTTTATTTATTCTACGTGGCACGTGACATTTCGATCGTTGATCGATATCCACTGTTTTTTGTAGGATTTGTCATTGTCGGAGTACCAGTTCTGCAATTAATGTTGTATGTAAATCTATTTTACATCTTATCGAAGAATGCACAGCGAGCAGGACGTATAATTCACGTAATAAAAATGACTATTGGAGAGGATATCCGATTTACTGAAACTGTGAGTATCGGAGTATATAATTTTGAACTAAAATCTTCACTATTCTCGATTATATCTTTTGATTTTGTTACGATTTCTCTATAGGGTTATACCTAGATATCTAAGAAAAAGTGTTATAGCCCGCATCTTAGTTGATAGTAAATAATCGTAGCAATAGTATTTAAAGTGTAAAATTATTGTGTTGTGTATTTATTTGTGAAAAACGTAACAATTGGTGGCAGTGGTGGGATTGTGAATAATAAAAGAAACAACATTCGCTACGAATTGAAAGTTGTGTAATTGAAAAATGGAATTGGAGCGACGAGATTTACTAATTAAATAGCTATAATAAAGAAACATTGGTGGTACGAGTTTGAGGGGCTAAATAAGGTCTCGAACAGAAGATATTTGATGCCTAAGTAAACAGAACAACGTCATAAGTAGTTCGTCATAAGTAACAACGTCATAAGTAGTAGTAGTTCGATCAAAATTCCAAGTGAAATGACGCAGATCGGATTCTTGCGTTAATAGTCGTTCTAAAAAGATAAACAGCGGAAGCATTGCAGGCAGCATTCCAGAATGGAATTAAATTGTCGGTTTCAATAAAAAAAATGAAACTTAGCAATATTTATAATCGCCAATCGAGCGCATAGGGGAATAGTAGTGCTAGTAGTTCAGGCCAACGGTGTATCGGATTCCAAATCAGGAGACAATAACGACAGCAGATGCATTTATTAACAAGTGGATTAGTAGATTTGGAGTACCAAATATGGCATGTCAGTTTTGGGCACTATATGGTAATATTTTACTAATGTCGTTTTATTTGTTGTATGCGATGCGTGAACTATGGAACGGTGATCGAGAAGATCTGTTAACTGTAGGATTTTTTGTAGTGGGAACACCAGTTGCGCAACTGATGCTGTATGTAAAACTAATTGTAATGTTTTCGGAGTGTGCACGTCGAGCTGGATGTCTAATTCATACATTCAAATTATATGTTGGCGAAGATACTCGATTTGCTGAAACTGTGAGTATATATTACGAACTAAAAAGATTATCACTCGACTCCTATATCCTTAATTGAATTTAATCCAATTATTAATTTAAACTAATTGATTTTACATTAAAAATAATTCTAATTATAGAAAGTATATACCTGCGTACCTGTAATGGAATTACGATATCCAGTGGTAAATTAACTTGCTAATCGTTTGGACATGTTCAAATTTACCTACAAATATGTAACCTTTGCGTTCTACTACTTATATTTTTGCATCAAATTAATTGGACTGGCCGCTTACACGTACAATTTCAAAACACATAGGGTCGAATGTAGCCGATCGTCTTTATTTCACGCTATATTCCGAAGTTGTTTTGTTCATTTCTTATTCTATTTTTGGTGGCATAAATTTACCGAACAAATGGAAGTGGGATTTGTAAATATTTTACACCCAACGACAACCAGAATTGTCAACAATATAATGTATGTTGTATCATACCATTGTAACAATTTTGTTTCTTTGACGCTTCCAATTCTAATGCGTCATCAAACCGTCCGTGCACTTAATAAACTTTTCAAATGCAATCGTCTAGTGGTGCAACATTATCCGAATCGATGTTTAAAAAATTGTCAGCTCTATTTTGTGGCTTTTGTACTCAACGGTTTTGTATTTAAATGGTTATTCATGATAACAGGTGTATCGTCAAGTCGTGAAGCTTCTCGTTACAACCTATCATTGTTTGAAGCTGTAACATCAACGATTACAATTTTTGAAGTATTATTAAAAGCGGCACAAGTTGTGGCTGCTATATCAAACCTAGGATATTTATATGATGTCATTAACTATGAGTTGAGTCAAATTTCGGATAAATTAATGAGTAACGGAAACATATCTAATATATTTCAAATATGCGATCAAATTGACCGATTACAATATTTACATCGAAAAATTACGAGTGCTGCACAATCGGTCAGTAAAATTCACTCGATCTATTTATTTATGCATCTGGCATCGATTAGTGTGGTACTTACTATTAGTACGTTTGTCTGCTTGGCTGTAATTTTTAGCGATACTGAGTTGAATGAGAAAGGTAAAATAGATATACTGCTTGCAACCAGTGCAGCCGTCTTGTTTAGTCATGTGTATCTTGCTTTTTATATGATGTACTGTAGTTTTGTGGTGGAAAAATCGAGAATCGCGAGAAGTTTATTACACCAGATGCGATTAGGTGAGAACAAAGTGCTGTACGAAGCTGTAAGTAAAATTAAGTTTTTCAATTTAATTTATATAAATAAAAAACTGTCGTTTTATTTTATTTTTAATTTATTATTTATGCTGGATCTTAAACTTGTTGTAAATATTCCCTTCTAATTATTCTCTGTAAGTTAAACGCATGTTCCCTTGTGTGCGACCATTCAAATTTTTGTTTATTTTATTCATTTGTTCCAGTGTGTAGTGTAAACAAAATTGTCGTAAGTAAAAAATGGACGAAATTAAATTTGGTATGTCCTCACTTTGAGTACGTAAAAAGGCTGGCTAATTGTCAGTTCTTGGACAATAAAAGAAAACAGATGGTTTTCTTTCCTCATTGCAATGACATACTAGAATTTCATCGGTAACTGGCTTTCCGACATTTGCAATCTGTTCGCTAGATTTCAACGACATAACTCTTTACAGAGGAAGAAGTTTATGCTTGTTCGTACAAACTATACTTGTCAAAGGTGTTTGTTCAATTACAGAACTTTTTGAATTATCAGATTTTTATTTTATTGAATTTATAATTAACAACTATTATTTATTTTTCACAACTTAATTAAACAATTTATTTTATTTATTATTCCTATAAATTGATGATATCCGAAGAGATCACAACTCCATCTTTGCCGGGATAAACTTCTACTACTCGTCCAAGAAGCCATTGGTTAGGTGATAAATTGCTGTCCTTAACCAACACCAAGTCATCGACTTTAATGATAGTTTTCCCGTTTTCCACTTGCTTTTTTGTTTTGGTATTTTTCCCAGAAGTGGTTTGGGAACTGCTTGAAGTGATTCACCAATTAAAAAGTGCCCAGGTGTAAGTACGTTCAGGTTATCAACATCTTCGTTAATTCGGCACAATGATCTTGAATTTAATAAACCTTCAATCTAGACAATAAGTGTGGTTATCTCTTCAAAGTCCAGGTTAGCTTCGTTTGTTTGAAATGAGATTTTATAGATTTTACCACCGCTTCCCAGAACCCCCCGAAATGCGGTGCACAAGCTGGATTAAAATTAAATTCCTTATTTCGATTCCTTATTCTGTAAGATAAATTGAGTTATTAGTTCATTGTTTTGTTGTTCTAAAATTTATTTTTTTCAGTATTTTCAGTTCGTTACTAGCTCCAATAAAATTAGAACCATTATCACACCAAATTTGGTTTGAAAGAACTCTGCGAGCTACAAATTGTTTCAATGCCGCAAGAAAAAAATCTGTACTTAGACTGCTTACAACTTCCAAATGAACCGCCTTGGTTGCCGAGCAGATAAAAACAGA
Organism: Tipula confusa; assembly: GCA_963556175.1. NCBI lineage: Eukaryota > Metazoa > Arthropoda > Insecta > Diptera > Tipulidae > Tipula > Tipula confusa. The sequence goes on along the minus strand of OY744476.1, from coordinate 187,068,951 downwards.
GACGTACGCCTTCTTTTCCGAAGATTGAATCCGCCGCTGTTTATTATTTCAACTATTGTGTTCTTTAGTGTAACTGCTTCTTCTATCGTGGCAGTTCCAGTAAGCAAATCATCCATGTAGAAATTATTTCGTATAACTTTAACGGCATCTGGATATTTCAATTCATAGGTTTTTGCCAGCTTTTTTAAAGTCCGTATAGCAAAAAATGGTGCACATGCTGTCCCATATGTAACGGTGTTGCATTTGTATCCACTTAACTTTTCTTCCGGGCTGGTATGCCATAAAATCAGTTGAACATTTAACGAGAATCTTCGAGTAGTGTTTCCCTGAAGCTTGGTAGATTTCTGTGGTTCATCCCATTTTCAAGTCAGGTAAAAGGAATGAGGTTCAACAGGACGTAATAAAAGTATCTGGAAAGCTCCATGAAAAAGAATTATCGCAACTGGGATTGGCGCATACCGATGTTTTTGTGGTTTATCAATCCGCGAGGCATGATATGTACAATGGTAGTATCACCAGCAAAGAGCATTTTTTGAGAGAATCTAAGATTACTAGGAGATCCAAAATTTAAGGCCGTTTCGTCAACAGTTTTAAATAGTCAGCATTACGTAAATCTAATAAAAGATATCCTGATCGAGTTACGCTGGCTGATACGAGAACTAAATAGGATATGATACAAGGCCAAAAAACAAAAGATTTGAAAACGGCCAATTATTAAGGCTACTTAGGAAGTGAATTAGATCTTGTTCGGGACAGACAAAATTAGGTGAGAAGTAGTTTTACGATTTCTCTACTAAAGACATCTATGTAATACTAGCATAAGCAAAATAAGCCAAACAAAAGAATAGACATATTTTGTTGTATAGCGAGGTATTGTTGTTCGTTGTGGTCAGTTGTATTTTAAATGCGAAAGATTATTGTTATAGCCCTCACCAGTGGCAAGCGGTTAATCTATAGTGAAATGAAATTATTAGTTGGAAGTAAAACAGTTTAACATCAGTTTACTCCAACTACGGCTAGTACCATCTAAGTTTTATGAGCACGCTCTCAATAACTTAGAATATATGATTTTGTAACTTTATAGATTTATGCAATATTTTTATTTGTAAATTTATTTCCTACCTGAATTTCGATTTTTGTTTTTGTTTTCGTGTCTTTGTGAAAAAACTAAATTTTTGTTGTAATTTCGCATAATTATCCCTTTTTTGCTAACTTTAGGAAATATACACTAATCCCTCGCAAAGCGCAGTTGGCTTTTGAATTCTTTAAACAAAAACAAAGGAATTTCGTTTAACAGGGAAATAATTGTACATAATATATTATTTACATTTTCCATAAATTCCTAGTTAGTTAGTTAGTTTTAGGTGGCCTCCCAACAAAAGGACGAGGCATAGACACATATGGTTCGTAGCCTTACCACAGAAATTGCTTCTCCCCACTACCCTACTGTAACCAATTTGTGCTTCTCACGAAGCAGTACTCTCGAAGCAGTACTCTCTAACGCTCAATTTACTGAGATCCGTTAGATTGCACAGGAGGTGAGCTCCCAAAAACTAGAGTCTGTTTTGAGACAGACTAGGACAAGTGCATAACAAATGAAGTATTGTTTCCTCCTCTTCTAGGTCGTTACAGCTTCGACTGTAATATCATGAAAGAAAACACCAAGTCTGCTGGCATGCTTTCCAATAAGACAGTGTCCAGTAATGACACCCACAACTGTGGGTTGCCAATATTATGCCGTTGCATAAATATTAGCTGATTAGATTTTTTTTTTTTTTTTTAAATTTTTAATCCCTACAATCTTTTTCTGGGGCCGAAGCTCACCCAACTCTTTCGCGGTTATTTTAACGTCCTTACTTTACGCCAACGAGGGCCAAATCGAGGACGCACGAATACAGGTTCGCGATTGTTGAATATCCCATCTGCGCAATGCATTGGTCCATGCCAGCCTGTACTGACATGGACGATGGTTCGGCCCATAGACTCTGCACTCCAACGGGGGGTCATAGTTGTGTTCATCGTCATCACCGATCGTAATCAAGTGATGAAAAATCCCTTTTGCAACCCTCCCCCCATTGGGATTCGAACCCGGTACCTCCCGTCCCAAACACCGCAGCTTTAACCACTGCGCCAATTGCTCGGTAGCTGATTAGATCTTTCTAAGTCCAGATTAGGCCGAATCTGCCTAGTAATTACACGTGAGGTGCAATTTGCCCATCTATTGTTTGTAATTTTACGAGCTTCTTCTTTAAGGAGTAATTTGCATGTAGCAAGTGGTACTTCAATGTCCACCTTGCACGGTAAGATGAGGCAAGTGATACCTTGTCGCACGAGTTCACCGGCTTTTATATTCTCCGTAATATTGAAATGCCCTGGCACCCATATAAGATGGATATAGAACTGTTCAGCCATCTCGTTAAGAGATAAAAGAAAACTCCGGGCTACTTTCTACGTGATAAAGCCTGATTGTAAAACTTTAATAGCAGCCTGATTGTCCGTAACAATGGCAATAACTCTTACAGATATTACATGATACTTCATCCAGTCTATGGCTTCCTTAGAGGTTAAAGAGAGATTTACATTTAGTTCTTCGCAGAAACATCTGTAAAAAAGTTAATAAAGGTTGACTTTAAAACTGTTCCATTCACCCAATCCTCTTTGGAAGGAATATCAGTTATAAATTTAACTTCGAGGTATGATGTCGTGATGGTGTAGTCGATAGAATTGGGGATTACTTTGTTCGTTAGAATAGATGAGTGTCCCATAATGTTACAGGACCACATAGAAATTGAATTAAGCCTTATGGCTATACTAGCAGCCACTTGCTTAGCCAGGATATCCAGAGGGATGAGATGAAAGAGAATCTCCAGTGCTTGAGTAGGAGTGCTTCTAAGTGTAAAGGTAGCAGTTCTTTGCACCTCCATCAGCAACTTTTGGTTCACCACTGTATTTAAGGCGGGCCACCAAACTGTAACTCCATACTTTAGAACTGGTCTAATACAGAGGTATAAGGCCAATATACATTGTGAGGATTAAGCCTCCATCAATTTCCAATGGCATTTTTACAGGAGTAGAGTGCTATCGTTGCCTTTTTTACTCTTTCCAGAATACTAGGCTTCCAGCTTAGTTTACTATCTAAACTGAGACCCAAGAATTTCACTTTATCTGCGATGTTCAAAACAATTGAACATCGCAGATAAAGTGAAATTCTAAAGTGAAATTGAGAGTTGGACGGTCAAAGCGAGGCATTTTGTACTTCCTGTAAAAAAGAACCAACTCAGTCTTCAGTGGGTTAACACTAAGACCGCAACATCTTCTGCATAAGCCACCACTTTAAAGTCATTTCCTTCCAGGATTAGTAACAGGTCATTTATGACCAAATTCCAAAGAAGGGGGGATAATGCACCATCTTGCGGTGTATCCCTACTTACAAATCTACGGATGGATGATACACCTAGATTGGCCGTTATGACCCTGCCTTTGAGCATTTGATCAATCCAGCTTCTAAGTGTTACAACCACCCCCAAATTTGAAAGTGCTTGCATGATCACCTCTGGTTTATTAAAGGCACCCTCAATATCACAAAAGGTCACCAAAGAGAATTCCTTATATTCGAGGGACTTCTCTATAGGACATAAGAGGGAATGGAGAGCAGTTTCCACCGATTTTCCCTTACTATATGCAAAATGAGACGTTGACAGCTTTGCAGGGTCGATTAAGCCTTTGAAGTAAGCCTCTATCTGTCTTTCTAGAATTTTCTAGAAATAAGATAAACTAATAGGCCTAAGGTCTTAACAGGGAACAGTTAAGTCAGTGGTTTTCTGAATATCGACAGGAATAATGCCATCCAGGCCTGCAGACTTGAAAGGCTTGAAACTGTTTACTACCCACAAAATAGTTCTCTTATTGACAATTTTCCCCGCGAGGCCAGTAGCATTAGCATTTGGCAAAATAGGAGGAGAATTGGAACAACCCGGAAAATAAGTTTCCAGAAGAAGCTCCAGGGATTTCCTACTTGTTGTAGTCCATTGTCCATCCGGTCGTTGGAGATAACTTTGAATGGCAGGACAAGTGGATAATATCTTACGTAGTCTAGTTGCCTCAGAGGACTTTTGTATTTATAGGAGTCCCAGTCCATGTCAGTTTTTGTTCTCTTCGCGATATTAAAGAGCCGCTTGCATTTTAAGCGCATTACTTGTAGGTTCTTCGACCACCATGGTGGACGATACCTAAATAAACAGAAATATTTACGTTTGTTTGAGGGATTGCTGTAAATGATATGAATGACGAAATATGTAACAGCTAATTACAGATTTATAGTAACATTTATAAAGAAAACAATTAACTGTTGTGGCGAAACATTTGCTTGCGATATTTTTGTGTTGAGATTTTGTTGTTTGCGATGATTAGTAGCTTGCGAAAAACAAATGACTAAATATTTTTTCGACAATTTTTGTGTAAGCGGAATATCGATGCTACATTGTTTTTGTTTGCGATATTATTGACGAAAGTACTGCCATATATTTGTTGCGATATTTTTTTTGCGATAATGAGGTAGGTTGCCTTTTAATGACTCTTTGATATTGAATAATATTAGAAAGTAAATATTGAAGTACTTGCTCGCTGTTTAGTTCTTGTCTAGTTTAAACCTTATTTTGTTGACTTCCTATTTATTCTGCCCATAATGTATATTCATATTATAATGACAATTCATTGATTATATCAAAACACTAATGACACTCGATTAATTTTAATAAAGTAGTTTAATACCTACTGGAACCATCAATCGATTTCGAATCGTGCAACTGAAAACATGTTTAAATATTCATATTTAAAATACATCGGCTTCTATTTATATATTGTGACCATATTGACTGGTTCCGGGTCATATGTGTACAACCGCCGTGCAAATCGATTTAAATTTTCAATCGCAACACTAACGTACGATATACTAATTGGCATTATGACCAATTATTTTTTTGTAAAGGAACGGCAAAGTTTAGAAATGAATGTTAACGAGAATCATATGAATTATGACATTCCATCATTAATTCCAAAAATGTTACAATACATCGATATTTCAATTAATATTTTATATTTTATTTTAATCCTAACGACTGGACCACGAATCGTGAGACTACTAAATAAAATAATCGAAGTAAATAAATTATTTTATGCGTTATTTCGCGATAAATACGCACGAGGATGCGTCAAAAAACTATTAATATTTGTCACCAAAGAGATAATTCTTAAGTGGGTCTTGTTTTTGGTTAATGTGCAAGGGGATCGGATAGTTTCGGGATATAAGCAAACATGGCTGCGGGCGGCTATAGTAAATAAAGGGCTATTCATATCGTTATTACTGTCGTCGCACTATATGGCGTGCATTTTGACGTATATGCATTACTATGACGTTTTAAATATCGAATTAAATATGATCGTGGTGCAATTTAACGAGTGTCGTGTAAATAAAGTGAATACAAATATGCTCGAACTATGTGATCACCTCGATCGACTAGCGTGTTTACATCGGAAAATTACGAAATTATCGCAAACGATCAGTCAAGTGTTTGGTGTATATATGGCATGTCAGTTTTGGGCACTATATGGTAACATTTTGATCATGGCGTTTTATTTGTTGTATGCGATGCGTGAACTATGGAACGGTGATCGAGAAGATCTGTTAACTGTAGGATTTTTTGTTGTGGGAACACCAGTTGCGCAACTGATGTTGTATGTAAAACTAATTGTAATGTTTTCGGAGAGTGCACGTCGAGCTGGATGTCTAATTCATACATTCAAATTATATGTTGGTGAAGATACTCGTATTGCTGAAACTGTGAGTATATATTACGAACTAAAAAGATTGTCACTCGATTCCTATCCTTAATTGAATTTAATCCAATTATTAATTTAAACTAATGGATTTTACATTAAAAATAATCGTAATTATAGAAAGTATATACCTGCGTACCTGTAATGGAATTATGATATCCAGTGATAAATCAACTTGCTAATCGTTTGAACATGTTCAAATTTACCTACAAATATGTAACCTTTGCGTTCTACTACTTATATTTTTGCATCAAACTAATTGGGCTGGCCGCCTACACGTACAATTTTAAAACACATAGGGTCGAATGTAGCCGATCGTCTTTATTTCATGCTATATTCCGAAGTTGTTTTGTTCATTTCTTATTCTATTTTTGGTGGCATAAATTTACCGAACAAATGGAAGCGGGATTTGTAAATATTTTACACCCAACGACCACCAGAATTGTCAACAATATAATGTATGTGGTATCATACCATTGTAACAGTTTTGTTTCTTTGACGCTTCCAATTCTAATGCGTCATCAAACCGTCCGTGCGCTTAATAAACTTTTCAAATGCAATCGTCTAGTGGTGCAACATTATCCGAATCGATGTTTAAAAAATTGTCAGCTCTATTTTATGGCTTTTGTACTCAACGGTTTTGTATTTAAATGGTTATTCATGATAACAAGTGTGTTGTCGATTCGAGAAACGTCTCGTTACAACCTAACATTGTTTGAAGCTGTAACATCAACGATTACAATTTTTGAAGTATTATTAAAAGCGGCACAAGTTGTGGCGGCTATATCAAATCTAGGATATTTATATGATGTCATTAACTATGAATTAAGTCAAATTTCGGACAAATTAATGAGTAACGGAAACATATCAAATATATTTCAAATATGCGATCAAATTGACCGATTACAATATTTACATCGAAAAGTTACGAGTGCTACACAATCGCTCAATAAAATTAACTCGATCTATTTATTTATGCATCTGGCATCGATTAGTGTGGTACTCACTATTACTACGTTTGGAAGCTTGGCCATAATTTTGGGTAATAATGAGTTGAATAAGAAGAGTAAAACAGAAATAATGCTTGCAACCGGTGTAACCGTCTTGTTTGGCCATGTGTACTTTGCTTTTTATATAATGTACTGTGATTTTGTTGTGGTAAAATCGAGAATCGCAGGAAGTTTATTACACCAGATGCGATTAGGTGAGAACAAAGTGCTGTACGAAGCTGTAAGTAAAATTAAGTTTTTCAATTTAATTTATATAAATAAAAAAATGTCGTTTTATTTTAATTTTAATTTATTATTTATGCTGTATTTGACCTGTCCGATTATGTTTAAGGTTAACGAGAATTTTCGAGTAGTGTTTCCCTGCCGCTTGGAAAATTTCTGTGGTTCATCCCATTTTCAAGTCAGGTAAAATGAATGAGATCGATAATTATCGTGGCATACCATTTTGTCTGTCATACCAAAATTGTTTAAATCTATGGGTCCACAAAATCGTGACCTTCTCCTTGAAATTTATAAACGATGTTTTGACTACTTCAAGTGCCTCGTTTCGCCGATGACATGTAAATACTGGACAATGTTTGAAAGCGTTACGTATACGATTGCTCGAAGTTACAGAATTATTACATTTTGTGACTGGTCAGTTGCCAACAAGTGGCATTTGAACGTAGGTACGTGCAAGGTCATTCATTAATATTTTTTTCATCTTGATGCTTTAAATAGACGTGAGTATCTGTCCGACCTGGGTACTATTGTTTCTTCTGACTTTATTTTTTCTAGATTTTGTTTGTTCAATTCTATAATCACAATACAGTTCATTAAACGGAACTGTAATGCATTTTGCGACTCGTTTACTCTAAAAACCTTGTTGTAGCGTTTGTTTGACCTGTTTTGGAATATGCCTTCCCGGTTATGTCGCCGTTCTTTAGGTGTCATTCGGACAGAATAGAAGGTTTCCAGAAACAGTTCATTCTGTACTGACTTTGACTTGCTTGTTCTGGTGCAACCCTAGAAGAACGAGAATTAATCATCTCGCTAATCTAAGTGCTGTAAAAAATATGATTCTAATCCTAATTACGATTTTTAAGAGGTCCTGGTTTAAAATAACTCGTCGGCGTTCTCTCGACCATTTTTTCCATAACTAGTGCTGGGTTCCAATGAGCATGCTCCTTGTTTAGATAACTCTTAGCTTACCAGATATTACTTCCAAGGCTTAACTCCAAAAAGAACGTTAACTTTTTAACAGACCTCCTGCTATATTATTAAATGTAGGGGAACCTGCGCTTCTGGAAATCTGACTTAAAATGTGGATCAGCTTCGTTCGTGTTCTTGATAACACGTTCTCTATCCGAAAGTAACTGATACTTTTTCTCCTAAACTGAAAAAGGTATGCTAATGTGACATTGTATACTTAAATGACATGGATCTTCGTCACATTGCACGAAATGGGAAATGTTTCTATTTTTGTATTGATCGCTCGTTCTGATAACTTTCTTCTATACTTTAGTAGATAAATCTTCGTATAACGAGAAAAATTATTAATAAATTTATAAGAATGTGCGTTTATCTTAGTGCAGTCTGCATCAGATCACATATGTCTGTGTACACCAGATCAATCGATGCTTTGGTCATACGTCTTGACGTCATTTAAATGTTCAGAAATGACGTTCTCGATTTTTTTTTAAACAGAACTCAAAAATATCACTGCTCGATAACACAGCTCGTAGATATAACACAGCTCGTAGATCAACCTACAGATCAGGTCAAAGAAATGGTCAGATCAGGTCAAAGAATATTCTGATAAAATATCAGATCAGGTCAAAGAAATGGTCATCTACTAGACCGTTTTTTAACATCTCATTCAGAGAAATCCAATATCTCTCTCAATTCCCCTTTAGGAAATTCTGATCATCGGCCTTTTGAAGCGGAATTTCAAAGATCGTGGTCATGTCAAGCGATCGTTCCTCCTAAACGTCAATTATGACACTATAAGTATTATGCCACTATAAAATGCTGGCTGGGTAGAAATAAACAAGTTATTTCGAGAGTTCTAAGGCATTCTGGTTTTGTCCAAATTCCAAATTTGGAAAAAACACGTCTGAACTGAAAATTTAGCTGAATTTAAGACGGATATTCCGCTAGTTTAAGAATGCAGCAAATCTGACCTTTCAAATTATCGTCCAATCGCTATGTCTTGGATTTTAAGCTCGATGTAAAATTTATTTTACTTTATCAGAAACACTTACAATATACAAGACATATAAAGACTCAGGTTGGAGTACAGTCTCATATTTCGGCAAAAGCATCGAAAACTCATTTGACTCGGTCGGGTTCAAAACCGAGCATCCCGAATAATTGCGGACGAAAATTTACTATCCAATCTTGATTCTCTTTTCCCTAGGCATAATGTGAATGACTAGACGTTCCTCTTGGTATACAATTTAAAGATATTCAAACAGTTTGTGCAAATTGACTGTCCTCGACATTTAATACAATAATCGAAAACGAATTTTTATTTGTTTTTGTCCATTTAGATGTTCTTGGCTTTGGAGCATCAGGTTCATTGCCAGTCTTGAAAAAGTTGAAAAGTTATCGTTGTTAAATTTATCCAAATGATATTTTTCGACTTTGTCGCCATCTATTGGGAATAATCTGTAGCGACCGATAAACATTTGTTCGTTTTTATTTAGAATAAATATTTATTCGCGCTCCAATTACATGCGAAATATTTTATGTTTCGCCCACTGTATTCAGAGTGTATTCAGAAATAATTTATTTATAATTAGTTTGGTTTATCATTTCATCTTCTTAACCAAAGAGTACAACCAAACGTTTGAACTGTTATAATAATATCGAATTATCTTATTGCGCTTTGTCTCCATCTACATAAGCTAGATGAATTTCAACTGAACCAATTACAATAGTGGATACATGTAATAATGCATGTAAACCAAATATACATTATATTTGGATACGTGCATGTTTTTAATTGGTTAAAATATGCCACGTCATTATTTTTTTAGTATGCTGAGTATGTCACCGTGTGCAACTAGAATGTTATTTTATATATATATATATATATATATATATATATATATATATATATATATATATATATATATATATATATATATATATATAATATATGATATATATATATATATATATATATATATATATATATATATATATATATATATATATATATATATATATGATTTTTTGAGTTGCGATTTGTTGTTACTAGGATGCGGGTGAAAATAATTAGATCTTACCCTACGTCTCCACCTGATATAAATCATACCATTACCATTAACATACCAAAAAGCCTAAATTATTAAAGATGGCGTCTCGTGTGGTCAATGTACGATAAATCTGACAATTTAGGAATCATTCGTGAAAATGAGTATTTATGGAGTATATAACCTTGATATATTCAATAGATACTGATTGTTTTTATAGAAATTTAATAATTTTAATATATTTTTGCTTTTTATTTTTAAATTGGGTTTAAAATATCACACATAACACATAATGACGCGATTTTGAAAATAACGAAATGTCATAATTTTGTATACAATAAAGCACTTTTCATACCGACGACTTCGACTTTCGACTTTGCAAAAAATTTAAATTCCACAAATACAAAGCATTGATATATTCATACCGATGGCGTCGACTTTGACTTTGTTTGACAGCTGTCATATTTTAATATTTTATTTGTGAATTGCATAGACGTATAATATTTTTAATGTCTTTGGTGCATTGTGAGTTGTATCGTGAGTTGTATAGTCAGTATCTGACAAATCATATAAAATCAAGTTTGATTGCACCTCAAGGCTGAGACAATCCTCAAAATGTTTATTGTCCCTAATAAAGTTTTATTCACTTTCCCTAATATTTATTTGATTATTATTTATATTTTCATTATTTTCGTCCTCATAATAATATTCCACAGAATAGTTAAACATATCATCGGCTGCCGTTTTGATGTTTTGTTTATCCATTGTCATTTCAAAATATATGACAATTATTGCTGGTCGTCTAAATTTCCTTTCTCTAACAGGTTCATGGCAGTGAAGGGCCAAACCATCTCCATGTCCTCTTTATGGTCCCTCAATCTGTAATTTGAAGATTAAACTGGAATGTCTCGAAAATGTTTATTGTATTAAAGTTACTCCGATTTTATTAATTTGTTTGCGTTGAAATCTTTCTTAATTCTTGTTTAATTTTAGTATAGTTAATGCTCTTAACTGTAGTTTTAAGTAGTGAATTTAATGACGTTTAAGATGATTGTTGCACTAATTTGGATATTTTGAAACCGGTCGCTTTTAATTTGCTGCCTTATATTTTGCAGGGAACCTTTTTCCCAGATTTGCCTTGCTAAATTTTTTTAATTCTTTACATTCTTATTTTTGCACCATATCTTTAATTTCAGGCTTTAGCTTTTGTATCCGATCTGTCATGGCAATCTTGATTAGTTCCAATTGTTTTGTTTTTTATTGCAGTTGTTGCTTTGATTAAATTGTCTGTTGATGTTCAATTTTTCAACGTACTACTCAACGAAATTTTTTATAAACAATTGATTTTCGTGTTATTTCGGGTGGAAAATTTTCAAAAGAAAATCATTTATGATCATTAAGCTCGACCTAGTTATGTAATTAATTTTTTTTGTTAATAATAAATGTATGTGTATCATTAGTGATTGAACATTAGATAATGCAGCCGAAACTTGTTAGTTTATTTGGGTAACACCATCAGTCGAATGTTTTTTATACAGTAAAAATGATATTTCACTATAGATATTATAAATATCTGTTCGTGTATTTCTACATCGAATCGAAAATATTAGGTGTATCGAGCTATATATTTAACAGAAATCTGTTAAAGTTCGAACACTCCCGATTTGCCATAATCTACACAATTTCGTTCGCTTGCCTATTTAACTATATATTCTTCTTGTATCGGCATGAACTTAATATGGCTTCAATAAAAGGTCGTTCATCGTTTACGACCAGAGTTGATATTGATTTACAGCAACTGATTTATTTCTGGCACAATCAATTTTATTACATTTGGTCGTTAATTTATGGTAAACGTGTTGTGCATATGTTTAATAAATTGATTAAATCTAATCGGTTGATCCTTAAGGAGTATTACAAGAAAGGTTATATGAACGAAATGAGCTGGACATATTTTATAATATTAGTTTTACGCGATCTACTATTACCGTTATTTTTTCTCGTTACAAAATTATTACCACTAATAGTTATGAAATACGATCGAATCGAATTATTGCATGCTGTCTCGTCGATAATAATTTTTTATTCATCGGCCGCATTTTCAACGAATATGACCACGTGTTTGCTTAATGTTGATTATTTATTTGCGATGATCAACAATGAAATGAAAATAATTGCATCGACATTAAATCGTCAGTTGACAGTTGAAAAATTACAACGTTTATTTTATTTGCATCGCAAAATTTTGAGAATTTCAAAATTATTTACCACCACATTTGCAATACCCAGTTGTTCACAAATTGTGATGGGAATTTTACTGTGTGCCATGAACGTGTTCCAATTATTGACGATAGTTGGTGGTCATGAAGGATATAAATACAGATTGATTATGCTTTATTTATTTCGTACCAGCATACTTGTGAGTGAAACATATTTTTACTGCAAATTGTGCTATTTGGTTGTGGAACGATCACAAAAATGTGGGAACATTTTATATGAGACTGAGGTTCGATGTACAGATGTGGGTCTTATAGAAAATGTAAGTAGAAATTAATAAAAATTTAAGATAAAAACTATTGTCAGCAGCGAAAGTCAAGATTGTCTTTAGATATAATATGCTTGTGTTAAATCTAGTAGCCGTGGAGGCTTATCGACCCATTTTTGAGGTGATTTGTTGTGGAACGGCGAAATCATCGGAACCTGGTGTGAAACGTTATCAAATAAGGTACGGCAATGTTCTTCAGACCACACATAGTGCACCAAAAACTGTGTTTTATAATGGATGCAAAGGTGACTAATCTTCTTCCTTGCTTATAGAATGTGTAGTTCTGCTCCTTTTCACTTCATTGTTTCGCATTTCCAAACAAACCGAATTAGGTCGATAAAACCTAATCTTTCGTTTATTAAGTGCTACATTTTTTTGATGATTGGCTGACGAGTATTGTTATTTTCGGATTACTGTTTTGCTCTGTCATTGCAATACAATTAGGACGTACGATTAAAATCTTATACATATTTGAGTATTTTACATACTTTTGGGAACTAAACTAAATCAATTAGACTTCCTATTAATTTTGACAGTTAAATATTTTATCATAGTAGATTTATCGGAGTGAACAAAAGTATTATGATTTCTATTAAATTTATAAAATTTGTCCTCGCTTGTGTTTATTTTGGTTCAAGGGTTATAGGACTACCTTGTTATAGCTTTAATTTTAAAACTTTAAAATTTCGATCATCTAAACAATTTGCCATACACACAATAGTATTTGCCATATTTTTCAATTACGTGTATTTCTATTATCGTTGGTATTTGGAAGGAAGCAATGTATTACCACAAATCAGGAATGCATTTCAAACTGTGGTTTATCAAAATATGATGGAACAAATTTTTTATTTGCCTAATAGTTTTTATTTCATATGGGCTCTAGCATGTCAAAATCAAATGATACGAATGCTGAACAAATTGTTGAAATTTAATCGTCTCATTATACGACCTGCAACCGTTTATAAATTTCGTAAACACTTTACGAACTATTTTATACTTTACGTTGTCAAAGAGTTCATATTTCCTTTTCTGTATGTCGGTTCAAAGTTGTTATCGTTATTTTTGAATTCGCCTAGTGTTGAAACAACTTTTGGAACAATTTTATCCTGTCTCATGTTCTCGGTAATTTCATCATTTTCATCGCATCTAACAGCATGTATTCTAAGTACAAACACATTAATGATGCTAATAAACAATGACCTCCAAACATTACAAACCATGTTAGATTCTCGTGTAGTTCCCGGATGGAAATTACAATTTTTATGTTCAAAGATCAACATTTTATCTATTTTGCATCGAAAAGTAACAACTAATGCAAAATTAGTGCACATCACTTTTGCAATTCCCATTTTAAATCAAATGTTCATGATAATGACTCTGACCGCTTTCAATCTGTTTGAATGTTTTACATTGTATAGTATAGAGTCGAGCTTTTATGCAAGCATGTGTATGGTTGAAATGTTTATATACTGTAAGATGACTTATTTAATGGTAGCGAAGCAGCAGGAGACCCGAACGATTTTATATGAGATGAGGGTTGAACGGTTTGAGAGGCATTTTATTGAAACTGTAAGTAAATTGATTTTATATTTTGGCTTACCTTAACATGTCACGGTCCTGAATTATATTCTTGAATTATTGGTTGAATTCTTAATTACGTAAAACGCGGTCGTTGAATGTCAAATTTTGACAGTCTATAGCCTTGGATATGAAGGAAAATATTCGTGAAAATCTTCGGTTTTTATTTGCTTTCAAATGGCTGTATTTTAATTATAATTAAGTTATGGTTAGTTTTTATGGCTTTTAAGGGTATTTTAGGCTACTCTTAAGCAACACAAATCCGCAAATTATATTTATAATTTTTTCAAAAAAAATTTCAAATTTTGACAGTCTGTAGCCTTGGGTATTTAGGAAAATATTCGTAAACATTTTCGGTTTTCATATGATTTCAAATGGCTGTATTTTAATTATAATTAAGTTATGGGTAGTTTTTATGGCTTGAAAATGTATTTTAAGCTACTCTTAAGAGCCACAAATCCGTAAATTAAATTTATAATTTTTTACAAAAAAAAATTTCAAATTTTGACAGTCTATAGCCTTGGATATTTAGGAAAATATTCGTAAAAATTTTCGGTTTTCATTTGAATGCAAATGGCTGTATTTTAATTATAATTAAGTTACGGGTAGTTTTTATGGCTTGAAAAGGTATTTTAAGCTACTCTTAAGAGCCACAAATCCGTAAATTAAATTTATAATTTTTTACAAAATAAAATTTCAAATTTTGACAGTCTATAGCCTTGGATATTTAGGAAAATATTCGTAAAAATTTTCGGTTTTCATTTGAATGCAAATGGCTGTATTTTAATTATAATTAAGTTACGGGTAGTTTTTATGGCTTGAAAAGGTATTTTAAGCTACTCTTAAGAGCCACAAATCCGTAAATTAAATTTATAATTTTTTACAAAAAAAAATTTCAAATTTTGACAGTCTATAGCCTTGGATATTTAGGAAAATATTCGTAAAAATTTTCGGTTTTCATTTGAATGCAAATGGCTGTATTTTAATTATAATTAAGTTATGGGTAGTTTTTATGGCTTTAAAGGGTATTTTAAGCTACTCTTAAGAGCCACAAATCCGTAAATTAAATTTATAATTTTTTACAATAAAAAATTTATAATTTTGACAGTCTATAGCCTTGGATATTTAGGCAAATATTCGTAAAAATTTTCGGTTTTCATTTGAATGCAAATGGCTGTATTTTAATTATAATTAAGTTATGGGTAGTTTTTATGGCTTTAAAAGGTATTTTAAGCTACTCTTAAGAGCCACAAATCCGTAAATTAAATTAAAATTTTTTCAAAAAAAAAAATTCAAATTTTGAGTCTACAGCCTTGGATATTTAGGAAAATATTCGTAAAAATTTTCGGTTTTCATTTGATTTCAAAGGGCTATATTTTAATTTTAATTAAGTTATGGGTAGTTTTTATGGCTTTAAAAGGTATTTTAAGCTACTCTTAAGAGCCACAAATCCGTAAAATAAATTTATAATTTTTTCCAAAGAAATTTCAAATTTTGACAGTCTATAGCCTTGGATATTTAGGAAAATATTCGTAAAAATTTTCGGTTTTCATTTGAATGCAAATGGCTGTATTTTAATTATAATTAAGTTATGGGTAGTTTTTATGGCTTTAAAAGGTATTTTAAGCTACTCTTAAGAGCCACAAATCCGTAAATTAAATTTATAATTTTTTACAAAAAAAAATTTATAATTTTGACAGTCTATAGCCTTGGATATTTAGGCAAATATTCGTAAAAATTTTCGGTTTTCATTTGAATGCAAATGGCTGTATTTTAATTATAATTAAGTTATGGGTAGTTTTTATGGCTTTAAAAGGTATTTTAAGCTACTCTTAAGAGCCACAAATCCGTAAATTAAATTTATAATTTTTTCAAAAAAAAAATTCAAATTTTGAGTCTATAGCCTTGGATATTTAGGAAAATATTCGTAAAAATTTTCGGTTTTCATTTGAATGCAAATGGCTGTATTTTAATTATAATTAAGTTATGGGTAGTTTTTATGGCTTTAAAAGGTATTTTAAGCTACTCTTAAGAGCCACAAATCCGTAAAATAAATTTATAATTTTTTCCAAAGAAATTTCAAATTTTGACAGTCTATAGCCTTGGATATTTAGGAAAATATTCGTAAAAATTTTCGGTTTTCATTTGAATGCAAATGGCTGTATTTTAATTATAATTAAGTTATGGGTAGTTTTTATGGCTTTAAAAGGTATTTTAAGCTACTCTTAAGAGCCACAAATCCGTAAATTAAATTTATAATTTTTTACAAAAAAAAAATTTCAAATTTTGACAGTCTATAGCCTTGGATATTTAGGAAAATATTCGTAAAAATTTTCGGTTTTCATTTGAATGCAAATGGCTGTATTTTAATTATAATTAAGTTATGGGTAGTTTTTATGGCTTTAAAGGGTATTTTAAGCTACTCTTAAGAGCCACAAATCCGTAAATTAAATTTATAATTTTTTCAAAAAAAAAATTCAAATTTTGAGTCTATAGCCTTGGATATTTAGGAAAATATTCGTAAAAATTTTCGGTTTTCATTTGAATGCAAATGGCTGTATTTTAATTATAATTAAGTTATGGGTAGTTTTTATGGCTTTAAAAGGTATTTTAAGCTACTCTTAAGAGCCACAAATCCGTAAATTAAATTTATAATTTTATCAAAAAAAAAATTCAAATTTTGAGTCTATAGCCTTGGATATTTAGGAAAATATTCGTAAAAATTTTCGGTTTTCATTTGAATGCAAATGGCTGTATTTTAATTATAATTAAGTTATGGGTAGTTTTTATGGCTTTAAAAGGTATTTTAAGCTACTCTTAAGAGCCACAAATCCGTAAAATAAATTTATAATTTTTTCCAAAGAAATTTCAAATTTTGACAGTCTATAGCCTTGGATATTTAGGAAAATATTCGTAAAAATTTTCGGTTTTCATTTGAATGCAAATGGCTGTATTTTAATTATAATTAAGTTATGGGTAGTTTTTATGGCTTTAAAAGGTATTTTAAGCTACTCTTAAGAGCCACAAATCCGTAAAATAAATTTATAATTTTTTCCAAAGAAATTTCAAATTTTGACAGTCTATAGCCTTGGATATTTAGGAAAATATTCGTAAAAATTTTCGGTTTTCATTTGAATGCAAATGGCTGTATTTTAATTATAATTAAGTTATGGGTAGTTTTTATGGCTTTAAAGGGTATTTTAAGCTACTCTTAAGAGCCACAAATCCGTAAATTAAATTTATAATTTTTTCAAAAAAAAAATTCAAATTTTGAGTCTATAGCCTTGGATATTTAGGAAAATATTCGTAAAAATTTTCGGTTTTCATTTGAATGCAAATGGCTGTATTTTAATTATAATTAAGTTATGGGTAGTTTTTATGGCTTTAAAAGGTATTTTAAGCTACTCTTAAGAGCCACAAATCCGTAAAATAAATTTATAATTTTTTCCAAAGAAATTTCAAATTTTGACAGTCTATAGCCTTGGATATTTAGGAAAATATTCGTAAAAATTTTCGGTTTTCATTTGAATGCAAATGGCTGTATTTTAATTATAATTAAGTTATGGGTAGTTTTTATGGCTTTAAAAGGTATTTTAAGCTACTCTTAAGAGCCACAAATCCGTAAAATAAATTTATAATTTTTTCCAAAGAAATTTCAAATTTTGACAGTCTATAGCCTTGGATATTTAGGAAAATATTCGTAAAAATTTTCGGTTTTCATTTGAATGCAAATGGCTGTATTTTAATTATAATTAAGTTATGGGTAGTTTTTATGGCTTTAAAGGGTATTTTAAGCTACTCTTAAGAGCCACAAATCCGTAAATTAAATTTATAATTTTTTCAAAAAAAAAATTCAAATTTTGAGTCTATAGCCTTGGATATTTAGGAAAATATTCGTAAAAATTTTCGGTTTTCATTTGAATGCAAATGGCTGTATTTTAATTATAATTAAGTTATGGGTAGTTTTTATGGCTTTAAAGGGTATTTTAAGCTACTCTTAAGAGCCACAAATCCGTAAATTAAATTTATAATTTTTTCAAAAAAAAAATTCAAATTTTGAGTCTATAGCCTTGGATATTTAGGAAAATATTCGTAAAAATTTTCGGTTTTCATTTGAATGCAAATGGCTGTATTTTAATTATAATTAAGTTATGGGTAGTTTTTATGGCTTTAAAAGGTATTTTAAGCTACTCTTAAGAGCCACAAATCCGTAAATTAAATTTATAATTTTATCAAAAAAAAAATTCAAATTTTGAGTCTATAGCCTTGGATATTTAGGAAAATATTCGTAAAAATTTTCGGTTTTCATTTGAATGCAAATGGCTGTATTTTAATTATAATTAAGTTATGGGTAGTTTTTATGGCTTTAAAAGGTATTTTAAGCTACTCTTAAGAGCCACAAATCCGTAAAATAAATTTATAATTTTTTCCAAAGAAATTTCAAATTTTGACAGTCTATAGCCTTGGATATTTAGGAAAATATTCGTAAAAATTTTCGGTTTTCATTTGAATGCAAATGGCTGTATTTTAATTATAATTAAGTTATGGGTAGTTTTTATGGCTTTAAAAGGTATTTTAAGCTACTCTTAAGAGCCACAAATCCGTAAAATAAATTTATAATTTTTTACAAAAAAAAATTTATAATTTTGACAGTCTATAGCCTTGGATATTTAGGCAAATATTCGTAAAAATTTTCGGTTTTCATTTGAATGCAAATGGCTGTATTTTAATTATAATTAAGTTATGGGTAGTTTTTATGGCTTTAAAAGGTATTTTAAGCTACTCTTAAGAGCCACAAATCCGTAAATTAAATTTATAATTTTTTCAAAAAAAAAATTCAAATTTTGAGTCTATAGCCTTGGATATTTAGGAAAATATTCGTAAAAATTTTCGGTTTTCATTTGAATGCAAATGGCTGTATTTTAATTATAATTAAGTTATGGGTAGTTTTTATGGCTTTAAAAGGTATTTTAAGCTACTCTTAAGAGCCACAAATCCGTAAAATAAATTTATAATTTTTTCCAAAGAAATTTCAAATTTTGACAGTCTATAGCCTTGGATATTTAGGAAAATATTCGTAAAAATTTTCGGTTTTCATTTGAATGCAAATGGCTGTATTTTAATTATAATTAAGTTATGGGTAGTTTTTATGGCTTTAAAAGGTATTTTAAGCTACTCTTAAGAGCCACAAATCCGTAAATTAAATTTATAATTTTTTACAAAAAAAAAATTTCAAATTTTGACAGTCTATAGCCTTGGATATTTAGGAAAATATTCGTAAAAATTTTCGGTTTTCATTTGAATGCAAATGGCTGTATTTTAATTATAATTAAGTTATGGGTAGTTTTTATGGCTTTAAAGGGTATTTTAAGCTACTCTTAAGAGCCACAAATCCGTAAATTAAATTTATAATTTTTTCAAAAAAAAAATTCAAATTTTGAGTCTATAGCCTTGGATATTTAGGAAAATATTCGTAAAAATTTTCGGTTTTCATTTGAATGCAAATGGCTGTATTTTAATTATAATTAAGTTATGGGTAGTTTTTATGGCTTTAAAAGGTATTTTAAGCTACTCTTAAGAGCCACAAATCCGTAAAATAAATTTATAATTTTTTCCAAAGAAATTTCAAATTTTGACAGTCTATAGCCTTGGATATTTAGGAAAATATTCGTAAAAATTTTCGGTTTTCATTTGAATGCAAATGGCTGTATTTTAATTATAATTAAGTTATGGGTAGTTTTTATGGCTTTAAAAGGTATTTTAAGCTACTCTTAAGAGCCACAAATCCGTAAAATAAATTTATAATTTTTTCCAAAGAAATTTCAAATTTTGACAGTCTATAGCCTTGGATATTTAGGAAAATATTCGTAAAAATTTTCGGTTTTCATTTGAATGCAAATGGCTGTATTTTAATTATAATTAAGTTATGGGTAGTTTTTATGGCTTTAAAAGGTATTTTAAGCTACTCTTAAGAGCCACAAATCCGTAAAATAAATTTATAATTTTTTCCAAAGAAATTTCAAATTTTGACAGTCTATAGCCTTGGATATTTAGGAAAATATTCGTAAAAATTTTCGGTTTTCATTTGAATGCAAATGGCTGTATTTTAATTATAATTAAGTTATGGGTAGTTTTTATGGCTTTAAAAGGTATTTTAAGCTACTCTTAAGAGCCACAAATCCGTAAATTAAATTTATAATTTTTTCAAAAAAAAAATTCAAATTTTGAGTCTATAGCCTTGGATATTTAGGAAAATATTCGTAAAAATTTTCGGTTTTCATTTGAATGCAAATGGCTGTATTTTAATTATAATTAAGTTATGGGTAGTTTTTATGGCTTGAAAAGGTATTTTAAGCTACTCTTAAGAGCCACAAATCCGTAAATTAAATTTATAATTTTTTACAAAAAAAAATTTCAAATTTTGACAGTCTATAGCCTTGGATATTTAGGAAAATATTCGTAAAAATTTTCGGTTTTCATTTGAATGCAAATGGCTGTATTTTAATTATAATTAAGTTATGGGTAGTTTTTATGGCTTGAAAATGTATTTTAAGCTACTCTTAAGAGCCACAAATCCGTAAATTAAATTTATAATTTTTTACAAAAAAAAATTTCAAATTTTGACAGTCTATAGCCTTGGATATTTAGGAAAATATTCGTAAAAATTTTCGGTTTTCATTTGAATGCAAATGGCTGTATTTTAATTATAATTAAGTTATGGGTAGTTTTTATGGCTTTAAAAGGTATTTTAAGCTACTCTTAAGAGCCACAAATCCGTAAATTAAATTTATAATTTTTTCAAAAAAAAAATTCAAATTTTGAGTCTATAGCCTTGGATATTTAGGAAAATATTCGTAAAAATTTTCGGTTTTCATTTGAATGCAAATGGCTGTATTTTAATTATAATTAAGTTATGGGTAGTTTTTATGGCTTTAAAGGGTATTTTAAGCTACTCTTAAGAGCCACAAATCCGTAAATTAAATTTATAATTTTTTACAAAAAAAAATTTCAAATTTTGACAGTCTATAGCCTTGGATATTTAGGAAAATATTCGTAAAAATTTTCGGTTTTCATTTGAATGCAAATGGCTGTATTTTAATTATAATTAAGTTATGGGTAGTTTTTATGGCTTGAAAATGTATTTTAAGCTACTCTTAAGAGCCACAAATCCGTAAATTAAATTTATAATTTTTTACAAAAAAAAATTTCAAATTTTGACAGTCTATAGCCTTGGATATTTAGGAAAATATTCGTAAAAATTTTCGGTTTTCATTTGAATGCAAATGGCTGTATTTTAATTATAATTAAGTTACGGGTAGTTTTTATGGCTTGAAAAGGTATTTTAAGCTACTCTTAAGAGCCACAAATCCGTAAATTAAATTTATAATTTTTTACAATAAAAAATTTCAAATTTTGACAGTCTATAGCCTTGGATATTTAGGAAAATATTCGTAAAAATTTTCGGTTTTCATTTGAATGCAAATGGCTGTATTTTAATTATAATTAAGTTACGGGTAGTTTTTATGGCTTTAAAAGGTATTTTAAGCTACTCTTAAGAGCCACAAATCCGTAAATTAAATTTATAATTTTTTACAAAAAAAAATTTCAAATTTTGACAGTCTATAGCCTTGGATATTTAGGAAAATATTCGTAAAAATTTTCGGTTTTCATTTGATTTCAAATGGCTATATTTTAATTTTAATTAAGTTATGGGTAGTTTTTATGGCTTTAAAAGGTATTTTAAGCTACTCTTAAGAGCCACAAATCCGTAAATTAAATTTATAATTTTTTCCAAAGAAATTACAAATTTTGACAGTCTATAGCCTTGGATATTTAGGAAAATATTTGTAAAAATTTTCGGTTTTCATTTGAATGCAAATGGCTGTATTTTAATTATAATTAAGTTATGGGTAGTTTTTATGGCTTTAAAAGGTATTTTAAGCTACTCTTAAGAGCCACAAATCCGTAAAATAAATTTATAATTTTTTCCAAAGAAATTTCAAATTTTGACAGTCTATAGCCTTGGATATTTAGGAAAATATTCGTAAAAATTTTCGGTTTTCATTTGAATGCAAATGGCTGTATTTTAATTATAATTAAGTTACGGGTAGTTTTTATGGCTTGAAAAGGTATTTTAAGCTACTCTTAAGAGCCACAAATCCGTAAATTAAATTTATAATTTTTTACAAAAAAAAAATTTCAAATTTTGACAGTCTATAGCCTTGGATATTTAGGAAAATATTCGTAAAAATTTTCGGTTTTCATTTGAATGCAAATGGCTGTATTTTAATTATAATTAAGTTATGGGTAGTTTTTATGGCTTTAAAGGGTATTTTAAGCTACTCTTAAGAGCCACAAATCCGTAAAATAAATTTATAATTTTTTCCAAAGAAATTTCAAATTTTGAGTCTATAGCCTTGGATATTTAGGAAAATATTCGTAAAAATTTTCGGTTTTCATTTGAATGCAAATGGCTGTATTTTAATTATAATTAAGTTATGGGTAGTTTTTATGGCTTTAAAAGGTATTTTAAGCTACTCTTAAGAGCCACAAATCCGTAAAATAAATTTATAATTTTTTCCAAAGAAATTTCAAATTTTGACAGTCTGCCTTGGATATTTAGGAAAATATTCGTAAAAATTTTCGGTTTTCATTTGAATGCAAATGGCTGTATTTTAATTATAATTAAGTTATGGGTAGTTTTTATGGCTTTAAAAGGTATTTTAAGCTACTCTTAAGAGCCACAAATCCGTAAATTAAATTTATAATTTTTTACAAAAAAAAAATTTCAAATTTGGACAGTCTATAGCCTTGGATATTTAGGAAAATATTCGTAAAAATTTTCGGTTTTCATTTGAATGCAAATGGCTGTATTTTAATTATAATTAAGTTATGGGTAGTTTTTATGGCTTTAAAGGGTATTTTAAGCTACTCTTAAGAGCCACAAATCCGTAAAATAAATTTATAATTTTTTCCAAAGAAATTTCAAATTTTGACAGTCTATAGCCTTGGATATTTAGGAAAATATTCGTAAAAATTTTCGGTTTTCATTTGAATGCAAATGGCTGTATTTTAATTATAATTAAGTTATGGGTAGTTTTTATGGCTTTAAAAGGTATTTTAAGCTACTCTTAAGAGCCACAAATCCGTAAAATAAATTTATAATTTTTTCCAAAGAAATTTCAAATTTTGACAGTCTGCCTTGGATATTTAGGAAAATATTCGTAAAAATTTTCGGTTTTCATTTGAATGCAAATGGCTGTATTTTAATTATAATTAAGTTATGGGTAGTTTTTATGGCTTTAAAAGGTATTTTAAGCTACTCTTAAGAGCCACAAATCCGTAAATTAAATTTATAATTTTTTACAAAAAAAAAATTTCAAATTTTGACAGTCTATAGCCTTGGATGTTTAGAAAAATATTTGTAAAAATTTTCGGTTTTCATTTGATTTCTTTCAAATGGCTGTATTTTAATTATAATTAAGTTTTGGATAGTTTTTATGGCTTTAAAGGGTATTTTAAACCATTTGAAATCAAATGGAAACTGAAATCTGCCCAATGATCAATACTTCTTTACATGGACGTTAGATACCAATGTATCCGGTTGAAATTCATGAAATGAAATTGGTCGAGTTACAAATGACATTGATTCATAAATTGTAATTTAGAAATTATTCATAAGGATATATCAATTATTCATTAATTATTAATCATCAAATTAAGGATCAATTAAACTTTCAAACGGTGTTCTCTGCATTGGCTTTTATTAGTTAATTTATAGAAGTGAACATACAATCAATCAAAAAAAAAAAAAAAAAAAAAAAAAAAAAAATTGGAAGTGGCATGAAGTGTATCCGCATCAAATACGTTTTAATTTATATTTATTTAAGTTCACGATTCTTAGGACTACCGAGTTACAAGTTCAATTTAAAAAATGTAAAATTTCAGTCTTCCAAACTATATGCCTTACACACAGGAATTGTTTTTGTCTCCATTAACTGTCTGTTTTATTATTACCATTCGTATTTAGGAGGAAGCAATAGACTTTCACAAAATAGTAGTACTTTCCAAACGGCTATTTATCGAAATGGCCAGGAACAAATTTATTACTTGCAAAACATTTTTTATTTTTTGTGGTCATTAACTTATAAAAATCAATTGGTTTGTGTCTTCAATAAACTAATGAAGTACAGTAAAATTATGTTTCATCCCGAAATCGTTCGAAAAATTACGAAACAATGTACCAAATATTTTGTATTGTATGCAATCAAAGATCTGGGTCTACCATTATTATTTTACTGTACCAAACTGTTATCACTGTTGTTAGGTTCACGTGATTTTTCAAATATTATTGGTACAATTTCTTCTATCCTCATGTTTATGATATTTTCGGTTACATCATTACATTTAAATGCATGTTTTTTGATCACCAATTGTTTATTTACTATAATAAATAATAAACTTAAACTAATAAGAAATATTTTAAATTCGCGTTCGATTACAAAATTGCAAATGCGGAAGATGTGCACACAGCTCGGCAACCTTTCGATTCAACATCGAAAAATATCGTCAATGACAAAATTGATACACGGCTTATTTGCAATTCCAATTTTAAGTCTAATGTTTACGTTTATGATGCTGGCGGCAATGAATTTTTTTCAATTTTTACTTTCGCATAATATTGAATCGGGATTATATGCTAACTTATGTGTGGTTGAGGCTTTATTATTTTGTCAAATTTCTAATTCGGTTGTGGATAATATTAACGAAACGAGACAAATTTTATTTGACATGAGGGTAACTCAAGGCGAAGTTGAGCTAATTGACACCGTAAGTATTTGATTGTAAAATTTAATGTGTATACATGTATTACTAGCATACAAATTCGGACAGGGGTGTGCCTTTATAAATTTATGAATTCGAATTAAATGTCAATAGAGCAATTTTTCTTTTAATTCTGCCGATTAACACCAGTTGTATGTTAGGGATAAACAATACTAGAAATGTGATGGGTTTTCGTATGGGAAATTTACGAAATAAATTTTAGATTACATTCTCTTGTTTTCTTGTCATATTTTTATTTGCAAGTGAGTACTAATTAGATATACAATTTATCTAGTTATAGCGTAAAACTAATATAACACCACATAATTAAAGTTTTAATACAGAATTTCGAGTTATTATACAAGTAGTTCTGTTCTAAAGAAAATTAAATATGGCGATAAAACGAAAAAACACAAAATTATTTACAAAAAATATAAAATTGGAATACTTTTTATGGTTGAAAATTGCTGCAAAATATTTTATGCACATAAAATTTCTGTTTGGATAAGAAAATATTTCTCGCAAATAAAAATTTTGTTTTTTTTTTGCAGTTAAATTCATTTTATTTTTATTTTCAGTGTGGGTAGAACTAAAATTTTGAGGTTATAAAAATTAAATACATTTTTGATATTATTGAGATATTTTAAAAATTTTAATATTTTAATCTCACAATAAAATAAAAAAATACAATTTATTTAGGATATGTGTAAAAAAAATTTTGATTTTTTTAGGTTATTTAGGGAAGACGTCAACTTAATGCGTTTTCGATTGACATGAATAAACAAAATTAACTGAATCAATTGAAGTGATTTGACTGTTCGATTCGGACCTGTCAATTCAGTTAAAAAATTATATATATATATATATATATATATATATATATATATATATATATATATATATATATATATATATATATATATATATAAAATCTATATTTTTTGTATTTTATAGCAAGTTCTAATGATTTTAATATATGCATGTATTTATTTTTTATTTTCATTCCTTCTGTAGTAAACAAAAGCCAAATTTAAAATGATTTATTTTTGACATTTATCTGAAGTGATAAATAACCCAAATCACTTCAGTAGCTCAATTATCAAAATAGCAACTGAATTATCTAAATAGTAACTCAATTTCAATTCTGTTGATTCAAGTCAATCGAAAGTGGCTTTATATAAACAATAAAATTTATCTATAAAAAAAAACAAAAAATAATTAGTTGTCTTTGTTACTCAAGTAGAATTTAACACTATCTTTCATTTTTTGGTTTTGCTGCAGATTTTAATGTTTGGCTGCAGAAAAAATTTGTTTCATCGTCGAAAAATACCATTATTCTAAAAAATGGTTAACTTTACTGTTGAACTTTACGGTCTAAAAACTAACGAAATTGCACATATTTTTATTTAAATATATTAATTAAAACTATTTTCACGAAAAAAAAACTTATCTGATTAGTTTAATTTTCTCAAATCCATTTATAGTTTTTATGTTTTCCACGTTAGGGTAAACATGTTTTCCCTTACAAAATATGACATTTCAATATTTATCCCTTACGGTGTCGCATTTTGCGACCAAAACTGTAACTAAAAAATTGCCCTATAGCAAACGAATTTTTTTCTCTTGTAACGCTTAGTTCGTTGTTTAGTACAAGAAAAAATAGTATATATATAGGGTGTCCCAATAACCGATTAAGATTTGACATATCGATTATTTTGGCTCTGACAACACTAAAGACATTCTTTTTTTGACAGAAACTAAGTATATTATTTCTAGTTGACGAAATGAGTCGCTTAACGCTTCAACAAAAGTGGAAAATGTTGGAAATTTACTTCTACAACAAAGACAATCAAAAAATCATCTTTTCTCAAAAAATCATCTTTTCGGATGAGCCATGCCACACATCGAGCGATACAATAGTGAAACTGCATCAAAAACTCGATGGCCGCATTATCAGTCGAAATGGTGTCGTGAATTGTGGTTTGACGCCTTTTGATTTTTATTTGTGAGTGCCGTGAAGGATAATTGTTACGGACAATCCAGAAAAAACTGAGCATTTGAAAGCCAATATTGAAGCCACCAGTGCCGAAATAGATGCGTACACAATCCAAAATGAGCTCAGAAATTGAACCGACCGAATGGAGTACGTCAAGAAAAGCCGCGGCTCCCATTTGAATGAAACAATTTTCCATTAACCAGGAGGATTGTACTTTCACAAACAAAAAATAAATTTGGAAAAATATTAGCCGTTTCTGTTTTATTAAATTTTTAAATCTGATCTTCTTACTGGGACACCCTTTATTTATATATATATATATATATATATATATATATATATATATATATATATATATATATATATATATATATATATATATATATATATATATATATATGCCAATTCACCAAATACAATATTCTATTAATAACTAATGACAATTAAAGGACTTAATATGTTTCATCCATTAAAGTTTGTCAGTTAATTATTCGAAGTGAACAGTAGCGTTATGACGGTTCTCCTGATTAAATCTATTAAATTTATTTATTTTTGTATTTATTATGGTTCAAGATTATTGGGACTACCTATATACATGTGTAATTTAGAGAAGTTAAAATTTCAATCATCCAAACTTTATACGATATACTCTACTATAATCGCCGTATTCTTTAACTCCGTCTATTGGCATTATCGTTGGCATTTGGGCGGCAGCGATGTAATGTCAGTAAAAAGTGGTTCATTCCAATCGGTACTGTATCGCGACGTACAAGAACAAATTTATTATTTGCATAATATATTTTATTTTGTGTGGGCATTTACGTACAACAATCAGCTGATTCGATTACTAAATAAATTTGTGAAATATAATCGTATAATTGTACGATCCGACAACGTACATACATTTAACAGACATTATACGCTCTATTTTATATTTTTTACTATAAACGTGTTCATATTTCCATTTATGTTTATATGTTTGAAAGTGTTAACCGTGTTTATGACAACGTATGATTCGAAAAAAATTCTCGAAACAATTTTGGGCATACTCATGTTTATGATTATTACGGCCATAGCATCGCATATTACGGCATCGATTCTAAATGCCAACTATTTACTAACTATTGTAAATAATGAATTGAAATTATTACGCGTCACGTTCAATTCGGGATCAAATGCGACCTGGAAATCGCACTTAATATGTACGAAACTTAACGAATTAGCAATACGGCATCGGAAAATTTCAACGACAGTCAAATTAGTACATAGCTCGTATGCAATTCCGATATTAAATCAATTGTTTTTAATGATGGCGTTGTCGGCGTTGAATCTTTTTCAATTTTTGACAACACATAATATTGTGCCGTGCATCTATGCATTCATGTCTATGTCCGAAATGTTAATGTTTTGTAAGATTACGCATTTACTGGTGGAGAAACAGGAAGAGACGCGAACAATTTTATATGATCTGAAGGTGGAACGGTTGAGTGGCCATTTTATTGAAACTGTAAGTAATTTTAAAGTATATTTTGAAGATTGTGTGTTTTGGGCAAAAACATTGGTGGTCATTTTTAACCAATTGTACAAAAGTTTGCTGTGCTTAAGTCCCAAAGCAGAAAATAAGTTTAAAGTAATTAGATGTAATAAACAAACGAATACTGCATTGAACTTAAAAAGATTTGAATAGAAACGAATCTAGTGGATGTAATTCATTGCCCTTTATAATTCGTAGCTGCGGTTAAATAATTTTCTATCTATATTTCTCTGAATAAACTCTTTTGTTCGCTTAGGAATGTAAATATTACACAACATAGTGTAAATCACTAATCTTACCGCCAGCATCGAATTTATTGAACGAAACCGATACCACGGTTCAATGCGGAGGCTCCTTCAAAAGTTGATCCAAGAGTTCTACAAACTCGTAGTTGCAAGTATGTCAATTAAAGGGAATTTGTGGTTTGGTTTTGAAGTGCAGTTTTACAAAAATAAGTGTTTTACCTCTCAAACCTGACCAACCAGAACAAAGTAAGTCAGAAAGAAAATGGTTCAATAGAACACACCATTGCGTATAATTCAAGAGCATAAAATGTTATAACCCAAAAATATTCTATTAGCCGACACATATATATATATATATATATATATATATATATATATATATATATATATATATATATATATATATATTTTATAGTTTCCTGTCTCGTTGTGCTTAAATTTGACAGTTTTAATGGGTTATCCGTCATGTTTTTTATGAATTTTGGATATTCCGATTATTTGCTTAAATTTGACCACTTTGAGTTGCTAACCATCATGGATTTTATTTATATTAGATACTTCGAGTTTTAATGGGCTAGCATCATTAATTTTTGAAAATTCGTGTTCTGACTTAAATTCGGCAGTTTTAATGGACAAAAAAAAGCTTAAGTCAGCAGGCTTAAGTTTGAAAATTTTTATGAGTTACATCATGTATTTTGGATATTTTGATTTATGGCTTAAATTAAACCAACTTAATGGGCTAACCATCATGTATTTTATGGATTTTGAAAAATTAGAATCTGACAGTTTTAATGGGATCAACAATTTATTTTAGATTTTTCGATTTTTGGCTTAAAGTTTTGCTGGGCTAACAACCGTCATGTATTTTATGGAGTTTAGATTATTCGATTTTGAGTTTAAAGTTGACTGTTTTAATGGGCTAATCATCATTTATTTTATATATCTGAGATATTTAGAAAAAAAAGCTTAAGTCAGCAGGCTTAAGTTTGAAAATTTTGATGGGATACATAATTTATTTTGGATATTTTGATTTATGGCTTAAATTAGACCAACTTAATGGGCTAACCATCATATATTTTAAAGATTTTGGGAAATTCGATTTTTAGCTAAAATTTGACAGTTTTCATAGGCTAACTATAATGTATTTAATGAATTTTATATATCTCGAATTTTGGCTTAAATTTAAAATTTTAGTGGTCTAACCATTGTGTATTTTATGAATTTTGGATATCGATTTTTGCCTAAAATTTGAAAGTTTTACTGTGCTCCATAATTTGTTTTAGATATTAATTTTGGCTCAAATTTGACAGTTTATGATCGGTTAGCCCATGTATTTTATGGGTTTTGCAAAATTAGCTTTTCGGCTTAAATTTGACAGTTTTATTGGGCTACATTTTATTTTAGATATTTCAACTTTTGGCTTAAATTTGACATTTTTAATCGGCTATTCGTCATGTTTTTTATGGATTTAGGATATTTCGATTTATGGCTTAAATTTCACAGTTTTGAGAGGCTAACAATAATGGATTTTATTTATATTGGATATTTCGATTTTGGCTTAAATTTGACAGTTTTGAGCTAACCATCGTTTATTTTATGGATTTTGGATATTTAGATTTTTGGCTTAAATTTGACAGTCTTAACCATCATGGATTTTATGGATTTTGGAAAATTAGGTTTTTGCCTTACATTTGACAGTTTTGATGAGCTACATAATTTATTTTGGATATTCCGATTTTTGTTTTAATTTGACAGTTTTAATGGACTACCCATAATGTATTTTATAGATTTCGGATATTTTCAGAAAATGCTTAAGCCAACAGGCTTAAGTTTGACAGTTTAGATGGGCTGCATCATGTATTTTGGATATTTTGATTTATGGCTTAAATAAGACCAACTTAATGGGCTAACAATCATGTATTTTATGGATTTTAGAAAATTCGGTTTTTGGCTGAAATTTGACAGTTTTCATAGGGTAACTATCATGTATTATATGGATTTTAGATATTTCGATTTTTGGCTTAAATTTTTAGTGAGCTAACCATCGTGTATTTTATGGATTATGGATATTTTATTTTTGGCCTCAATTTTACCGTTTTAATGGGCTAACTATCAAATTTTTTTATGAATTATGGACATTTAGATTTTCAGCTTAAACTTGATAGTTTTAATGGGCTCCGTAATTTATTTTAGATATTTCAATTTTTGGCTTACATTTGACAATTTTGATGGGCTACATAATTTAATTTGAATATTTCGATTTTTGTTTTGAATTTGACAGTTTTAATGGACTACCTATTATGTGTTTTATGGATTTTGGGTATTTAAATTTATGGCTTAAATTTGACAGTTTTGCTAAGCTAACCATCACGTATTTTATGGATTTCGGATATTTCGAAAAAAGGCTTAAGCCAACCAGCTTAAGCAAACAGGTTTATGGTTGACAGTTTTGGTGGGCTTCATTATGTATTTTTGATATTTTGATTTATGACTTAAATTTGATCAACTTAATGAGCTACCAATCATGTATTTTATAGGTTTTGAATATCTCAATTTTTGGTGTTAATTAGAATTATAATAAATAAAGCAGAATTATAAATTAAATTACAATAGCATTTTATCCAGTCATTCTTTTTTATCAGGAACTTAGCAGTTCAAAAGCAGGTGAATCAATTTAACTTTTTTTTTGCAGTGCACAAGCTTAGTTTATTTTAACGTTTACAAATTCCAAAGCTACCAGTAATGCTACTAAGTTTCGTTACAATTTTAACAATTATCAGGTATAGAAATGGCTAAGAGATAACCTCTAAACGTGATAAGCAAACAATAGTCGACTTGTGCATATATTTATTAGGGGACATCGAAAAAACAGCAGAATACTCTATTAAGGTCATAAAGTCATAAAGACAGTTCCTCAAAGTATTCCTACGTTTACAGTGAAATGAATCGAAACAAAATTTAACACTTGTGGAGGCAGTTTTAACTTTTTTTATATCAATTATTTTTATTTATGTAGCCATCTGACCTTGAACACAGAAAGAATAAACTATCGGCCATAGACTAAAACCTTCTTATTATTTTACTCGTACTATTTGTAATCATATATTGATGTCACTTATATAAATTATTGTAAAAATATAATGTCGTCATAAAGTTTTATGTTTAGCTGTTTCAAAATCCACTTTTTACAACTTTTTAAATTCAATGTTGGCGATCATACCTTATGTAGGAAGTCTTATTTGAACACATTATCTTTGTTAGATATTTAGATGCCGTCCGTTGAGTTGCTTAAACCATTTAACTTATTCCACCAGGGTGCCACGAATAAAACATATTTCATATTTAGTAATATTTTTATTAAATTTATTTAGTTTGATCATTTATATCTACCAACGTGAGTAACCACATGTACTAAGATGTTCAATGTAAGCTGAATTTTCTGGGCAGCTGTTATTGGGTCCAACCAGCACTTGTGGTAAAATACAGTATTGTACTGCACGGCTATATCCGGGTAGACATGGTGGATCACTACGTGCCATTACAGCGACCAATAGGCCAAATAAAATTGTTAAGATATAAAAGAACTTCATGTCCTGCATATAAGTGTAAAATTGTTGAAAATATAAAAAAAAATTTAATTTAAGTTTTATATACTTACGATGGTTGCAAGTTTAAAATTTGTACTGATTAGATTCATCGAAAATTGTTGGCTTTATATAATAGTTCGCTATCATCAATCTGCAATCTCGTATATAGTCAGTGCAACGTACCAAAAATGTAAACAAAAATAAATTCTAGTTTCGGTTAAGATCGAAGGTTAATCAGATGCGAAGGTTATCGTCATTTGATTCATTTTTATTTTAAAGCTTAACAAAAAAATTGTTTAGATGAGGCCAAAATTATTCTTAGGTTATAATATTAGCACAATTTATAATTTATGTATTGGAAGATGTGATTTTTTAAATTATTTGAATAACTCATAAATCTTTAATTTAATCTTTAAATCCATCTTTAAATTTATTATATTTTTTGTAGTCACCGGTTGTGTAGTGATAGTTAAGGTGTTGGCTTAAACACACTGCGGTCGTGAGTTTGATCCCCACCGCTGACCTCAACGCAGTTGTTGGACAGACCACCTACAACGATCACCAATTGAGAAGCCAATCAGACTTTTTGGATACAAAATTTAATATTAACTTTTTGTGTTTCGACCAAATTTTATTAGTATATAGGAATCGCTGTATACTGGATCTTTGAGGAATTCTTTTTGTTCTTGAATTTAAGTTGTTCATTCTCCGTCACGACTACATATGATCGATTTTTTATTTTTAAAATCTATAAATGCACAGTGCAGAAAGGTTACATAAAATTGATTAGTTTCAACTATAAAAGCACACGATGAACTGAACTTTTATTATAATATTCATTTGACAAATCACAAACGCAGATTTCATATGGAAATGCATATACACAACACTGCTCCTGAATCTGAGCATATAGTGCACCATCGTTCCTAATTTCCATGACATCAGGAAATTTTGTTAACTTAAACCTAT
The DNA here is from genome assembly GCA_963556175.1 of Tipula confusa. Taxonomy (NCBI): domain Eukaryota; kingdom Metazoa; phylum Arthropoda; class Insecta; order Diptera; family Tipulidae; genus Tipula; species Tipula confusa. Next base: position 187,035,586 of record OY744476.1, on the reverse strand, counting down.
CGATCTGTTTACTGGTGATTTAAATATGTTACTAAGTTTTTAGCCAGTTGAATGGTACTTTGATTATCTTTCTTCAGACCATTCCACCATAATGCTTTCTTTGTTATAACAGACAATGACTGATATTCCGCTTCACATGATGAGAGTCAAAATATCGATTTATAATATACACATAGTACTACCATGGTATGTTAGCCCATTGACGTGCCAGATGTCGCTACTGGAATCGTTTTAAAATAATCAAAATATTTTTATATGATGTATAATCGCCTAAATGTCATATATTTATTCTAAATGTTGATTATACTCTTTTAAACCCAACCTGCATCTTCATAGCCAATTAGTTTTGATTTTGCTGACTTACATATCTTTAATCCTTAAATAAAAAGTGCTTCACTGCACTCTAATGCTTGAACTCTAATGCTCAGCTGGATTTATATGAAATCTCTTAAGTTTATTTGCTGCAAACGTTATATCTTAACTATTGACCTGAGACAGACACATAAGATTTCCAACTGCTTCCTCATTGGGACACATTGCATATTTTTTACTTGGTCTGGTGTAACTGAATACTTCACTTGAATTCATGATGAGCTGGCACAAGCTGAGCCTAGACCAAAAACTAGCCTTTTCTAATCAATCTTGCGTAATTCTTTATCAAGTTTCTTATTCCAAACGCGACCTCCTTGTTTTGAACCATATATGACTTTACAAAACCTATTTATTTGAATGGTCCTTGACAATACAGTGTTGCCAAATAAAGATTTATTAGTACAAGTTTCCACTTTGCTGCACATTTGCTTCACTTTCATGTCATTTTAAACTGCGAATGCAAAAAGTATTGCAACGAACTGTGGCAAACCACTGTAGAGTAGGTTTCATCGATCACTTCCCGGTTAGATCTCCCGTTTTGTACGAAAAACCCATTTACCATTAATAACTGTGCAATCTTGCAGCTCCCACGATCCATTTTCCTATAATGCTTGAATCTCTAATTTCATTGCAAGGTTCTATTGATCAGCATCTTCTCTGGATACCGCTACTTCAGGTGTCATAAGAACCACTATCGGGTACTCTTCAACGTCAGACCCGATTTTGTTCGTTTCTTTGTCATTCTCTTGCGAATGAATTGTTAAACCGGAACGTATTAATATTGGTGTTTGTGTTCGTGGTATTGCACATGGGCCCTGTATTTGCGCATGTTTACATTTTTTTGTTAGTTTTTTTTCGGTACATCATGTTTGAAAAAATCGTGCACATTTAAAGTTTTAGTTGTATTTTTAAATACACAAATAATTATTTATATTATAAATTTAAATCGCTTTAAATTTTGTAAAATTTTAATTAATTTGTCATTTACCATTTAAAAAGATAAATTTAGTTCATTTGTTTCGATGAGAATGCAAAACGATTTCTTGTTAGAATTGTTAAACGTAATACTAATAATAATGTTGCTTGTGTTTGTGTGTGTATATACGCAGTGTATTACTTTTTTTTTGTTGATGAATGATTACATTTCGAAACTTGATTTTGTGACTTGATTTTTGATTTTGTATGTATAAGCCATCTATCGTCACATCGAAAGATTGGGAAAATAATACTTATGCGATAACCGATTTCAACCGCTTCGACATTCAGGCTTTATTGAAACAACATTTAGGCGTATTTTACATGAGAATTAAAGTGACACATTAAAATAAAATTGAATCACGTAATAATAATTGTGTATATTATACACTGTATACGTATACGAAATTTTCAATTCTCTTGCGTAAGAATGAATGAAAAAACGAACAAAATCGGGTGATCTTCTTACGTCGTCATATCAATTTCAGCTGATAGATAATTAACTGATTCCCGACCAAATTTTTTTTAAGTGCAATATCGATCATCAAGCTTCTTGCCTCCTCTATATACGCCTTTAAAGTGCCGTGGGCAGCGCTTCGTACTATAATGTGGTCAGCAATTATTTATATGTCATAATGCATATTCAACTAGGATTAGACAACTTTGATTAGCAAATAAATATTATTACTTGACCACCTTTGCCGTAGTTTTGAAAAAAATCGCTAGGTGTCAGCCTCTTTGCGTTAAAAGGCGAATAATTGACCGATTATTTCGTTCGGCTATGTCATTTTGCTCTGGTATATTCGCCTTTTAACGCAAAGTGTCTGCCATCTAGCGATTTTTTTTTTCAAAACTATGGCAAAGGTGGTCAAGTAGTAGTAGTTATTTGCTAATCAAAGTTGTCTAATTCTAGTGGAATATGCATTATGACATATGAACAATTGCTGACCACATTATAGTACGAAGCGCCACCCGCTGCATTTTAAAGGAAAATATAGAAGAAGCAAGATACTCGATGATCGTTATTGTACTTAACAAAAAAAAAATTTGGGCTTAATTATCTATCAGCTGAAATTGATATGACGACTTAGAAGTTTGGACTGGTCAAATTTATAACACGAATGTGTGACCAGGCTATGATAAAAAGATAAAAGGCTATATCGGGGAGAGAAGCAATTATACCTTCCAACTATGACTTCCAACAAGCCTTTGACTTAATCCATCGGAATAGTTTGTGGTTTGCTTTGTGATATCTGGGAATACATGTCAAATATATGCGTTTATGTAAATGACAGCAATGCAGTTACAATGTTGTGTTAAAGTTGAGAACAAGCTATCAAGAATTTTTACAATTAGCTCTGGGGTACGGCAAAAAAAAGTTGCCCCCGATACTTTTTAATCTCATGTTAGAATTTATCTTTCGTAAAAGTGGAACACCTCAGGACAACACCTTGTACTGCCAGAGTTCCAAACAAAATACATGATCACTGGTTTTAGAAACCAAGACGCAATGGAGTTTTGTACTTTACACCGTGTAATGAAAAAGTTTATAATTTTTTGTAAAACAAAATTTTGTTTAGGAATCAGAAAATGGACCAAAATTTCCAAATTTCCAAAAAAATTGCTATCTGAATTTAAATAACAATAGGAAACGATTTTAAGCGCATCATCTATATCGATCAAATAATATTTTGTTCTTGTTTGAATTATGTAACTACATATGTACATGTATTCGTAGGACAACAGAAAAAAAAACAAAATTAAAAAAAAATATATTGCATGCGATCAGCGATCGTACAAGAAATAACAAAAACCAACCGAAAAACAAGTGTGTTAGTGTTTTTTATAAAAAAAGTATATTTTATATGCAGGTGGCTGTGAAGAAAAACGAATGACAGCAAAACAAATTCCATAAAAAAACCTATCACATTCAAGCTTTATTGTAGCTTTATTGTTTTGTGTCTTCATTTCTGATATAGTATATTTTCTTTGGTTTTACATACTGGTGATAGAATTTCGAGTGAAAAATGTGAAAATTATCACAGTTCTAATTTCGAGTGGAATGTTTAGCGTTACCATAAGTTGGGTGCAGATGTATGCTTATACGAAAAGATATGATATATCATTATATTAGTCGATCAATTTCATATATTGAAGTGCCCTATATATAATACAAGATTTCGTTCGATAAAATTTATACTAGTCGTATTATAATGATGGCAGCTATACATTAATAATATTATTATGCTTGTCATTCGGAATAATTATTTTCAAATTATTAATACAGTCTATACTATATTCGATTAGGCATCAGTCCATTTAATAAATTTAATTAAAATCGTTCAGAATCGTTTAGACACGCTTATAATGTTTAAACTACGGTACAAACATTGCATCTGGCTCTTTTACTACATGTATTATTTTGCCAAATGTTTTGGCATCTCGGCCTATTCGTACGATTCAAAAAAACGTAAATTTATCTTATCACCACGACATTTAGTATGGGCGTTCGTTGCAGGTGGATTTTTAAACATGTTCCATGCCATATCACGATTAAATCTCGTGCAAGAGACATATTTTCTTCAAAATAATCTACCTTATCACATTATCAGCCTGCATAGCCTTCATAAAGTTCTTAATCATTTGTTCCGTTTTGGTGTACTACTCGGCAAAACGAATATTTTTGTAAACGCCTTAAACACTTGTCTCACGTGTAACCGACTGATTTTATGTTATTATGGTTCAAAGTATATATCGAAGGCTCGAACATATTTTATGATTATAATTGGCAAGGATATTTTTATAAAATGGTTCCTCTTTCTTGGGAATATATATTTAGAAGATATTATTACCTTCCACAATATGTCGTTGTTTTTTTTAATGGCTTTGACATTTCCCATTTTAATCGAACACTTGTTGTTAGCACAACTAAACGGTTGTCTTTTTAACGTAATGCATTTGTACGACATAGTAAATTGTGAGTTAAAATTAATTCTTGAAACCGCCCGCGGCCATCATACACATCCAAGTCATTTGCTACACGTGTGCAACGAATTGGAAATGTTGATTTATTTTCATCGAAAAATTGCAAAATCTCATAATGCGGTAGCGCACAGTTATTCACAAGTGATACTCAGCCAATTTGAAACAGCATACGTTAATTTTATTCTACTATTATACTATTTTATAGTGATGATGATTGTGCCTGGAACATCGTTCCGCACATTATTCACTTTGGTTGGACTCAGCAATATATTGGTTACGTTGGTTAATCTTTTGTCGTACGTCGCAATAGTGGTGTTGATTCAAGAACGGGCAAAACAATGTAGAATACTTTTCGATGATGTGTTTTTTATGTTGAACCGAGATGGACGATTACTGGAATCTGTAAGTAACTTAAATTATGTATATAAGCGTATAATTAAGTGGTAGGCTTGTCAACTAAAATACATAGTTTTAAATGGGCCTAAGCAATTTTTCCCTTTTTAAATTTGAAGATAATATCTAAGTCTTTAATTTAGGAGCATATGGCGTTTACTAAGTGTTTTTGCTTCTGCTAGCACAGTTCGTCTCCAAATCATTGCTGGTCTTCCCTCGTGTATACCAGTCTGATGAAATCTTTATTATATTACTTGGTGATTTTCTTAGATCATCTCCATTTTCGTTTCTTTATTTTGATCTCAATGTCCAACTACTTCTTGATTCTATGCAGTTCAATATTTGTTATGGTGTTTTATCCAGCACTATACAGATTAGATCACGAACAGCTTCGGCAAATGCGATAAATTCGGCTTCTCTCGAAGACAAAGAGACAGATGCTTGTTTTCGACTGAACCACGAGATTAAAGCGCCATTGAAAAAAAAATAACCACCGGAACTAGATTTCCTGTCGATATGGTCTCCTGCCCAGTCAGCGTCAACGTAGTTTCTTCGTATCCCATTTTCAGCTTTAGGAACTTTGTGACTTTTAAATATCTAAAAACTCACTTTACCTACTCGTTCCAGCCGCATCACTGTAGGTCTTGCTAAAATCACTGTGGGTCTTGCTCACACGTCTTGCTAAAATTAACGTTGCAATCGAAATATCGGGCCTTGTGTTGGTAGATAGATAGAGTATAGATCCAATTGCATTTCGATAGATTGTATGTGACTCAAACGGTTCCTGGTTCATCATCTGGCTTTTATACCCGACATTTATCGGTACGGACGAGTCTTGGGTATTTTGGATGGTAAAATTTTTGTTTCAAAATCTTCAATTAGCTTGATGTTTGTTGCTTTTCATAACAATGTTGAACTTCGTATTCCATTCTCTTGCACCTTGTTTGAGGCCATAGAAATTCTTAACAAGCTTACATACTTGAGTGCTGTCACCTGACGCAAATCTTTTTGGCTGCTTCATATAGACGTTGGCGTGCATCTTCCTTTTCCTTGCTACTGATAGAAGAATCTTCAATGTTATCGGGCTTGTTACAGGTGCAAAAACTTCGTCGTAGTCTCGGCCAAATTTTTGTGAGAAACCTTGTGCTACTAAACGGGCTTTAAAACAGACGATGTTACTTTCTTGATCGGTTTTCGTTTTATATACCCATTTGGAACAATTTGCATTTTCTCCTGGTGGTAATTTGATTACCTTCCAAGTTTCAAAATTATGAAGCGAATCCATTTCTTCTTTCATAGTTTTTTTCCAGTTTTCAGAATTTGGACCATTTATGGCTTGTTCATATGTAGCAGCATCTGAAGTTATTACTGCTGTTGCCTTGTTTATTTCCATAATTCCGTTTCGGTGGCATACCCTTGTTTAATCTTGCAGAATGACGCTCATGTTGTTCCTCTTCCCCTTTTGAAACTGCATTATCGCCGATTTGAGATGCTGTCTAGTTGAGTTGATTTTCATCACTTGCTGACGATTCAATGTGTTGGTTTTCATCGCTGATAGTTGCTTCCGAATGATTTTCGCTGCTTCACGTATCAATGATCGGCGATCATCTTCTTCGGTTTCTATAAACTTAACATCACGACAAATCTTTACTTTGTGGTTGCCAACATCCAAAAATCGATTGCCGTTCGTACCCAGCTCGTATCCCACAAAAAATAATTTCTCTGCTGTGTCGTCTAACTTCTTGCGTTGTTCTTTCGGGATATACAGGTGCTCCAAAAATATTTAAATAATTTAAATCCGGTAATTTTCCGTGCCAGAGCTCATGTGGAGTAGATTTAACGGAGTAGATGTGATTGGCTGAAGTCACTGCTTCGCCCCAATACTGTTTATGCAAACCTGAGCTCATTAACATCAATCTTTAAGTCGCTTTCTTCTTCATCTTTTATGTACGCTTCTTTTATGTCGCTTTCACTTTGAACTGTGTTTGCTTGGTTCTGGATTTGGTTTCCTGCATCCTTCTTCTTTTTTCATGCTTCAAATTTACGACAATCGCTTTTGACGTGACCCTTTTTCTTGCAGAAAAACCAAGATATTTGGGAACTGTCAGAGCTTGTGCCTGGCTTGCTGTATACTTTAAGCGCTTTTTCACTGTTGGCACTTACATTTTCGATATCCATTCGACGTCTATACTCTTCCAGTATTTTGTTTTTTACCATACTCTTCGTTAAGTCATCCTCAGCTCGAGATTCGAGGGCCGCTATCAAAACGCTGTAACTTTCCGATATACTTGATAGGTAGAATGAAACTGCAAAGCTCTCCGCCAATGGTTTACCCAAAGTGGTTAGTTCATCGATAAATTCGTCCATGGCATTAAGATGTGTGGTATATTACCGCCTTCAGGTAGCCTCATCCGACATAATCGTCTTAAAAGTCGTATTTTGTTCGATAAAGTTGATTTTTGTTGGTAATCTTGTAACGATTCCCACATTGCTTTAGCCGTCCTTTCAGTCCTTACGTGAATAATTTGGTTATCCTCGATTAACAATCCGATATGTGCACGTGCTTTGCCATTACGTTTGTTCTAGGCTACTAATTGAGTTGCATCTACTGGTGCGTTCTCGGTAATTACTAACCACAAATCTCCCTTGATAAGTAATAGCTCGGTTTTGTATCTCCACACCTGGTAATTTCCTTCGTTTAGTTTAGTAATTTGCATTTTTGTTGAGTCAGCCATAAGGTTTTTTTAGGTTATGAAATATCGAATCAAAAAAATTGTTGATTGATGAACTTACTCGAAAATTATATATTTTTCTTGTTGATCGTGGTATTCTTTATACGATGAACACAATACTGGGCCCATAACCTCTTGATTAAAACAGATAATTTGCGATAAAATACTTGCAAGAAGGAGAAAATAATAATGACGATGCGCCATAGGCTAATATGTGAACACGAATGAACTTGACGTTTTATTCAAGGATATGTCATTTTTAGACTTAAGGTGGGTTTATATGTTGGTGACATAGATTTCGTGAAAGAAGTAAAGTTACGTTAACAGCGTTTTCGTAGACGCCGTTTCTGTACGTTCTTGCTGTTATTATTTTGAGCTGCTCATAGAAGTCGCATTTCGTGGGTTAAAGTCTGCGAGTTCTAGAATACGGTAGACGTAGAACTCGAGAAATGCTATCTTCTGTCAATTTTATCGACGAATCTTAGTTTGCTATCCAAATTCCGGCTGAGGTTATTAATTTTTTAGTTGTTTTCAGCGTTTTTAATGTAAATACATATATCCCTCTCAATTGGAATGTATTTATTTACCTTAAAAACGCTGTTGGAAGGTTTTATATTCTGGGATCCCTGCAATGGTCCTTAACGATCGACATTTGAATGTCATTAGGCGGTGTAGTTGGAGTCATATCCATCGATATCTTAAATGCATGGCTATAAGGATTGAAATGTCTCAAAAGTGTTTTAATTTGTGCTATAAACCGTGGGTAGAGAATTGTGTAGCGTTTTTTCAGTAGTAAATTCGGAATCCAGAAAATAATTATTTGGAGACCACCACAAAAGCGTTCTGATTTGTACCCAAACCTTGACAGTGTCAAGTAAGTAGTGTTAACTATCCCAAACCCGGATAGCGTCTACAAGATAGAGGTTGAAATTTTCCACTGTGCTGCTAAATCCAAATGTTTTTCTGTAGTTTCTTTCCGTTTATATTCGTGAATTGTTGACATCTCAACCTTGTTAATTCAAGCCACTTCTTTCATTTATCTATGTTTGGGTTGAATCACATAACCATTCTCAAATTACAAATCTTAGGTGGAAAGCTTTGAACTGGATCTGATTTCTTTAATCCGAGCAGTCACCGTCCCTGATAGACTTTTAACTCAGAAATCATTACGCCATCTGTTTAGGATCGGCACGCAGAAGGTAGCCAGTAGAAAGACGCGCTTTTATGCCTCCTTCCACACAATTATCATGAGTGACAACGAAGCCAAAGTAATGGAAGCCCTTCACTACTTTAAATGTATGGTCACCACTACTAAAATCAGTTGGTCTCTTTCTATTGTAACTTATTTCTTTAATGTTAATTGATCGTGATAAATAATCAGCATCAACGTTACTTCATTCAGAAACATGGGTCATATTTGTTGTAAACTGGGCGACGTACTCGAAGTGTCTGGTTTGACGAGGGGTTTTCTCTGATTTAGGTATGATGGTTGCAACAAATCGGTTATGATCTGTAAATATAAAAAAAGTCTTCCATCGACATAATGCTGAACAAATTGCAAGAGGCGCTTAGTCAATCGCGGCATATCGAGTTTCAGCCGGTTGAAGTTTCTTTGAAAAGAAACTCAGGGACCCTCAAATATTTTTTTCTTGGTTATGTTGTTCTACCACCGCGCCGATTTCAAACTTTCGGTAGTTAGAGGGAGTCGTGGATTGCTTTACGGATGTACTATTATAGCACGGTAATTATTGACAAACATTGTTTAGCTTCTTCGAAAGGTATAAGATGATATGCCCACACTAAATCGATTTTACCCTCCGAGTTTACTTTTCATATTATTTTTGACAACCAGAAGAGCCTAGTTATCAACTGCTTTAAAATCCAAAATAGTATTTTTTACCGGTAACCATAGAAGATATTTCACTCTAAGATTATCGAGCTCATCTATAGTGTAAAGCAACGTATAATCTTGGGAAACTATGCCTTCAACTTTGGTAACCTGGTTTACTCAGTGGCTGCACGTTTCACTTACTGGATAATTTTTATCTAATCAGTATCTAGTAAAACGTTTGTAGCAAGCAGTAAAAAAAGTCATCTTCATGCTGGGACGAGTAGCAAAAGGCACCTGGGGCCTTATACTATACTATATACGAAGGCTTATAGTGGTTGCATTACCTACACATGTGTGTGTGTTTGGTGGGCTCACAGAATGAATTCAACCAACCTGGCTATAAGCATGCAAAAAACATTAAGACTACATATACGATAAGAAATTTTAGAAACTTAGGTAATCATTGGTTTATGTCTAGTATTTAAGTACTATTAGGACTCGTTGCATTTTATTGGTGTAACGTTTAATCTATGGCACAGTCCAGTAAAGTCATTAAAAGTCCGCTTATATTAGCATTATGCTATAATAATAAGCTTGGATTTATCTCGTATTTAGCAGTTTCGTAGAGTATTTCTTACACTCACCATAATATAAATACACAAAGTACTACCATGGTATGTTAGCCCATGACGTGCTAGATGTCGCTACTGGTGTCGTATTAAAATAATCAAAATATATGTATATAATGTATAGTCGCCTAAATGTCAGAAATTTATTCTAAATTTTGACGATATTCTATCGATCTGACATCTGGAACATCAATGGGTAAACTGATTTTTTCTTATGATGGTAGTACTATATGTTTGTATACTATGCACTCATTTATTGAAACCGTATTTTAGCATGAACAATTGAATAGTGAAAATTGACACATTTTAATTATTTAAAACTCCAACTAAATGTCGGTTCATTACCTCCAATTATAATTTACTTGTAATTATATTATCTATTGTTGTATAATCAACTGAATATCCATTATTTAATGTACACGTAACTACGACAATTCTAACATGCACGAAAACACCCACCCGACCAATTTTATTAATTTGGTGATTTTAATTCGGCAGACAAAATTCATTCAATCAATTAGTATCTGCTGTAAAATAAAAACTACACCAAACTCGAACGTTCGTCCCAACCGTCATGTTAAAATTAAATTATAAATATTTCAACTATATACTAGCATACCTATATGTAATGGGCCGAATACTTGGTATCTCCGTGTACACATACGATGCGAACAAATCAAAAATGAAATACTCAACCGTATCGATAATTTATGCAACACTAATCGGTTTGTACATCAACTATGCGGATAATGTGGCGCGCAATAAAATGCTTTCGGACATTACAACGTTTAACAATATACGATTTCCATCATCCGTCATTGCGGTATTTAAAATGGCCGAGATACTCAACAATTTGGTAAAATACACTGTGGCCATTTTAAACCATGGCCAAATCATTAAAGCCATAAATAAATTACTCGTAAGCAATCATACAATATTGACGGATACGAATAAGAAATATTTCCATTTGTGTAATCAAAATTTTTGGATATTTATTGTAAAAGAAATTCTGGTCAAGTGGGCCTTATTCATAACATGTACATTTCTAATACGATCGATCGCCGGCCATAAACTAACGAGTTGGGAAATTATTGTCACAAGTGTACCACAACTGCTAAGCTATTTGATATTGTCTCATTTTGTGTTTGCCCTCATCAATATGATTCACTTGTACGACATAATAAATCTTGAGTTGGCCGACTTATTGTTGGAAATTCGTTACAAAACCAAAAGGAATAAAATGTACCCATTACAGATCGATGAGTTTGCGGGACGTATCAAGAAGTTGCAAATATTTCATTTGACAGTGACAAGTACAATGCAAACAGTGGCTAAAGCATTTCAAATACAAATTCTTGCGATAAGCTTTGCTCTGTACATGAACATATTGATTATTGGTTTCTTTCAATTGGTTGTGATTTTTTCGGCGGATGGGGCTAGTGACCGCTCTGAATTGTTGATTACTGGCACATTTACTATAGTGGTGGGAGTGCTTCAAGGGCTGTCGTATACTTTGTTTGGTGCGTCTGTTACTAAAAAGGCGGAAGAGACGGGAGCTATACTGAACGGGGTTTATATAGGTGGTGCTTATAATGGCCGCTTAGCTGATCTTGTGAGTAATTCAGTTATTTCAGTTAGTTTACATCACAATTTAATCATTTTATCCAAAATATTCTTAAATATAGCAATTAAAGCAGATGCTAGACGCCTGTAATAAAAAAAAATTTGAAATTCGATGGCCAAAAAGTGAATTTTAAAGCAGTCGATAACCGTATGTGTGAGTTACGCTTACGCATGCGTCGATGAAACCTATCAATCATTTGTGGTCATGCGCCCTAATTTTATACCAATTTAAATAATCTGATGAGTCCCGTACCAGGGCAAGAAATCAGCGTGTATTATTACAGTCGCACCAATAGTGATTGGTAACTTTCATAATAGAGCTGGCAAAAATCAAACTGACTTATGTAAAAATATAGATCCGTATTCCTGACGCGCACGATTTTATTTTATCTGGCACATTCTTACCTCATAAAAATATTGTCTTGAATTTATCTCGTATTTAGCAGTTTCGTAGAGTATTTCTTACAATCACCATAATATAAATGCACATAGTATTACCATGGTATGTTAGCCGATTGACGTGCTAGATGTCGCTACTGGTATAGTTTTAAAATAATCAAAATATTTTTATATGATGTATAATCGCCTAAATGTTATATATTTATTCTAAATTTTGACGATATTCTATCGACCCGACATCTGTACTCCGATTTTGTTCGTTTTTTTGTAATTCTCATGCGTACGAATTGTTAAACAGGAGCGTATTAATATTGGTGTTTGTGTTCGTGCAAAACCCTCTTTACTACAAGTCGTCTTGTAACATTCGTTGACACACATCATCATGTATTTTTAAAATGTATTTGTGAAAATATATACTTTAGATGTACTAGTAACTAGCAAAACTTTATATAAAATTAATAAAAAAAATTGTAAACGCATGCGCATTATTTGACTTTATTGTTTATTTCTTTTACACAATCAAAAACGTCTCTATAGAAAGACCAACTATTCAAAAATTTAAAGGGACAAAGCGCCTCTTTGATGTAGTATTGGTTGTGTACGGATCTAGCGTAAAACAAAAACAAAAAAATATTTTTACTAACACTAATATAGTTAGTTTTTTATGTTATTTTTGCTTTGTTATTTGTTCTGCTACCAATATTACTTTATTAAGGCGGATATATAGTAGTATTAGTGTACGAAAAAATGAGTTGGTCTTTCTATATTGAGACGTTTTTGACACAATATTCGCTAAATATCCCGACACGATTTTCTACTTACAATACAATCAAAGTATATATTTTTGTATAGCATGAGTATGCAAACAATACGGCTTGTAGTAAAGAGGGTTTTGGTTCGTGGTATTGTACATGCGCACTGTATTTGCGCATGTTGTTTACCTTTTTTTTTGCTAGTTTTTTTTTGGTACATCATTTTTGAAAAATTCGTGCGCATCTAAAGTTTTAGTTGTGTTTTTATATACACAAATAATTATTTATACTATAAATTTAAATCGCTTTAAATTTTGTAAAATTTTAATTAATTGGTCATTTACCATTTTAAAAAATTAATTTGGTTCATTTGTTTGAATGAGAATACAAAAGGATTTATTGTTAGAATTGTTAAACGTAATACCAAGTAATACTAATAATAATGTTGCTTGTGTTTGTGTGAGTGTACGCGCAGTGTATTACCAAAACCAACACTATTGTATATTATACAAGCCATGAAGTAAAACATATTATGACTACTATTTGGCTATGTGTTAGTGAATTTGTAGCGACCATAGCTACACACACAATTAAAATTATTCAGATATTTCGTGCAATTCCATATAATTCGCTAACGCTACATGTACATTGTACATAAATATATATAGAGCGTAAAGTAGCTATTACACATAGCACTCGGTCGCCATGGCCTGATGAGATGACAATTAATTTTTAATTAAATTCCTCATCAGATCGAAACTGAGCTTTGCTTTGCACAACATCCAATTCTGAATAATTAAAATAATGACGTCAACCGCCGTCGTTATAATGGTGACCCCGACGTGATACCGTAACACGCAACACTTCTTCTGATTAATTCTTCTTCTCTCTTAACTCGACATGAGTTCGTCACATACCGCAACAAGCCAATCTAGAGTTCTCCCCAAACATTGGGTATCTACGAGATCGCGATGGCTTTCACCAAGAGTAAGCTTAACATAAGCACGTCATATTCTTACGGTATCACTTCATTCAGAGTAAGAACAATCACTCGCAGAGGAGTACTGTAGCGACCATAGCTACACACACAATTAAAATTATTCAGATATTTCGTGCAATTCCATATAATTCGCTAACGCTACATGTACATTGTACATAAATATATATAGAGCGTAAAGTAGCTATTACACATAGCACTCGGTCGCCATGGCCTGATGAGATGACAATTAATTTTTAATTAAATTCCTCATCAGATCGAAACTGAGCTTTGCTTTGCACAACATCCAATTCTGAATAATTAAAATAATGACGTCAACCGCCGTCGTTATAAATTTGACTACAGTAAAAATCGAAACAAAAAATTATATTTTGCACTGTCCATACTCCTCTAAATTCAAAGTATATAACATTTCTACAAAAAAAACGAAACAAAAACTATATTTTGCACTGTCCATTCTGCTCTATATTCATAGTATATAGTATAGTATATAATGAAGTAATGCTTTGTCATAAAGAGCGCAACATAATGTTGTTCCATCATTCGTATTCATTTTTTATTTACATCAAAGCATATAATAAAAGTATATACAAATTATACTACGTCACAACACTAATACTTAGGTATAGTAGTCACTTTTTGGCATAAGTATCGCAACTTCATGGCTTGTATATAAATTTGTGTTTGTTTTGTCTCAACACAAAATTTATTACCTACACATGCAAACAAAAAACAAACGATTTGTAGAAAAAACAATCAAATTGTACTAATGAAGAGAAATTTTGCTGTTGTTTTTTTTACATTGGTACTAAAATATAAAATTTCCTGTAGGAAATTTATTGGACAACCCTTTGTTTATTTGTTAATGTCATTATCATGTATTTTTGTTGCTATTAAAATGAAAATAAAAGCGGTTTATTTTTGTTTAATACTAATAGCCATTTATTTTTTATTAAACTTTAAACATATAGATTTGCAGCCATTTCCAAAGATTTTTTACGAAAAAATTAACGTCAAAATTTGAGTACATTCAAATATTTAAATTTGTGATTCTAACACATATAATGTCAATACACATACATAAAACAATTTCCCATTGTATAAATAACAACGAACTTTTCAGTCGAAACTTAGACTAAAGGCATTGCCACATGAAGATACAAAACCGAACAACTCGGTCGGACTGCCGATTTTGGTGCCGGTCGAACAAAAAATTTCGGTCGACAAACAACGAACTTTTCAGTCGAAACCTAGACTAAAGGCATTGCCACATGAAGATACAAAACCGAACAATTCGGTCGGTCTATCGATTTTGGTGCCGGTCGAACAAAAAATTTCGGTCGACAAAAAACGTCACAGTAAAATAAAAATAATAAAATGTAACATTTGACTTGGAAAAAGAATTATTATAAGCCAAAGTTGCGATTCGACCTCAATTATTATTTTGGTCTCAAATAATTCCACAAATATATAATTTATATAGATATATAGGTACACATTTATGTAAACAACTATAAATATAACTAAATTAACGTAAATTATTATTTAAAAATTACTATGCATACACAGAAAAAACAAAATCCAAGCTAAAAACACATCGAAGTGAGGTTATGTTATACCCGACAAAAAAAAATCGTTCCATTTTGACGCGCTTGGAAACCGAAAAGAATTATACCATTTAAAGTTTTCGACAAAAATAAGTTCATAAACCGACAAAATTATACCATTTTAGATTTTGTCGACCGAATTTCATTTTTTCGGCCGATAAAACATTAAAATGCATAATTTTGAATGAAACTATAATAATATTGATACCATTTTTAACTAATAAAATAGGTTTTGTAAATCTAAACTAGTTTTTATTAATTTTGATAATGTATTTAGAATAATTTACTCAGAATTGGATTTGTAGTTTTACTCTGTCGGTCGTGCAAGTGTGAATGTGGCAATGCCTTTAGTCGATGATATTTTTCAAATAAATGAAGGATTGTCCAAAAAATTTTATTTTTAGTACCAATGTAAAACAACAACAGCAAAAGATCTCTTCATTAGTACAAATCGGTTGCTTTTCTACAAATCGGTTGTTTTTTATTTGCAAGTGTAGGTAATAAAGCCGTATTCATTGCATGTTTATGCTATTTAATCATATACACATGAGAATGTATTGTAAATAAAAAACGTGTCGATATTTGATTTAGAATCCAAACCCTCTTTACTACAAGCCGTATTGCAATAATCGTTGACACATATTCTCATATATTTTTAAAATGTATTAGTGGAAATATATACTTTAGATGTGTTAGTAACTTTCAAAATCCATATATAAAAAATTGTAATTTTCTCTTTAAATAACGCACACCATTACCATAATTGAGTATTTTTCACGCACACCATTGACATAATTGAGAATTTTTCTCTCTACTTGTGGTATTAAACGTCAAATTTTATTTTATTTGTTTTGTAAATGATGTGATTTGTGAAATTTTCAAGTGAAATTTTTTAATTATTTTTATAAAATATATAATATAAAAATATTGATATATATTGTAATTATTTATTTCTATTAAAATCTATCGTGCGGTGTAATTAGTAATATATACAGTGTATACATAATAAATAACATAAAAGTTGAGGTTATGTAATATGTTTTTGTTTTTTGTTTTTTTGATAATTTTTACTCTTTTCTTAATCTCTTTTGTATTGGTATAGAAATGTTTCTTTTTTTTATACTATAATCGCGATCATATCTCAACACGATTTTTACTTACAATACAATCAAAGTATAAATTTTTGTATAGCATAAGTATGCAAACAATACGGCTTGTAGTAAAGAGGGTTTTGATGCAAACAATACGGCTTGTAGTAAAGAGGGTTTTGTTTAGAATATAGTGTAAAATAAAATAAACATTTCCATACTATAAAACAAAAGAAAGTAAAAATGTCAAAAAAATGTTAAAGTCAAAATTAATGTTCCAAAATTGATCTCTTTCCTATACAAAACACAAATAACAAAACAAGAGACGAAAAAATTCTCAATTATCCATACACATTAAATAGTGTGCGTAAATTAGAGATAAAAATGTTAAATAGTGGTTGTAGGAATACGAAAATTATAGATTTTCATAGCACCTATACACTCAATTGTGTATATAGGTTTTGTTTATCTGTGTCAATGAAAGTTACAAGACGGCTTGTATAATAGAGAGGGTTTTGATTTTCTAGAACATCAATGGATAAAATGTTTTTTTCTTATGATGGTAGTACTATAATTATGTATTTATATCATGCACTCACTTATATCGAACCCGCATTTTAGCATGAAAAATTGAATAGTCAAAACTGACACATTTTAATTATTTAAAACTCCAACCAAAGGTCGGTTCATTATCTCCAATTATATTTTACTTGTATAAATTACAAAGCAATTATATTAACTATTGTTGTAATCAACTGAATATCCATTATCTAATGTAAATTGTACACATAACTACGTCAATTATAATATGTTTACAATGTGTAATAAGCACGCAAACACCCACCCGACCAATTTTATTAACTTGGCGATTTTAATCCGGCAGACAACATTCATTCAATCAATTAGTATCTGCTGTAAAATAAAAACTACACCAAACTCGAACGTTCGTCCAAACCGTCATGTTAAAATTAAATTATAAATATTTCAACTATATACTAGCATACCTATATGTAATGGGCCGAATAATTGGTATCTCCGTGTACACATACGATGCGAACAAATCAAAAATGAAATACTCAACCGTATCGATAATTTATGCAACACTAATCGGTTTGTACATCAACTATGCGGATAATGTGGCGCGCAATAAAATGCTTTCGGACATTACAACGTTTAACAATATACGATTTCATTGCGGTATTTAAAATGGCCGAGATACTCAACAATGTGGTACAATACACTGTGGCCATTTTAAATCATGGCCAAATCATTAAAGCCACAAATAAATTACTCGTAAGCAATCATACGATATTGACGGATACGAATAAGAAATATTTCCGTTTGTGTAATCAAAATTTTTGGATATTTATTGTAAAAGAAATTCTGGTCAAGTGGGCCTTATTCATATCATGTGCATTACTAATACGATCGATCGCCGGCCATAAACTAACGAGTTGGGAAATTATTGTCGCAAGTGTACCACAACTGCTAAGCTATTTGATATTGTCTCATTTTGTGTTTGCCCTCATTAATATGATTCACTTGTACGACATAATAAATCTTGAGTTGGCCGACTTATTGTTGGAAATTCGTTACAAAACCAAAAGGAATAAAATGTACCCATTACAGATCGATGAGTATGCTGGACGTATCAAGAAGTTGCAAATATTTCATTCGACAGTGACAAGTACAATGCAAACAATGGCTAAAGCATTTCAAATGCAAATGCTTATGATAAGCTTTGCTCTGTACATGAACATATTGATTATTGGTTTCTTTCAATTGGTTGTGATTTTTTCGGCGGATGGGGCTAGTGACCACCCAGAATTATTGATTACTGGCACATTTACTATAGTGGTGGGAGTGATTCAAGGACTGTCGTATACTTTCTTTGGTGCGTCTGTCACTAAAAAGGCGGAAGAGACGGGAGCTATACTGAACGGGGTTTATATAGGTGGTGCTTATAAAGGCCGCTTAGCTGATCTTGTGAGTAATTCAGTTATTTCAGTTAGTTTACATCACAATTTAATCATTTTATCCAAAATATTCTTAAATATAGCAATTAAAGCAGATGCTAGACGCTTGTAATTAAAACAAAAATTTAAATTCGATGGCCAAAAAGTGAATTTTAAAGCAGTCGATAACCGTATGTGTGAGTTACGCTTACGCATGCGTCGATCAAACCTATCAATCATTTGTGATCATGCGCCCTAATTTTATTCCAATTTAAATAATCTGATGGGTCCCGTACCAGAGCAAGAAATCAGCGTGTATTATTACAGTCGCACCAATAGTGATTGGTAACTTTCATCATAGAGGTGGCAAAAATCAAACTGACTTATGTAAAAACATAGATCCGTATTCCTGGCGCGCACTTCCTCATTTTATCTAGCACATTCTTACCTCATAAAAATATTGTCTTGGAAATATGGACATACCCGCGTAAGACGTCTCGAAGTCAAATTGTCCATGTTTTAATTTCTAAAGGATGGTCTCGGAATATGTGAGATAATATTGTCCGGCTACCAAATTCGTAGGCAGTAATCATCAATTTAATGGCTTTTGCCATTAAATTTAATGGTTTTTGCCTTAAAGAATCCAAAATTGCTTTCTTGTAAAAGCAAGAGTTGAATCGTCCATGCAGAGTGTTTCATTGAGCCAAAAGCTTGTATTAATTTGGGAATTTGTCATTATTCGATAGAATTGAGTGCTGCCAACGGTCTCCTGCTCGTATAACTCCGCCCAGAAATGGATGTAAGGAAACAAGTTTGCTTTTACTGCCCACTTCTAATTCTTGAACTGTTAAAGCACTTTTTCTCTCGTTATCCTAATGATGACTGCTTCAATAAAAGCGTCAATAATATCCGACTATCCTTTTTTGTGAAAGTAAAGGAGTTCGCAATTATAGTTGGATCATTGTTGTGCTAAATGCGTAGATAAAACTACTTATTTACTTAAAACCCGGAAACTCTTCTTATTCCCTCAACATTGTGTTACCCGATGTAACGTTGTACATTTAACCCTATAAACACATGCGTTTACATCACATTCGTCCCCCCTTATAGTTACTACAATTTTTTTATATTAAATGTTAATTCTTATATCTAATAGGTGTTTCTATCTTATCCCTCGGACGTAACAACCGCCGTCCGTTACCATCCAAGTCTGCCACTATTATGTCCTCTATATCAACGTCGTATAATTCATTGACTGTGTCGATACATATATTTGTATTACTAATTTTATCATGATTCTCGTTAGTGTAATTCTCAGTGTTCAATTCTAATACAATTTCATTTTTATCACTAGTTTTACTTTTATTCATGCTATCGATGATATCTTCAATGTGAACTGGACGACTGACTGTAATGCGTAAATGCATTTGATTAACGTGACGTTTAAGCAATCTTCCGTTTTTATCTAAAGAGCATAAATAGGTTTGCAGTCCTAAAACTTTGGTTAATATCGCGTTATCCCAACTAAGATGATTCGGATTTGCGAAATTACGTACGATAACTGAGTCGTTAAATTTAAAACTTCGTTCTACAAATCTTCGTTTATCTTTTCGTTTCGATGCCAATTTCGAATGCTCACGAAATGAGGTAATAAATTTTGTGTTGAGACGCAATTTTTTTGAGAATGTGTACTATCCGTGTGAAGTGCGACGTAAAAAAACAACGAACTTTTAGGTGGAAACGTACACTTAACCCTAGACTTAAAACCCGGAAACTTCTTATTTCCTCAACATCGTGTTACCCGATGTAACGTTGTTCATTTAACCTTATAAACACATGCGTGTACATCACAGTTTTGATCGCACAGCTTATCAGGGCCTATGCCGCGTGTTAAGTAGTCCACTGGGCTTTCTTTAGATTTTACATGTTTCAGTTGTGTGAAAATCTATTCTATTTTCTATTCCCTGTAACCAGCAGGCTAGTATTGTTGTTGAACGTGTCCAGTCCTGCACCTGTCTGTTCGGGTTATCTCAAGGCATCGGAATTGTGCCTTAATACCTTTACCAATAATGAAGCTCCACATAATTCTAAACTTGAAAGGGTCAACTTTTGACTGATTGGTGCTGCCATTGTTTTAATGATATTAAAGTCACAGTAGTTTTTTCTGCTTTTGTAACGTAACTCGGTTTTTTATTTGGCGTAGAATTTTTATTTTTTGCCCTGCGCAGAATTATGATTTTTATTTGATCCATCTTCTTTTTATTTCTTCAGTTAGCTTTTCGTCCCACGATATGAGTTTACTAAGAAATATACAATAAAAGCAACCTAAAGGATCGAAAATGTTGGGTGTTTCGGATATAATGTTTTTATAGATTCACATTTCTTACTTATGTTGGTTTGGTTTATTCCCTTGGTTGGGCCGGTATACACTTTCCATAACAGCGTTGTTATTCGATACCCATTTTCACAGTTTAAAATCTCCAGAACCAAGTATACTTCTTCGTAATTGTTGCTGAAATTTTATAGCATATTCTATAATCGTATCTGAACCAGAAAGAACATCAACAGTATAACAGTCTTCTTTCAGAGGAATTTCTAAAGCAATTGCGTTCGTAACTTGGACTCATAAATTTGCGATTGCGGATTTATTGGATTTATTGGAACCATATGTTCTATAGTTGGATGTATTCATTTGAATTTTGTGGTATTCTAACCTCTCCACTTGTAGCAAACTTGCTATAGATTTGACTTCTACTCTCTCCTAAACTAAAATT
Organism: Tipula confusa; assembly: GCA_963556175.1. Taxonomy (NCBI): domain Eukaryota; kingdom Metazoa; phylum Arthropoda; class Insecta; order Diptera; family Tipulidae; genus Tipula; species Tipula confusa. The sequence continues at coordinate 187,014,474 of OY744476.1, read as the reverse complement.
GACCTTTATTGGTATGGTGGCTCTATATCTTCCATCTGCTAATCGACTATTAATTGGTTACTGATTATTTTTTAATTTTACTTATTTCTTTAATTTTCCAGTACTTGCCCATTTGGCAGGCGCAGAGGTCACTGCTGGCAACGACGGCTCCTCGGTGTATAGAACGACTTGTGTTCTTCGGGTTGTCTGGTGCTACAAATAAAATTCATCACAAATTTCGTAATAATTCCAACTGAGCATCCACTGAGTAAACTCTGGCCATGTCCCTTCATGCCATTACGCTCAGTTGAATTATTCGCTGGATCTATTGCACTCATGAAGCTAGATGTTTGTCACAAAGACTAAACATTATAATTTGCTTCGTTCCAAATTATAGTTTTTGCTGATTACCGTTCTTGAATGGCGGTCGTCTTAAGAATAGTGGTTCAATCGTGCTTCACCAACAATCCGGTTAAATTGAAAGTAAAATGATTTTACATAACTGGCGGGGCTAGCAAACAGGGAATGGGAGCGGACCCTTTTTCATGCGATTTGTCTGGCTACATTGTCAGGCAAAGACAATTGTGAAAGAGATGAATGTGCTTCGAGCCCAGTACAGATAGCAAAAAGTGAAAGCTTCAATGAATTATTTTTATAATTTCGCTGGAAAAATCGGCACCTACAGAGTTACTTGCATACAGAAATGCGCATAAATCGCTTTCAATGGTCGAGCTCAATGGTTCATAGGCCAGCAATCGCCTTCAAAGAAGATTGTTATATTTAATTACGATAATAGACATAACGAGTAATATATCCTTTACTCCTTTATCATGTCTGGTAATGGTATACATTAATTAATAAATTTTTCAATTCACTAATTCCTATTGATTTGCTATAGGCACTCAATAATTATAAACAGTGAAGTTTAACTAAAACTATTTCGAGCTATAACAATGGCCAATTTTAACTATAAATTTTTTAAATATTTGTCAGTCTATGAATATTGGTGTAATAAATTACTTGGTTTGGGGCCGTATACCTATAATCGATCTAAACGATGTTTTGAACGATCCGTATGCTTGGAAGTCTACACATTTTTTGCTGGATGCTTTATTGTCTATAGCAATTATACGAGTAATACAAAATTACTGGCACATGTCGATCAAAAGTTTACGTTACTCTCGCCTAAACCACTCATAAAAATAATTCGATTATTGGATCTAACAAACATCGCCGTAAACTATATCACCGTACTGGTGCTAAATCGTAAAACTATTGACGCACGAAACAAGTTGAGGTCTTGTGATTTCGAGATCATTCTTTTTTCAAAAATGAAATACGTGAATTTAAGTTATAATTACTTTCTGATATTTGTGTTGAAAGAGATTATTCTCAAATGGGTAATATTTGTATGGAACATGGTCGGCTTGCGAGTTGTATCTAACTATCAATTGACATACATTGATGTGATTTTTAACCGTTTAGCACTATTCATCACGTATTTGGTTTCATCGCATTTTATTGCCAGCCTTATGGATTCGATACATTTGTACGATATAATAAATGGTGAGCTGGTCCAAATTATCAACGAATTAAATCAAAAACCAGAGTTAATTCGAACTGTTCGCTTATTAGACTTTTGTGATACAATCGATCGGCTTCATAATTATCATAGGAAAATTACACGATGTTTTAAGGCTGTGATTACAGTCTGTGCCGTGCCAATGCTAATGCAAATTAGTTTTTTGTTTGTAAATGTTGTGATTTTCTCCTACTTTGAATTAGCGTTCATCATTTTAGGTTATACGATGCGTATAACGGCCGAAAATTTACTATTACTATCCATCTGTGCAGTTTTTAATATGTTTGCGGGTGTCATTCAACTTTTCTCATATTCGATTCTAAGTGCACGGGTTGTACGTAAATCACGTAAAGCTGCACAATTGTTGAGTTCGTTTCCAAAGCTTGGTGTCGTTGATGAACGTTTAGTTCGTACTGTAAGTTATGAGATGATTTTATTTAAATACGCTAATTCTTTGTTTTGGTATCATTTCAGGTTGAATCATTTTCACTTAGTTTGGAACAAAATAAATTTGAAATTTCGATTTGTGGACTATTCGTCGTTAATTACGAACTAATGTATGCGGTAAGCTATATTTAAAACGTTACAATTGTCGTAATTGTATTACATTTTTAACGATTTTTACTAATCAAACATAGATGGCAGCATCGATGACATCGTATTTGATTATTCTAGTACAATATCAGTTAGAATTTTCAAAAACTGCATAAATTCCGTATTTCAGCAAAATATATTTGCTGTATTCAGCTGTAATAAAACTTTATATTTCTGTAAACAATACAAATGTCAATCCATAACATTTTAGATCGTCTGTCAAATTTTATGTAACACATATCTAGTGAATTATATTGAATACGATGGAAAATATTTATAAACCGCGTATTAATAAAATAACAAATGTTGTAAATTTTTTAAATGATTTTAAAAACCTACCGTTGCTTCCGAATGGTGTACAAAGTGTTCCGGACACCGATGACGATATAAAACGTGCAATGGATTTTATGGGAACAAACGAGGAGTTTGAGGATTTACGTGAGGCAATTTCCATTGACCAACATCTCACGTCGATGGATGATGCTCGTGTGGTCGACTATGATCCGTCCATGTCAAAATCCAATTTTCGTAAGGCTCAAATCGAGATACAAAAAGAATCATTGAAATTGAATAAAGTGCAAGAAGTATTAAAGAAAGCTCTTGCGCCGAACGAGCGTAAACAACACATTATGTTTCAACAGCGGCTTAAAATAGTACCGCTACCCGATGTCGATGGCCCACCAAATTTAAAGGTACACGAACATGTTGTCTTAACCATAAACTTTTATGAACCGTATCGTCATGTACCGGGTGTACGATTGTGGTACCATCCAAAATTTACCCAGGAGTATGTCTGCCTAGGCACTAACTATTTGCACGAGTTGAGAGATAAAATTGTTTGCCAGTGTAATAAAGGTCCATTTCTAGACGTTAGTGAAAGTCCGTGGGATGAAGAATCTCCTAATTCGCATCTCCAAAATAAAAATCCTGGATTTTTTTTCATCACCGGCACATTTTACAACGATACGAGAAATAGTGCGAATCCAGATTATTCGAAATGTATACGGGACTGGGCCGCAAATGAACCATCAATCGGTCAGCTAAAATGTAAGAAAATGGAAGAAACACGTTTTAACGATTTGGAATTTCATTTGGGCTATCCCCACGTATACCAACACTACGGTAATTGCGAACATTTATTTACAATATCATCGGTTCATTTAATCACGGCTACAGATTGCCTGCATCGTGAACCATATCCTATATTGACAAGCATTTCAAAATCCCGATTTAAAAATTGTTTCTTGTGCGGTCGTAACGAGGCGTGTTGGATAATTCGGAATTCGACGGCACACGTGCAAGATCCAACATTTTTGTGCAGTCGTTGCTTCGAATCATATCACTATGTGGATCGGAAGAAGGTGGGGAATTTTGAGGCATACCGATATTATGGAAGCACTTGTATTACATAAACCACTAACATTTATAAATAAAAATTGAATTTTTTCTGTTTTGATAAAGCCATTTGAATTTTATTTTGATCCGGCGCATAAATCGAGGTACGTTACCGTAAGTAATCACCGATTAAATGGAAATATATTTTTTCTTGAATTGATTGAGCCTAGGTTCTGAAATGACCACATTCAGTACGAGGAGCTGTTGATTTTGTGGATCGGCCGCCGAACTTGCTACCGTCGCATTTTTATAGAGCCAAGTCGCTTCTTCACCGCCCATCGGAACTTTGAGTTGCATTCGAAATCGATTTGTCGCCTTAAGAATTTTATCCTCAATCGTTTCGAGTAGTTGATTGATTCCCATTAATTTGGTGGATGATATATGAATTATGTTTGTAGTGTGAGGTAATTCGGCGACAGGCACCAGATCACATTTATTACCGACATTGATAACGTTCGTGTCGAAAAATGTATCGCTTATGTTATACTTGGCAAGGAAATTTCGTAATGTTTGTTCGACATGATCGCGTTGTTCGGCCACATTTGGATGCGATACGTCTTGCACATGAATTATAAGATCGGCAAATATGACATCCTCGAGTGTGGCGATAAAACATTCTAATAATGTGGTCGGTATGTCCGATATAAATCCAACTGTATCGATGTAAATAACCTTCAAGTGGCTGGGTAGTAGACCGGCATACGCAGTAACGTCTAGAGTCGCAAACAGTTGATCTTTTGGTTCTAAATCATTGAGTCCGGTAAGTGTTTTAATCAGATTTGTTTTTCCCGCGTTCGTATATCCAACCACAGCCACAATTGGAAAATCACCTCGTTTACGTTTATTCCGCAAAAGTTCCCGATGTGATCGCACTTCGGCCAGTTTCGTTTTTAATTTAGACTCGCGCATTTGTAGGGCATGCCGCTGCGTCGCATCTAAATAAATTCGATGTTTTATATGCTCCAAATCACGATAGTACGATTTAATGTATGGAATTTCGGCCATGGCAACCTGAAGTTTTGATTCGTTACTGATCGATCGTTGCCGCAAAATTTGTATAACAATCGAGTACCGATCAAAAACGGGTACATGAAAAAGCTGCTCGAGAAATATTTTTTGACCACCATCCATCATATTTTTACTGATGAAAACGGCCGATATTCTTCGATCCGATTGTTTGTGACTCGTTTTAATCAACTCGTCGATTTCAACAAGCTTACCTTTACCGAAAAACGTTTTTTTACTAAAATTCTGTAGTGGAACTTTTAAATTATGAACCACCTTCCATTTTGGAAGTGATTCCACCAGTGATATGGCCTCTTGCAATTGTAATTCTGGTTTCGATTTTTGGCCACCCCATTTTATATACGGCATTATAATTAGAACATTTTCATCCACATCATACGTACGTTTTATGTTCATTGCCCGGTTAGCGATTAGTTCGTATTCAGAATCATTGTCGAGCTCGACTCGGTCATCGGAATCAGTTTGCATTGATCGCGGTGTTGCAACATATTTTATTCGGTTAAATTGTAAACTACTTAAACGATTCGTGAACACATAACGTACGAATTTATTCATGACTGATCTTCTTCAAGCTCTTTGATGTTCTTTTCGAGGGAAACCCAAGCCGTTTGGCACGTGAGTGTACGATCCCGAGTCACTTTAAATCCGACTACAGTGGCAAATACCGTACTTATTAATATATAAAACTTTGGGGTATACGGTAACTTCGTTTGAAGCAGTTTTTGTGTAAAATAAACACTTGCAAATGCTGAAATATAGAGACAAGAATTAAATAAAGATTTCGCAGGTGAGACACAAGGCCGAGCGCACTTAGTGAAAAACCTGATAATCCAGTGAACAGCGTTCGTGTCATGCACTCTAAATACGAATTAAAACCAGGATGAATATCACGTTGTTGTTCTTTTAATTCTTTTACATTAATCATAGTTAGAATATTAATTAAAAGTAAATCACAAAACCATTTTATGTATTTATGTAATCGAAATATGAATTTTGTGACAGTTTTTTTGACGTTAAATAGTTTGAGAAACGTTGAATTTCCAAGAACCAATGTTATGTGGTGCAACTTATTTTTTTCAGCTACGTTTTCAACGTTAGTTTTCGTAACTTAACTAAATTTCAATGCTAGTTTACAAAAAATTCAATCTTTTTTTCGAGCATAAATCATAAGGCAAAAAATAAATAAAATTCATTATTGGGCGCATCTAGCACACGTAATGTACCGAAAATACGTAGACTCTACAAGTCTACATGTGCTGGATACAAAAAATCTCAGTAAAAATATGTAGACTCTACGAGTTTTAGTGAGACTAAAAATTGTAGTCTACATATATATGTAGATTATGATGGTTTGAAACTTGGATTTTTTTTTGACATTTGTATTACTAGTTCATATTTATAAACCAAAAAAAAACATGGAGGATAACCCTCATTTTGAATATCCTTATATTTACGATAGTGATGGAGGTAAATATAGATGTGAAATGTCAATTTAATTTATTACGTAATTTCAATAAGTTATCGAAGACAAAAACCAAATTGGATACGTAAAAATTTACATCTAGCACACGCAGAGTCTACAAATGAGATTAGTCTACATTATCGACTATGTCAAAGGTAGACTCTACGTGTGCTAGATGCGCCCATTGTTGTGACTATGGAAGAGAATAAACTGTTCCAGTGAATGTGGCGCGGTTTTACTATGCTATAACTTGAATTTTGAATTTTATTGTAGAATAATTGAAAAGCGCGTGTTAATTTCATGAACTTTATTCGAAGTGAAGTATGAACGAGTGTCATATGACAGCATGATATTTACATTAGTGCTGCCAGACTATCTATATATGTATCATGGCAAAACCTATAACGACGGCGGATGTTGTGTCGTTATTTTAATTATTCAGAATTAGATGTGTGCGAAGCAAAGCTAAGTTTCGATCTGGTGAGGAATTGTTAAACATTATTAGTCATCTCATCAGGCCATGGTGACCAAGTGCTATGTGTAATTGCTACACATAGTGCAATTGCTGCATATTGTGTTTGTGTAGCGATGATCGCTACAAACCTAACAAGACTTAACATAACATAACGGACATAACAGTCTTTCACGCTTAATTTAAGCTAACGAGAGTTACTTTAATTTGAAATCCTAAGTAGGTAGATCCTCCTAAGTAGGTAGGTCTATTGCGTTTACATTCAGATCTACGAACTACTTGTTGTTGACTCCCTTGAGGCTCATTAGGCGGCTCTTGACTACTCGGGAATTCGGCTTTTTGACTCTCTGGCTCAGGTTGATTCTGAGGAACTGTTGATTTGAAATGGTGCTGACTATAATCGTTGGTATTTTGCGTAGACGTGGTAGTTTCAATATCTGGAGAGAAATAAACTTTACGTTGTTGCACTGTGGTAGATTTTAATTGATCATTATGTCGTTTTAGTGTGTAGCCATCATCAAGTTGTACAAGATAATGATGTTCTCCAAATTTTTGTAGAACTGTACCAATCTTGCATACCGTTTTATTGTTCCGAATGTGTATAACTTAAATTCTTTCTTCAACGCTTATTTGAGGCATCCCTGGAATATGTTTTGTAGGTCGAAATTTGATAGGTGGTTTCAACGCATCAAGTCGGATTCGAATACGCCTGTTGAAATATAATTCTGTTGGACTTTTTCCGGAATTGAGTGGTGTGGAGCCGGTAACGTTGCATAATTTCATTGATTTTCTTGTGTAGAGATCATGGTTCTGATGACATCGCTTTCAATTTACGCTTGAGTGTTTGTACGTTGCGTTCTGCTAACCCACTTGTACTAGGATGTCCTGGAGCATTAAGTTTTTGAAAAATACCATTTACGCGCCGTAGGGGCATCCCGTATGTTTCGCACTTCTGCCCATCTAGATTTTGAATCAACGACGATTAGAAAAAATGATATTGGAATGGTCCTGCATAGTCGACATGTATCCTTTCCCAGTTTTCAGCTGGTTCCCCCCACTGATGAAGTGGGGCTTTTGCCGGTTTTGATGGAACTTGGACACATGCTTCACACGACCGTACCACCCTCTCAATATCAATATCTATTCCTATCCAAAAACAATATCTTCTGGCGAGTTGTTTCATTCTGGTAATTTCAGGATGAGTATGATGAGGTTTTTGAAGAATTTGAAGTTAAACAATTTTTGGAATTGACAATCGCTCGAATTTTCATTGGCGATTTTGAAATTTTGTTAAATTGAACAACGTGACTCAGATATTCGATCTGAGTTTGAAAAAATGAACATTTATTTTTGTTGAGATGTAGATCATGTTCTTTTAGTCGCTGGAGACATTGAATTAAATGGTGCTGCGTTCTTCTTCTGTTGCACCATGTACGATGATATCGTCGAAGTATGACATGGCGTTCTTCAAACCGGAATGTATTTGTTCAATAATACGATTGAATTCTGAATTCTGATGGCGCCGTTTTTATTCCAAGTGAAAGTGGATTTACTTTGTATGTCCCTCTATGGGTTGGAATAGTTTGAATATTACTCGATTCTTGACATACTCGAAGGTGCAGATACGCTTTATATAAATCGAGACGGCAGAAATATCTTCATCCTTTGAGGTTGTTTAAAAATTCATACGACAGCATGACATTTACATTAGTGTTGCCAGACTATCTGTATATTTATGATGGCATAACCTAACAAGACATAACATAACGGTCTTATGTCCACGATTAAAGCTGCTGCTGTTTTATCATTGTTAAAATGGCTAATGGTTTTTTGGTGTTTCAATTGGGAGAGGTGCTAATTTTGTCATGGAGTGTTGTAACAATTCCACCTTGTCCCGGGTGAGTTTCTACATTTCTTCCAGTAATCCATCGGGATGGTGGAATGTTATTGACTGGAATTACCAACCAGTTGTCCAATCTTTAAATCTGGTGGCTTTGAGGTCCATTTTACTCGTTGTTGTAGTTGTTGTTCCAAAAGTCTACTTTCATTTTTTTGGACCAATTTACATCTGGTTGCGGTAAGATTTTAAGGCAGGCAAAAACAAATTATTTTTGGGGTAATTTGTTCTTCTGTTTTAGATTTTGGGTAAAGTAAAATCGGCTGCTAATGGAAACGGTTTCCTTGCATCATTTGCCAGTTCTTGTAGCGTGCGGATAGCCACGTACGCTCTAGTTTTCGTAGTCTCAAGTAATGGTAGATTCGTTTTAAATAGAATCTGAACTATATATCTCGCATTGGCATCACGGCGAATGTGTTTTGTTGCCTTTTGCTCTTCTATTTCCCTGAATTCTTTTAATCTGTGGTCGAGTTCCGTTTTAGTTCTCATGTATCTCTTGACCGCTCATTGTAACTTACTGGCCCACGTAGTATCTATCCTAACTCCGTTTTTGTGTTACTAAATCACCTGCTATACCTCTTATCATTTATATTTTACTGTACTCGGTATCTTCCCAAAACAAATTTTTGATGCGTGGCCACTTCCAAGTATTAAAACTGTATTCTAGCAGATCTCCCACTAGTCGAGGTACTATTAGTACGCTTACGATCTATTGGTCTGGAACTTCTGCTTTAACTCCTCTTTCTCCTTTAAAGTCTACATGCATTTTCTGCTCGGTTATTTAGTTTTGTCGCTGCATTATATAAGCTTTGTAGGATGCTTGATAACCTAATCATTGAGTACTCTAAGCATTTTAGGGTGAACTCTAGTGGTTTGAACTTTTACTAATGCAGTGCTAGAATCACATGAGTTGCTGTTGTTGGACCGTCTATCATGTGTGTTTCTACAACTGGTCTACAACGTTGTGTTGTGGGGTATCGCCCCGATAAATTTGTTTGCTGACGTTCATTTGTGACTTTAGTTGCTCATTATTTAGTGCAGAGAAGAGTGTGGTGTTTGCCTTTGCACAACAATCGATCGATTGTTGACATTTCCAAAAATGATTCTAAAAATTGTCCTTCATCCGTTGGATATTGTTGTTATTATTGGCTTGACTTGTGGTATAGTGCATTCTTCTGATTTCTACAGCGGTTTCTGTCATTATGTTTGTTGAATAATATAATAATTTTTCGTTTTAATACACAGCCTTAGTTGTAATGTAGCTGTCAAAAAAGAATAAAATGTTTGGTTGGGTGCTGAATTCAAAAAACGTGTTTCATTTTGTTGTGTGAAGAAATTAAAATTAATTTAAAAAAGGAGAATCAGCGTTTATGTTTTTTGTGTGTCTGGACAACAGTAAAATTCATAATCCTATTAATTTTTAAAAGTTTGGTTGACTAATCAGTTGGTTGAGACATGCCGCTGCTAGAAATCTTTCGTTGTAGCGACTTTTAAGTATGTTCCAGGCTACTGAATAATTATCTGCTCAATCATGCACCATGAAATAATTTAAGATGAATTAATAGTTTAGCCTATTAACCTCCTATATATACATACTTACAAAGTACTTGGTTTGTGGGTACTAATTTTTGAATGAATCTATGATTCAATTTTAAACTTTACGCATCGCTTCCCGTAATTTCTTGACCAAGGCAGGGGATCAGCCGATAACGCGGGATTGGTATGCACTAATTCTCTTACGATTAGTCTTTTAAAAGGTGATGCAATATCTCTACCATGCCATTTGAATGGAGATGATAAGTCGTCGTCCGAATTATGTGTGAATCCAAAAGTCTTGAAAGTTCATTGAAAAGGTTGCTTTCGACTTGGCCGCCATCAGTTAAATCTATCTTATATTGTGAGAATATAATAATTTCCGTTAGAAGGAGATAATGACCGGACAAATCTAAATGCTAAAAACTCTTACATCTGAGTGAGATAATCCGTGAAGTGCTCCGAAAATGTTTAGTCTCATCTCCGTACGAACGTAAGGACGCCTAGTGTTTGTTGTTTTTTCACACCAAATGAAGGAATTTGCTGTAAAATTCGGAACCAGTTCTAGTTCCTACTAAGATGCGATCGCGATAATTAGAGGTGTGTCAGGATTAACATAAAATTTTCAACCTTCGACAAAACACCGGAAATTCTTGATGGAAGAATGAGGATGAATAAATGGCCAGGAGTTTTCTGTCGAAAGCAAAATATTTCTATTCAGAAGAGGAAAGATTCGTGGAATAGAAAGACTTGTTATGTTCTACTGGATGAGTTGCTTCACATACGAAAGGATTAAATTGCCACGATTCGATCCACAGATGGCTTTGTACCATCTTTGGAGAGCTTGAGGTTTTATAGTGGTAGATCAAAAGGAATAGCGATGGCGGTTTTGTTTATTTGTTCTGGGGCGACAGGTATGTGATGATAAGCACGCACGAGATCTTTTTTCGAAAATATGGTGCAGCCTTAGAGGTTTAGGGAAAAGTTATGAATTTGACTGCGTTCATTCGGCGATAGTCCCCGCCAATCGTCAAGCGACGATTGGGCCCCAATAATGTCACATCCACTTAGGCACGTATTATTTTTCCGCAATAGGTTAAGAATATAGCAGAGAGTTTATTCATAAGAGCGACCCTTACATTTTGTGGCTCTGTCTGTATATTTGCGTTAGTACCAGCATAGCCAATAACCAGTACATTGCCGTGAACTACTAAGTGATTCCGAGCGTCGTTGATATCGTGTTTTAGACCGTTGTCTTGATCGATGCAGATCACTAAATTCGCGGTCTAATCTATTACTTAGTTTATAGCTCTTTGAAGGCCTTCTAATGTTATATCAGGTAGTGTCGACTTCAGTTTTTAGAATTAAAAAATTTAATTGTGCCGATTAATTCTAACAATCAACCTGATCAAGCCAGGTAAACTACCCAACCAAAGAGTTTTTAACAATTGGGGGTTCACAGCGGTCGGTGACCCAGCTTTCTCGTCTGGGTGTCGGTAAAAATCAGAGGGTTTAAAATTACCCATGTCGGTTGATTTCAAGAGACTCTCGATTTTAAGAGTGTCATTTGTTAAACTCAGGTGGTTTACGGACTTATTGATGATAATATAATATTTACAGGTAGCTGAACTACCGCAAAATTAAATATATTTTCGTCATTAGTTATTCGTCTTACTGTAAATAATGCCTTAAGCTGTTTAAGTCGGAGTTCAGGTAAGTCATTTCGAATTTCCAACGAATAGCAATTTTCGCCGGTATTGTACCGGTATTCAATTTTTGATGGCAACAGTGGAAAACTGCTTGATCCTATTTTACGATTTAAGCTTCCGTTGGTCTTAAAATCGATGAGTCCAAGACAAAATATATGATTACAGGTTACATAAGCCAAAACGCAATGGATCGTATTTAATAGCATTGACCATAATCATGTTTGAAGAGGTGAGGCGATTCTGATACCTGGGGTTCATTATTACGCATGATAATTTTGAGGACGGAGTTAATTTTATGGTTCTCTAGGGTACTTATTACGATTCTATAGAGAATAATCATGTATTCATGTGCATGAATTACCTTTAATCACGAGATCAGGACTAGGATGAAAATTCCTAATGTCATTCGTCAAGTAAATGGAATGCTAGTTCGCTGGAGCGGTCACGCTCTACTTTGGTTGTCGCTTTCTTGGGTTGTCTGGAACAATACAAAGAACTAGGTTAGGATTTAACCTTATGGAGCTGTATCGTTGATGTGGTATGCACCAGCAATGGCCTGTAAAGACTGTTTATTATTAGGATCGTGAAAAATACGACCAAGAAACGCAAGAACTAAAACACAAAACTATTAAACTATTAAACATAAAATTATAATACATATATTTATTCTAAAATTATATCTTAACATTAACAATAAAATGATTTGCCAAAAATCTTGCCATCCTGATATTTTGTTGATTCTCCTTCGTCGTTCGGATATTTCGAAGATTTTAAGAGTTTTTAAAGTAATAAAATATTTGGACTAGAAATTAAAAAAAAAAACAGACTAAGAAATAGAATTTACACTTCTCTTCGTGACTAGAGAATGAGGACAACACATTATATCTAAGCTAACAATATTCAAATAAATAAAAAGTCCGCGGTAGAAAACTTCTTGTCGTCCTAGTTGATAATCATTTGCTCCAAACGATATAGATTATCACACGATGGCGTCTTTAAATTTTGTGCTTGAGCAATTTGCGATTTACTGCCAAAGGTGCGTGCTCTCGCCAAATTTGCTTCACGATAATTTCGTTCACGGTAACATGATTGTTTCATCGAATGAATATATTCATCTTCGACCGAATTTTCGAGGCGTTCCGTCGATCCTTGATAATCGGTCATAAAATTCTCCTTTACATAGTATGAAATGGCGAACTGAGAAGTTTTACGTTTAATAGCGTATTTCGAGCTTGGGGCTAGACTATATACTGGATCCGAAGTAAAAAACGATGACATTATTGAGACGACAACCAGTACGAGTATTAAACCAAACACAATGCTAGGTGGTTGATCGTGTCTTTGATAATACCGTCGTTGACGTTGCTCCTGATCTGTTTCATAGCGCCGATTTTGCGTATTCATTCCGTTTTGAGGAAAACCATTACCAAAAAATAGATTAAACAACTCTTCGGCGGTCATTTCAGATGAAAAACCACGCGAATAACCACCATAATCGTACGATGATCCGCCATGACTATGGTTGGCTTGATTAAATCGGTTAAACGATTGGCCGGCACCTTTTGCTTCATCGCCATACAAATCGTATGCCTTTCGTTTCTCTGGATCGGTTAAAATTGCAACAGCATTTCCCACCGCTTTAAATGCATCTGCAGCACCAGGTGCTTTATTTTTATCGGGATGTAACTGTAACGCTAGCTTTTTGTACGCCTTCTTCACTTCTGTATCCGTTGCTTCTTTCGTTATGCTTAACACTTCATAAAAATCTCGACATTTTTTAATTTTCTGTATAATATCGACTTGTTGACGCGTATAATCACTCGTAATCACATTCTCGTCTTTTTTAGTCGTCGTCTCGACATTAGGCCGTTTTCTCGGTAAATTTGGCGTCGTATACGCTGTTCCACCTAAATTTCGTATTTTCACCAAAATACTTTTAGCACGTTGGGTGGGAAATAAATTCTCGGCTTTTTTAAGAAATTTTTCCGCCTTTTCTAAATTCCCAGCGGCAAAAGCAATCAAAGCGATATCAATGCAACGGTCAGCTTCATCACGATTACTTTCCATAGTCGAGACACGTTCTATAAAAATAAAATACAGAATCTGCCTACATTTACTATTTACACACAAATCAAAAAAGTACTAATTTTTTTTTTATAAGATTTGACATTTGCGTTTCATAAATTTTAAAAAAATGTTTTCTAACAAAACTACTATATTATCAACATGATAACAATATATATTATGTGAAAACAAACCTTTAGGCAACGAAAAATGATATTATATAAAAATTTAACACGGTTATTAAATTTTTAATTAATTAATTTAGGAAATTATTTCGGCCATGGACTTTCGTACACACAGAAAATTTTATACTCTTTATCGAACGTTACGCCTCTCGTGGTTAGCATTTTACATATTATACGAATAAAAGAATACAGGTAAATATATTTACGCCGAAATGTATGCTACTACTCTTTCAAATAAATGATTAACACGTTAGCTGGTTGTGCGTATCAAAATATGACAAACATGATTTTAATTGATTTTTATTAAAAATTAACTACATATATACAAATAAAACTATTGCACTACCATATCCGGCATCGATTTTGTGTCGGTGCCATACCAGTACCATTTTTACATTTGAATATTTCCGCAAATTCATGTGAATTCTGTAAAACGCCTTTAAGGCGAATTCGACCGGGACAATGGCTATCCTCGAGTGCCCATCGCGTTGCTTGTACGGTAGACGATTCGCACCATAGATTACCAAACGAAATAAAAAATAATTGTTCGTGTGTGAAATGTTCGAGACCGGGTAGTTTTGGTTCTTTGCCATTCTCCTCGACATATTTTCGGTATCCGTAGTATGCCTCGCGAAGTCCTCCATTATCAGCAATATTTTCACCTAACGTTAATTCGCCATTGATATATTCACTTACTTCGTCCAAATAGTAATCACTGTATTGTTTTACAAAGCATGTCGTTCGATTTACGTATTCCGTGACTGTGGTATTGGTCCACCATTGTCGCATATTTCCGTTTTTATCGAATTGTCGTCCTGAATCGTCAAAACCATGAGTCAACTCATGGCCCAATACCGTGCCAATTGAGCCATAGTTTAGTGCTCTGTAATTGAATGCATTAAACTTTATTATTAACTGAAATTCGCAAAAATGTTAACTCACTCCAATCCAAGATGATAGAAGGGATATTGTAACATGGCTAATGGAATGGCTGCGTCCACATAAAAATATACATATATTAATTATTACACGTCTAATTACCGATCGGAACAAAAATAAAATAAAAAGTGCAAATCAATTAAATAACACAAAAGTACTGTAATAATATGAAAAGGCCTCACATACTTATGGTATTCGCTTGGAACGTATGAAATGCGTTAACATTCGTTGGTGATGTTGCCCATCCAAATTCATTTAGTTTGTACAAATCTTTAAGTTTACCTTCCATTTGCCATTTTAGCACTCCCATCATATTGTCTAGATGCGTCGTCTCATTGATTTTTAACTGAAATTTTCGACAAAATATAAAAATGACGTAAATTTCCGTAATTTATACTTTTTTACCCCCTTATAATACGCTTCCAATCTCGTCTTATTCAATATCCACTCCGGGAATCCAATAAAACTTTTCATCTCCATTGATTTTTCTAAAGTTTGCTTTTGTGTTGCCACATCCATCCAATTCGTTTTCATCACTAAATCATCAAACGATTCGCGTATATTGCGCAACATTAATTCAACTTTTGGTTTTGTTACGGCCGAAAAATCTTTATCGACAATCGAATAACTAACCGCCATGCCCATTAGTTGATTTACACCGCCCGAACAATATAACGATCGTGACACGGAACCCTCTAAATTTGTCACCGTCTTCGAATACTGATAGTGCAGCTCACGTATTTCGCTTGTCGTATGCAACACCAGCTCCTCAACAATTGTCCACCATATATACAATTCGAGTTCGACTAGCGATGAGTTTGAAATAAATTCCGTTAACATTTCCAAATATTTGAGGTCTGATTTGCTCGACAAAATTTTCTCCTCTTTTAGATTTACTGTGACGTTCGTGATATTCTGGAACATTAGATTAATGTAATTTTTCCAAATTGGAATCGGTTTTTTGGGAGCTAAATACGAATCGGTAATATTTTGTAAATCGACTACGTAAACATTACGTAAATCGGCGAGTGCATCTTGTTTGTCCGTTTTGGTTAAATTTTCGGCCTCTTGAGCTAATTTATAAATAAATTTGGCCGTTTTTACGACATACTTGGCCGATCGGTCGATTTCTTTGGCATACGATTCAATTGTTATTTGTGGATTTGAATGGGTTATTACAGCGGCCATTATTTCCGAAATATATGCATAGTATGCCACCAGGGTTGGACTATCATCGGCCGCATTTTCATCTTCGTTTAATGCTTTTGATTTTAGAACACGATTAATTCGGTGATTCACATCAGTATTACTGTAAATACGAATATGATTATTTTATTTTAATTTATCAGCCGACAGAAATATACATACAATGGTAATTCGGATCCAGCTTCTGGTGTTCCCATCGCTATCCGATTTACAGTACGATTAGTTGGATCTGGAAAAACATCGAAACCAATCATGAGGTCAGCCCCAAACGATCGTTTTATTTTGACCAGACTCAAGATCCAATCGAATTTGTAGTTGGTGAAATCGGTATCGGTTATGTTGAAATATGTTGGAATCTCAGGCAGATTGTATTCTTTTAGGTATTTCATTATTGGTGCAATACCCAATACGTTAAGTTTTTCTGAAATTAAAAATTGGAAAATGTTGTTAAAATTCTAAAGTTCTCTACTCCAATTATGACCCCAAGTCATAATAAGCGTGCTAGATGTCAAAGAATATGAATGTTTCACTAGTGAAAAAACTTGTCCAGTGACTGACCGATTTGGATAAAATTGTTGTAAATATATATCTGTAGTGTAACCTCGGCTTTATTTAATGTATCTGCCATCTAGATTTTTATTTGATTTCAAAATAAATAGTAGTGACTTTTAACACGAAGTAAACCAAACGTGTGATTTATTTAAAAATCATTGCCATCAGGTTATGGGAAATTATTGAGCCATTTAGAACCGACTATAGAGATTACTACGATGCAGCTTATAGGATATTTTAGAAAACCGTTTTAACAACAGGAGATTAATCGTAATCTGCTCAAAATTTTATTTAATCAAAATGTTAGTAGCTGCTGCTATAAAATCATGTAATGATTTTGAAAAACAACCGAGTGTCTGTACGCCATAAGGAAATCTCGAGACATGGGGTCCTTTCATTATTTTCAGCTAACGAAAATCTGAGAGAAACTGGACTTCATACAATAGAATTTAATGATAGAATAAAATCACTTGAACTCCTCTGGAACTCTTCAACGCAGGCACTGAGTCAATTTAAATAATATTTGCCAGGAGCTACAACAACTTTATCCAGACGAACCATTTTATCAGAGGCATCAAAACTTTTCTATTCGTTAGGGTGGTTAGCACTAGTGGTGATCCAGATCAAATATTTAGGATGGGATGAAGAACACCACATAAATCTTGCAAACATGTGGTTTAACTAAAAAATGGAATTACCGCAGTTAGAGGAGATTAGAATTCACTGGATAAATTACATCAGATGCTAAAATATACTATAGAATATGCTATAGTGGTATACGCAGCAAAATAAACAACGAAATTACATTAATTGCTGCCGAAAATAATGTTTCACCGATAAACCAAACAATATCACTTTACCAAGATTGCACAGAATGCCGCATTGCTACCTGCTTAATTGCTAAAAAATGCCGTACAGGCATTGAACAGCATCAACAACAAAATCGGTGGATTCTCAACATTATATCGCATTCTGATTACGATTTCAATCTAATGCAATGTCGAAAACAAAACATATCTCCCATTTTAAACCAGAAGAACTGAACACGTTTCTATAACGGCAATAATTAGAGGTACACAGCAGGAAGCTTTTGAACCAAAATTAAAGCAATTAAAACTAAGTCAAAACATACCAGGAGAAATACATTTATAACGCTAACTCCATTTCTAAACGGAACCATCCTGCTAAGAGTCGGAGAAGACCAAACCATAAACTTTCATTTGAAAAAAAACATAATAATACTGCCCCAAGGTCACAAGCTATCAAGATTGCTCATCAGCGAAACTTATTTAAAAATACTACATGGTGGATTCAACCAACATTATCACACCTGAGAGCGCCGTATTGACTAATAAATGAATGTATAACCTGTAACAGAACAAGGAAAATATGATCACACGAGCTGGTTGATGTGTTACCAAAATAACGAGTAACACCTGCACCATACTGTTCGCAAATAGCAGGGTAGGCTTTGCAGGGCCAATTAGCATAAAATTATGGGAAGGCCGCTGTAATAAAATACTTTCTTAGCCGCAGACTGACGTTTCATATCAAGAAGAGAAATCTGGCTGAAAATACTCAGTAATTGCGGCATACATTTCGATGGAGCAGACAAAAAACTACAAAGGCAGGCAAACCAAAAAAACAATACACAGGCATTATCTTAGGGGACATGTTTAGAATTCTCAACTAGCACAAGGCCGACAAGTCTGAAGCCCAATTTGCGAACATCAACAATAACGAAAATCATTAAAACCAGACTTCAATAATCGATAATACAATCAAGCTGGTGAAACATAATTCTAACCATACAATCATATCATTGAACAATCCAATAAAATATTAAGAAAAGGCCTGTTTGAAATTTGTCACTATGCACATCATAGCATATTGCATCCATCAATCCTCGCCCCGTCACAATTAGAAGACTAGCTGCAATTTATTCGTCAACACACACCAGTATAAATAACCAACTGGGCCACAATATTCATGAACTTATCCCTATGTATCAAAACATGGATGTAAGTGGCAGAGTAACACGACGAAATGTGATAATTAAAATTAGCATACCGTTGCATCTTGCAGTGGAATAAAATCTGCCACCTGTAATCCCAGTTCCTGACATCTATCAAATCTTAATCACACATCATGGCATCAACCAAATATCTAGCAGTAGACACTAATCGAGTACATTTGCCACTCTATAACAACAGAAGAAGTAAGCCGTTGTCAATGATTCCAACTTACGCAATTTCTTTGGCCTAGCACGTGAATCGTACTATTGTTGGAAGTGCTAAATGTTAGTTTTTTGACGATGGCCTACCGAAGAAATTTTGAGCGGAATCCTTAAATATGGTTTTAAAGGGTGTGCCATCTATTAATTTGTTTTTAAATCATATAGGTTATGGCAATACTTTTACTATTGCAACGTTTGAAATTTTGACTGCACCTCAGTCTCATGTTTCGCACCACGAAATAATCATGTTTTTGCTATAAGAGCGTTTCAAAATATTGAAAACTTATTTTCAAAGTAATTGTTGTAAGTGTAAGTGATAACCATGCAAAAGAAATATGGGTTGTGAAAGAGCGTCAAGTGGAATCAATGTATTGAAATTGGGGAAAAACTCGTGAGAAAGACTTGCTATTAGATAACAGAAGTAGTCTCCGAGCTTGGACAATGCTTGGACAACTCGAGCTTGGACAACTCGCACGACCGAGAATATTGCTGCTGTGGCCTCAAATTCGTTGTATCATTTACCTACAAGATCTAAACGATTCAGGCGTTGACATCAAATAAATACCCGCTTGGATATCAGTTTTCTGCGTAGGCCATAGACCAGCTTGATAATATCGTCGATTTTGGTCGAAAAATCATATTTTTAGACGGAGCGCATTTTTATCAACAAACAGAACTGCTAGATTTATGGTTCAGAACAGTCAAACGTAATCGCGGAGAAGCGAATGCATCCACCAAGAGTAACAGTTTGGTGTGCATTTTGGAGTCGCGTAACTGGCCCATTTTTATGTGAAAACGCTGCTAGAAACGCTTTTACTGTCAATGGTGACTGTTAAAGAGGCATGCTAACCAATTTTTTATGGTCTCTTGCGAAACCAAATTGCCATTTTGTTTTTTGATCAAGTGTAATATCGTAGCTCAACGCGATTTGCATGAATGACCAATTTTCCATTTTCATTCCATTGAAATCTGAGGAATTTCAATACTTTTGGCTTTCAAAGTTTAATATCAACCAATAAATCAAAATGGCTAAGCAAATCATGTCTCAAACCCTTTACTGATGCAGTGACTAATTACTATACGAAATCTCGAAGCAAACCAAAATGGTTTTAATGAGAGTACAGAAATAGCGGCAAATAAATAACGTCTCGATGAGCACTGAACATTACATTAATAAGAGAGATAAGCAGCCGCATGAGATAGAAGATTTTTATTTTTTTTTAATGAACTTGGATTGAAAGTGCTTGGCTTAGGTATTTTGTGGCTAACAATCCGTTATTTGCTCAACCTTTTTTAAAACTCTTTAATTTTTATTAACGATACGATTCTTGTTTCATAATCGGAATTGCCTTTGCTAATTTTTCTAAATCGCCGTTTACTGTTGACAAAAGTCCAAATTTTTCTTTTTGATTTTCTGTAGTTCTTTCAATTAATCGGTCTTTGTTAGCCCTATATTTGTCTGTTGGTGGAGGATTAGCAAGAATGTCACCGTCCTGGTCGAGAAATTTTCCAAAATCAATGGCAGCCTCAATTGTATATTATCGCGATTCGTCGGCGGTAGTATCTGTTAGTTGTAACGTTAGTTGTATCTGTTAATTTTTCCAAAATCTTGTTAACCATTAAATCTTGTTGCCACCATTTTGTTTTCGTGCTCGAAACACAAAAAACAACTTGAATTAAAATGGAAATTAAAAAAAAAAAAAAAAACGTTGCTCTATGTTTCTATGTTAGCCGTAGCGTCACTTTCCGCAGTTCATGATGACATTTTTCAAAAATATGTACACAATGAGTTGGAAACCCGTGATGCGATATTTACCCACATTGTCCCTAGAAATTTTGAAGATATTGAATGGTAATACGTGCTCAATAAAATCAATACATATACAGGAAGCGCATCTGTGGCAACATATTCTGTACAAAATTAATAAGTCGGTTACGCATACCCTTATTAGCCGTTTTCGTTTCTGTTACAGTCGGAACCGACCGTCAGATGGTGGGTCGGACGTCTTGTTTGTTTAATAAGAAAAAACGGCCATGCTGAAGGCGTCAGTTGTTTAGATTCTTTCACGCGAATCACACGCATTAAAAACTTGAAAGGTTTAATTGACGGCAAATAAATGTGTAAATAATTTTTTTGTTGTGAAATTTAAATAACAAGTAAAGGTTTCAACACTAAGGCACAGCATTGGTGGACACTGTATGCGTGTATATTTTTAATTATAGTAAATAAAAAATAAAGTAAAAAAATATATTTAAGCGTAGTTATCACATTGCTTTTCGGTTGTGGTGGCAGTAATTTTAAGAACGACCACATTAAAAAAATTTTTTTTTTGAGGTTTATTAGAATTACCACAAGGCTGGTATATTGCCATGTCAGCCGTTAATAACTTCAAACATCTACAACCCATTTTGAATTCTGAAAGATGGCCAGCCGGTCTACTCGTTTAAGAATTCAGTTCTAGATTACATCATCGATTTCGAAGAACAACTAAAGAATATTAAGGGGATGTCATCTAAAGCTGAGCCATTTACCAGATTTGTACTATTCAATCAATATTTAGTTTATATCATAGTTACAGAAACCTGGGTTCATTCTAGAATTTTTAAAACTGATCTTATTCACGTGACTTTATATATTGTGGTGACCGAACTAATAAAAGCAGTAGCGTGTTTATTATTGTAGATTTATCGATATTCAGTGCAAAGATTTAAGTCACTTTTACTGTGACCAAGAATTCAACTGCAATAATTGAATCCTTGAATTAAAGTTTAAAGCAATTCTGATGATTCTTTTTGTTTGAATCCTTTCGTGATAGAAAGATCTGATATGAAGCCTTACGCGATGTAAAAAAGCCATAATAATAGTATGTTGACAAAACATTATTAGCCAACGATCTAAATTATAAGTTAACAATAGGAAATTGTTACCGCCTGTAACAAACTTACCCGGGTAAATTTTATGCACGATTTTCGTATGGTAAAACACGCAAGTGAATTAAATCTGACAACTGATTTAACTCCCTAATGCGGTCGCACCTAAACAATATCGCATGATTCAATTAGATTATCACCATAATAACCTCTATTACAATGATATGTAATCGATTAAAATGTTAAACAACTAAAATCAATTCTATATGCATAATAAATGCACATTGTACGCCTATTTCCGGTCAATGTAACACACAGTAGTTATACATGTATTACTCACAAAACGACTAAATCGTTTTGTTATTTACTCGAATCTAATTAAAATACTTATATATATGTATATGGGTATGTAATTAACTCACCCGTATCCATACACGCGGCATATAACCATTTCGTTTGTTTAATCGGTACCGGTAAATCGCCCTTCGTTTCGTTGGCCGCCAAAAATTCACGTACATTTCGTAAAACTTTTTTTTGTCGTTCCGCAAACCAATCGTACGACGATGATGAATCGGGTCGTGGATGTTCTTGATGCCAATTACCGCACGTAAATTGATAAAAATCTTCACATGGATCGGCCGTTTGATCCATTGTTTCGAGTAAATTTGCAGCTGCACGAATACAATCTTTCGTCTCGCATCTTGTTGCACTGTAACTTCCTATATGTACAAATAAACGAAAATGATCGATGGATTAGCGTGATTCGTGTTATAATTAGTATGATGGACTAAGTAATATTACAGTATGATGATTTGACCTTATGTCACACGATATGTTTAGGTCACATGTTATAAATGTATAGATGGGAAAAAATAACAGATCAAACAAATCTATATACTTACGATATCCAGCTACAATTATTATACCAATTACTAATCCAATAATTATTAGGATTAGAATTAGAAAAATAATTTTGTGAAAATATTTTCGACGAAATCTGAAATGACACAAACGAAATGGGTTAGAACTCGCGTTTAACGTGCGTCAATACAACGCGTTGCAACCTATGGTAGGGGAAAATAGTTATGCCTTGATTTGCCTACATGATTTATGGATTTGATTAATGTTTTTTATTGTTGTTTTATGTTAATCATTAAATATTTAAAACTATAAATGTCAATGTTCGATTTGAATTAGATAACCATCGAGATTTTCGATATATTTGTTTAGTAATATAAAAATATTGTGTTCGATATGAAATGTATGTCTAAAATTCTAACAAAGCCCATTCTCGCCGGGTCATCGTCATTGGTTCATTTGTTTCATTGGTTCCGTATATAATATTCTTGGTCAATGTTTATACTTTTGCATAGCCCTATAATATTATTCCGCCTGTTACTACTTGTTAGAGCAACGTAAGTTAGAGCAATTGAAATATTTTAGGGTATTATTTTGAAAATTCGTAAGCCATTCTTAGATCCATCTGCGTAAAATCCAAGGTATTGGAAGCCCGGCAATCCTTCAAATGTGTGGCCATCGCTACTAAAATCAATTGCGTTGTTTTAGACTCATGGATTTTGACACCAACGGAAGCCGTGCAAATGGGTGTGTTTTCTAATTACACAGATATCATCTGCATATGGCATACCCTAGTATATTAGACGATGTCTTGAGATGTTTCTTCTTTCTGGTAGACCAGAGCTGACTGCAAAAACTCCCGATATTTAGTTGTCGACTTTAATACTTTGTGACTTCATAACTATTATTTTACAAAAACGCCCTTCTAAGTATACCTAGACATCGTAAAGCAAACCATAAGATATCCTGATGGATTGAGCCATAGCCTTGCTAGGAATTTAAGTACACTTAGATCCAAGAGAGAAATTTGTATGCAGTGCAAATGAGGACAAATTCGCTATAATTTTAGGTTTCTAAACGATCTCCTTTCTTAAAGAAGGCAAAATATCTACTCCGAATATCAAAACTTCGGAGTTAACCCAACCGACTCCACGAGAACAATTTTTTTTAGTTTTCTGGTACGACAGATAAAACAGATAAATTTAGTTTGGGCTTTATAACTGTTTAGTCCTGATAATCAATTACAGATGAAATGAGAATTAGAATTTAGAATTTTCCAAGTTTTTCCAGTCATTTGTAAAAGTTCTTTTTTCTTTTTGACCCTTCTTTGAGCTGATGAAAAACTATCAATTGGTAAGTTTAATTATAATAATAATAACCAGTTTTATATGAGCTTGGTGGCTCGTCAACTCGACTACCTCGAGGAACCAACTGCACCAAAATTTAACTCTGCGACTGCCAAATGGTGGCTCTCGTTTCATCGATTTCTGCAGCATGCATTTAGAATCGGCCCGCAGAACGTGACTGAGTGCAATCTAAACGAAAAAAAGCCTTAAATCAGCGGCAAGTGCAAGCGGAAACAAATTCACTAGACTAATTAACGTAGACTTAACGCATGGCAATCGATTTTCTAGTTTAATAGAAACCGAGATTGTTCCTGAAGAAAATACTCTAGAAAAGGAGAAACCACCACCAATTTACTTGAGAGAAGAATCCTCAAAAAATATTACTGAAACTTTTACATTTCCGGGGTGAAAAAAGGAAATATAAAAGAAACAAAAATCCAATCTCTCAACATTAATGCTCACAGAGTATTAATTGCCCAATTCGACAAAATTGGTAAACGGTACTATACTTACCAACTAAAGAGCCACAAAGGATTGGTGGTGGTAATAAAAGGTATTGAGAGTTTTGTAGGTCCAAGCGAAATAAATAACGCTCTTATTAATAAAGGCTTCCACGCTTAAACAATAACGAACATTTTTAATAGGGAAAAAGTGCCTCAACCATTGTTCCGCGTAGAGTTGGAAGTAGAAAGTAAAAAAACAAAAGAAAAGCATGGAATATATAGCTTGAAATATCTTCAAGCCAGAAGCCCGGGGAAAAATGTAACACAAATATCGTCATATCGACCAATAAGCATGCTTCCAACAATATCGAAGCTTTTCGAAAAATTGATACTATAAGTAAACTTAAACCAGTAATAGAAGAGGGTCAGGTTATACCACACCATCAGTTTGGATTTCGAAGTCAACATGGAACCAAAGAGCAAGTACACAGGATTATAAATATAATCAAATACTACTTTGAGAAAAAGAAGTTGAGGGGACTCATTCGAGAATTGTCCAACTTCACTTGCAGATGATTCATCTTGTAAATTTACATGGATTTCTGGTTGTTTATCAAACTCTTTAACCATCCAATTGTCATATTTTTGGTGCTGACGATACATTTTACATTCCGACTAATTTTGATTTTATTCAGTTCTACATATAGGAGGCGATACCATTTTGTTCCAAATTCGTATCCGACAAATACTAATTTTTCACCTGTATTGCCCATTTTCTGCACTGACATTTGTGAATGTGCTCTACAACAGGTGATTCAAACTTTTTCTCCGCCATATTCACCGTCTCTGTCCAAACGAAGAGCTTTTGGTGTATTTTCAAATAAAAATCTATTTCCTCTAGAAATAATTAGCTGCATAGACCCACACAAACAGATCCGTATGTACCAAATCCAAACTATCTAAAGTTTGCAACGTGGATTCTTTTGGGAATGAATCCCTCTTTCATATCCTCTTTTCCACCTCACTCAATTTTCTATAATGTCTGATGAATTTCGATGACCAAGTACTTTATGCCATTTATGTAAACATCTCGCTGCACTTTTTGTTAACACTAATTACTTGATTTGGTATGGTGCATTGTAAAAATGGTTTCTGGAACTTACAGGAATTGATAAAATTGCCTTACTGTTTATATTGAATGCACTTTCACATATTCCTCCAGCAATTTCCCTTTTACTAATTGGAGGTTAAATCTATTTTGGAACGCCATCCAAGGGCTGTAACGAGCATAGTATAGCCCTCGGGCAAACTGCAAACTGCTTAAATACAACGCAACTATCAATGGCGCAGTAAATATTCACCTAAATTTTCTAGTTCATCCATCAATTTCTCGATTGTTTGGTGTTTGCCGACTTCCATACTAGCACTTTTGTATCACCTCCCACACAATTATCATGAGTGAAAAGGGATCTGAGGTATCGAATGCCCGTCACTCCTTCTAATGTGAGGTCATACTAGAATCCATTGCCTCTCGGTCTCCAAAAGCAGTGATCATATATTTTGTTTTAGATTCAATTGACTTTGAGACCAATAACACAGTTATCATTACATTTGCCAAAACCTGGCTGGACTGGCGGTATTAAATGTTTTTCTGAGGTGTTACATTTTTACGAAAGATAAATTCTAACATGCGAGGTTAAGGAGCATCGGGATAGAGCATTTCTTTGCCGCACACCAGAGTTTACAGCGAAAATTTTTTGATAGCTTGTTCTCAACGTTGACAATTGTGACTGCATTACTGTAATTTTATATAAAAGCACATATTTTTTAGGTATTTTCAAACTTCGCAAAGCAAACCATGAGCTATCTTAATGGATTGCTGAATTTAAAAAGCACAATTCTCAGATAAAATGCAGTGAGAGATTTCACATTTTGATTGATCACCTTACACTTAAAGATAGGGCATACCGCGGCAACTTTCCATTTATCGAGCATAACTATACGTTTTGCCATACAAATTGGATAAGTTCGAAAAGATAGTATCAAAGTATCAACAATGGATTAAAGAACATTCACGGCGAAGACAATGTGATTGCAGATACGCTTTCGCATACTCCAGACCACAAAAAAAACGCAGTCGAAACTAAACTCGACTACATTACTATTATGTGTCTCCGGACATAATCCTTTGGACGCCTTTCTGGTTCAAAATACCAATTAGACCTATTTAAAATGCCTGATTGTTTGCTCCTATATAACAGAGCCATCACGTTGTGTAGTATTCGACATTCTGCACAACCTTTCGCATCCTGGTAACCATGCAACACGTAAATTAATTGTGTCAATATAATTTTGACCTAGTATAAATCAGGATGTAACCCAGTGGGCAAAATTTTGTTTACCAAAAATCTAAATTGCAGAGCCAAACAGACAAAGTCCATATCCTCCATCTAATGGATAAACTTATCTGCTTAATTATGGCGATAAATTTACTAGATAGTTTTCACCGTCAGCTTAAAGCTGCACTGAAGCAGAACTTGTATACGAGCAACCTCTTAAATGTAAAGGTGGAAACAGGTTCAGTAATTCAAAAACATAATATTTGACTCCCCAAAAACAAAATTTTGAAGAATTTATATTTAGCTCGCAATAGTGTCAATTTAACCTTCGTCCAGGAAAGTCGTGTATATTTTCTAATTAAATTGTGCGCCCAAATTTGACATGTTTTTACTTAATTTAAAATTAAGAATAATTAAGTATTGAATTAATTTAGACATTTAAAAGTGATAAATTGAAAATCAATTGTAGTGTTATGAGATGTGATGCAAAAGACAGAATGGTTCAAGCATTAAAATGCTGAATCAAGAGCGCTAATACTGTTCCTGAATAGCAAGATAAGTCAAACGCCTATTTTATTATTAATTCAATAAAATTAAATGTATAAAATTAAATATTATTTAAAAAAGCAAAATTAAATAAAATAAAAAATACGATATTATCTTATAGGTTATATTTTGATATAAAATAAAATTAAAACATGTGACTGTGAATGAAAGAAACGCTGCATAAAAAGTTACATGAGAAACATTGCATTTGTGTAAGTTGATTCATGCAACGCATTTTATTTAATTTTGGCCGTGTTTTTTTTTGATATCGGAGAGATCAGAGAGATTATTTATCGGATATATCTGATAATTTTTTTCTCCGATTTTTATCTATCAGATCGAAAAAAATATTTTTTGTGTTATTTTTTAGTACCAAAAATAATAAATTATTTTATGAATTTCAGCATTAAACTCCCTAAATTAAAGTTTTATTTGTCACCTGATAGCTCAACTTTAATCGGAGTCGCCATTTTAGAATTTACTAAAACATATAAAATAATCTGTACATTTTTTCAGAGTAAAAAGATCGTATCCGATAATTATCGGAGCGTAAAAAAAAACGACACAGAGAGATAATTTTTTTCTCGGATATTAAAAAAAAACGCATATCTGAAAATTTGACAGTAAATTTATCTCTCCGATTTCTCCGATATCAAAAAAAAACAGACCCAATATAAAAAAAACTAAAAAAATAAATAGGCAGGACTATTATAAATTATGATTTACCATAAATTTATTACTAAATTTTAATTAGTTTAGTAGCGATTTATACATATAGTATAACGATGTAACTTGTTTCGTGACAAACATTTCTTTCTTTATACGTGTTTTAGCCTAATGTTGCGCAACAAGATTAAAAAATGTATCGTTCTGCATTATTGAATTTTTTTCAAGGATTTTTTTTTATTTAAGGAATTGTGTAAAAAATGCCTACTCTTTTTAAGTGCTTTTCCAACAACATTAGTGATTCTATACACCTGATTCTATATGACCTGATTCTAGTGATTCTATACATCCCTTGAAACAGTTTTCTAATTTATTCTACTTTGGTAATTACTGCGTTAATCTTAATAACAGACATTGACTTGTCTATCTTATGTACTAAAGTTGAAGTGACAGTGGACAAATATATGATTTCCCAACGATGTTGAACAATAGCATATATTCCAACTCGTCGTACGCGAAATTTACCAAAGCTGTACCGATAACCCCAATACTTTGAATACAGCAAAAATGCTTGTTGGTACTGGATCGCCCGATAATTTGATTAAAACCGTTTCATTAACAGACAAAAAATATTTATACGTTAGCAGAATTGATCCACATGTCACATTTGAGTGCCAACAGGGTGTTGTTGATTGCAAGTTATTACGGTCTAATGACCGTGTAATTGACAGCTCAACAACGTTCAACTCTTTCAAAATTAGTCTGAAGGAAACCTATTTCAATCAGCTTAATAACTCCAAGCTTTGTGGAATTTATTAATTCCAAAAACCTGAGATCATACAATTATTGGCGGCTTCACCTCGATTTTCTTTATGGCATGGCATAATTTCCCAATTTTCAATGACTTCTAGATCAATTCTAGACTCCCTACAATAACTATGTTGTGCGAATCGAGAAGGAGTTAACAGTTAGTTCCAAACAATTCTGAGTTTTCGACGACTTATCAAAGGTTCAGAAAGGGTTGCCCTTCCAAACTAAGAAACTCATTTCTCCCGCTCAACATTTTACTCCGATAGATTAATAGACGAACTTGGCTTCGTTTTGCAGTGTTTTATTAACCAGTCTTGTCTTTACTCGAACAGCGCTGATCGAAAGCAGACCGACTTAGTTTACACAGTAAACTTAAATTAGCAAGTTGCAATGATTTGATTTTTATTTTATTCTCATTGGCTAGTTTCGTTCCTACCCCTTCGATCAGTGGAAAATGGTTAAGATCTTAGATCCACTCTCTCACCTGCGTTTCAAGTGCTATTTGGCGTGCCTCATGGAAGTCACATTAGACCTTCTCTTTTTCTCAGATGATATAAATATTTTTAGCAGAGCCTTAAGTATGTCAGACTGTGCAAAGTTACATAAAAGGACTTAAACTAACGGTCGATTAACAATAAAATGGCACTAAAAGTGAGCAAATGTTGGATTGTTTCGTATCATCATATCCGCTCGCTTGTTTTGCACCAATATCAATGTACAATGAATACGTTGATTTTCGCGTCCTATGCCCCATTTATCATACTTTGTTTGATCGCTCTTCTTTCGCTGTCATTCCGCGAGGAACAAAAGTGTCCAAAAAGTTGTTTTTTCGTGCTTCGGTATTTACCTTTCGTGCTGTAGACTTCGTCTTTTAACATTTTGCATCTACTGCAGTCTTCCATTTGATGTGTTAAGATTTATAAAGAGTCATTGGCTCAAAAATTACCTTTAAAAGGAGTCGAGCCAACAATTCCAGCAGGATGATGCCATTGCACAATGGCTATAGATTTCCTCTATGCAATTTTTGATGATTGATTTGTTTCAAGAATTTAAGTATTTGATGGCCTTGAAGCAACAAGCTTTGAATCGTAGGCTGCAGTCGATATCACTACTTTTTGAAATTATAAGCCGCAAAACAATTCTCGGAACATTTGCAGCTTATATATAAGTCGAGTTGTATGTGATGGGGTACCGTCTTACTGGAACTACATGTTCTGTTAGCCAAATTGTTTCAAATCGTGCATCAGTAACTATCTAATCATTGTGTCGTAAATCCTCAAAAAAATATGGCCCAAGGATGCTGCCGGCCCGAATAATGGCTTTTCTGTTTATTAACAAGGCCAGTCAAATTGAAATGTGTTTCGTTGATTGTAATGAGTTTTTGCCAAAAATGAAGGCCGTCTATACCAAGCACTTAATTCTTGTAAGCTCAAGCACTTAATTCTTACTGCTGATCAGGGTATTTATTACACTCTGCCGGAGGAAATTTAAACTGTCAGCAACAAGGCACTCCGTTATTTCCAAATTAAATTTTCCATGATCAATTCGCACATTTGCGGCAGTATGTCCTCGATAACTTCATGAATTTCACCATTAAGGTCTTGAATCGATTGTAGAGCATTGGCATAGACCTCATCTTTTGCACATGGCCCAAAAGAAATAAGGCTTAAGGCGTTAAATCACAAGATCTCGGTGGCCAATTGTGATCACCTCTACGAGAAATAACACGGTCATAAAACTTTTCTTGCAAAAATTGCAATTGTTTCGTAGCTTGTGTGGCACATAGCGCCGTCTTGATGAAAATAACGTCGTCCACATCAATATCTTTCAATTCCGGCTATAAAAAATCATTAATCATAGCTCGAGTAGCGCAATTCATTCACCATAACAGTTGCACCAGTCTCATTTTCGAAAAAGTAAGGTCCAATCACACCGCCAGCCCAAAAACCGCACCAAATAGTGACACGTTGAGGATGGAGAGGCTTTTCAATAATCATTCTTGGGTTTTCTGAGTTTCAAATGCGACAATTCTGCTTATTAACGAAGCCTCTGAGGCGAAAATGGGTCTCATCACTGAAGATGATTTTTCGATGAAAAACAGGATAATTTTGAGGGATTTGAAGGATCCAATCAGTGAAGATATGGTGATCGACCGGCTTGAGTTCTTGTATTAACTGAACTTTAAAAGCCCTAAGACCTAAGTATTTATGCAAAATACGGTGTAATGCCATTTGTGGAATGTCTAATTCCAAAGATCGACGAGGAATCGACAAACCTAATTTTTCTTCAACACTACGGGCTACAGGAGCAATATTCTCAGTTGTTCTTGAGCGATGCACACGGTTTTGATTCTTCACATCACTAACTTGTCCCAACAGCTCAAATTTTTCCACCAGTTTCACTATTGCCGGCCGAAAAGGTGCTTCACGACGACCAAAAAGTGCTTTAGTTTTGCGAACTGTGACTGCAAAATTTTCACCATTTTTGTAGTGAATTTTAACAATTTCAATGCTTTGTTAAATCGTGTATCATAGCAATTTTTAGCAATGGCGTAGTTTTTACTTATCAAATGTCAAACGATGATACATTCAAAATTGACAGCTGCCCAAACAGCAGGCTATCCTAAATGAAACTTCTAATTGGGTAACCCTATACTTACATGAAAGTGTGAAACCTCCCAAATAACCCATCGCATTGTTAACTACTGCATCAATGCGTTTGATTGCTCACATTTTCTTGACGCAACAACAAGATACACTGCACAACGTGCCAGTACGAAATTCTTTTACCTATGCGCATCTTTAGGAAATCAAATAAAATATTCAATTCATGTTTCAATTAATCTTCCAACCTTGCATATTCCCAACAGTAAATAATTTATTTGTACTTCAGTCAATTATAATTAACTATAAATTATAAAAAAATTCTAAAGTGTCATTCGTAATTGAATATTTATGTGTCTTAAATCTCGAAAGGTTTTGTGTCAACAACAAAATGTTATAACTTAAAATCAAAACAGAGCAATCAAATTTCAATCAAATTTTAATCTACATAACTATTGATTAACAATTTAGGGTTTACCACCCCCTACCATATCAAAACAAAATTACATACCTTGATTGAATACCGATATAATATGGATTTCCACCAAAATAATGCTGACGATAGTTTTGATCTGTTAAGTTGGCTGTCGATGATGAACCTTGAAAAATAATAAACGTTTAAAGTATTTTTTTATCGGAATTAAACCAATAAAAATTTAATTAAATTTCGACGAAATAAAAACGCGAAGGTGTGAAAATTTTTTTGTGTGGCGTACAACAAGTGGTTTTGCGTTGCCCCGTTTCATATTAACGAAATTAGTTTTGGTTTATTAACTTATATAAATAAACGTTTTTAAATGTTGATAGAGGTTAGTTACCGCGTTGTTTACCTACGTCATACCATGATATGGTAAAAATATATATACTGAATAAAAAATAACTTCCGATTTTGGATAGATGCCGCGCGAAGATACAAATGATACAAATAAACGTTAAAATTACCATTTTCATTTCCTAATGTGTCGGTCGTCCATACTTTTGGTGGTGTTGCAATTATATTTGACATTCTTGTCGAATTTTTTGTGTTTCTAATTTATATTTAGATTACCTTTTTTGGTCGAGCTTAATTGCATTTATATGTTTGTGCCGATATCATATTTTGGTTAGGCTTGTCATAGTTCTGAAATTATATGAAAAAAAAAATTTTTTTAATTAGCTAAATAATTAATACATGAATAATGAATACATAAAACATAAAACTAATATTTTCGATCGTACAATAGAGTAATAAATGTATTACTCCAAGGTACCATCAGTTTTGTGTAGGATCAGCACGCAGAACTGGGCTAAGCTAGCGAACTTGAAGTGCTTTACCTTTGTAAACAAAATCAAGAATCTTCTCTGATTTTTTCATTCTATATAGATCTCGGTAAGTGCACTCATTCTCGTGCTTAAATATCTTGAATATCATCAGACATTTTTCGTACTTATCCATTCGACATAAGGTCGATTTAGCACATTCTAAATATCAGGTTGTTGGCTTTTATATATTTATTTTAAAGTGGGCAAGTGACTCAAAGCATTGGGAAACCGTCATATCGTAAAGTGACATATGTCAAAATTTGTCAAATCTACTAGCACACATGGTAAGCATTTCAAAAAGTGCTGTGCATCGAATATTGATTGATAATTTGGACGTGAAAAAACTTTGCGCAAAACGGATGCCGTGATTTTAGTGAAATAAAGAAAAACTGCCGCATTTGTCGAATAAGATAATTTTATGTTAGCCAGATTCAGATTCTATTCACCAGATTTTCGAATTACTTTCTGTTTCCAAACATGATGAAATGTTTTGTTTTTTGTTGGTAAAAGATTTGTCAAAATTGAAGAGGTCGTATGATGACTTTTTTGAGGATCTTGATGATTCTCACTAAGAACAAACTATCAAAGCTATTGAACATCTTTGTGGAAAAGTGTATTAAGCTAAAAGGAGACTATGTCAGAAATAAAGATATCTTTTTCCAATTTTTTTTTGTTGTTCCTTTGTTAGATCAAGTGCTTCTTGGACCTCCATCGTATATTAACTATACATAATTTCAGCGACTCGTTTTAGGTATGCGCGTTATAGTTAGTCCAGCGATTCAACCTTTTTGCAGTCGCCTCCTACGACGACAAGCTAAGGATGCTGTTTTAAAATTCTAAGGATACCTTGCTCGTTTAGAAGTATTTACGAAGCATGTGAGTGCCCCCCGCCCACACTGTGACAAAAAAGTATTAAAACTGAATTAAGTGTCGAAAGTACAGTATGGCTCATTGTGTTATCATTTAAGCAAAGACATGAATCTAGGAAGCAAGATTCCAACATTTCAGTCATTCCGAGCGCAGCATACTCTAACAATGGATAAGCCTGACAGCAAGTTAAAACAACTACCGGCAATCGTTTTGCATTACGAACCAACTGAGATAATAAGGGAAAGAATTAAACAAATAATGGCCACTGCTGATCGTCAATCTCAATGAGATTTACTATCTTTACCTATCGGAAAACCCAAAGCCTATACTGAAAAACGAAGTCGAGCTCACAAGTAACGCAATGACATTAAATACAAAGAAAACCACGAACGAGGAAAGTATAGGGACACTGCTGAAAACCAACACTCACAAGTTGCCAATCTCAGGCGAAGAAAACGATATCGATACCTTTCAGACGCTTGTTAATCCTCTCTACATCACTGCATAAATTGAGGAAAATTGTTCATCTTATAGGTTGAAAAACAAACTTGCTACTAAGGAAACTATCCCTCTCACCCAAAGTAATACATCTCAAAGATTCTCTTGAACTTTATTCGCTCATTAAGCTATTAAATCGAAAGCCATAGCTAAATTAAAAATGTCTTGAATCTATAAATTTAATGTTAAGATTAATTTCAAGACAAAAATATTTGTTGGTTCACTAGCTCAAAAATACGAAATCACCGACAGAATGAGTATGATCACCGACTAAGTTAATAAATCTCCCAAATCTTCCCTTATAACCTAATCCCTTATAACCTAATCAGCATACATTTTTCTAACACGTGGTGTGCGTGTGTTTTAACCTCAAATTTTAAAAGTCGACAGAAATTAGTCGTAAAAGTATGTAGCAAAAGTGAAAAATTGAGAAAATGAAAGGGATTGTTGGTGATAGAGATGGGGTAGAAGTTTCTGTGGATCAGATAGTGATAAAGTAAAAAACATAGGAGTAAATTATAGTAAGAAAGAGATGAAGAACTTCGATAGCGAAATGGACTTACTTTGTACATACAAAATAAACAGTTACACTGTCACGTTAAAATTGATTTATCGAAAATAAAAAAAAATTGAAACGGTAAATGCAAGAAATTAGCAAACGTAATAAAGCTTATGTAATTATTTCAGTAAAAGTGATTTGAAGTTACTGGTGAAAATTGAATGAAAAGTCATTAGTATTTTATCATTTCCGAGTGGTGTATTTAAAAATTAAAAAGTAAGGGCGATTATAAAATTTCAAGAGCCACGAACATTTTGTCGATGACGTTTTTGCACGTAATGGTAAAATATACAGTTATATCATTTGCTATAAAGCCGGTAACAAATTTTAAAAGCAAAAACATGAAGGTCGAGAACTCTGTGGTAATTGAGAAACACTATTTAAACTGTTTAAGCGTGAGAATTGTGGCAAAGGATTGTCGGCACCAAAGATGACACCATAATCGTGTTTTAAAGGTGTTTTAATATGGTCCAACACATATGTTTAAAGAGTATCCATGAAGTATTTGCCAGAACCAGTGGTGTTTTGGTGAACCAGAACCAGGTTAGTGATTTCATATTTTAAGCTCTTTTTATTTTACATTAAGATATTTTTTTAGAACTTTTATCTTAATTAAACTATAAAATAAAACTAAAAATGGAAACCAATTCGATTTAAGAGCTAATTTTAGAATTTAATATCTTTCAAAAAATTCGATAAATAATTGAGTAACCAAATACAAAAGTTTATTAAAGAAGCGCCAAGTTGAGAAAAATATCGCGGTGTACGGTAAAACTAAAATATCTGCATCGGGTAATTCTACAATTTGTTGTGGATATATTTTATAATTCACACAGTAACCTTAAATTTTTCTTTCAATTTTAACATTTTGTAACTTTTGTTATGACAATTTTTTTTTCTTTAAATTTCGTTGCAACTCTACTTTTCCAATAACATCTAGGTGGCACGTAACTCACAAAAAATCTAAAGTTTATCAAACATATTTACTTTGGATTTATGTGTAAAAGCTGGGTAAAACATTGTGCTTGTATCATTAAAGAAGGTAGTAAAATAATGAGCACCTCCTGTGGAGTTTTGAGATTAGTCCACATAGATCAAATTAATAATATTTAGCTGCTCAATCGGTTGAACTCCATCGTGTTTGTTGCTACGTTAAATATACATATATCACATAATTTATCCACTTGTGTATTTGCATTGGAGGAAAAGTAATTATCAACTTAGATCGTTTGTTTCATTTAATTGCCCATGTCTTCTGCTCCATGTATTTTAAGCTTTTCTTGATTAAACTAAAATTAATAACTAAATTTGATTTTGCCATTGTTTGGAACCTCAATAGAGGAGATTTGAATGCCCCTAACCGCAAGCTCTCAATACGCTATTCTGGTTGATATCAGCTGAACTTTATTAATGTTCTATCTAACTAACTTTTTTTACAATTTACTGGGGGCTACTGTTTTTAGTACCAATTTTTTTTGATTCGGCTAGCACATTTCTTATCAAAGTTATTGCTAGTCTTACCACTTTTCTTTTCTCTTGCGGATTCCAGTCAAATAACATCCTCGCTAATTGATGTAACTTGGTGGTTTCCTTAGTGTATCACCAATCTATCTCCATTTCCGTTTTTTTATTTTGATCTTAATCTCCTGGTTCAATCAAACTGATTTGTAAATCTATGAAGTTCAATGTTTTGAGGGTGTACGACCAGAAGTACTTTGAATGGAGAAGCCGAGTTACTAATAATGAGGTGAAGCTTTACTCGAAGCATTTTTGTTGCTTCTAGTGGTAATACTGAATGTTGGTAACACCTCCACATTTTGTAGAGGTAGGGCTCGCTCTCCTAACTAAAGTATTAAGTTGAGAAGTAAGTGATCTATACACACACGGCGATCACAAAGCCATTGTGTACGTCTTGCATGATGGAAAACCACTAAGGGATGTTTCGAAAAAAAAAATGGAAATTTAATGACTAGAAACATAAAATGTTTGACGAAAAGCTTTTAATTTTCTTGTTGGAAGACTGAGTATTCCATCAAAGCAAGCAAACAGCGATGGTTTCAAGAATTGTGTGAAGAGGTAGCCGAGACCCTTGGGGCAAGCCAAGAAAAGTTATGACAAAGTTTAAGGGTACATACAATGCATGTTCGTCGTGTCCAGAATTGTTGGAAAATATTGTCTATACGTTAGCTCTACAACTGCCTGGCTAAGAATCATCAAACTAAGAAAGAGGTAATTCCACCAGTGTAAATAGAGGAAATTCTAAAAGCAAGTAGCAGTTATGAGAAACAACTTAAGGCTTCTGGTCCTGATAAAATTCCCAATGTAGCGTTGAATACTTGCCTAGAGGAAGGATTATTCCATATGCAGTGGAAAATGCAACGGCTGTTTCTTCTACCGAACAAGATGAGGGCATTACGAAACCTATCATAATACCGCCCAATCTGCTTGCTGGATAGGGCGGGTAAAATATTGGAGGAGATCATATGTGAAAGACTGCAGGAGACCATTAAAACAAAAGAAACCTGTCTACAAATCCATGCGGGTTCCGTAAGCCGCGCTCTATACCATTGACGCGATTAAATTTTTGGTAGATACGGCATGAGAGACGATTGTAGGTGTCAAATAGAAGGGAAGTTCCAATAAATATTATGTGGTTGTAATGCCTTTAACTCGGCTAGGTGCAAGTGCGCTTATTATACGCGCAAGTTTAGAAATACCCAAGTATATAACAAGGCTGTTACCATATAAATCGATGCTAGCTCCTAAGAAGTTGGCGGAAAGAAGAATCAAATAGTTCTGATCTCTAGTAGGAAAAGGATGAAAAGCATAATGGTTAAAGTGGGTGGCCAAAAGAATGTGTCTAAACCTTTTAGTGAGTACCTAGGTATAATAATCGATGCTAGACTATCATCCAAAGTCTATGTGGACACTGCATGTGTGAGAAAACTGCGCGAGTAACTGGAGCTTTATCGCAAATAATCCTGAACGTAGGAGATGCTCGCCAAAGTCGCAGATTATTACTTGATTACCGTAACCGTGATTACATCTATTCTGATGTATAGTGCACTAATTTGTGTGAGAGCTATAGAAAAGTGTACATTTAAGCAGCAACAAGCTTCTGTTTATAGGTTAAGCGCCTTTATAGAATGGTTTGTGCATTTATAACGGTCTTGAATGAGGCCAGGCCCTGTGTCTAATAGCGAGAATGCTGCCAGTGGTTTTACTAGCTAAAGAGTATCTAACTACGTATTTTTGTCGTGGTGATGAGATCGGAAAATATGAACGAGTGACAGGTACCATGGGACAATTCGCCGAAGGGACGTTGAACTTATCGACTACTCCCTTCGGTTAATAAATGGACAAATAGAACATATGGCGTGGTGGATTTCTATCTGAGTTAGTTCCTAACTATGGGCATGATTATTTTCGCGTGGCCAAATTACGAGGCCAAATGGCAAAGAAATTTGGGGGTTAGGGTTTAGTCGGTAAATCCGACACTTTTTCACAAACAAATAATCAAAAGACATCGGATAGCTGTTTTTTTTTGCTGCAATACAAAGTGTTTGTGTGAGCCTCAAGCATAATATATAATCTTTGTAATCCAGATTATTGAGTTGATCTGTTAATCCGCATTGAATGCCATGATGTGGTATCTAGTTTTGGCATATTATGCCAATATCCAATACGATCTGAAACAGGATTGGTGAAAGAACGCACTTTCGCTTTACGACTTGAGCGTTATAGTATGTTGCCCTTTGTTGCCTTTGTATTTAATGCGGTTTCCAGCATCCCGATATATTTCACGTCTGTCGTGTTTTGTAAGATGTAGGCTTCCTAAATTAGGCTTCATTTCTAAGGAGCTACAGTTGGAGCATTTAATTGGAGATTTTTCTTGTTTCAATATCTCTCAATCTTTTTCTATTACATTTCCTCCGATTTGATTTATTGTGTTTCACTGCAGCTGGCTTGATTTAAAATTGGTTACCAGTTAATGATCGCTATAAATGTTTGCGCGCTTCATAGCTCTGATATCGTATAATGATGTTAGAAATTTTTTGTTGACCATTACATCGTCTGTCTGATTTTAGTTCTGTTATCCGGTGATGTAACATCCACAAGTCTCCAAGTAGAACGTTTAAGTTGAAAGGTAATTGTAATAAAGAATTATAAAAGCTTCGGCCTCAAAACTAATCGCATAAAGTATAAAACATTAAAAAATTATAAGCTTAAGCAATAAAATGAATGGCCTTTTGCTTTAACTACTTGTGCGGGCATAATAAATTATTATTACCCAGTTCGATTTAACTTCTTCAAATTACTTCTATGTTAAAAAAAACACTTTGTATATTTCATTTTGATTGATTTCTCTGGCATTGGACTTTAATAATTGGAACAGAAATAATCCAATTGTCATCGATATATATCATCATTGAAGGTTGTGCAACCATAAAGTTCTTATTTAGCCGACCAAAACAAAAAATACGATATGGCCTTAAGACAGTGTCAACCAACTACGAAACGACATTCGATTACAAGCTAATCGATGACTCGGCTAGCCAATATCACCTGTATGTAAAACGGACTTTAATATGTCATTTGGATACATTTTTTTTTCATCTCTTTGAAATAATTGTGTGTATAACAACTATAAAATAATATTTACTACTAGTCGTTTACAATTCTAATGCATAAATCATGGTCAAGGCCGAAATCTTAAATAAACTGAATCATTCAATAAGTAGACGCAATTACAAAAAAATTGTGCGAAGAATAATAATTTGGAATTTACATATTATAATTTACCTGTTAACCAACATCACGTCATAAACGTATTAAAATTCTAAAGAAGCACGCGAATATAATATTTAAGAATCTATCAATTAAATTTTAATTAAAGTTAATTAAATCTGTAAATAACCAACAAAGAGGTCGATGTGGGCAACACGTGTATAAAAAATGAACTATGGCCGGAATTTTAATTGATTTTCTTATACCGATTTGCCCTACTTGCATAGTAGTTGTTCAAATCGTTAAAATATTTATGAAATATTAAATAGTAAAATAGTAAATGCAGCGAACCAAACTATTTATTTGAATGTAAATCGCTGTTATATAACGTAATGATGCGGATAATAGTTCATGCCACAATATTGCAATATACTGTTTATACAAAATAATAGCCATCAATTACATCGTATAGAGACATAGACTTTAATATGTAAAAAAAACTTGAATTTTAGCAAATAGTCGATATCTATATACTACATGTCAGTGTTTCGTAAAGTATAGCTTCCCAATTTACCGTCACCTCCAGTTTGTCGTCCCACTGAAAACCACAAGGGGACCATACGAAGGAGACTAGCACTCAAAAAGAAGAAAAATTGGAAAGGCTCATAAATCGAAAAGTTTAGTTTTACTCCCGTGTAAAGGCGAAGGATAAAAAACAATCCATCTTTCTAAATAAAGGTTTAGGACCCGACGCTAGGTCAAAAAGATACTGCAAAAATGGGCTGTTATTTTTAAGATTATTAAAGCTTGCAACCTCAATCTTCAAACTATAGGAATTGGAAGGTTGTTGAGTAGAAGGAGCTCAAGGGATGCTTCAGAGAATCAATAACGGTAGTCAACAACGTGTCTTCTGCTCCTCTAGCTGAATTAAAGGGGGTTACCAACTTTGGTTTTGGGTCGTTAAGCCTCAATATTTATAAAAACGATGATATATAGGGAGGTGAACACCAGCAACTAACTTCAGATTAACCTACACCACTCAAAAGCAGCCTTGGCAGCTCTTTTTGCTGGACTGACTAAATCATGTGAGGTTTTTGTTCTAATCCAGAAATTATGAATAAATAATAACAAGAGCTGCGGCCTTCGGAAGAAAGGGTATAATAATTTAAACTCAAGTAAGGCTGGGAGAATCTGATCCTAAATTCTGGGAAAAAGTAACCTACATTTCTTCTTTTTGAATACAGTATTGATGCAACAACATAAACAACAAAATCTGGTTGTAAAACAACCAAAATCTGGTTGTTAAACAACAAAATCTGGTTGTATGTAGCTTATATAAACCTAGTGAAGGACGTTCAAATGGATAATCTGGGGTATAAACTGGCCCTCGAAGTGGAATAGAGAAATATTGAAGTACTTTTTTTTTTTTATACATAAAAATATTTAATTGGTTAATATTTACATAAGTTTTTCTTAGTTAAGATTCTTAGCCAAAACTTTATCATCTACCTAAACTTTATCATCTAGTACTACTTGGATGTGATGTCAACGCACATCACAAAGTTTGCCAAAGTACCAAAATTAAAGAAAAGAGTGAGTCATAGTTTAATTATTTGCTAAAACCTACTCTATAAAAATATTCGATAAGAACCCCCACTTATCCCAAGAATGGACCCTAAGTGGTGATCCTTCACCACTTGAGGTCCATTCTAAAAACACACTTTTTCCGACAAGTATAAAATCTCTAAACAATTCAAAAACTCTTCTAGGGTTGCTAAAAACTATTCAGAAATCGTAGAAGAACAAAATAGAGCAAATATAAGGAAGTGTTAGAGAAACTTTTGCAGTCCCGGAGCCCACAGTGACAGTTTTGAATTTGGATTGTGGTAAGCGCCTGAATTCGATCCTATGATTCTGTTTGCCCTATGATAAAACCTAGAGGGAAGCAGGAACCAGCCTGGTGGTCCAAAGAAACCCATATAAAGGCAAGTAGAACAGCCTTAAATAAGGCTAAAATAACTAAGGAGTCTCAGGACTGGGAGTACGAGATTTCTAGAAGTAGTGTTGAACAGTAAACTTACTTGGAAGCCTTACATACTAGAAAAAGTAAATAAAACTACTACAGCAATGTATTCAAGCAGAATCGACATTAATATAGATGATAATAAGTAGGGTCCCAAACCAGATCTGCCACTGTCTCAATACAGTCTTTCTTCTATTTTATAACCATATTTTAAAGCCAGTTCTTATGTATGCAGTGATCGTTTGGTGCCCCCAACTGAATAAGGCAACTCATCAAAATAGGATGGATTGAGAAGATATAAAGAATAGAATAGCCTAATAAGCTACCCGACTCATGGCAATATTTTTGTGGAAATGTCATCGAACAGGTTTCGAAAATAATCAGTACGTTTAAGAAGGAAGCAGCGATATTCAATCCAAGAGAGTCTTAGGAAAATGGGTCAATATGTGATAACTGAAGCTATGATAACTAAATATGATAGCTATGATACTAATATCATTGCGCAGAAGGGAGTTAAACATGCAACAAGGCTGCATTTGAAAAGAAATGAATTCTGCAGAAGTTGTGTAGTTGCAGAGAAGAAGGAGACTTATGCTCCCTTCCTATGCTCATGTTTGGCTTTGGCACAAAAAAGACATAGCCTCTTGGGTAAATACATAATGGATAACTTTTAAGATTTTTTGCACAAACAAAAAATTTCAGAGTGGTACATAGAATATTTAAACAAGTGCTCAGATTGATCGTTAAATTAGCGCTTGTCGATCACTCAACATTTTTAACCATTCGATCTGATTTTTCTAAAAGCATCCCAATTTCACTGGTCATCATATCATTTGCATCATATCATTTGGGGTAGCATCAACTGAGCGCTTTTTTGGATATTGAGGGAGCTTTTGACAATACTGGATACGACTCACTTGGTAAGGCAATAAGGCGTAGAGGTATTGATGATCCGACTAACCACTGGATTAGTTCCATGTTGGCTAGTAGGAAAATTACATCGAAACTAAAGGTAATGAGTCAGTCACAGTTACGGCAGTAAAGGGATGCCCACAAGTTGGTGTCCTGTCACCTTTGCTACAGTCACTCGTGATCGACGGGTTACTTAATGAGCTACATCTACTCGATTATGACGCCATTGGTAATGCAATGTCTGTCAGCATGCAACAGGCCTTGTTTGTTATTTCGGATTGGTGCACTAAAAAGGGCCTTTCGATAAACCCTGACAAGACAGTCCTGGTTCCGTTTACCAAAAGACGTAAATTGAACTTTATTTCAGTTCAGTTGATCTAAATGATAATACTATCAGATACTCCAATGAAGTCAAATAATTGGGTGTTATTCTAGATAAGAAACTGAATTGGAACTCTCAAATCAAATCAAATACCGCGGTCAGCGCCATGTGGGTCTGGAGGCGTATGTTCAGCATGACTTGAGGCCTCAGCTCAAAAATGATTTACTGGATGTACATCATGATAGTGAGGCCAATTGTAACCTATGGGTCCATAGTTTGGTAGCCTAAGGTACAGCAAAAAGTTGTTATGAACTAGCTTACCTCATAGCAGAGGCTAGCAAGTCTCGGAATCACAGACGCTATGGGCACCTGTCCTACGGCGGCAATGGAAGCCCTCATCGGACTCAATCCACTTCATATTTACGTCAAAAAATCAGCTGCTATAGTCATGCAAAATAGTCATGATGATCATATGGATCATCTGGACATTTTGAATGAACTTTCAAACTTGGATATGTTCTTTAGAGTCCCGGACCAAAGAATGCCCAAAGAACTCTGCTTTGGCAGGAATTTCGGAGTAACAGTCCTTGATAGAACATGCTGGGATACAGGTGTACCTCTTATGGAACCTAGTAGCCTAGTCTGGTTCACGGATGGATCATAAATGGATAGTGGAGTAGGCATTGGTGTCTTTGGGCCCAACTACAAAATTGGAAATCCCTGAAAAGTTACCCCAATGTTTTTCTAGCCGAAATTCACGCCAACAAAACCTGCGTCTCAACTATTATAACTAAAGGTCTTAAAGGCGCCTTCTTCCATAGTTTCTCCGACAGCCAAGCAGCATGGCTTCTAACTGCCTGGATTCTAAGTAGGTTAAAAGCTGTTACTGCTACAATCTCTCTCTTGGCATAACAAAATTAGAATGTGGTGGGTACTTGGTCACAGGGGTATCACTGGAAATGAGATATAGTCGACGAACTTGCGCGATCGGGCTCGTCAGCTACACTAATTGGCCCTGAGTCGTTCTCTGGAATCCCGTGGACCTCAAAAGCCTACACAATTAGTAAATGGGAAGAAATTCAGTGCTTAACCTATCGGAACTGTACTCCCGGCCTTAGACAGGCAAAATCTTTGATCAGACCATTTCATCATAAAGACCTGGCCGTCGATTTAAGTAAAGGAAATATTAGAAAAGCAACAGAGTCGGCATTAAATAGAAAGAAATAGAAACTACAGAACACATACTATGTGAGAGTGTTGCTCTATGCACACTGAGATGGCTTCATTTTGAAGAGAGGTATTTGACCCCGGAAAAATGTAGATTAGCCTCTACAGGCAGCATTCTCGTCTTT
Source organism: Tipula confusa (assembly GCA_963556175.1). Lineage (NCBI taxonomy): Eukaryota > Metazoa > Arthropoda > Insecta > Diptera > Tipulidae > Tipula > Tipula confusa. The sequence continues at coordinate 186,970,595 of OY744476.1, read as the reverse complement.
ATTAGGAAGGTGGAGAAGTTCCTGGACTAACAAATCCCAATAGCACAAAAGATCTTTCAGGTCGCAGTGCTAGCCGTTTTGGGCAGGAAATTGTGCATACTATATTTCAAAATATTGCATTTCCAAAATGCCAATTAAAAATTATTGTATGAAAATCATTTCACCCAGATATTTAAAATATTCTATTCGCGTGACACTTAGGATATTGACCCTTATTGTTTCTATACAATATAAATTCAATATTTTTCATTCACACTATGGAACAAGTTCATTATAATCAATAAAGTGAAATATCTATTCTAAATCACATTAGATGTATAATTAACATAATTGGAGATTAGGCTAAAATTTTATTTCCCTTTGACTAAACGTTACTGTAGCAAAGAAATTATGATAGGAAATCATAACCACAAATTGTTTCTATCAAATGACCCAATTTACATAAATGTTGAACAGAACTGTTCGATTCAACAAATGTACATGGTATAAATAATAAATTGACTTCGGTCGGTGTTCTAATGGCCTAGTTTAATACATTTACTTTACCATAAAGATTCACTATAAAGATTATACATAATATTTTAAAGGGGTGATAAAATAATACTATATTTAGTTAGTACTCAAAGGTCCCGAAGGAGCATAACCATATTTACTATAAATAAAATCGTTTTAAATAAATGAAAGTCCACTGACATGCTGATATTTTTTCAATAATAAAAAAGTAGTTATTGGAAGAACAACAAAACTGGTAGAGCTTTAGTCATCCACATTTTAAGGAACAAACACAAACAAAAGTGACATCATTTAATTATATTTCGACATAATTGTTAATTTGTTTTTTATTTAGAAATTAATATCAGGACAAAGTTCAAGCCAAAATTGCATTCACGATTTGTAGTAATCGCAAGACTGCATAATTAACTTGTTTGCCTTGTATTGCCTTAGATAAATATAAACAGATCTTCCAGCCAAATATAGCACAAACACTGTTGCGTTTGAATTCTATATTATAGCTTTTAATTTCTTTTTTTGTTTTAATTTGGGCGCCAATACACTTATAAACAATATAATAACCTGTCAAATTTATAAAATATTGAGCACTCTGTCATGGTTGCTTTGATAGATATATATGGGTAAAGTTTGTTGCATTTTTTTTTTCAGCAGCTCGGTAAAAATTAAATGGCGTTCACTGCAGAAATATTTAAACGTCTAACTCAAACCTCAACAGAAATGTCGTTTAGTGGGATTTTGTTTTTTGGACGTTTTCGTGATATCGTGATGTGGAATCGGTTTTACATTTTTTTAGTATTACAGTGTTTGTAGCTTCCGAGTTATTATAGTATAGGCATAAACTATTCAACCAAAATATTATTCACAATATTGATGCTTAAGGACAAGATTAGGCATCGATAAATCAGTCTCAAACATAACACACACCCAGCACAAGGTTAAATTGAACAAAAACGCTTTTGCGTCTTTTAAATAGAGCTGATTTGTATCTGTTTTCAACTGACATCATTGAACCGCTAAATAATAAACGGCAAATAATGCCATGCTCTTGTTCACTAATCAGAAGTATTGGATTGTAAGAGGCAAAGACGCAACTCAACAGTGATTTCGAAATGTGTTGTCTGTTACAGATACCTAATTACCCACGTTGAGGTCGATTAAACAGACCCTTTGCTAGATAAAACGAGCAAAAGAAGAGGACATAAATCCTACAAAGTGTATAACGCAATATTTATAACTCTCATTACAAAAGCAATACATAATTATATAGAAGTTTATTCTAAAGGCGTTGCCACATGACAAAAATATCGACATTTTTCTAAAAACAAATTTTCAATTTACAGCTAGATAAATCCACATTTTTTATTTTAATTGATGAAAAACTTTAAAAAATAATTATTTTTCATTATAAAAACAATAAATTTTCATTTAATAATTTGGATTTTTCTGTTTCGCCGTTCCGAGAAACAGATTTTTCACTGAATGGTATAATTTTTTCTGTTTATAATATTAAAACGTTTTCCGAACTCACCCAAAATTATTTTTTTTACCTCGATAAGGCGATGCCACAGGCACATCTAATCACAGACGTTTTTTCTGTAGTTAGGTTTTTGATGCCACATGATTAAACAAAATACCGCCGTTTTTTTACAACAATTTTTTATTTTAATGTTTGGTATTTGTTTTTGCCATGACTGTCATGACTAGAAAGTAAAAAAAAACACAAAATATTGAGACAGCGGTTGTGTCAAAATCAAAAATGTGAAAACAAAACAAAAAATAAAATAAAAAAACCGATTACCGACGGAAAAAAAATAACGTCGGAAATTTTGGGTGAGTTCGGAAAACGTTTAAAGATTATAAACAGAAAAATTATACCATTTAATGAAAAATCTGTTTCTATGAACGGCGAAACAGAAAAATCCAAATTATTAAATGAAAATTGTTAAATTATTGGAAATTTATTATTTTAATAATTAAAAATGATTATTTTTTATAATTTTTCATCAATTAAAACAAAAAATGTCGATTTACCCAGCTGTAAATTGAAGATCTGTTTTTAGAAAAACGTCAGTATTTTTGTCATGTGGCAACGCATAGTTTTGTTTTGTTTTCACATTTTTATGCTTTATAGTCATGATAATCTTGTCAAAAACAAATTACAAAAAAAAATTGTTGTACAAAACGGCATTTTGTTTACTCATGTGGCTTCAAAAACCTAATTACAGAAAAAAAAAACGTCTGTGATTAGTTGTGCAGGTGGCATCGCCTTAAGTCTGCTTCTGTTTTCGAAGCCTTTAAAAGCTTTACAGCTAGTTTTTCAGTAGATGTTATTTGTTTTTCTGAGGCATTCTTATTTCCAATATCCCTAATTCAACTTTAGCCAATGATGCCTTTAATTTGTTCAGGATTACCTTCGTTTTATTATGGAGGGTTATGTATGTTTATATTTTTAAGCCTCTCTAAATTCTCATAAAGATTTTATGAAGTATATCATATAGCAGGTGATTTTAATTTTGATATTCTAATAATAACTATACTATTAGAGTTGTACCTATTTTTTTGTCTTATTTCCCCATTCTCTAATAGCTCCGCTTAACTTTAAACTTCCTCTCTAATTGTTCCCACGTAGTTTTTTTCTGGTGACAGTCTGTCTGATTTTCACGATGTTACTTCCGGCATACCTCATAAATGGTATAGAATCTTCCTTTTTACGTTAAATACTTCCTCCTTAAGTTAAATACTTCCTCCTTTTCAGCTTTTTATTTTGACGGTTCTCTTATTCCGTTTTAAAATACTGAGAGAATTTTGGTTGGCGTTTAAAATGTATAGTTGTTTGTATAAAGTGGTGGGGTTTACGGACAGGCAATTTATGAGGCAAATGTTTTTTTTCTTATCTTCTATTACAATATATTTATGATAAGGTAGTTATGATAAGATAGTCGAAAAAGCTTTCACAAGTTGCAAGCTGGCATAACCTTTGTGGTTTATCCATTTATTACGAATTTCTTCTAAGTCCTCTTAAATTGCTTAAAATTAAGCAGCCATATTGCAACTGTTTAGGAAAATGTTGTTTGGTAGATTTTTTTCCTCTAACTTACTCATTCTACTCCTTAAATGTTAATTTAATCCCAAAACTAAATACAATTTAAGAATTTATCAAATGTTAAATTATCAAATAAATTGGGTGAAAAACATCGATGGGCTAATCAACACTGCGCATACCACAGGTAATCAGTAATAAAGTTTTGATGTTAAAATGAGCATCTTACATGATAATCACAACATAAGTGAAGTACATAAATTACAAATCGATACAATGAGCTAATTCCCTCAGTGACATCATTAATCCAAACAATGTTCAATCAAACGCCATATTTTCAAACCAATGGTAAGGATATCGTGTGATACAAGTCATAATATAAATACACATAGTACTACCATCATAAGAAAAAAACAGTTTACCCATTGATGTTCCAGATGTCGGTTTGATAGAATATCGTCAACATTTAGTATAAATATATGACATTCAGGCGATTATACATATAAAAATATTTTGATTATAACGATTGCATATGATGAAATAACTCGGTATCTTTGTGCAGTGAGGCCAGGCGAAAAAGCAAAAGATCCTTTTAATCAAAGAAATTTAATTATATAAAGGGAGACAACGAATCAAATCAAATATGGGTAAATAACTTTCCAAAATTTGTGATAAACCTAAAGAGTGACTTTAATGCCAGCTGCAAAATCATTTTTTGCTAACACTGACTCCTCACTACAGTGCCTAGCTTCCAACCAATTACATCCATTGTTTAAGTGACCAATATTTAAAAATAAAGATATTGATGTTCGTCTAAAGTTTGAAAACGAAAAAACACTCTGTCATATTTGTCTTAAAGGAATGTATAAAATTATAGAAGAGTTATTTCAGTTGAAAACTTCTTTCGTTCAAAATACGAAAGGGGTTGAATATCAATCAGTTTGCACCTATACCACGGTAAACCGTAAGAATAAAATGAGGCAGATTAGCGTCTCTATGAAGTTTAGAACAAACAATAAAAAACATTTTTGGGCGCTTTCAATACGATGAAAATAGTTAGCAAACACTGGATCCCAAATTATTTCACCGTACTTCAGCTGCAAATACATAAATGATAAATAAACAGTCGTTAAAGCGTAAGGGTCATAAACATGTTTCGATCACCTCTTTACTATTCTCAGTATTGAAACTGCTGTAGCAAGAATATATATAGAAGAAGAACCTTCAATATGTTTATTACACCGCTTTCGTACCACCCCATGCAAGTAGTGATGTTTATGCAAGCTGTAGTGATGTCACTGGGAAATTTTAAAATTAAATCTTCGTTTTTTACTTGCTTGGTGACTTCAACTTACCTGATGTCTACTGGAAATTTGACCAAGAAATGAAAGAAGTTTTGGAAATATTTCAGAACTAAATGACTAATTGAGGGATATCCGATTAATAAGGTTTATCTGATTAATCGATCACATCATACATTCTTTTTGAGTTGGTTGACTTTAACATGTATTCATTGAACGCATTACGCATCACGGCGGATATTAAAAATTCAGAAACACTCATTTATAAAGATGACATTAAAATTGTCCGTGTCATTAAAGAAATTTGCCACACTGACTGATTATGAGAAGATATCAATCGTCTTAGTAAGTGCTGTGACTGAAACTCATTGCAGCCAAATTTAAACAAACGCAGAATAATGTCATTTCATAGGAAAAGAAACCCTTTCATCAATGCTAACTCGATGTTAGATTTTGTCAAAAAGGTGAACGGGTGAATTTAAAGATTTGAAATTTTTTCTTTTTTTGAGAAAAAAAGAACCAAAATCGAATAGAAGAAACTTTCGTGGCTTCGCCTAGACAACAGCTTTCATCAATGGTCGTTCAATCGAACGTGATTTAAATCGAGATTTAATCGTAATTTAAATACTGATATTTCCGAGTCAAATTGTACAAATCACAATGTTAATGTATATCTTCAAATGTTGTCTTCCTTTGGGTTGACATCATTTGTTCACGAATTTACTAGGACCACTGATACTACTTCAACTACTATTGATCACATGTTTTAGGGCTAATATTAACTCCAATCTTATTATAAATGCGAAAGTTTTAGATTATAAATTAGCCGACCATTGCATGTTATCTCTTGAAATCACTCCAAAAACCTTAAAAAATGAAAGTTTTTCTAAGCCAGATCAGTCCAAATTAAATGACGGTTTGAGTAAAAAAACTGGGCTCATTTTTTATGAAATAAATTGCAAATGAAGCGTATAACAGTTTTCTTTATTTTTTTTCAACTCATATTACAAACTGTTCTGTATCTGTAGCTCAAAACTTTTAAAAGTAAAAATCTAAAAAAATTCGACCTTGGATTTCAACTCTTATACAAATCGTAAATTAATAATTGATCAAAATTGCTCAAAGTTGCTCAAAATTGCTCAAAAATAGAACTTTTTAACTTTCCACTACGAATGCGAACCACGTAAACTAGCAAAGCCATCTCGGTCTGACTAATATCGTCTATCATGAAGGCTTATATTATTAAGATTACAAACGGCTACCAGAAAATTTCAAAAAAATTCTTGATTACTCGACCTTTTTAATCGTATTATGACACTGGCTAGTTTTGAAGTGCTATAAAGTGCTGCAAACCAATTTTAGCAAGACAGAGAAAGAAACATTAGACAATACTATTATAATGGATGACACGTACGTCAGCATCAATCACATTGCAAAATTTTCTTTATAATTGTTTATATTTAAAGATTATTTATCTTAAATTTAATTTTAGATTTTATTTTCGCAATGTCGCTATTCAAAATTTCAAAATGTCGAAATGTCAAATAAAAAGTGCGTATGTCAAGAAAAAAAGAATCAAAATGTAATTCTTTTCTACTAGAATTGCCCACTTTATTTGCTAGAAAAATTGAGCAACGCTGGGCTTTGACATGTAATAGTATTATAACACTGACTAGTTTTTCAAATTAACTAGTGCTACAAATCTAGTAAAACCAAACAGAGACAAACAATCATTTCAGGTGTAACAGCGCTATATATATATTTGTTAAATGTCAACAAATTGTTTTTCTATTTTTCATTATGTAAGCTGCCATATTATATTTAGGTCCGACATAATTGCAAAATTATATGAAATTGAGATCTTTAATATTGAACAAGATAATTTTAAAACAAATATATTTATTCTTTTAATGTAAAAAAAAAAAAATTCTGTGACACAATTTGTTTCAAAATCATAAAATGTTAAAAAAAGAATCTATCGTCTTAAAAATAATTACAAATTAATTATTTTTGCTAGAATTGTGCTCACTGAACTGCAAGAAAAAATGAGCTACAATTTTTTTTTCGACAATTCTTACTTTTTGTATACACTATGTTGTATGCGCTTACTCCAATATGTATTTGGTATACCCATTTTTTCTCTCACTTCATTTGACTTTTTTATCCGCTTAAAAAGTTGGAAAACTAGCCAGTGTCATAATACTATAACGATTTTGATATGTATTCACTTACACATGTGTATATTTTATATACCCGTTATTTTTCTCGCTCAGTTTGTCTTTTTTAGCCGCTAGAAAAGTCAGTGTCATAATACCCTCAATGGTGTTAATTTGTTAAATCATGGCTACAAGTAAATGAAAAGTAATTTAAGCACTTATTTTATCTCGATGGTCATATCGATTCTGATCTTTTTTGATCACACATATTCCGTAATTCTCTTTTATATTGTGAAAAAATGTTAAAGTATAAATATTCGAAAACTTTACCGGTTACGACGCTGAACAATGATTTTACCACAGCATTTCATAATTTTATAGTAAGATCCCAAGTGGGCTACGATCCCACGTAGGCTTGCCACCCGTCCTCCTTTCGTAATAAATTGTCTCCATCCTCCACAAACACAAAAATGTCCTCCACCAGAAAAATAAATATCATATTTTGTAGAGTGCGACCCTGGAATGTAAATAACAACAAGGACTGGAAAAAAACGAAAGTACGGTGGTGAAGATGGCCGAATGGTTACGTTAAAAGAAAATTAATAATAATAAAAAGAAAAGAGGAGACGGAAGCATTTGAGAAGATTATCGACAAGTTAACGCTATAATGGTGCAAGACCGATCTTGTTTAGCGATTAAAGGATATCTACTTCAACGTTTACTTGGAGCTAATTATTTCTCCGTTTTGGATTTACCACCAGAATATTACGAGGTAGCGAAAAGTCTAGAATACTCCAGATTCAACACCCATGTAACCGCTTTTGTTACTGCTAATACATTATAAGTTTCTAAGGATGTCATTTGGGTAGATCAATTACCAGCTATTTTCCAGAAAATTATAAATTGAATAGTTGACGAGGCTAATGGAGAAATAGTGTTACATCTAGATGATAAGAGAAAATTAGAGCGGTTGTTAGTTGTAATAAAGTGCCATAGTCTGTTTCTTAACCTGCAAAATAGCCATTTCTTCAAACGAAAAGTAGAATTTTTAGGACATAAAGTGTCAGGATCGCGGGTTACACCCGGAAGATCAAAAACAGATTCCGATGTAAATTTCCCACAGCCGAAGAAAAGAACTCAGATATGACTACAGTTTATGGAATTGGCGGGATTCTTTCGAAAGTTCATACAAAACTTTAATATTATTGCAAAACTTTAGAAATGGTACCGCATTTATACTCTAAATTAAGGGATCGCAAAACATTAGCAATATAAGACCCAAATTTAGATCAAAAAAAATGTAATATACTAAGAATTTCAATATGGTGGCTAAAATTAGCATATTACGATTTTGTCATGGAATATCGACCAGGAGTACAAATGAAGTATGTGGTGGTGTTGAGTCGAAATACAAACGGTGCGGAAGAACTGTTGCATCTGGCCAGTTTACTTGTTCGGAAGACCGACGCATGACGTATAAATGAGTCGTTCCTAGAATAATCAAATGGAGATTCGCCTAACTAAATCACGACTTTATGGGATATGTGGAGTTTAGAAGGCTTTAAAGATGTTCCAGAGATTTTTTTTGTTTCCAAGAATGAAAATGTATGGCAGCTTGCATCGAGTGGGGATATACAAAAGCACTATCGAGACTATCTTACTATCTTACTATCGAGTTCGATAGTAAGCACCGAAACCAAGCAACTATAACGAGGGTAATATATATGGAACTATCACGAGGAACTGATGGTAGATTTTTAATAAAAGTTTTTTTTATGAAACGTTTTAAACGCCTCTACGACGTTTTTAACGTCGACCAAAGTAGATTGAGTTTTATAACTACTCAAAATTAAATTTAAAGAAATTCTTCGGTACTTTAGAAATGTATCGAGGGGATGGTTGCCCTTATTGCTTGCTATAGCTAAAACTATAATTATTTGGCCAGCTTTATCAAGGTATTTTATTAGTGAAGATTTGCCAAATAGATGTCGAGGTTTAGGACTTACAACATGGTAGAGTGATTTTTGTCACTAGCAGTGTTTAAAACAAAAGTTTAACTGTCCTCCTCTGGCATTTTCCAAAGGTGGCAAGCCTAGCTACACGTCAAGTCGACTGTTAGGAGTTCCCCTACAAACAGATTAGTCGCAACTCATTCAACATCGCAGAACTTTTAAATAATCTATATTTATGTTATATTTTTTTTCTTATTCCGTTTTTTTTATACATCATAATAATGTAAATTAATTTAATTATTTAAAATTTTTAATTTTGTTTAATTTAATTTAAAATTTTGTCTAGTTTCAGTAAACACCTTTTGTTTTTTTTTTAATCATAAATTGATTTCTTTAATAATAAATAAAATTAAAATTAAAATTTTGACAGTTATTAATTCGTGCCAAAAGTAATGTGTGCTTTAAAACGTTTGCCTAGTTTTAATTAAGAATTAGTTTAATTATAAAGAAATCCGTTTAGATTTAGTTTAGCAATAATTAATAACTTACTAGCTCATATACTAAAAAAGATTCAAAGTATCATCGTCAGAATTTTAGTTAAACTTTACAAAAACTTTAGTTAATGTCAACTATATAAAATTTGTTAACTATGTACACATAAAACACACTCACTCAAAAATCCAACAGTAAATATAAAAAGAAAATAATCTTTAATTTTATATATTAGTCGAAGTGTTAAATAAATCACTCTAATGTGTGTGTATAACTATAAATAGGTATATAGTTATAGATATTTATTTAAGAAATTAGCACTCGAACAAACACAAAATCACATTTTATTTATCACAAATATTTTATTTAGCACAACAAAAAAAAAAACCTAAATAGTATAACAAAAATTTTAAACTAAATACGAAATTATAGCTTTAAAGTTCAATAAATAATAATTGCACGGTGAAACGATTTAAATAAAATAAAAAAAAAATTTAAAACTTTTTCTAAGCGCGCACGAACAACAAGTAATAAAAAAACTAAACCGCCGCGGAAATGGTCGTTTCATCAAATGTCTAATAAAATTACGTTAACTATCTTTTTATACATAAAAACTAATAAATCATAACATATAAAAATTAATCACAACTAGGTATTTTGTATGTAAATAAAAAAAAATCGATTAAAATTTTATTGATTCAAATCGGTCGGTTCGGTTGGGGTTGACTGATATAAACTCTAATATTTTAATAGCACACAATATGTTCAGGTGATTATTATCATTTTCACGCGGTGTATCAAACGACATGTAATTATTGTTACACATTTAAATAGCTCAGTGATACACAAAATAGTACACTTGCGTTTAGTTGGTACACGACACCAACTAAAATGTATGCTCGCGTATCCAAATCTTCTGTTAGACTGAATTTTAAAATTTTTTTTTTTTTTTTTTTTACATATACGAGCACTAAAAAACGCGATATTTTTCAATAAGTATTGTATTGGATGAACAACGCGATTTAGATTTTGTAAACTATATAATAATATGTTCAATGCCATTTAGGTAATCATTAATAATGCGAATAGAGTCAATCCTTTGTATGTGACACCGTAACGTATAATTTTTTTTTTAATAGTGGACTGATGAATGAAGCCATATTCGAAACGATTAATTGATTATTAATTAACTACAGCTACAATACGAAATAACACTCTATAAATATTAATTATATGAGCCTAGAGCTTCCAAACTGAAACCGAAAACTACAACCGAAACCGTTTTCGGTGAAATAGGTCAAAAATTTAAATCCAAATTTAACGTTTTCTTAAACCACTAAATAAAAATCGGTAATGCAGAATGTAGGCGATATTATTGCAGCCGATCCATCTAGCAGAAGTAAACGTAATTAATACAAATTAAAAGCCACAAAATTCTCGAAAATGACAATGAACTGAATGTCGAAGAATAGCTTTAAAACTAATGAGTGTATTTGAACGATATTTTCAATTAGGAAGCTTGGGGTGTTGGGTGTGTCTCAATAGGGTAGAAGTTGATTGTCTTCCTTGGTTTATATTTCAACTTTGTAGACACAACCAAATACTAGAGGCTAAATACTATAGGCGAGTGCAATCAATACACTATAAAAACTCAATGAGTGAAACAAACAAGGAAAAAATTATACCTGATACTCAGGTATACCTGATACTCAGGTAAATCCACTCTCTTCGGAGATCGGTCTCACGGATTCTGGAGGAGACCAATCATTAGTTAGTTAGTTAGTTTTAGGTGGCCACCCAAAAAAAAGGACAACATAAAGTCCGTAGCCTTACCACAGAAATTGCTTCTCCGCACTACCCTACTTTAACCAATTAGATATCTGTAACTCTCAATTTACTGAGATCCGATAGGTCACACAGCAGGTGAGCTCCCAAAAACTTGAGTCTGTTTTGAGACAGACTAGGACAGGTGCATAACAAATGAAGTATTGTTTCCTTCTCTTCTTCTTCGTTACAGCTTCGACAGTAATCATGAAAGAAAACACCAAGTCTGCTTTCATGCTTTCCAATAAGACAGTGTCCAGTAATTATGGGTGTCCAGTACACCCATAATTGTACTGATATTACGCCGTTGCATAGATATCAGCTGATTAGACCTTTTTAAGTCCAGATTAGGCCAAATCTGCCTAGTAATTACACATGAGGTGCAATTTACCCATCTATTGTTTGTTATTATACGAGCTTCTTCTTTAAGGAGCAATTTGCATGTAGCAGTTTGCATGTAGTAGTGGTACTTTAATGTCTACCTTGTACGGTAAGATAAGGTAAGTGATACCTTGCCACGCGAGTTAATCGGCTTTCATATTACCCGTATTATTGAAATGCCCTGGCACCCATATAAGATGGATATTGATCTGTTCAGCCATCTCGTTATGAGATGAAAAACCACTCCGGGCAACTTTCGACGTGATAAAGCCTGATTGTAAAACTTTAATAGCAGCCTGATTGTCCGTAAAAATGCCAATATATCTTACAGATATTATATGATACTTCATCCAGTCTTTGGCTTCCTTGATTGCTATAAGCTCTGCTTGAAAAATACTGCAATGATCAGGGAGGCGGAAAGAGAGATTTACATTTATTTCTTTACAGAAAACCCTTCCGCCGACCTTTCCATCAATTTTCGAGCCATCTGTAAAAAAGTTAATAAAGCCTGACTTTAAAACTGTTCCATTCACCCAGTCTTCTCTGGAAGGAATATCAGTTATAAATTTAACTTCGAGGTATAATGTCAAGATGGTGTAGTCGATATTACAGGACCACAGAGAAATTGATTTAAGCCTTATAGCTGTACTAGCAGCTACTTGCTTAGCCAGGATATCCAGAAGGATGAGATGAAAGAGAATCTTCAGTGCTTGAGTAGGAGTGCTTCTAAGTGCACCACTAATACACAAGGTAGCAGTTCTTTGCACTTTCATCAGTAACTTTTGGTTCGCCACTGTATTTAAAGTGGGCCACCAAACTGTAACTCCATACACTATAAACAGTCAAACAACAGAGGTATAAGCCAATACACAGTGTGGGGCTTAAGCCCCCATCCTTTTCCAATGTCATTTTTATAGGAGTAGAGTGCTATCATAGTCTTTTTTTACTCTTTCCAGAATATTTGGCTTCCAGCTTTACTATCCAAAATGATACCCAAGAATATTACTTTGTCTGCGATGTTCAAAACAACTCCATTGAGAGTTGGTGGGTCAAAGCGAGGAAGAACCAACTCAGTCTTCAGTGGGTTAACACTAAGACCACAACCATTGATCCATTGAGTTAGAATGTCAAGAGCATTCTGCATAACACCTCTGAGGATACAATGATATTTACCGAAAGCGCCAATAGCAACATCTTCTGTATAAGCCACCACTTTAAAGCCATTCCCTTCCAGGTTTAGTAAATTCCAAAGAAGGGAGGATAATACACCACCTTGTGGTGTACCCTTACTTACAAATCTACAGATGGATGATACACCTAGATTCGCCGTTATGACCCTGCCGTTGAGCATTTGATCAATCCAGCTTCTAAGTGCCACATCCACCTCCAAATTTGAAAGTGCTTGCGTGATCGCATCTGGTTTGACATTATTAAAAACACCCTCAATATCACAAAAGGTCACCAAAGAGAATTCTTTATATTCGAGGGACTTCTCTCAATAGTGCATTCGTCGATTCCACAAATATAAACAAGCAACTGGATCAAACAATTTCATGAATGCAGGAGCGAATAAAAGTTCTAGAAAACGAAGTACTCTTAAATCAAAGGAAGTCAATATAATCCACAGCCTATGTATTGTTGCACTAATTCAACTAAAAAACCGAAATAAAATACCTCTTAGTATGTTTATGTTGACCTTCTATGCCGATGAGATAACCGAAAAAATATATCAAATTAAGTACATCTTATAGGATGCCATAAGGAACCAAAATGTGTCAAATGTTTCGAAAAACACCAAAGGAGAGATTACGTACACCAAAAAATGGGCAGACCAAATGCGTTCACTGTGGAGAAGATCATTCCGCTATATAGAGGGTCCAGTGTTGCGATTGAATTGAAAAGCATCAATTTTAAAAGAATAATTTCCTCGGGAGGAAAAGAGCAATTTGACTTACGCTCAAGTATTTAGAAGTAAAATAAATTAAAGAGAAACTACCCAAAGTGAGGATATTAGTCAAACTCTGAAATTGATATTAAGTAAACTTAATACGTTTGATGAGCGATTACACACACTTGAGTATAGAGCTAAGGGGGCTATCCCTAAACAGAAAATGGCCAATGATCTTATAATTATATGCTGGAATGCCAATGGACTAATGCAACATCAACAAGAATTGCAGGTGGTCTTATCGTAACTGGAGCCGTTTTTACTTTCCATAGCTTAGAACTTATGCTGAAAAATTTGAACATACCGTTCCGCCTGTCCTTTTTTAGCTGAATTGTGAGGTGCAATGGATGAAGATGGAAGCATTGTCCGAAACAATCAATTTGGGTGTGCGAAAATAGATTTTAATTTTTCTATTGTCATTTCTGTTGTTGAACTAGAGCTTTTAAATACAATTTCAATTAGAAAAAGATGTCCCTTATACGGAGCTGCATATAGTCAAGATGAATACGTCCAAATTTTCCTAGGGTATATACTTCCCAATGGTGTTTTTCTTCCTTTCTGTTCTTTTTTTGGTTTCATACACATGAACTGCAAATTTTAGTCTTGCATATATGTATGGTGTAGATCTTTTAGAATTTCACTTCAAAGCCTATCCGGAATTACAACTTTACACCTTCGAAAAATTGTGCCGCATTGAAGTTGATATTCATCGTCAGGAGGCACTTTATTTCCGATTTTTTTATGCATCAAAATTTTGTTGGTTTCCTGGGATTTTTCGCACTCACACAAACAAAAATGAATAAAAAAAATTCTCAAGGACACATTTTTTCATATTTTGTTTTTCTTGTCAGTCTTAATTTTAAAACATTTTTTACACATACATATGAAAAAAATCCGGTATTCTGTTGACTCGTGTAAAAGATGAGAGAATTTATTGCTGAAAAATTCAGAATAAAATGCCTCGTGTAAACACACGGAATGAGAACCAATGTTTGAGTTTTTTGAAAACTAGATCGTTGGATGTTTCTAGCACAATGTTTTCACATATCAGTATTAACGAACTAATCGCATTTAAGGCGACTTCATGACATCGAATATTATGCTAGCATATTAAATTCATGCTCTCGACCAACCACATCTACTAAATTTAAAAAAAAAAAAAAACAAGCCCATACGAGTTAAAATATTTTCAACTTTATGAAAAAAAATCACAGACGGCCAACTTAATCGTACAAAAAAGTTCGTGTTTTGTTTGATTTTCATACAAATGACAACTATGACGTCACAGTATGAATTTAAAATGCTAGCATAATATTAGTTGTAATGAAATGCGTTTCTCGTTGCATAAAGCAACAATCGACTGGTTTTTAACGGTTTATTATCCGTTAATTTCTTGAATTTGTATCCATACAGGTACATGTACAATCTTTTGACCACCCAATCAATGGCTTGTGCCCGATCTAATTTGCTAAAACTGGTTTCTCTTTTCCTTGGATGATCTGTGACAATATGCCAGCTATTTCAACTGAGGTGGCATCACATGAAATATTTATAGGTAATGCTGAATCGAACAACAATAAAACTTGATCACTTGCAAATTTTTAGCATTAACTAAACCGTATTAACCCTCTGTAATCTGAATCCTGAATTACAATATCATCGAAATATGTTGTAATACCTTCTAGATCTTGAAGTACGTGATCGAGTACTCTATGAAATTCACTTCGAGCAGTATTAATGTCTGTAATGCGAGTATGTTAATTTTATATGTGCCCAAATTGTGGATAGTTATGGTTTGATTGTTTGAACTCTCTTCGTTCATTTGAGCGTGATGATATGTTTTGTATATTTAAGACGATCGTATACAAAAATATTTTGGATATCTTGATGAATTGGATAGAGGCCTTTTGTTAACACTTATTTTATAATCGACGCCATTTTCTTCACGGACTCATTCACCCGGTTTCTTTTTATCTATATAACTCCTGTATATTTACGTTTAGTTAGTAGTACATATCGGTTAGTAGTACATATAGTTTAATTCCACATCATACTCGTATAACTTAAAATAGAAATAAAATCCACAAACTCATGTTATTTAAACAAACGTCGTCGTTACATCACCGTTATTCTAAAAGTTCTAAAATTATGTTTCAAATAAATTCAAAGTTTTGTTCTATTTATTGTATGTATGGACAATCCATCACTGTCTTTAAAACAATATAATAATGTACATAGAAACAATCAAAGATGTGTTCTGCATTTAACAAACAGGATACAGACAATGAGAAACAGAATTTCCATATTGGAACGGACGTGAAAACGGATTTGATTTCGAATAAAACACCATAGTCATAGAGAGTAATTATTTTATGGATTTTTATTTTATAGGCAGAGTTTCATAATAATACGATATATTAATATATATATATAATATATCATATATATATATATACATATTGAATATTGTATTTTAGATTTAGGTAAGTTTAAAGATAAAAAAAAATATTATTTAATTCCGATGACATATATACTTAATTTGTCCAACTAATTAGCACAGTGGCCTAAACGGAAGAGATATCTGAAGGTACTGGTATACAAATAAGTCTTCGCTATTCGAAAAAAGATGGTGCCACTAGTAAGTTATTGTTAAACTTGACCGATGTAAACGCCATATTCTAAGCTTGATCAACAATCATATATGTACTTTTTAATATAATCACATTTGAAAGTTTAAGAACGGTGAATTTGATGTCGATGACAAATAACGTAGCGGAAGGCCGAAAGTGTACGAAGACGCGAAATCGAAAGCAGTATTCGATAAAGATTCGTGCCAAAGGTAAGAAGTACTTGCACTTACATTTGAAGTCAACAATCAATTTCACATAGTTTAAAGTCATTGGGATTGATTAACAGGCATTGAAATTTGGTTCCATATGAACTGAAGCCGAAAAACGGTGAATTCTGTTTTTTTTTCATGTGAAATGCTGCTTGATAGATAAAGGGATCCAATACGATAACCCAAAGAAGAAGAAATTATGTGAACCACCTGGCCATACTCCACCACTGAACTGTCTAAAACAAAACCATTACTACTGAACACAATTGATGAAAATAAGCCAAGTAATCAAGAAAAAATGCGCTTGCCCTGTCGGATTACGACTTATTTCGATCGATGAAGCATGGCACTGAGCAGCACTTCCCATCATATAAAGATATCGGCCAAAAATAGGCCGATTCATGGATTGCCCTAAATCCATAGCGTTGTTTCACAATAAATGTCCTATTTTTAATTTTAAAAAACAACGGGGATTTATTTAAATACCAAAATATTGTGCAAATGTTTGGTCAAATCTATAGCCTATACATCCTCATAATGAACTTGGTACTCAATTAAAACCTGGATTGAAATAGTTTCTTGGATGTTTCTTGCTTTTAGTTTAAATTCAAATCTATCTTCTTAAAGGTATCTGAAGTTTCATACTTGTAAAATTTTATTGAAATTAATTAATGCTTAGTTCATTATAAGCGATATATAAGCGTGTATTGTCACGTTGTGTATAGTTATTTTACCTATCAGGCTTAGGTGTCGGGTTTAGTTTATTCAAATATAGACTAATTAATGACAAGCATAAACTTAAATCAAAGCTTTCGGCAATTATTACTGATAAAAAAATTATTTCTATTAAGGTTCATATAATATCGGGCAAAATTTCCGAACCACCGTGCTCATTTTGTATGAAGTTACATTTTTTTCAACTCGAGTATGGAAATAAAAGGCGGAGTATTTATCACATACTCTGTTTTGATTGGTTTTAACTCGGGAGCTCGGAAATTATTTTCGATGGTATGAGCCATTAGAGATTCGCATTCCACATGGTTAATACATGATGCACCTTATAACGATTTATTGCGTGTATTTTCATTAGCATCGGGAATCTTAACCGACACAGTTTGGTCAATGCGCTCTGAGGTTGTGAATTTATCCTCTCCTCGTAACATTATTAATATATGTGCGAGACGTAATCTACACTTTTAGAATTCAATGGTGTAAACGAACCCCATATTTTGTTTTAAGATGCCATGCACAGTAAGATATTGCATTAATTACGATTTCAGCTTTAATTTAAAAACTCTGACTACTAAATCTGATCTATAAGAGGTGGGTTCGCCTGGTTGCAAATTGTCCTTGATCGCTACTTTGTTTTTTTGTAAATGTAATGAACAGATTTGGAGAGCCGTGTTTTGCTAAAATGTCATTGCATTTACGCATCGTTTTTTCATATTTTGCAGCGAACAAACAGTGACAGCAGAACCACGGGATCTCCAACTTGAACTCCAGCGTTTTGTGCTGCATTTTCTATTTGGTCAGCAACTTATTGATGAAATTCGACTCGTGCGATTGCTGCTGATGCATTCATGTAAAACAGTTCATGTAACAGTTCATGTAACAATGGACAATCCATTGTTATAAAGACTTTCTGCACTTATTCGCGTATTGAATTTTTCCTTGGGAAATCGCAGTTTGGGAGGTCAAGTACAATAGTTTAGTAACATTAATCCAGGATCGATTAACTTGAGCTCCTGGGTCACCTGCACAATGCCTTTTTGGTTGCCAACCAGCTTCGCTTTATGAATTCAATATAGTAAATACGACATTGGTTCCAACTTTGGGCTATGAATATTCATATTAATGAACGGTTTTTGCGAGTTGCCTGAGTTTTTGGGAATAAACTCAAATGTCACGTTCAAAAAACGGTAATCCACCATTATTTATGAATATCATGGTAGTTTTATTGGCGGTAGGGGGATTTACGGTTGCTGATTAGATAGTTTTGATGCTCGGGTTATGATAAAAGTTTTTTGAGGAATTATGATACTCGAGGATATTTCGCTATCGAATCAACTGGTTTTACTTTACCTTTTCGATAGCAACTTGTAAGTTTTCCCACCAATTGGTGGGATTTGGGTTTCGGAAAGTCGTTGGTAGAGATATTGGGATATATTAGGGAATTGAACTCTAAGTGGGTCCCGTGGAACGCCCGATTGGGTGTCAAGATTCATCATGTATATAAACATGAAACGAGCGCCTGTGCAGAAATAAGAGGATTGTTTTGGGAGTGTAGATTAAAGGGTTTATCTTGTGGAGCTTGCAAAGCCGTCCATTGTATCACTCTGAGGATGCTCAATATCAAGCATGATGAGTCCGCAGTGGATTTGTTTATGTTTGACGTTGGGGTAAAATGCGCACCAGGGCGAGCGAGTTGGCGTTGATTAGACCCGATCGGAAGCCAAACTGATGATGCTACAATTTTGGAACTTTATACGTGCCAGATTGTTCAAGTTGACTTTGTCTGCATTTGTATGCTCTACTTGATCGTTTAGTTTGGGTGGGGACATTTTATTGTCCCGCTTTTTGGATTTCTGGCTAACTTTGAAGCCGAGATTTAGTTAGGTTTTGTATCTCTCAGTTTTCGTCCCATGGAATGTTAGTGTTAGTGCTGCAATTTGTCTAGGCTTGCTGCATAGTGAAACTGGTTCTGTAACTACACTGCAGGAAGGATTTCTATACTATTAAAATTGTTTTTGTTAGGGGTTAGTGATAAAGAGGAGTTTATTGCTGGTTGAATATGGTTTTTGAGATTGTCTTGTTTGTTTTTGATTCCAAGTTGGAAGGACACTTTGAACGCCTAACGAATGCGATCCATTTTAATAGTAGGGATCCTGATTATGAAAATTTGGGTTATATGGAAGTGTTTTAAATCTTAAAAGAGATTTAAATGTATGCAAGCGCCAAATGGTAACTGACCTATATTTAATTTATCAAAATCTTAAAACTCACCTATTTATACACCACTATATGACAATGCACTATTTTATCACCTTAAGCATTAGCAATCGTAGTTTCCAATTTTATTGCAGCAATCACTATGCTAAAGAATATAAAAAACCCACTCATAGTATTTGATTATTAGAACAACACCAGGTGCACATACATTCACTAAAAAAGTTAACTGATAAACTATTCAAAAACTATATAAAAAAACATAAACTTGTCAGTCCATCGGTTATGTCTAAAATAAGGTGGAATGGACATGTTGAATATAACGGCGTTATGGTTTACAAAGGGGTGGTTAATTAATGAATCACCATTTTCCACAATATAGTTTTATATGTACATTGCATAGTGACAATGATAATTACGAGAGAAAGAGTTCAAATCGAATCACGATTAACATAAAACATATTTATGTACATAAACAAATTACTTCAGTACATTCGACCAGAGTAATGACCTTTACAAAATAAAATTCTATTTATATGACACACACGACACATAGTTAGTTACAGAATGCTAATTGAACGCTTATGATTTATTCACTGCGGCTATAGATATCACTTTACGGTAATTACACAGATTTTAGACTGTATACTAGGTTCGATAATATATAGTATAATGAATTGTGATGGATACTTAGTCAACAAAATTCCACAACATAAATAAGGTTAAAAAAAAGAAAACTAACAAAAGAAAAACAAAACCATGGCAACGGAAAATATTGGTAAAATTTAAACACACGCCAATGGTATCAAAAATGTAGATGTACTCGTATATGTAATTGTGTATGTGACGAATACACAACTACAACGTTTAACGTTTTGTTAATATAAAGTTTGTATATCTTATCGTACGAGGCGACTAAACAAAGGTTGGATCGCTTGGCTGACTACCCGCACCCTTAAAAAAGCCAATTGATCTCCGCTCACGTTAATGGACACGCGGTTTAGGACTTGTACGTGGAAGGTGCATTCACTTAGCTTTATCAGCCATGAAAGAGTATCGCTTGGAACTCGTAGCTCTCCAAGAAACTAAATGGCCAAAAAGTGGAAACCACGTGTCCCAAGGCTTTACATTGCTTTACAGCGAAAATGATCTCGGCAATCTCGGTGTTAGATTTCTTCTAGGGCTCCAAGTGAAAAAGCAGAATAGTGATTGGTGACTTTAATGCTTTAAAACTGACTTATGTAAAAAGTACGGTCTGTACGCTCAACATGAACTAGCGACCAATTATGGGGAAGGATGATGTACTTTGCGATCACGCGCACTCTCATTATGGCTAGCACATACTTTGCTCATAAAAATATCCACTTGGAGGCATGGTTATACCTTCGTAAGACGTCCCGAAGACAAATAAATCATGTGTTAATTTCGAAAGGAATGATTCGGGTCATCCAGCGATCATCAATTAGTGATTAGCTAAGATAGCGGTAAAGGTCTGATAAATAAAATTAAGAAAATACAATACCAAAATCTTGTTAGCAGTAGCATTATGGAAACCATAATGGCTATATACAACTCATAATCTCGCGAAACAGAAAAGCAGTCTTTCAAAACCGACAAGCGAATTTGTAGATGAAAAAACACAACTCAGCATAATGAGTGTAGTTCACGTAACTTCTTTAAAGGAATCAACGAATTATTACGCCCTAGTCTATTGCGAGTCGGGACCACGATGAAAATCTCTGTGTCAATTTTGATGTTGTACTCGACACTTGGAAGGAGCATTTCTCTGATTTACTCATCGTTAAATAAGTGTCAAATACTGTATTCGGATGTTGTCAAATACAGCATTTGAGTGCACGTTGTACTTTTCTCTTTGCTTTATGTATTGCCATTTTCAAATTTTTTTGAATATCATGCTAAATCTGCGCAGTGACAAATACATCGCAAGGCTGTTCTGGCTTTGGTCAATTTTATGTTTACGCGTGATCATTTACGTAACATAAACGGTCGATGTATACTCCAAGATGTTTGACTAACGGCCTATAAGACTACGTTGTTAATGTTAATATAGTGAAATTTTTTTAGTTCGTTTTTGTATCCCGATTAGCCACTTGAATGCGGTTACGAATCAGAATTGTCTCATATTTCGCTTCATTAATCTTGTAATGCCATTTGTGTAAAAAATCGAATGTGAAGTTGATTGCATTTTGAAAATTTCTGTATGTCGTTAATTTTAGGCTTACCACAATACATTACTAAATCGTAATGGTGAGCGATTGAATCGTTTCGTTGTAAAGATTGTTGGTCGCTATGACGTCTGCAATGCATAAATTAAACAAAAATGGTGTTGTAATTGATCCCTATGTTGATGTCCGTTTTATATATTTAAAATCACTTTTGAGCTTGCTTGCTCTATAGTGTTTAGGGTTACATGGATTTTGTTTCTTTAGGTTTCAAAAATCCGGGAACGACCGATGCCGAACCCTATTAAACAGTATGCATAATTCTTCAATCAACTCTTTTTGTTACAAATTTTTCGATACAGTTTAATCTTTTGTTACTGATGCATTTTAGTCGCATCATTATTTCGATTTTGTTTGAACTGTCATTTAATGGGTTGTGGGGTTTTCAATTCTATATATATATCATGCTTTTGCCAAGAGTGTTGTTTCTTACCGTGTGCGTTTCTCGATATAGAGATTAGTATACTAAGATTATCCTGGTTGTTGTTGTTACTGTGTGACGTTCCTCTTTTAAAGAGGTTTGTCTAGTCTATATTTAATGAGGTCATGCTTAATGGCTCGGCCTCCTCGATTTCTAAATGCTTTATTTTTCTGTCTATTGTCGTTCTAGTGAATCTTTTGACATTTTTAAACATATTGAAACCAGGTTTGATGGCTTCGATTTTAGATTTCCAGTATTTGTTTGGCCTTTTTCTTTAAAAAACTGACTATATGATTTTAGAAGTTTCTTTTTCTAAACTGCCCAGTTTGTATTGTAGACGTTATGTCTAACTTTTAGACAACTCGGCCGTTGATTTAATCAACGCCCTAAGCTTAGATATTCTATTTTATGTTCCCCACCTTGAATGATGAGCATTTAGATCTCCTGCTATAAAGTAAAAATATTTGTCGTTAACCTACATAGGTATAAAGATTCGAATATGAAGGATGTGGTACCACTCAATTCTAATTTTAATATAGCAGAAATAGTAGTTTCCAGGCCAGTTTTGCATTGTGGTTTTACATTTTTTGGTAATACGAAAATGTGGAATCAATCAAGAATGCTGTACTGCCATCTAACGCTGCCTTTGATTTATTTCGTACTAAAATTTTATAACTACAATTTTTCGTACTAAAATGTTGAGTAATAAACTTCTAAACTTAAAATGGCAGACGCCGCAAGATGGCGGATTACCTTTTCTTGGTTGATATGATAAACTGCGTGATGTCATTCTAAACTTAATATTGTAGGCAACCGAAGAAGGAGGATAACGTTTTGCTTCACAACCTCCTTATATAGGTATGACATGAAAGGTTACGGTCAGTAGAATACGTTTTGCGATTACTTATAAAGCTTTCAATCGCGACATGGTGACAAAATTTGCAGGATGATGACTTTCAAAGCCGAGTAAATTTTCTAGATCGATAACGATAGAATTTTATTTTTTTTTTTGCAAATTTCGTTTTACGATGAAGCAGGTTTACTCAATTAGTAGAAAATCCACGAAAATTAACGTGCTAGGAGTATCACTATTTGGTGTGGAATTATTGACATCAGTTAGGCCATTAACTTGGCCATATTTCTTAGATGGAACACTCAATGAAGCGAAATACTGTAATTTCCTGGACTATGAGCTACCTCTATACTACTAAACGGATTACTATTTAATATACGGATGCATATGTGGTGCCAGTACGATGACTATGCCTTGCACATACCTTTTTAAAGTAATATTAGACCATGATTAATGCAATCCTAGGATCGGAAGTGGCGGTACTATACAATGGTCGGTACACCACCTGACTTTACATATTGCTATAAATGTATTATTTTGAGGAATCATTTTGAACATTCATTGGACTAATATTTTATTTTTTAAGATATTGATCGATAACATTTTAAGTGGACCACCATAATATTCTTGATTCTCTTGATTCTATAGTAATTTAGTTGATTTGCGTTGAAGACTTGAAACTGGTTTGGTTCTCTATTATGCCTGCATTTGCTTGATTCACTTTTGTATCTCTTTGGACTTTCTTAATCTCTTTTTATTATTTTTGGTTCATTTTGAACCTCTTTTAATTCTGTTCTATCCGTCTTTTGGTTCTATATAGTTTCTCCTTGATCCTATTTTTATTCTACATTGCTTAAACCATAATTTTTTTTGTTTCTAGATTATTTATAATCTCTAAAATTCTCCTTAGATTCTCTGTATTCTCTCTTATTCTAGATTCCTTATTGTTATTCCTGATTTTTTTGAGTTCTAATTTCGTGTCCTTAATTAGATTATTACAGTTCATTCATAATCCATAACCTTTTTCTTGATAATTTTCATTTCTACCATCGCTGCTGTTTTTTCGGCTTTGCTAAAAGATGTAATAAATTTCTATTTTAGTTTGAGGTTAATGAGTTAATAAGATTTAACTAATTAAATTGTACTTACATAAATATTTTTTTTTTATTTTACGGAAGAAGCATGCTTCAAATATTTATTTATAATGTCATTACACAATCATTACATACAACCAATCAAACGTGGAATACGCATGAGTAAGAACGAGATGTAACTATGTACCTTTTTTAAAAACTATATTTTTGTTTCTTTTTTGTTTTATTTTGGTTGCATGCAAAAAAAAGTTAAAACTAATGAACTCACAGCGTTTGCTGGGTAGCTACTCTCTTTATGATGCTGTTGATTCTCTTAATTCTCTTTATTTTCTTATATTTGTTTTATTTGGTTGTGTCATAGTTTTGTTTTCAATCTAACTTCTCCCCTATTGTCTCTAGCTTCACCTGACTTTCTCTTGAATCTGAATTGTTTAGAATCTCTAAATTTTATAGATTCTGTAGGTTCTCTAAAGATGCAATAATGTTTCTAGTTTTTTTTTACTTTTTTAATGTTTGATTTTCTTTATCATATTCTTTCGACTGTCATTATTTCCAAGCTTCTCTTTTTTATATTTATTTTATTTTAGGTCCTCACGTTTTTTTCGATTTCAGCTTTTCTTGATTTTGTTTTAATCTACATTTTAGATACTCGTATACAAAGTCAATACTCTCTAAACTATCTAGTTTCTCCAATTTTTTTGAGTATCTCAATTCCTTTCAGTGAAGATTGAAAGGAATTGCTCATGATTTTTTTCTTCGTATTCTATAGATTCTCTAAATTTTTGCAATATTCGTGATTACTCCTAATATCTTGATTTTAGAATTTCTTACATGGATTTGACACATGTTGAACATTAAGGAAATATTTCTTCCAAATGTCGAACTCTGCATCGATATTGATGCAGATGTCGACCTTATCTTAAATAAAATATTTTACAAAGGTCTGCTGGTTTGTAAATAAACTATGCAAATTGCGGTTAGTTGTTGAATTCATGTATTTCTATTGGAATTTTTGGTCTTTAAATCACCTTGATAATTTCTTATAGCCCTTTCCAGTCGCATTTTCTTTTTGTAGGTGTTCAACCGAGAGATGTAACCTTTTCAGTGACTTCCGATAAAATGTTCAGAATAATGTAGTGGACGCCTAAGGATAACGTGTGATCGCACATCCCTCACAATATAATAACTAAATACAAAATTAAAAAACTCATATTTTGAATTTTATTGCATAAAATGTAATTACATATTTCAAAACTTAATCATTTTAAATGACTTTCGAGTTTATGAAATGTTATTAAACTTGATTCGTCAATGAATGACATATCCTGTGGTGTAAAAAAACAAAATTGTCTGTCCGATCGGCGCCTTGCCTCCATTATAAGTAGTTGTGCCATGAAACGTCTATTGATTTGATCCGTAAACACATCATATTCGTCTAAAAGGTAAAATGGCGATGCAACACATGACCATAAACTAGTTAAAAATGCCAAAGTAGAAAATGATCGTTCGCCACCCGACAACGATTTAGTATTACAAACTGCATCTTGTATGTTTTTATCTTGTGGTACAATATCAATTTCGAGTGTTTTTTGTTCATGATTAATGCGAATTTCTCCACCAAATTTGCGCGACTTAAGCGTCAAAGAAAATTGATTTTTAATTCGGAGTGTTATAAATGGTCGATACTTATGGAACAGCCAAAGGTACCGAGCCTCTCGGGATGAACTAAAGTTTTGCAATATATCGTCGATTCCATCTAACGTTATTTCCGTTCGCTGATAATTTTTTTCCCGTTCGATCATTAATTGTTCAACCGTACCGATGTCGTCGGTTGATGCGTACCGTTTTCTAAATAATTAACCGATCTATATATTTATTTAAAATTTATTTTAAAATTACGGAACACTTACTTAATTTTTTTTGTCACAGTTTGCATTAATTGTTCAATTGTATCAGGATCACGATCGTTATCAATACGGCGACCTTTATCAGCTGCCTTTTGTTTGGCGACATCCAAACAAGATTTCTGCTTAACTTCTTCGATTTCAATTTTCTTTTTATCCTTTTCAAATTTTTTAAGCTCCCTCTCAACATTATTTATTGCCAGATTATCAATTTTCTCGGTAATCGTATTAATATTTTCCTAAATCGAAATAATATATTGGCTTTAAACAAATCACACACGATATGCACGTTTACTTACTGTTTGCTGTTTAACAATATTCTCCAATTTTTTAACCTCGGTCTGTTTAAATTTGATATCTTGCTCAATTGCCTTAACCTGGTTTTGTAATGTTTCGAAATTTTCTTCTTCATTTTTTATCACTGCGTTGACTGTTTCATATTCATTTTGCAGCTCTTTCAATTCGTTTTGGAGCACAACAACTTCATGTTCCGCCGGGTATTCAAAATTTTCAATTTCTTTAATTTCAATTTGAAGGCGTCGCAATTCTTTTTCAATTTGGAAAATATATGCTTTTTGCCCCTTAAGGTGGCTACTACTGGTTTTCACTACCTGCTTACAGTTATTCAATTCTAACCGAACTGATTCGAATTCGTTTGCTGCATCGGCTAATTCATGTTCTAGCTGTAATTTGTATTGTCTCATGTCGGTTTGTAAATAGCGATTTGCTTGCATACTTAGACCGTATGACCGAAAATTTGGGGCCGGAAAATATTCGGCCGCAGGACTCAACGAAAAAACTTTCGAAAGATTTTTCGGTATTTTCGTTTCTGTTGTCGTATACAAACACGCTTCTTTGTCACCTGAGCACATTAGTATCGTTTCGATATGAATTTGATCGATTAAAACATTTAAAATGATCGGGTCGGATACAACAATTTCATCTTGAAGAATTGTCGCTGATCCCGATTTTGGCAGTTTAACTTTATTGGCACTGACATTGTATGGTGTATGACAGAATTTTGTTACTATTTTCGAAAATTTTAACTGTTTTTGCGGAAATTCACGCTTAATTAAAGTATCAAAATATTTACTGTCCTCGTGCGTATTGAATATGAAATTTGTAAGCTGCCCTTTTAAAATATGTTCAACTAGGCGAGACCATTTCTCATTTTTTACTTGCACATATCGACCGATAGGTCCTCGAGGAAGTTCTGAAAATTTACCATTTTTATGATGTTGTTCAAGCAATGCGATAAGTTTTGGCATATAGTCACCAAAAATCGATAAATTATTGGTACTTTGAACGTTGATCTGGTTAATTTCGCGTTTCGTTTGTTCTGTAATTATACCAAACTAAAGTCCCGTCTAAATTGCAAAAATATCTTAGCTTACCCATTTTTTGTTTAACGTCTTGGTGTTTATGCTGCAGTTCGTCTAACGCTGATTCCGTTTCTTGAGCTTCCTTATCAAGAATTTCTACACTTTTTTGCAAACTTACCTTTGTACTTTGATTTTCTTCACGTTCCGCTATTAGGCCACCTAATTTTTCTTCATTTTCACGTCTCAATTTTTCGGTACTATTTAAAGTATGTCGATCATTGATTGAAGATTGCATTTCGCTTATATCTTTTTTCAACCGCTTTAATTTCGCATTCATACCTTTGTATTTGGTTTCTTGCTGTATCATTTGGTTGCGGCGATCAGTGAGCAAATTTCGCAATGAATTGTAAGCCTCCCGTTGTGTAGAAATTGTGACTTTTGTTTCATTTAGCTCGGCAATAAGATTTCTAGGAAAGAAATAATTTAATCGGTGAACTTTTTTCTTCTAGCTTACAATACAAACTTTTTTTCGTCGTCAAATTTTTTAATGTCGTCAGCCCAGCTTTCTATCGAATTCTTTAACTCTTCAATTTGATTGTTCAGTTCATCTAATTGTGCTGTGATTTCCTCATAATTTAGTTCCTTTACCTTTACTTTGCTCCATTCAAGTTCGATTGTAAAATTTCGTAATTCTTCTTTCAATGTCTCCACCGATCTTAAACGTTCAAAATGTTCCTTCGTCTCGTTGTAATCTTGTATTTGTTTCACTAGCTTTTGTTGCAAAACACCAAATTTAGATTGTGATGCACGATAACTGTTCGAACTATCATCAAGCAGCTGAATGATTTTTTCAAGTTGCGTTGCCTTTGAAAATAATAAATGACGTTTTTTGGGATCTGCTTCCTTTAAAAAACTCCGAGCTGCATCTTGATTCAGCACACAAATTGGATTGTCCACCTGAATATTCATATACATCAACATAATATGTAGATCGCTTAGCGATCGCGATATAATTTCACCATTTGAACTTTTCAATCGATATTGTGATCCACCAGTAGCATTTATTTGCCGATGTACAATAATTCGATTGCCATACTTATCGTTTTCGTACGAATCAATTCCGTCATTATATAGCGTTATCTCGATTGATGCCGATGTTTCTCCGCGCCGTATCAATTCTAAAATGATCGGAAAATATTTTCGTTAAAATGTGTTCGATTTCGAAATCGATATTTCTTCGTACGGGCAATATTTTTACTACGTTCGGCCGCCGCAGCATTACCACCTAAGCCAATAACAATTGCTGTAATTATAGCACTTTTACCACTACCGTTGCTGCCGTAAAATATGTTTATATTTTTATTAAATTCAACGATAAAATTAGCGTGACACATAAAATTTATTAGTTGTACCCGTTCGATACGACCAATTCTTTGCTCCTCCTCATTGCTAGTAGGTCCCTCATTATTAAATTCACTTTCCCCTGAAGTTTTTTTACGTTTTGCAACTGGTTCGGAATTTCCTACTTCAGTATTCTCGTTTTTTTTAACTTTACTTCGAGTTTTAGACATGGTCAAACAAAAACTAAATTGTATCGTATAAGTACTTCCTATATATAAAACGTTATCAGTAAATTGAGCGAATAGTATATAATTTATTGATAATAAATTTATGATCACTAAAACATTTACTACCATTAATATACATTTAAGTGTAACATTCTTATGGAATTATCAGATATTCGAAATAACATTACAGTATAACATAAAGTATGGATACGATTTTTATGAATAATTCTTCGAAAATTTCTGACTTGGACTGCCTACCACGCAAAACACCTATCTAACGTTCAACATTATTAGACCCAACGACAAACTACACCACTGCATATACACATTCGATCTTACAAAGTTACACTACATTCGATGTTGGTACACTATACACATGACAAAATTTGCACAATATGATAAAAGTTATAACTTCACAAAAGAATTATGTAATAATATTACTATATAAAAAAATTATTTATAATTATTTATTTATAAAGATATTACAATTTTCCGAAAATACAAAATAAAAAATTGCAAATGAATTTATTTATTGATCCGAAATTATGCAATTTTAATAACAAAAAAAATACATTACAATTAATTAAATTAACCTTGAGTATAACTTACTACAGTGAATATCTAAAATAAACTGAACTTTTAAAAATAAAAAAAAACTTTATCAGCATATTTAACAGCTACGAATGCAAAAGGTAATTTGATAAGAATTCGTGGGAATCCCCTCATATGTCATACAACTTATACCACTTTGAAATTTAATACTGCTTTTACCACAGGAAGTTTAGTCTCGGTGCGAAGAAGTGTAACCATAGCCTTACCATGTTTGTTTAAACGGCTCGACTTATCTTTAAAATTCAAGACAAAAATCTAAATCATCCTTCTAAGCTTACGGCAACAGGTGGGATGCAGCCAAACTGTCGCCTAATTGTAATTGTTTCGTGTCCCTCTACAAACCTATATGTTCCGTAATCGATACCGGTGCCGAAGCATCGGTTTTACCTTTTAAATATTTCCCTGCTTCTTCCATAAGTACTTATGGCACACGGGTATTTTGAATTTAGAGTTACCTCGATTTCAACTTACTTTCATTATAATTGAATCAGTCATCAGACCGATTATCGGTGCTGATTTTCTGGTTAAATTTGGATTAGTTATAGAATTAAACAACACGTGTCTCATATATAGATAAAAATACTGAGCTTAAGAACTACTAGTGATATTGGAGTGCCCAGTTCGTAAATTGTGTCGCCAAAATTGTTAATGCAATAATAGCTTTGGTGAACTTCTTCGTCAGTACCCTAGTTTATCACAAGAACACCGATATGGTCGTCCAGTAAATATACCACCATACATCGAATCGTGACAAAAGATCAATTACCATTTTGCCATCCCAAACGATTGAATTTGGGAAAACACAGAATAACGAGAAATGGAATCGAACATATGATGCATCTTAAGTTATACAGGCCGAGTACTTCTAGCGTAGCATCTGCCCTTCATTTAGGTCTTAAATGTGACACAGGTTGGCGTTCGGGTTATCGGTAATGATAGCAGATCGATATCCTCTTCTCCACATCCATATTTGTTTTATGTATATTCTCAAAAATCGACTTAGTCCAGGCTTACCACCATATACCAGCACTACATAAGACATATATAAAACCGCTTTTACTGTCCCTTTCGGGTGTTTCGAGTTTATGAAAATGTCTTACGGTCTGAGAAATGTAGCGACCACATTTCAACGTCTCATGAATGAAGTCAACGGTTAGATCATTTGGCCCACCTAAGACAAATTTTTGAACTCCTCTGAGCACGAGTTACCGATAATGCCATCCAAATGTGAATTCGGTGTAGCATTTCTTAATTTACTCAGTCATGAAATCACCAAAAATGACATCAAGCCATTTGCGGATCGAATCTTGGGCCAAACATTTAGCTCCAATAGATCTACGTTCTCCCGGTAATGCGGCAAATAATTACAGATCGAATGGACTCCTAAATTCAAAGCAGCTTTTGTAAAAACAACAACTGCCCTTGCTCATGCTACATAATTATATTACTTGCTCATCCGTTGGAGAACGCGCCGATAATAGTTACGACTGATGCAATATATGGGTAGGAATAGGTGGAGTATTGAAGCAGCTTGATCGAGAATTTATCGCAATTTACAGTGGTATTAAGGATTTTCGGTAGTTCGTCGAAGGTAGAATATTTTTCATCGATTTGCAAGACCTCGTTATTTTACAAACATTCGATGACGAGATCAAATATATGATCCAACCGGCAGCAGGCTTTACTAGTGAAGAGCGGGAACTTGAAAACCAAATTCGTCTTTTTCACTGGTGCGAAGCTTCGCTATAGAAAAAAATCGACCGTACACCGACTTATCTCAATTTATTTTTTTAAAAATACAAATACTATCTCATTCGGGAATTCGAGCTACTCGTAAGCTTATTACATCCAAGTATTTCTGGCCAAACGTAAACATTGATATCGGGTTTTGAGCTAAAACATGTGTCGGTTCCCTAAAATCTACGGGTAATCCCTATATTCGGTCCAAGTAAGGCCACTCCGAGGTACCTACTGTTAGGTTTGAAGGCATTCGCATATGGATCTTTTTGGGCCATTACTCCTATATCCGACGGTTACTATTATATTCTTATGATAGTGGATAGATTCACGCGCTGACCAAAGGACATTCTTAAGCCAGTACATCCCATGATTTGGTGTTCCACTAGAGTTAACAACTGATCAAGATAAGGCAGTCAGTTCGAGACCAAGCTTTTTCAGGAGATAACAAAAATTGTTAGATTCTCACAGGATACGGGCGACGATGTACCATCGACAGGCGATTCCAACCCCAGTTATATGCTATATGCTCGTGCGAGCACCCTAAATTGAAGCGATGAACTCCCTCAGAGGAAAAAATCTTAGTATTTGAACATCAATCAAGTCTGATCTCGGATGCACCCTAGCGGATCTAGTCTACGGACAATCACTCGGAGTCAAGATCGCTGGAGAACATATATTACACTAAGAAAATACGATATCGACAGACCATGCTTCACTGGCTGCTAAACTGCAACAACACTAACAGTCGATGCATAACGTCGTATCCAACGATATCCGGAGCAACCTTCAAAACATAGCAATAATTTCTAATATGTAAATTTTTATGTAAAATAAATTCATAAATTCGTTGAGTTTCAGAACACAACCCAAAATTTAGACCAAATCTTTTCTGTTTACAGCGCTCCAGTGGTGAATACTAGTTCTATAATAGTACTAAAAACTACGATTTGTTTAGAAATGTCAAACATCATGAAAACATTTCTACTTATTTTAACGGTGTTTTGTGTTAAGTTGTGCGCCAAAAGTAAAAATAATTAATAAATAAAATTAACGTAAAATAATTCTTTAATCACAAATACATCAATTAAACTATTAAACGATGGATAGTGAAGAAGACGAAATAATTGAATCACAGCCGGTTGTAAAACGCAGACGGTTAACAAATTCACAAAAATCATCACAGCATACTCGCACTGTAGCATTATCATCACGGAATTTACAAACGGTTGACGCGAAAATTGGCCGAATTTCACGTATGCAATTGGTGAATTTCATGTGCCATTCCAATTTTGTTGTCGATTTTAATGAAAAAATTAATATATTTGTCGGCAGCAATGGTAGTGGTAAAAGTGCTATCATTACAGCTCTTGTTATTGGGTTGGGTGGAAATGCAGCCATGGCAGAACGAAGTTCTAATCTAGCTCGTAAGTTGGCATAATTTCACATGATATGATGACCTATTAATTTTATTATATATTATAGAACTTGTACGGCGGGGAGAAAATTCTGCATCGGTTGAAATTACACTGTTAAATCATGGCACAGATTCGTATGATAATGAAAAATTTGGCGATAAAATTATTATTCAACGGCAAATAAGTTCAACCGGAGCATCACAGTATCGCATTAAAAACGAAAATGGTCATATAATATCACGAAGTATTAAAGATTTGCAAAGAATGCTTATGTATATGAATATTCATGTTGGCAATCCGGTATGTGTACTCAATCAAGATGCGGCTAGATCATTTTTAAAAGAAGCCGACGACAAAAAACGTTATACACTTTTCTTAAAAGCATCACAAATCGAGGTTGTTCTCCAAATACTACAGGATGCCTCAAATCTTTATAAAATTACGAAATCTCATATCCATGTAATGGAGAAAAAATTGGCGAAGAATAAAAAAGATTATGTTGAATCTAAAGATCATTATGAACGTTTGCTTTCAGTGGAATCGCTAAAAAAGGATTTAACCAATCTGAAAATCGAACTCGAATGGAACAAAGTGTTGAACGAAGAGAAAAAAGCCGAAGAGATTGGTAAAAAGCTAAACGAACTCGATAACAGCATTAAAGAATTAAAACGAGTCATGAACAATCGAGAAGATGAAATAAAAGAGTTGACAACAGAGAAGGAGCACATTCTTAATGAGCTAAATGAAACTAAACTAACCTTTAAAAACAAAAAAGTAATGCACGAATCATTGCGTAATTCATACACGGAAAGGCGAAGCCAGTTATCACTCCAAGAACGAAAATACAAAACGATGGCCGCAAAGTTACAACGACTTGAGAATGATATAAAAGAAATTCAAAAATCAATCGATGAACGGCAGACATCTAATCTCGTTGAAAAATTGAAACGTGACAACGATGAAAAATTGAAAAAACTATTGACAACACGCGAAGATAAACAAACAATCGAGATCAACTTAAAACAGGATGTTGAAATGTTGAACTCAAATTTACAGCAAGCAACAACGATCTTAGAAGATATACGCGACAAGCGGCGCGATGCTAAAGACAAATCCGACAACATTAGAGGACAAATGAAACAAATCGATGTGAAAAGTAGCAGTAATCTTACTATTTATGGGCAGCATATTCCTAAACTCATCGAAACTCTTGAAAAGCAACACAAACGTGGTTTGTTTTCGGAAATGCCACGAGGACCAATCGGGCGTTATGTTGGTGTAAAAAATTCTAAATGGACACGGCTCATCGAACATATTTTAAGCAATAATTTAAATGCTTTCGTCTTCAACACGATTGACGATAGTAAAAAATTTGATAAATTAGTGCAACGCGAGTTTCCCAATATTCCAAAAGTTTATAAAATTGTCACAAAATTTTGTACGACACCGCACAATGTAAGTAATGGTAAAGTGCGAGCACCACGCGGAACTTCGTTATTACTCGACGAGATTACGGTTTCAGATCCAATCGTACTAAACGTGCTTATCGATCAACTTCAAATCGAAACCATTCTTATATGTCCGACGAGTACCGAGGCAAATAATTATACGGCCGAAATTTCAAATGTGCCACGAAATTTATCTAAAGTTATTTCGCTAGAACCATCGGCTGAATATTATCCAGCACCGAATTTTCGTTCATACGGTATTAGTCTACGACAAAATCGTTACCTACAAACTGATATGAAACAATATAAACAACAATTGGAAGTTGAATTGGCCGAAATAACGAACGAACTGCAGATTTACGAGCGTGATTGGTCAAAGTATCAGGATGATGTAAGCAGTTTACAAACTAAATTGAAAGATAGAAATATAAGTCTAATGAAAATTGAAACGATATTGCGTCGATTACACAATGAAATTATGGAAATAAAAAATTATGAGTATCCTGCGCAGCACGAAGTCGATGTGCTTTTAAACGAGTTAAAAGAGTTACAAAATTCGTATGACACGACTAAGTCGGGAATTGGCTCGGAAAAACAAAATTTCGAGACATTGGAACAGCAAATACAAACGATAGAGACGGATATTCAACAAAATCGGTTCGAGGAAAAAAAATTAGAGAACCTTATAAACGAGAATTTGGTAAGTACAATAAATCGCGATTTTCCGAAAAAAAATTCCTAATTAAAAATTTAATTTCAGGCTAAACTCAATAGAATCACAGATAAAATCGAGGAACTTAAACAAAACAACACCGTTAGAGATCTCAAAAAATATGAAATAGATAAAGCTAAATTCGAAGTGCAACAGAGAACACAGAATGCAGTATTAGATTTGGCGATTAAAAATGCCAAACAGCAAGGAGAGCGGATAGATAATAATCAAAGTGCTGAAAAAATTCAAGCTCTAATTCAAAGCTTTGAGCATAAGATAAAGTGAGGATCGATAGTCTATTGTTTTACGAATTAAATTTTATTTTTTTAATTCGGTTGTTAATTTTAGGAAGCGATGCGCATCTACCGACGACATAACTGTTGTAAAAAGGATAATGGACGAACGCGAAAAAACATACAAACATACCGAAGAGATTATTTTAAAAGCTAATGAAATGTTAGTACATTTAGAATCGTCGCGCATCAATCGATTTCATTGGTTGCAAAAATACAAACAGGGTATATCGTTGATTGTGCGAAACGTATTTTTACGAATATTAAAAATTCGAAATTTTCGCGGCGATATCAATATAAATAATGCGGAACAAAAGCTCGAAATTAATATTGTGCCACAGGATAAAAATATTGTGGATGCGGTATCAAATACAAAATCATTGTCGGGCGGCGAACGATCATTTTCTACTTTAGCATTTTTAATGAGTTTATGGTCGTGTGTATCACAACCGTTTTACTTTTTGGATGAGTACGATGTGTTTACCGACGAGGTGAATCGTAATATTATGGCAAAATTATTGATACGCGAGGCTGAACGGCGTCATGAACGTCAATTTTGTTTTTTTACACCGCAGGATATGTCATTCGTCGAAGAATCTGATCATATAACATTTCATCGGCTTTCGAGTCATTTACAGCCGTAGATTTCGTTTTATATTGATTATTTTATTTATTTTAAATATATCATATAATGGTTTTAAATAAACTTGAATTTTTCTTTAAATTTCTTTATTATTTTGTTCAATCTCCGTTTTAGCTTAGCGAGTTGACCTAATCACTGACTGAAAATTTTGATTATGGATTCGGGAAATTATTTCTGAAAAGTTCGTTATTTTTACAATGGGAAATTTTTTTATGTATCCAGTATTGACATTTTAGTATTGATTTTTTTTCATAAAAATTCATTGGAAATGGTTTTAAATCTAAAATGTTTAAAGTTTAATCAAAAATAAACGGCTTTTAGTGTTAAAAGAAATAAATCACTTTTATTTTCATTTTAATCGTAACAAAAATACATGATATTGACATTTATCTAATAAACAAAGGGTTGTCCAATAAATTTCCTATAGGAAATTTTATATTTTAGTACAATCAAAAAACATCTAGCCATTAGTACAAATCGGTTGTATTTTTTACAAATCCGTTGTATTTTTTTTGCATATGTAGGTTACAAATTTTGTGTCGAGACACCATTTTTTTGTGAAAGTATACTATCCGTGTGAAGCGCGTTGTAAAAAACACAATCAACTTTTTGGTGGAAACGTAAACTTAGTGATCATCAGGCGACATTTTTTTTTGTTATAATTTTATAATGGCCATACATGAAACTAAAAGGGTTAAACGAAATGTTTGCTAATTCGGGGTCCTAAGCCCCCGATATTTAAATCTAAAGCTCCACGACAAAAAATTCGATGCAAGCTGTTCCGGGGACCTATTATGAAATAAGTCGGAAAATACGACACCTTCGTAAAATACGTTGTCGTAAAGTCCGATCCGCGGCGGATATTCTTATTATAAAAGTTGTATTTCGACTGTCAAATTTAAATGAATGAATAATTTGTTAAAAATTATTTAATTATTTAACAGATATTAACTTATATTTTAAATAATCAAATTTTTAAATTATAAAAAACAAAAAAAATATGAGTTTCGATTTATTTATCGTCCTTATATTACGATATCCGTCACCTAACTAGCTGTCGTAAATTTTTTGTCGGAAAATCTGCGTGACGTATTCTTATTTCATAATAGCAATTCCGAGACGGATCGGAATTTTTTTAGTTTCATAATATTAATATCCGGCGCGAGATGGAATTTACGTTGTCGGAAAAGTTTCACAATAGGCCCCCCCGTTTTTACATTATAAAAATCTTGTCAGCTACGACATTGTGGAAACTAATAATTTGGTTCATAACATCGGAAATTTCCGAACTTTCGAGTTAAAACCAATCAAAACACAGCATTTGATAAAGACTACGCCTTTTATTTCAGCGAAAATACTTGCAAATAGTTTGAATATCAAGTAGCTGTTTTTTAAAAACAGTACAAAACTGGATATTTCAATACGAGATAAGGTACAAAACGAGATATGGTACAACACTGGATATTTTAAAACAGGATATTTCGACATCTGATTTACACTTAAAATGATTTTTTAGGAAAGTTCTGGAATATGGCCAATTAGGGAGGAACTCGGCGAGTTCTTAACCGATTTTGATGAAATTCGATATGTAGGAAGAAATGATATTTTAAAACAATTTTTTGGGAAAGTTCTGGAATATGGTCAGTTAGGAAGGAACTCGGTGATTTCTTAACCGATTTTGATGAAATTCGATATGTAGGATGAAAATGGGATTTTAGATTGATTTGTTGGGAAAGTTCTGGAATAAGGCCAGTAAGGTTCCATACTTGAATATTTCTAAGGAGAGAAATAGAATTTTCCTTCACTTAATGCTTTTTTTTTCTTTAATTGTATAATTAAATTTAATTTTAAAACCTTTTTTGGGAAAACCTCTGAAATATAGCCAATGAGGTTTCATACTTGAATAATTTTAAGCAGAGAGGTAGAATTTTCCTTCACTTAATCGGTTCATCATAATCGGTTAAGAACTCACCGAGTTCTTTCCTAATTGGCCATATATTATTCTTAGATATAAAGTTAATCGTCAAGGCATTTTACCTGTTCACGATAGAGTTGAAATAATTCAAAATTGTGAACGGCCTTTAACAGCTAATCGCTTCGGACAAGGCAATTGGAGTAGTAGTGCAGCAGTAGGTCTCGGACACATGGCAACCATTTAAATTTTGCTCCGTTCGTCTCAATAAAATGTTCACGGATCATAAACCACTCATTTATGTATTTATTGGAAACCTTTTATTGTCAAAAGCACCTCCACGTCAATTTCGTCATTTTGATTTTTTTTTGACAATCCACTACCGTTACCCAACATATCTCAGGCATTCAGATATTAATAATTTCGCGGCATATACCTTATCATGTATTAATCTAATTTCTATCCTTAAATTGCCGATAGTCAACCCGATGCAGGATTCCGAGAAATATTACGTGACGATACGTCACAAAAATTCAAACAATTCCCTTAAAATTATAATATTAATAAAATGATTTATTGTGCCACTACAACTACAATTCAAAGACGTTTTATTCCAATTGAATTACAGAAAATACTTTTTGAAAACTTCCATAATTTATTTCATCCTGGGATAAAGGCTTCTTCTCTAGTTCTATTGCCATTCAAGATTATGATGGTAATCTCCGTATTAATATCTTTGCGGTCATTCATTGGTTGCATTAATTTGAAGATTTTGATATTCAGCGGAGACACTTTGTAAAGTGGTTTTTCGACCTTATTCGATTAGTTCACCATACTAGCAAAGTTATCCTCTAAGAATAGAAAAGGAACGAGTTATTGTTTTAATGTAAGAACTTATCTTTAGTAAAAGAGAAAGACGTAAGGCAATATACTTTACCGTCAGTCCAACCGGGTCCTGGCGTAAATATTTTTTATCTATATATTATTGGACTTCATGGTAACGATCCTTTGTTTCTCATGATAATTATGTGAGAGGGATTATTAAAGCGTGACTTGTCGCAGGTAGCCGTGCTTTGTGTATCCTACGTCCTGAGCTAAAGCCACTACCAAGTTCTCTTCAGTCACGAGCCTAGGAATTTAATGTAAATACCTGATATCATTAAAGAAGTAAAAGTAGAGTGATTCTCGTTGTGACTAAGAGAAAGCCATTTGCTTTTGTGCTTATCTTACATTTTATCCTTTGGTTAAAATGTTCGGTCGTGTAGAATGGGCTATTTGCCATTTCTCCAGCGAGATTTGGAAATTCTTTGTCGTTAAAATATCGGAAACATTTAGATTCAAGAAGTTATGGGATTGATAAGGCAAAGAATTTTTTTTTTCATATTTGCTCTAAATTTATTTTGTTGTTTAAATTAAAATATATAATTAAATTATAGAAAACAAATTATAAATTAACTTGTTCTTAATTATGTACAATGTCATCATAAATTTAATTTTTTTTTTTTTTTGTATAAACTGAAAACAATTTCCGTATTAAGTAATTTGTCATGTCGTTATATATGTTAAGCTCGCAACAATTTTTGTTTTATCGTGGTGATTTAAGCCGATGGTGGTTTTTCTTCTGATACAGCTGTCACGCCAGATGCAACCGATTGTGTTTCATCATTCGAATCGGAACACGCTAGCGATGGGAATTTCTTATAGAGTGCTGCTCTATATTTTGGATGGCTAATACCATATACAATTGGATTATATACGGCATTAGCTTTGGCGAATAGTGATCCCCAAATTGTTGCTAGTGGTGAAATGGTTGCACTTTCAAATACACCGGTAAAATTAATGATTAGGTATGGTGTCCATGCCATAAACCATAGTGAAATTGTCATTAGGGCTACTTTGGCTAATTTACATTCGGCGCTTGTTGCAGCAGCTTCAGATGATCGGAGTGAGGCGACGTTCATTTTTTTAGCTTGTTCTCTCATATTTTTTTCATGTGCAGCTACAGCCTATTTTTTTAAAAGTAATAAGGATATTGTTAATTTTTGGTTGTTAAATAAGCAATACATCTAGTTCGATGGGTTAATGGTATATTTACTTGTACAATGAAGAAGTATGAGTAGATGATCAGTAGAAGTGGAGCGAAATATACAAAAACTGCATAAAACAAGATGTATGATCTGCTTTTCCATTCTTTTGATAAATAATCAGTTCCACATGCTGTCATATTGCCTTCTGGTACGTATCTGTTCCATCCGAAGAATGGGAAGATAACCCAAACGACTGACAATGCCCATACGACGAAGATGCGAAGGAGTGCATTATTACTGGTCATTGGTTTTGCAGAGATACCTTTTACAATGACATTGTAACGATCAAATGCAATTAAAGTCATAGTCCATATCGAAATACAGCCAAATAGTGATCCAAACATTGCATAAATTTCACACATGAACGGTCCTAGAACCCAAGTCTCGTTATAGCAATTTATCACCATAGGCGGTGCCATTGTAAACATCATTAGGAAGTCAGAAAAGGCCAAATTGACCACAAGGAGGTTCGAGGGTGTTCGGAGTGCCTTGGTCGATGTAAATATATAAACAACAACCCCATTTCCAGTGATCGATATGAAACCCAATACGAATATGACAAAACCTAAGATAGAATGCCATAGTGGATTCATTGGTGGAAATTGATACCAATGTGCGTCAACCATGTGTAACATTTCTGGTGGTACTCGGTCCACAACTGTAATATTACCGAACCCTGATCCCGAACCTTGTCCTTGTCCCGACCATGATAAGGCACTATAATGTGGTTCTAAAAATGCGGCCATTTTAATATTTTGATCTCAGTTAAGATCTGCAAAAAATTAACAATTAAATCCTAATATATGATAAACTTTCACTTAGACGTCACGTCGACCACACTTACATTCAAATTTTAATGCTATTTAAATTAAACAGTTAAAGATTTTTAAAGTTTTTAAGTTTTTTTTTTTATAAGAAAGCCCTGAAGAAAATCGCTGTTTACACGAACTACTCCAAGAACTTAATATAAAAAAAAATTATCGAATTTACTGAATTTTAGATCGAATTTTAATTCTGTTCGAATGTATGTATTTTGGATGAATTCCACTGAATTAACTGATGTTAGTCAATGAATTGACCAAAAGACAACTCGTCTTAGACTACAATTTTCTTTACCTTATATACGATTTTTTAGTTTTTCCGTTAATTTAATTATCCGATTAGAAAATGAATATTAAAACGGCTTTTAAAAGGAATGGTGAAAATATGGAAAGAACGGGGGTGATAAGAAATATAATAAATTTATGCTTCAGGTATGGGGTGTGTGTGTGGTGTAACAAGAAAATTATTGTGATGGTTACGTCAACGTCGTTACAACGGTCGTTACAATAACTTTAAAATAAAATCTAGTTAGATATGAGTATATGCAGTTATGGATCAGGAACATTTGTAACGATTGCCATTTAAAAATAACAGTTGACTATCTAATTCTCAACAAAACGATCCGATTTCAATGAAAATGCTCTCGACATCAGTATATTAACCACTATAAAATATTCATAAATTTCCACAAACTATTTTAAGGCCAAAAAAATCGGACAGTGGTACCCCTTTGCAAATTCACGAATATTTGGAAAGTCAATAGCACACGTAATAGTGGTCCGATTGTGATGACTGATACCTTTATCAAAAGCTCTCGACATCAGTATACTTACCGCTATAAAAAATTCATGAATTTCCACAAACTATTTTAAGGCCAAAAAAATCGGACAATGGTACCCCTTTGCAAATTTTCGAATATTAGGGAAAGTCAATAGCACACGTAATAGTGGTCCGATTGTGATGACTAATCCCTTTATCAAAAGCTCTCGACATCAGTATACTTACCGTTATAAAATATTCATAAATTTCCACAAACTGTTTTATGGCCAAAAAAATCGGACAGTGGTACCCCATTGCAAATTTTCGAATATTAGGAAAAGTCAATAGCACACGTAATAGTGGTCCGATTGTGATGACTGATACCTTTATCAAAAGCTCTCGACATCATTATACATACCGCTATAAAATATTCATAAATTTCCACATACTATTATAAGGGCCAAAAAATCGGACAGTGGTACCCCTTTGCAAATTTTCGAATATTAGGGAAAGTCAATAGCACACGTAATAGTGGTCCGATTGTGATGACTGATACCTTTATCAAAAGCTCTCGACATCAGTATACTTACCGCTATAAAATATTCATAAATTTCCACAAACTATTTTATGGCCAAAAAAATCGGACAGTGGTACCCCTTTGCAAATTTTCGAATATTAGGAAAAGTCAATAGCACACGTAATAGTGGTCCGATTGTGATGACTGATACCTTTATCAAAAGCTCTCGACATCAGTATACTTACTTCTATAAAATATTCATAAATTTCCACAACTTATTTTATGGCAAAAAAATCGGACACTGGTACCCCTTTGCAAATTTTCGAATATTAGGAAAAGTTCAATAGCACACGTAATAGTGGTCCGATTATGATGACTGATACCTTTATCAAAAGCTCTCGACATCAGTATACTTACCGCTATAAAATATTCATAAATTTCCACAAACTATTTTATGGCCAAAAAAATCGGACAGTGGTACCCCTTTGCAAATTTTCGAATATTAGGAAAAGTCAATAGCACACGTAATAGTGGTCCGATTGTGATGACTGATACCTTTATCAAAAGCTCTCGACATCAGTATACTTACTTCTATAAAATATTCATAAATTTCCACAAACTATTTTATGGCCAAAAAAATCGGACAGTGGTACCCCTTTGTAAATTTTCGAATATTAGGAAAAGTCAATAGCACACGTAATAGTGGTCCGATTGTGATGACTGATACCTTTATCAAAAGCTCTCGACATCAGTATACTTACCGCTATAAAATATTCATAAATTTCCACAAACTATTTCATGGTCAAAAAAATCGGACAGTGGTACCCCTTTGCAAATTTTCGAATATTAGGAAAAGTCAATAGCACACGTAATAGTGGTCCGATTGTGATGACTGATACCTTTATCAAAAGCTCTCGACATCATTATACATACCGCTATTAAATATTCATAAATTTCCACATACTATTATAAGGGCCAAAAAATCGGACAGTGGTACCCCTTTGCAAATTTTCGAATATTAGGGAAAGTCAATAGCACACGTAATAGTGGTCCGATTGTGATGACTGATACCTTTATCAAAAGCTCTCGACATCAGTATACTTACCGCTATAAAATATTCATAAATTTCCACAAACTATTTTATGGCCAAAAAAATCGGACAGTGGTACCCCTTTGCAAATTTTCGAATATTAGGAAAAGTCAATAGCACACGTAATAGTGGTCCGATTGTGATGACTGATACCTTTATCAAAAGCTCTCGACATCAGTATACTTACTTCTATAAAATATTCATAAATTTCCACAACTTATTTTATGGCAAAAAAATCGGACACTGGTACCCCTTTGCAAATTTTCGAATATTAGGAAAAGTTCAATAGCACACGTAATAGTGGTCCGATTATGATGACTGATACCTTTATCAAAAGCTCTCGACATCAGTATACTTACCGCTATAAAATATTCATAAATTTCCACAAACTATTTTATGGCCAAAAAAATCGGACAGTGGTACCCCTTTGCAAATTTTCGAATATTAGGAAAAGTCAATAGCACACGTAATAGTGGTCCGATTGTGATGACTGATACCTTTATCAAAAGCTCTCGACATCAGTATACTTACTTCTATAAAATATTCATAAATTTCCACAAACTATTTTATGGCCAAAAAAATCGGACAGTGGTACCCCTTTGTAAATTTTCGAATATTAGGAAAAGTCAATAGCACACGTAATAGTGGTCCGATTGTGATGACTGATACCTTTATCAAAAGCTCTCGACATCAGTATACTTACCGTTATAAAATATTCATAAATTTCCACAAACTGTTTTATGGCCAAAAAAATCAGACAGTGGTAC
The DNA here is from genome assembly GCA_963556175.1 of Tipula confusa. NCBI lineage: Eukaryota > Metazoa > Arthropoda > Insecta > Diptera > Tipulidae > Tipula > Tipula confusa. The sequence goes on along the minus strand of OY744476.1, from coordinate 186,926,981 downwards.
CCCATTGCAAATTTTCGAATATTAGGAAAAGTCAATAGCACACGTAATAGTGGTCCGATTGTGATGACTGATACCTTTATCAAAAGCTTTCGACATCAGTATACTTACCGTTATAAAATATTCATAAATTTCCACAAACTGTTTTATGGCCAAAAAAATCGGACAGTGGTACCCCATTGCAAATTTTCGAATATTAGGAAAAGTCAATAGCACACGTAATAGTGGTCCGATTGTGATGACTGATACCTTTATCAAAAGCTCTCGACATCATTATACATACCGCTATAAAATATTCATAAATTTCCACATACTATTATAAGGGCCAAAAAATCGGACAGTGGTACCCCTTTGCAAATTTTCGAATATTAGGGAAAGTCAATAGCACACGTAATAGTGGTCCGATTGTGATGACTGATACCTTTATCAAAAGCTCTCGACATCAGTATACTTACCGCTATAAAATATTCATAAATTTCCACAAACTATTTTATGGCCAAAAAAATCGGACAGTGGTACCCCTTTGCAAATTTTCGAATATTAGGAAAAGTCAATAGCACACGTAATAGTGGTCCGATTGTGATGACTGATACCTTTATCAAAAGCTCTCGACATCAGTATACTTACTTCTATAAAATATTCATAAATTTCCACAAACTATTTTATGGCCAAAAAAATCGGACAGTGGTACCCCTTTGTAAATTTTCGAATATTAGGAAAAGTCAATAGCACACGTAATAGTGGTCCGATTGTGATGACTGATACCTTTATCAAAAGCTCTCGACATCAGTATACTTACCGCTATAAAATATTCATAAATTTCCACAAACTATTTTATGGTCAAAAAAATCGGACAGTGGTACCCCTTTGCAAATTTTCGAATATTAGGAAAAGTCAATAGCACACGTAATAGTGGTCCGATTGTGATGACTGATACCTTTATCAAAAGCTCTCGACATCAGTATACTTACTTCTATAAAATATTCATAAATTTCCACAACTTATTTTATGGCCAAAAAAATCGGACAGTGGTACCCCTTTGTAAATTTTCGAATAATAGGAAAAGTTCAATGGCACACGTAATAGTGGTCAGATTATGATGACTGATACCTTTATCAAAAGCTCTCGACATCAGTATACTTACCGCTATAAGATATTCATAAATTTTCACAAACTATTTTAAGGCCAAAAAAATCGGACAGTGGTACCCCTTTGCAAATGTTCGAATATTAGGAAAAGTTCAATAGCACACGTAATAGTGGTCCGATTATGATGACTGATACCTTTATCAAAAGCTCTCGACATCAGTATACTTACCGCTATAAAATATTCATAAATTTCCACAAACTATTTTATGGCCAAAAAAATCGGACAGTGGTACCCCTTTGTAAATTTTCGAATATTAGGAAAAGTCAATAGCACACGTAATAGTGGTCCGATTGTGATGACTGATACCTTTATCAAAAGCTCTCGACATCAGTATACTTACCGCTATAAAATATTCAAAAATTTCCATAAACTATTTTATGGCCATAAAATCGGACAGTGGTACCCCTTTGCAAATTTTCGAATATTAGGAAAAGTCAATAGCACACGTAATAGTGGTCCGATTGTGATGACTGATACCTTTATCAAAAGCTTTCGACATCAGTATACTTACCGTTATAAAATATTCATAAATTTCCACAAACTGTTTTATGGCCAAAAAAATCGGACAGTGGTACCCCTTTGCAAATTTTCGAATATTAGGGAAAGTCAATAGCACACGTAATAGTGGTCCGATTGTGATGACTGATACCTTTATCAAAAGCTCTCGACATCATTATACATACCGCTATAAAATATTCATAAATTTCCACAAACTATTATAAGGGCCAAAAAATCGGACAGTGGTACCCCTTTGCAAATTTCCGAATATTAGGGAAAGTCAATAGCACACGTAATAGTGGTCCGATTGTGATGACTGATACCTTTATCAAAAGCTCTCGACATCAGGAAATTTACCGCTATAAAATATTCATAAATTTCCACAAACTATTTTATGGCCAAAAAAATCGGACAGTGGTACCCCTTTGTAAATTTTCGAATATTAGGAAAAGTCAATAGCACACGTAATAGTGGTCCGATTGTGATGACTGATACCTTTATCAAAAGCTCTCGACATCAGTATACTTACCGCTATAAAATATTCATAAATTTCCACAAACTATTTTATGGCCAAAAAAATCGGACAGTGGTACCCCTTTGCAAATTTTCGAATATTAGGAAAAGTCAATAGCACACGTAATAGTGGTCCGATTGTGATGACTGATACCTTTATCAAAAGCTCTCGACATCAGTATACTTACTTCTATAAAATATTCATAAATTTCCACAAACTATTTTATGGCCAAAAAAATCGGACAGTGGTACCCCTTTGTAAATTTTCGAATATTAGGAAAAGTCAATAGCACACGTAATAGTGGTCCGATTGTGATGACTGATACCTTTATCAAAAGCTCTCGACATCAGGAAATTTACCGCTATAAAATATTCATAAATTTCCACATACTATTATAAGGGCCAAAAAATCGGACAGTGGTACCCCTTTGCAAATTTTCGAATATTAGGGAAAGTCAATAGCACACGTAATAGTGGTCCGATTGTGATGACTGATACCTTTATCAAAAGCTCTCGACATCAGTATACTTACTTCTATAAAATATTCATAAATTTCCACAACTTATTTTATGGCAAAAAAATCGGACACTGGTACCCCTTTGCAAATTTTCGAATATTAGGAAAAGTTCAATGGCACACGTAATAGTGGTCCGATTATGATGACTGATACCTTTATCAAAAGCTCTCGACATCAGTATACTTACCGCTATAAAATATTCATAAATTTCCACAAACTATTTTATGGCCAAAAAAATCGGACAGTGGTACCCCTTTGCAAATTTTCGAATATTAGGAAAAGTCAATAGCACACGTAATAGTGGTCCGATTGTGATGACTGATACCTTTATCAAAAGCTCTCGACATCAGTATACTTACTTCTATAAAATATTCATAAATTTCCACAAACTATTTTATGGCCAAAAAAATCGGACAGTGGTACCCCTTTGTAAATTTTCGAATATTAGGAAAAGTCAATAGCACACGTAATAGTGGTCCGATTGTGATGACTGATACCTTTATCAAAAGCTCTCGACATCAGTATACTTACCGCTATAAAATATTCATAAATTTCCACAAACTATTTTATGGTCAAAAAAATCGGACAGTGGTACCCCTTTGCAAATTTTCGAATATTAGGAAAAGTCAATAGCACACGTAATAGTGGTCCGATTGTGATGACTGATACCTTTATCAAAAGCTCTCGACATCAGTATACTTACTTCTATAAAATATTCATAAATTTCCACAACTTATTTTATGGCCAAAAAAATCGGACAGTGGTACCCCTTTGTAAATTTTCGAATAATAGGAAAAGTTCAATGGCACACGTAATAGTGGTCAGATTATGATGACTGATACCTTTATCAAAAGCTCTCGACATCAGTATACTTACCGCTATAAAATATTCATAAATTTTCACAAACTATTTTAAGGCCAAAAAAATCGGACAGTGGTACCCCTTTGCAAATGTTCGAATATTAGGAAAAGTCAATAGCACACGTAATAGTGGTCCGATTGTGATGACTGATACCTTTATCAAAAGCTCTCGACATCAGTATACTTACCGCTATAAAATATTCATAAATTTCCACAAACTATTTTATTGCCAAAAAAATCGGACAGTGGTACCCCTTTGCAAATTTTCGAATAGTAGGAAAAGTCAATAGCACACGTAATAGTGGTCCGATTGTGATGACTGATCCCTTTATCAAAAGCTCTCGACATCAGTATACTTACCGCTATAAAATATTCATAAATTTCCACAACTTATTTTATGGCCAAAAAAATCGGACAGTGGTACCCCTTTGTAAATTTTCGAACAATAGGAAAAGTTCAATAGCACACGTAATAGTGGTCCGATTATGATGACTGATACCTTTATCAAAAGCTCTCGACATCAGTATACTTACCGCTATAAAATATTCATAAATTTCCACAACTTATTTTAAGGCCAAAAAATCGGACAGTGGTACCCCTTTGCAAATTTTCGAATAGTAGGAAAAGTCAATAGCACACGTAATAGTGGTCCGATTGTGATGACTGATACCTTTATCAAAAGCTCTCGACATCAGTATATTTACCGCTATAAAATATTCATAAATTTCCACAACTTATTTTATGGCCAAAAAATCGGACAGTGGTACCCCTTTGTAAATTTTCGAATAATAGGAAAAGTTCAATGGCACACGTAATAGTGGTCCGATTGTGATGACTGATGCCTTTATCAAAAGCTCTCGACATCAGTATACTTACCGCTATAAAATATTCATAAATTTCCACAAACTATTTTAAGGCCAAAAAAATCGGACAGTGGTACCCCTTTGCAAATTTTCGAATATTAGGAAAAGTCAATAGCACACGTAATAGTGGTCCGATTGTGATGACTGATACCTTTATCAAAAGCTCTCGACATCAGTATACTTACCGCTATAAAATATTCATAAATTTCCGTAACTTATTTTATGGCCAAAAAATCAGACACTGGTACCCCTTTGCAAATTTTCGAATAATAGGAAAAGTCAATAGCACACGTAATAGTGGTCCGATTGTGATGACTGATACCTTTATCAAAAGCTCTCGACATCAGTATACTTACCGCTATAAAATATTCATAAATTTCCACAACTTATTTTATGGCCAAAAAAATCGGACAGTGGTACCCCTTTGTAAATTTTCGAATAATAGGAAAAGTTCAATAGCACACGTAATAGTGGTCCGATTATGATGACTGATACCTTTATCAAAAGCTCTCGACATCAGTATACTTACCGCTATAAAATATTCATAAATTTCCACAACTTATTTTAAGGCCAAAAAATCGGACAGTGGTACCCCTTTGCAAATTTTCGAATAGTAGGAAAAGTCAATAGCACACGTAATAGTGGTCCGATTGTGATGACTGATACCTTTATCAAAAGCTCTCGACATCAGTATACTTACCGCTATAAAATATTCATAAATTTCCATAACTTATTTTATGGCCAAAAAATCAGACACTGGTACCCCTTTGCAAATTTTCGAATAATAGGAAAAGTCAATAGCACACGTAATAGTGGTCCGACTGTGATGACTGATACCTTTATCAAAAGCTCTCGACATCAGTATACTTACCGCTATAAAATATTCATAAATTTCCACAACTTATTTTATGGCCAAAAAATCAGACACTGGTACCCCTTTGCAAATTTTCGAATAATAGGAAAAGTCAATAGCACACGTAATAGTGGTCCGATTGTGATGACTGATCCCTTTATCAAAAGCTCTCGACATCAGTATACTTACCGCTATAAAATATTCATAAATTTCCACAACTTATTTTATGGCCAAAAAATCAGACACTGGTACCCATTTGCAAATTTTCGAATAATAGGAAAAGTCAATAGCACACGTAATAGTGGTCCGACTGTGATGACTGATACCTTTATCAAAAGCTCTCGACATCAGTATACTTACCGCTATAAAATATTCATAAATTTCCACAACTTATTTTATGGCCAAAAAATCAGACACTGGTACCCCTTTGCAAATTTTCGAATAATAGGAAAAGTCAATAGCACACGTAATAGTGGTCCGATTGTGATGACTGATCCCTTTATCAAAAGCTCTCGACATCAGTATACTTACCGCTATAAAATATTCATAAATTTCCACAAACTATTTTAAGGCCAAAAAAATCGGACAGTGGTACCCCTTTGCAAATTTTCGAATATTAGGAAAAGTCAATAGCACACGTAATAGTGGTCCGATTGTGATGACTGATACCTTTATCAAAAGCTCTCGACATCAGTATACTTACCGCTATAAAATATTCATAAATTTCCACAACTTATTTTATGGCCAAAAAATCAGACACTGGTACCCCTTTGCAAATTTTCGAATAATAGGAAAAGTCAATAGCACACGTAATAGTGGTCCGATTGTGATGACTGATGCCTTTATCAAAAGCTCTCGACATCAGTATACTTACCGCTATAAAATATTCATAAATTTCCACAAACTATTTTAAGGCCAAAAAAATCGGACAGTGGTACCCCTTTGCAAATTTTCGAATATTAGGAAAAGTCAATAGCACACGTAATAGTGGTCCGATTGTGATGACTGATACCTTTATCAAAAGCTCTCGACATCAGTATACTTACCGCTATAAAATATTCATAAATTTCCACAACTTATTTTATGGCCAAAAAATCAGACACTGGTACCCCTTTGCAAATTTTCGAATAATAGGAAAAGTCAATAGCACACGTAATAGTGGTCCGACTGTGATGACTGATACCTTTATCAAAAGCTCTCGACATCAGTATACTTACCGCTATAAAATATTCATAAATTTCCACAACTTATTTTATGGCCAAAAAATCAGACACTGGTACCCCTTTGCAAATTTTCGAATAATAGGAAAAGTCAATAGCACACGTAATAGTGGTCCGATTGTGATGACTGATCCCTTTATCAAAAGCTCTCGACATCAGTATACTTACCGCTATAAAATATTCATAAATTTCCACAACTTATTTTATGGCCAAAAAATCGGACAGTGGTACCCCTTTGTAAATTTTCGAATAATAGGAAAAGTTCAATGGCACACGTAATAGTGGTCCGATTGTGATGACTGATGCCTTTATCAAAAGCTCTCGACATCAGTATACTTACCGCTATAAAATATTCATAAATTTCCACAAACTATTTTAAGGCCAAAAAAATCGGACAGTGGTACCCCTTTGCAAATTTTCGAATAGTAGGAAAAGTCAATAGCACACGTAATAGTGGTCCGATTGTGATGACTGATCCCTTTATCAAAAGCTCTCGACATCAGTATACTTACCGCTATAAAATATTCATAAATTTCCACAAACTATTTTAAGGCCAAAAAAATCGGACAGTGGTACCCCTTTGCAAATTTTCGAATATTAGGAAAAGTCAATAGCACACGTAATAGTGGTCCGATTGTGATGACTGATACCTTTATCAAAAGCTCTCGACATCAGTATACTTACCGCTATAAAATATTCATAAATTTCCACAACTTATTTTATGGCCAAAAAATCAGACACTGGTACCCCTTTGCAAATTTTCGAATAATAGGAAAAGTCAATAGCACACGTAATAGTGGTCCGATTGTGATGACTGATACCTTTATCAAAAGCTCTCGACATCAGTATACTTACCGCTATAAAATATTCATAAATTTCCACAACTTATTTTATGGCCAAAAAATCAGACACTGGTACCCCTTTGCAAATTTTCGAATAATAGGAAAAGTCAATAGCACACGTAATAGTGGTCCGATTGTGATGACTGATCCCTTTATCAAAAGCTCTCGACATCAGTATACTTACCGCTATAAAATATTCATAAATTTCCACAACTTATTTTATGGCCAAAAAATCGGACAGTGGTACCCCTTTGCAAATTTTCGAATATTAGGAAAAGTCAATAGCACACGTAATAGTGGTCCGATTGTGATGACTGATACCTTTATCAAAAGCTCTCGACATCAGTATACTTACCGCTATAAAATATTCATAAATTTCCACAACTTATTTTATGGCCAAAAAATCAGACACTGGTACCCCTTTGCAAATTTTCGAATAATAGGAAAAGTCAATAGCACACGTAATAGTGGTCCGATTGTGATGACTGATCCCTTTATCAAAAGCTCTCGACATCAGTATACTTACCGCTATAAAATATTCATAAATTTCCACAACTTATTTTATGGCCAAAAAATCGGACAGTGGTACCCCTTTGTAAATTTTCGAATAATAGGAAAAGTTCAATGGCACACGTAATAGTGGTCCGATTGTGATGACTGATGCCTTTATCAAAAGCTCTCGACATCAGTATACTTACCGCTATAAAATATTCATAAATTTCCACAAACTATTTTAAGGCCAAAAAAATCGGACAGTGGTACCCCTTTGCAAATTTTCGAATAGTAGGAAAAGTCAATAGCACACGTAATAGTGGTCCGATTGTGATGACTGATACCTTTATCAAAAGCTCTCGACATCATTATACTTACCGCTATAAAATATTCATAAATTTCCACAACTTATTTTATGGCCAAAAAAATCGGACAGTGGTACCCCTTTGTAAATTTTCGAATAATAGGAAAAGTTCAATGGCACACGTAATAGTGGTCCGATTGTGATGACTGATGCCTTTATCAAAAGCTCTCGACATCAGTATACTTACCGCTATAAAATATTCATAAATTTCCACAAATTTCTTTACGGCCAAAAAAATCGGACAGTGGTACCCCTTTGCAAATTTTCGAATATTAGGAAAAGTCAATAGCACACGTAATAGTGGTCCGATTGTGATGACTGATACCTTTATCAAAAGCTCTCGACATCAGTATACTTACCGCTATAAAATATTCATAAATTTCCACAACTTATTTTAAGGCCAAAAAATCGGACAGTGGTACCCCTTTGCAAATTTTCGAATAATAGGAAAAGTTCAATGGCACACGTAATAGTGGTCCGATTGTGATGACTGATGCCTTTATCAAAAGCTCTCGACATCAGTATACTTACCGCTATAAAATATTCATAAATTTCCACAACTTATTTTATGGCCAAAAAATCGGACAGTGGTACCCCTTTGCAAATTTTCGAATAATAGGAAAAGTCAATAGCACACGTAATAGTGGTCCGATTGTGATGACTGATACCTTTATCAAAAGCTCTCGACATCAGTATACTTACCGCTATAAAATATTCATAAATTTCCACAACTTATTTTATGGCCAAAAAATCGGACAGTGGTACCCCTTTGCAAATTTTCGAATATTAGGAAAAGTCAATAGCACACGTAATAGTGGTCCGATTGTGATGACTGATACCTTTATCAAAAGCTCTCGACATCAGTATACTTACTTCTATAAAATATTCATAAATTTCCACAACTTATTTTATGGCAAAAAAATCGGACACTGGTACCCCTTTGCAAATTTTCGAATATTAGGAAAAGTTCAATAGCACACGTAATAGTGGTCCGATTATGATGACTGATACCTTTATCAAAAGCTCTCGACATCAGTATACTTACCGCTATAAAATATTCATAAATTTCCACAAACTATTTTATGGCCAAAAAAATCGGACAGTGGTACCCCTTTGCAAATTTTCGAATATTAGGAAAAGTCAATAGCACACGTAATAGTGGTCCGATTGTGATGACTGATACCTTTATCAAAAGCTCTCGACATCAGTATACTTACTTCTATAAAATATTCATAAATTTCCACAAACTATTTTATGGCCAAAAAAATCGGACAGTGGTACCCCTTTGTAAATTTTCGAATATTAGGAAAAGTCAATAGCACACGTAATAGTGGTCCGATTGTGATGACTGATACCTTTATCAAAAGCTCTCGACATCAGTATACTTACCGCTATAAAATATTCATAAATTTCCACAAACTATTTTATGGTCAAAAAAATCGGACAGTGGTACCCCTTTGCAAATTTTCGAATATTAGGAAAAGTCAATAGCACACGTAATAGTGGTCCGATTGTGATGACTGATACCTTTATCAAAAGCTCTCGACATCAGTATACTTACTTCTATAAAATATTCATAAATTTCCACAACTTATTTTATGGCCAAAAAAATCGGACAGTGGTACCCCTTTGCAAATTTTCGAATATTAGGAAAAGTTCAATAGCACACGTAATAGTGGTCAGATTATGATGACTGATACCTTTATCAAAAGCTCTCGACATCAGTATACTTACCGCTATAAAATATTCATAAATTTTCACAAACTATTTTAAGGCCAAAAAAATCGGACAGTGGTACCCTTTTGCAAATGTTCGAATATTAGGAAAAGTTCAATAGCACACGTAATAGTGGTCCGATTATGATGACTGATACCTTTATCAAAAGCTCTCGACATCAGTATACTTACCGCTATAAAATATTCATAAATTTCCTTAAACTATTTTATGGCCAAAAAAATCGGACAGTGGTACCCCTTTGTAAATTTTCGAATATTAGGAAAAGTCAATAGCACACGTAATAGTGGTCCGATTGTGATGACTGATACCTTTATCAAAAGCTCTCGACATCAGTATACTTACCGCTATAAAATATTCATAAATTTCCACAAACTATTTTATTGCCAAAAAAATCGGACAGTGGTACCCCTTTGCAAATTTTCGAATAATAGGAAAAGTTCAATGGCACACGTAATAGTGGTCCGATTGTGATGACTGATGCCTTTATCAAAAGCTCTCGACATCAGTATACTTACCGCTATAAAATATTCATAAATTTCCACAAATTTCTTACGGCCAAAAAAATCGGACAGTGGTACCCCTTTGCAAATTTTCGAATATTAGGAAAAGTCAATAGCACACGTAATAGTGGTCCGATTGTGATGACTGATACCTTTATCAAAAGCTCTCGACATCAGTATACTTACCGCTATAAAATATCCATAAATTTCCACAACTTAGTTTAAGGCCAAAAAATCGGACAGTGGTACCCCTTTGCAAATTTTCGAATAATAGGAAAAGTTCAATGGCACACGTAATAGTGGTCCGATTGTGATGACTGATGCCTTTATCAAAAGCTCTCGACATCAGTATACTTACCGCTATAAAATATTCATAAATTTCCACAACTTATTTTATGGCCAAAAAATCGGACAGTGGTACCCCTTTGCAAATTTTCGAATAATAGGAAAAGTCAATAGCACACGTAATAGTGGTCCGATTGTGATGACTGATACCTTTATCAAAAGCTCTCGACATCAGTATACTTACCGCTATAAAATATTCATAAATTTCCACAACTTATTTTATGGCCAAAAAATCGGACAGTGGTACCCCTTTGCAAATTTTCGAATAATAGGAAAAGTCAATAGCACACGTAATAGTGGTCCGATTGTGATGACTGATACCTTTATCAAAAGCTCTCGACATCAGTATACTTACCGCTATAAAATATTCATAAATTTCCACAACTTATTTTATGGCCAAAAAATCGGACAGTGGTACCCCTTTGCAAATTTTCGAATAATAGGAAAAGTCAATAGCACACGTAATAGTGGTCCGATTGTGATGACTGATACCTTTATCAAAAGCTCTCGACATCATTATACTTACCGCTATAAAATATTCATAAATTTCCACAACTTATTTTAAGGCCAAAAAATCGGACAGTGGTACCCCTTTGCAAATTTTCGAATAGTAGGAAAAGTCAATAGCACACGTAATAGTGGTCCGATTGTGATGACTGATACCTTTATCAAAAGCTCTCGACATCAGTATACTTACCGCTATAAAATATTCATAAATTTTCACAAACTATTTTAAGGCCAAAAAAATCGGACAGTGGTACCCCTTTGCAAATTTTCGAATATTAGGAAAAGTCAATAGCACACGTAATAGTGGTCCGATTGTGATGACTGATACCTTTATCAAAAGCTCTCGACATCAGTATACTTACCGCTATAAAATATTCATAAATTTCCACAACTTATTTTAAGGCCAAAAAATCGGACAGTGGTACCCCTTTGCAAATTTTCGAATAATAGGAAAAGTCAATAGCACACGTAATAGTGGTCCGATTGTGATGACTGATACCTTTATCAAAAGCTCTCGACATCATTATACTTACCGCTATAAAATATTCATAAATTTCCACAACTTATTTTAAGGCCAAAAAATCGGACAGTGGTACCCCTTTGCAAATTTTCGAATAGTAGGAAAAGTCAATAGCACACGTAATAGTGGTCCGATTGTGATGACTGATACCTTTATCAAAAGCTCTCGACATCATTATACTTACCGCTATAAAATATTCATAAATTTCCACAACTTATTTTAAGGCCAAAAAATCGGACAGTGGTACCCCTTTGCAAATTTTCGAATAATAGGAAAAGTCAATAGCACACGTAATAGTGGTCCGATTGTGATGACTGATACCTTTATCAAAAGCTCTCGACATCATTATACTTACCGCTATAAAATATTCATAAATTTCCACAACTTATTTTAAGGCCAAAAAATCGGACAGTGGTACCCCTTTGCAAATTTTCGAATAGTAGGAAAAGTCAATAGCACACGTAATAGTGGTCCGATTGTGATGACTGATCCCTTTATCAAAAGCTCTCGACATCAGTATACTTACCGCTATAAAATATTCATAAATTTCCACAACTTATTTTAAGGCCAAAAAATCGGACAGTGGTACCCCTTTGCAAATTTTCGAATAGTAGGAAAAGTCAATAGCACACGTAATAGTGGTCCGATTGTGATGACTGATACCTTTATCAAAAGCTCTCGACATCAGTATATTTACAGCTATAAAATATTCATAAATTTCCACAACTTATTTTATGGCCAAAAAATCGGACAGTGGTACCCCTTTGTAAATTTTCGAATAATAGGAAAAGTTCAATGGCACACGTAATAGTGGTCCGATTGTGATGACTGATGCCTTTATCAAAAGCTCTCGACATCAGTATACTTACCGCTATAAAATATTCATAAATTTCCACAAACTATTTTAAGGCCAAAAAAATCGGACAGTGGTACCCCTTTGCAAATTTTCGAATATTAGGGAAAGTCAATAGCACACGTAATAGTGGTCCGATTGTGATGACTGATCCCTTTATCAAAAGCTCTCGACATCAGTATACTTACCGCTATAAAATATTCATAAATTTCCACAACTTATTTTATGGCCAAAAAATCGGACAGTGGTACCCCTTTGTAAATTTTCGAATAATAGGAAAAGTTCAATGGCACACGTAATAGTGGTCCGATTGTGATGACTGATGCCTTTATCAAAAGCTCTCGACATCAGTATACTTACCGCTATAAAATATTCATAAATTTCCACAAACTATTTTAAGGCCAAAAAAATCGGACAGTGGTACCCCTTTGCAAATTTTCGAATATTAGGAAAAGTCAATAGCACACGTAATAGTGGTCCGATTGTGATGACTGATACCTTTATCAAAAGCTCTCGACATCAGTATACTTACCGCTATAAAATATTCATAAATTTCCACAAATTTCTTTACGGCCAAAAAAATCGGACAGTGGTACCCCTTTGCAAATTTTCGAATATTAGGAAAAGTCAATAGCACACGTAATAGTGGTCCGATTGTGATGACTGATACCTTTATCAAAAGCTCTCGACATCAGTATACTTACCGCTATAAAATATTCATAAATTTCCACAACTTATTTTATGGCCAAAAAAATCGGACAGTGGTACCCCTTTGTAAATTTTCGAATAATAGGAAAAGTTCAATGGCACACGTAATAGTGGTCCGATTGTGATGACTGATGCCTTTATCAAAAGCTCTCGACATCAGTATACTTACCGCTATAAAATATTCATAAATTTCCACAACTTATTTTAAGGCCAAAAAATCGGACAGTGGTACCCCTTTGCAAATTTTCGAATAATAGGAAAAGTTCAATGGCACACGTAATAGTGGTCCGATTGTGATGACTGATGCCTTTATCAAAAGCTCTCGACATCAGTATACTTACCGCTATAAAATATTCATAAATTTCCACAACTTATTTTATGGCCAAAAAATCGGACAGTGGTACCCCTTTGCAAATTTTCGAATAATAGGAAAAGTCAATAGCACACGTAATAGTGGTCCGATTGTGATGACTGATACCTTTATCAAAAGCTCTCGACATCAGTATACTTACCGCTATAAAATATTCATAAATTTCCACAACTTATTTTATGGCCAAAAAATCGGACAGTGGTACCCCTTTGCAAATTTTCGAATAATAGGAAAAGTCAATAGCACACGTAATAGTGGTCCGATTGTGATGACTGATACCTTTATCAAAAGCTCTCGACATCATTATACTTACCGCTATAAAATATTCATAAATTTCCACAACTTATTTTAAGGCCAAAAAATCGGACAGTGGTACCCCTTTGCAAATTTTCGAATAGTAGGAAAAGTCAATAGCACACGTAATAGTGGTCCGATTGTGATGACTGATCCCTTTATCAAAAGCTCTCGACATCAGTATACTTACCGCTATAAAATATTCATAAATTTCCACAAACTATTTTAAGGCCAAAAAAATCGGACAGTGGTACCCCTTTGCAAATTTTCGAATATTAGGAAAAGTCAATAGCACACGTAATAGTGGTCCGATTGTGATGACTGATACCTTTATCAAAAGCTCTCGACATCAGTATACTTACCGCTATAAAATATTCATAAATTTCCACAAACTATTTTAAGGCCAAAAAAATCGGACAGTGGTACCCCTTTGCAAATTTTCGAATAGTAGGAAAAGTCAATAGCACACGTAATAGTGGTCCGATTGTGATGACTGATACCTTTACAAAAGCTCTCGACATCAGTATACTTACTTCTATAAAATATTCATAAATTTCCACAACATATTTTATGGCCAAAAAAATCGGACAGTGGTACCCCTTTGCAAATTTTCGAATATTAGGAAAAGTCAATAGCACACGTAATAGTGGTCCGATTGTGATGACTGATACCTTTATCAAAAGCTCTCGACATCAGTATACTTACTTCTATAAAATATTCATAAATTTCCACAACTTATTTTATGGCCAAAAAAATCGGACAGTGGTACCCCTTTGCAAATTTTCGAATATTAGGAAAAGTCAATAGCACACGTAATAGTGGTCCGATTGTGATGACTGATACCTTTATCAAAAGCTCTCGACATCAGTATACTTACCGCTATAAAAAATTCATGAATTTCCACAAACTATTTTAAGGCCCAAAAAATCGGACAGTGGTACCCCTTTGCAAATTTTCGAATATTAGGAAAAGTCAATAGCACACGTAATAGTGGTCCGATTGTGATGACTGATACTTTTATCAAAAGCTCTCGACATCAAAATACTTACCGCTATAAAATATTCATAAATTTCCACAAACTATTTTAAGATCAAAAAAATCGGACAGTGGTACCCCTTTGCAAATTCACGAATATTAGGAAAAGTCAATAGCACACGTAATAGTGGTCCGAATGTGATGACTGATACCTTTATCAAAAGCTCTTGACATCAGTATATTTACCGCTATAAAATATTCATAAATTTCTTTAAACTAGTTTCAGGCCAAAAAATCGGACAGTACCCCTTTGCAAATTCACGAATATTTGGAAAAGTCAATAGCACATGTTCGTTCTGATTATTGAAAACTCCAAGTATGGTTGACCTATTAATCTCCTCATATGCATGTCAAGTCGCACACAAACCTTGAAAATTATGATATCCACTAAATTCCAATAACATGTGCTAAATGCTTGTATTTGTCTAAAATAAAAGAAAAATAAAGGAAATACAAAACATAAATTTTCATATTTTTCACTCTTTCGATTGTTAGGTTTCCTTCGATATTTTTCTTTAATAATTATTGGTTTTATGTGATGCTAATAAGATTATAACGTTATTCTTTCACGTCTTTATTATTTGGTAAGTTATATACCTATTATTATATCGAGAAGTATAAAACGATAAGGTTTCTATTTATTTTCGAACGAATAATTTATTAAAATAATTGAATTTTTCCATCTAATACTAGTTCGGAAACAAACCGATATGGCATTATGTGCTGTGATCCCGGAGTAATATTTACATCTTCCTCGTTTGGACCTTCGATGATAACAGCAGGAACTAGATAAAATAAATTATAGATATAATAAAATTACGGATTATATATTTATACACAAATACTTTTAGTGTTCGCCTTAAAAAATACATGGCTCATTAAATTCGGCTTTACAACACGTTCGTTGTGATCATCCTTTTTTAGGATCGATGGAATTTCAGCAAATACCAGTTTATTAAATAAATCATCTATACTATTAGCATATTCTTGGCAGAATTTCAATTCGTTTTCATTTAAATGTTTCTCTTCTTCACTTCGATACTCCTCTTCCGCAAGAATATGCGAATGATATGTTTCGATTTTTTGCAAACGACATCTTAAATAGCTCGACACAATAAATTTTATACGTTCCAATTCCATACGATGTGTGATCACACGGAAATCATTTTTATCCAATTTATTTACATTTTCTTCGATGTGGTTTATTTGGTCCAAAATTAGATCAACCATATCGGTTTGATGGTGTAAAATTTCGGGTGCTGCGCGTTCATTTAACCAAGCATTTTCAAGATTTCGGAGAACAGTTTGAGCAGTAATTGGTTCTTCATCTTCATCATCAGTCAATTGCAATTCAATTTGTTCGTCTTCCATTTATTACAAGACACAAAAAATCATTTACATATATAAAATATAAATATACAAATATTTTGACGTTTCGATTTATAAAAAAATTAGTTCGGAGTAACATATGAATCGCACTCAATTTCGAACTCAAAAATTTTAGATTTCGGAATGCATAAAAAATAAAATAAACAAAACAAAATCATTTCTTTCATATCCTTTCGCATTGTCCTTAATTTTTTTATTTTTATAAATTAAAATATGTTTGATATAAATTAAAAAGATTATTTTCTACATACGTACAAGAAAATGTTTAACATACAACACAAAAGGGATCATCATTTTCCCGAGATAGCACAAAAGCTAGGATTTAAATTCCACAACAATACGGATGAAGGTTATAAAATTGATTGGCGATATGTTGGTAAAGTTATGAATGAAAAATTACCAAACATTTTAATATTTATTGTACTGTACTATTGTAGGATGTTTGGACTTGGATGAAATATTACAAGAAAATGATTGTGAACGAATTGAATATGGATTATCGCATATTTCAGATGCATCTCTAGGCATTATTTTAAAGAACAGTATCCTTGATCCGGCTGTATCGAAATATTTTATTTTAGCACAATATTCCATACAATATTTGCAATTTTGCCGAACATTTTTGGAAGAAACGATATATGGAATAAATAAACAATTATCAGATAATGAAAAGGAAATTACTAAATTGCAAAAATCGAACCGAAAAAAAAATACCGAAATATTAGGGTTACATAAAAAATTGGAAAGTTGCATTGGTGGAAACCGTGACATAGAAATGGTTTATCCATGTACTAAGTGTACTAAAAATTTTATAAGCACTGACATGCTTGCAGCACATATGACTCGAAAACATAATTCAATCGTCGAATCATCGTCGTCGGCTGAAAATTCTAAACAAGATACCCACATGATTAATATCATTAAACTAGAGCTGGAAATAAAACAGCTAAAGGAGAAATTAACTGCGAAGGATAACCCACCAACGACCGATCATAAAGATGTCAGTGTACAGAATGATGAAATGCAAAAACAATTCGTCTCTGTTGGCATCCAAACAAACTTTGACGAGCCCAAAGAAAAAAACGATTTTGAAGAAAACATGAAGTCAATTGTCCAAAACCAGCAAATTTATTTAGAAAATTTACACAAAGCAGAAATTCAAAGGTATGAAATTGCAATGTGCGATATGAGGCGACAACTGGCCGAAACTTTAAATGAATTAATAATGCTACACAGTAAAAATAATACCACAGATGATCAAGCCGGTAAATTTAGCGATCTGATGGAATCAAGATTAGTCGAGTTAAGAAGTTTATATTCGCAAAATCAGAACCATATAGCGGAGTCACTATCGACGCTGGACGAAAAATACTCTCGTAACTTTAAGAATCTCGAAAAAATTATAGAAAGTAAAAAAGTTCCTCCAGTTCAAGTCATCCAAACACCACCCAAAACGTTACGAGACCAAGCTGTCCTCACCGAAGCATTCTCATATCCAATCAAAACGTTAAATTCATTCGAAAGAGACAAGTCATTTGATAACCATAATATACAATCACTTCCACCGTCTAGTGACTCTTCGGAAAGTGATGTTGATGTGAAAATTGTAACACAGGTCCAACTAACTCCACCACCTTCCATTGTCAATCGTGACAAAGTAATTAAAACTATTCTAGCTCACGAAATTTCTAAACCGCAAGCACCACCAATCCCTGCCGCAGAAATAATTTTAAATAATAAATTAATAGAGTATGGAATTGATCCCGATTTAAAACGGCTTACGAGTTTTAAATTTTCCACGTCAATGGCAAAATTGGCCGAGCAACGAGAATTAAGTAAACGACGGTTTTCCAAATTTTTTATTACCCGCTCTAATATATTGCGCAGATTGGATAAAACGGTAAACGAACAATTTAAAATTGTAAAGCCTCTTGCTTTGATTGGTGTAAAGCCGGTACCTCAGCCGAGACGAGTACTACCCGACCGAACTAATATCATTGAACCAGCTCTACCGGCCATAGACGCCTTAGCTGAACCCATTCAAATGTATCACGATATAGATGAAGATAATTCAACGTCTGGTACATCAATCATAGAACAAATGCCTACGGTAGTTGGTGATTCGAGTAAGCCTATTTCTAAGAAACGCGTTATTTTTGATTTACAACAGGAAAATAATAGTCCCGAAGAATTTAAATTGAACGACAATGTTTCAGATTGGGAAATAAATAGTTTTAGTAGTGATGATAAATAAATTATTAAAGTAAATTATTAGAATTTTATTTACATATACAGAGAAAAGTTATCGCGATTTTGCTTGAAACTGTCCGTATTAACTTGTATTCCTAGTTTACGCAATAGTTCTATAATCGGACCAATTTGGGACAAATCAAAAAATGGATTGGCCACGTAACATGCATATATACTCGCATCGAGTTTTGAATGCATACGATATGTTGCACAGCCAGCGACCATTCCGGTGATAAAATTTGGAACTTCTAATGGTTTTATTCCAGCTAACTTTGCATTAACACCGCGAACGAAGAACTCACCATCATCAAATGGACCTTTATATGTAACCGATGTTTGAATAGCCACTCCAATCACCTTCTTTGCATTGCGTAAAAATTGTTGGATTAATTCAGTCGCCTCTCCCGCTTTATTCAAATCTTTTTCGTTAGATGCGCAAATTATAAGTTCGTCGTTGATGCGATACAAAACTATATCGGTATTGATAATTTTACACAACGGTTTACCGTCTCCAACTAAAGTATTTATTAGACTACTAATACCAATTCCTTCGACAATTAAAAGAGTTTCAACGCTTTCTGGAATCGAGCTCTCGTCACAATTTTTAGACCATTCGAGGTTTAACCTGTTCAACAAAAACAAATGATTGTTCATAAAATATAAATACAAATTTCAGTAATTTACCTTATAATAGATTCTTCTTGGTGTACATAATCTTCATAATTATCCCAAAATGCTCTAGTAGTTGGTTCGACAACTTCACCAAATGATACACTCATTTTATTTATTGACAATTTTTGTTATTTCACGACCGACATAAACATTAATTTAACCTCAAATAAAGAATGAGATACAAAAATTATCAAATGACAGACGTGATTTTAGTTCAACGGATGAATGCTGTAAACCCCATAGCTTAAAATAGTGCCTATTCGTAACTAGATGTCACCGATACAATAGGAACAGCATGTATCCTTTTCAGAGAAAAGCTATACAATTTAAAATAAAATTTCAGAATTATTCGCTTATTTTAATTGAGCATATCAAAATCATTACCAAAATCGTTCAATGACATATTCAATTCACTTAGAATCGATCTCTTTACATTGTTCGTTAAGATTAAATTTTTCACATTAGTTTTTACAATCGGAGTTGACGATAATGCTAATTCCGTTGAATCGGCCGAACCAATTGATTCTGCCGAAGGTAGTCCTAATGTTTTAGGAAAGCACAAATGTTTACCTTTAAAATAGATTTTTTTCGGTGTCCGATTTATTAAATTCGTTATCACTTGTGAAATGTTAAATTCATCCGTTGTTAGACTCATGTCGGCATCGCTTAAATTAAGCTGAGATAAATTTATTGGTGTTAGATTCAATATATTATCGAACTTATGTCGTTTTCGTATGAAATCGGTAATTTGTTTTTGTTCTGGGTCAACCGTTGGTTTTGATTTTTTCACCCGCTTAACTGCAGAAACTTTTGATTGCGCTATGGTTCCCATTTGCATTAAAATGTTAGTACGCAAAGTGGTTTTAAGTTTACGCTTTTTAGGTTTAATCTTACTTGCATTGTATGTCTCGACCAAATCAGGAAACAATTTTTCAATATAAACCTCAGGTTCGATGGTACTGTAAAGACTTTCTATTTGATTTGAATTATCTGTCTCAAGAAAATTGTCTATTTGCTGTTGTGGTATTAAATCAGCGAAAAATGGGCAATTTTTATCCCAAATCAGCTCAAAAGATTTAACGCCTTTTGGCGCACGCCTTTTTTTTATGTGGAGTGGTCGTAAACATTTAAAAACTTGATGTTCTGCTGTTGCATTCATAAATAGCCATCTAGTGAAGAGCGGGAATAAAGCTTTGAACGAATACAGTTCATTCCATTGTGTCTGCTGTGAGATAATTCTTACAAATCTGATTAATTTTGGTTGGTTCCATTTCACTGTTAAATTTTGAATTTCTGGTGGATTTTGAAAAAATTCTTTAAAAATATTTTCAGATGGAAATTCTAGATCAGACAAGGCTTTGCTTCGAATAGTAAGTTCCGCTTTAATTGAAAGTCTCTGTTCTCTGAAATGAATAACAAAACGTAAATAAATCGCATACCAGCAAATAAAACAAAAAACTTACTTCCAAAGTGTGCTATCACAACCTTGACTTGTTTTACAAATTGAACATCCATTTTTGGTGTGGTTTTGTAAACGGCCTAAGTGACCACAATTAACACAAATTTGTTTACTATCGACTTTCATTTCTAAATCGGTATAATATTCTTTAAGCGATCGCCACGATTTTACGCGCTCCAATATATCATCTTCTGAATATTGGTTAAAAAGTTTAATTATGGAATCTCGACCCACACCATCAACACCAGGACCATAATCACAACCGGCCAATAGCGCTACCACAATTATTTTGTTTCGTCCGATGCCTGTCGATTTCTGTATTTTATCCATATCATATTCGTCCACTGAACCACCTTGGGCCGCCGAATTACCTTGTTGCGATATCGAAAAATTTCTATAAACTATTTTCGCTCCATACGCAAAACAATCCGAGTCCTGGCTTAATATGCCGTCAACGAATCCACGCTTGTTTAAATACGCGCAATACGCTTCTGCTTCGCCCGGTCCTTTTACACATTCTAACCCCATTGCATTGATCAATTCTTCACATTTCTTTAACACGAAATTAAACCGCATCCGATTATTTTTTTTATTCGGAACTGGAACATTATCGTTTTGTGTTGGTGGCCGATTTTCCCGTGGTTTAGCACCTCGAAATTGATTCTCATTTCGAGCAGCCATTACCTTGTATTTCAAGGATGGGGCATCACCTTCTAGCACAAATACTGGTATTATATCATTTTGCAATAGAAATTTAATACGATAAAATAAATTTCTGTAAATATAAATACATAATAAAATAAAAATATATTATTTTTTCATTAAAATTACCTGAGATACAGACGTGGTTGAATATTATAATCGACTACATTTTGATTTTCGCAAACCCATCCAGCTAAATCGACAGCAATTAACTTACCTTCTAAATCACACAATGGTTTTCTTTCGGCATGCGAATTAAATATTGACCATAGGCCAGTTACACCCATTTTTATTCGTACTTTTTAATTTTGAAGTTTAAATTTACCTGGCACAATTGACAACAGTTGACATTTTAAACATTTCAAAAATGACATTTTAAAGTCTCCTTCAATGCTTTAGTGACATCTAGTGATGAACACCACATTTATTAAAATACACTTGCGTAAACTTTAAACGGATAGTTTTTGTTCCAAAAGTTAACCGTGTTTCATTTGGTTATGGAATTAGATTTGGAATTTATTTTGATTTTTTTTGGAATTAGATTTTCAAATAAATAAATCGAAAATAAAGTATTACATACACAGTTTAATTTTTTAGTCTACTGAACTATCGAAATTTTCTATTGAGCTCAGGAGTTCGGAAATTAATTCCAATGTTATGAAATAAACTTCATTTTCTTTTTTCTTAGTTGCATAAAAAATTCCTACTCTGCATTCTGCCACAAACTACTAAGTACATAGAAATTGTATGTCATGTTCGGTAATATATAGGCGGTGGTAATAGTTAAAACTTCTGTAGTTGGCAGACAACTACAAACTATAAATCGTTTGTATTCCAGACAAACGGTTAAACTCCATAATGGGATTAATATAAGCCTTATACAGTTTAAGGACTTCTGATAAAGTATTCTGTAACCACTTCTAATTAAAACAATTTAAATTTTTTTTTGTGAAAACTGTCAAGATTGGAATTCTTGAAAAAGAGTGGAAATTGCATGATGCTAACAAAAAAAAATTGATACAAGCATTAATATCATGACAATCAGATAAAATGCTTGTTTTTGTTTCATTGTTTACTGAGTTACAGCTTCAATTGGGCGACGTTTTAAATCAGCATTCTACCGACAAATGGTTGGTTTTAACGGAGCAAAGTCCGAATAATTCTTTTCAAACCATTGCTGAACTTGTACAGTGTTTTTTCCTGTTAAAAACATTGTTTTATCAATTCACGATACTCTTTTTTTCCATTTATTTCACAAAAGATACGTCACTTAAATCATTGTAACTAGTGTTTTGTTATGGTTCGATTGTCATGGAATTTTTGCACATATCATTTGAAGGTTGCTACGTTCTTAAAATTATAAAGATTTTTCATTAAAGAAGGCACCATCCATAATATAAATACACATAGTATTAACATGGTATGTTAGCCTATTGACGTGCTAGATGTCGCTACTGGTATCGTTTTAAAATAATTAAAATATTTTTATATGTATAATCGCCTAAATGTCATATATTTATACTAAATTTTGACATTTTCTATCGACCCGACATCTGGAACATCAATGGGTAAACTGTTTTTTTATGATGGTAGTACTATGTGTATTTATATTATACACCATTTCTGGGTTAGTCTCTTCCTCGTGACTTATTGAACGATCGTCTTTTTTGTATAGCTAATTAGAAATGTGGTAGCAATGTCTATAAAAAATATTGGTTAAAAAAATAACTATAAACTGAAAATTATTATTAAAAAATACAGTTCCATTAATTTCAAATAACATTTAATTATTCACATTACATATTTATTTGCGATTTTCATATCAATTCAATCATAATTATTATGATTAAACTAACCAATTTGTTCTTTATTTTATATTTACAAGTTTTTATTTTTATTTTTTTTTATTTGTAAATTTAAATGTATAACATAATAATAAATAAATTAATAATATAAATTTATCTCTTTTTACAATCTACCAAAGGGTCTTTCTAGATTGTTATTTTATAAATTAAGATTACGACGCGTTTAATAGTTAAATAATTTTATTATTTGTTTTAAGTCGAGTGAATTGAAATTTGCATGATTTTTATTTTTGGAGGGTATAAAATATTAATGAAAATTTACAAAATATGAACTATACAAATTGACGAAATATATTGATTGTATCATAACATTTAGAGACAATAATGTTTGAATAGAGTTTACATAGTTGATAATCCGACTGTATAATTTCAATTACGGTATAACATCAAAAAGCTTTTATAAACAGTAAATAAGATATCGAAAGCAAACCTTAAAATGGGTGAGTCAGGTGCGAGTTACTTGCCAACATAAACAAATGTACACTTAATAATGATGGGGAATGTTATATAAATTATTCTATAATTCACCGGTTAAATCATTCCTAATTGAAGAGAAGGTTTTTATCCAGTATACAATTGGGAGAAACCCTTCCGAAACTGTATTAAAAGCTACTAATATTTGTCGATATTCGATGTTTCCGAATTTTAATATAAAATTTGTTTAGGAATATTTTCCATAAAATGTCCATCACATTGTAATATTATATATAACAAAATAATATTTCATCTAGATATAATTCGAAGTAAAACAAACGATGTAACTAAAACCTAATACATGTATTGTAATATGGGAAGCTGTAGTACACGGCAATCATTACACAAAGCAAAAGGTGGTACTTTAGATGTACTTAAAAAAATGAAGAAGAAAATGTGGTATTATAGTGTCTATTGTAATCTGTATTATCGGCGACGATAAAAAAAGTCTGATGAAAACGAAAATAAACTTAAAAGTCTTAAGTTGGCGAAGAAGAAATACCAGTATTAAATAGACACCAGGAAGATGATCAGACTGAAACAGTGCGAAATGTGCAAGACGGTATGGTGTGCAAAACTATATTTTCTATATCGACGGTCTAAATTGAAATGAAATTTGGTTGCGTTTAAGCGGGGTTAAACTGGACATGATAATTCGTCTGTATTAAAGTAAAACATTATTAACCAAAATAGTTGGGTAATGTTGAAATAGAAGAAGGTTAAGATTATCAACATTAAAAAGTTACCGAACAAAAGTATTTGGCGGTTATCCATAATAAGCTATAGGTGTTTTTAAAGCTAAAATAATCATTGGTGGGAAGAGGACTATACCCAAGTGCTTTGTGGCCAAAACACGGGAATTCCATCATTGGTCCTGTACATTGTAAGAATTTTAAAAAAAAATAGACCGTTTTAAAAATAGGATCAGTAAAGCTGATTAAATAATATTGAACAACCAGAATCACTTGTACAGACTTACCGCAGAGTTCGATTTTCTATTGCAAGCAGTATCAAAGAAGATGGATGAATGGTTGGGACTAGAATTAATTGACCCTGCAAAAGCCACCAACATGCATTTTACCAATAGTTGTGGTATTAAAAGATGACCAAATAAGAATTTATAATGACAAACCACCAACTACGTACGAGTGATTGAAGAATTTCAAGTGCTTCCGAAATATTCCAAAACGAATATTCGTGGTATTTAGGGTAAAAAAAAGTAATTTGGGCCGATGAGTTAACATCAAGATTATCAAGTAACATTGTCCGAATGCATTCAACAAATGTTGCAAATAGAACCTAAATAGTAACGGTTGTCAGTTCAGTAGGGCTTGGAACTATTTTGATCCAAATTAATGACGAACAACCGAAAATATTATCGTAGGTAAGTAAAAGTTTAACTCAACCAGACCAACGTTACTGTCAAACAGAAAAAGAGGCACTGGCGTTATTTTGGGTGATGTAAAATTTAATTTTTTTGTATTTTGAAAGAAATTCGATCTAATTACCGATCATAATCCATAGGAAATAATTTTTGGAAGAAATTCTAGACTTTAGGATTGAACGATGGGTAATGAGACTACTGTATACTGTAATATACAGGATCTGTCAAATATAATTTTGCGAATCCTTTATCATGGTTATACACCATTACAAATGATCGGAGAAGTAGAACGTAAGAATCGATCACTGGAAAAACTGTCAACAATCAAAGGAAGATTAAAAGGGGGATGCAAATGGAAGCAGATGAAGAAATGATTTAAACGAATAAAGAAATGAAAGATAAGGGGAAATAATACACTAAAAACGTCCTGCAGCCAACCCAAATTCAACTAAAGTCGGAGATAGAGTTTTGACTCCTGAATTTGGTTCCGATGATTTTACTGTTGTGGAGTGAAAGGTTTCAGATGTGGTAGTTAAATCAACAGTTGACAAAACTTACTGTTTCGACGGTTCCTCATTTAAAACGGTTCCTGTCTCAGATGAGGAAAATTGAATTGATAACTTTTTCGAACCAGAAGAAATGAAACAAAAAAACCATCTAAATCGTACAATTGTTAAACGAAGGTGTTCCGCAAATTAGCATGTGTGGAATATTATTTTGTTTTGTTATTTTTAATTTTTATTATCATTGATGATGATAATTGAAAACCTTTAAATGTAGGGCTACACAAAGCAAATTAGAATTAGGAAATGTGATTTTAAAAAACGGCTATCCCTTTGTGTGCTTAACGTGCAAATAAAGAAATCATCAACGTTTTTTTGTTGTCTACAATATTAAAGACGTTTACCTCGTTTTAGTTTGGAATGGCCATATATAAACGCAATGGTTGAAATATTTTATTTCTGTAAAATGTGCGTAATTTTCTTTAATTTTTTCTTGTGTATGCATAAATAAGCAAATTGCCAAAAATGTTAAGGATATATGAAGAAGATAAAATTGTATTTTTGTTTGGCATATAGGTTGTGAGCTTTGACTCTTGAATCTAAAGATAATTAAAAGTTCGAAGATTAGTTTAAAAAAATTCAGAAAATATTATAAACAAGCAAAACGTCTCCTTAAAAACCCCAAACTATTACACTATTTACAAAAATTTCTTTTGCATTATTTCCTCTGCCTAGAGTTCAGAGCATTTTATAGATAGATGAGTCTCGTTTTTCGTAAAATGGCCAAGTGAACCAGCAATTGACTTAATTGTTTACCATTTTTTATCAAAACTACTTTCAACAGGATTGAGTTACTCCTTATTAATAATTCGGTCAGTAAATGTTTTGTTTCAATAAATTGTCTGGTTAAAAATCGGTAATGTATGGGTGGCCAAGTATAATCAACAGTAGTTTTTTCTTGGAGCAAGTTATGTGTTGCATTTGCAGGATAAAATTAAACAAAATCAACCAATTTTAACAGACTGTAAATATTTCAATCACAGTCCAAAATGTTTAAAATATGTTTAAAGTAAAGTATCAAAAATCAACCCTATTACAAATTTAGAAATCGTCCATGTGGACTAATTGTATATTAATTGGATTAAGAGTATAGTAATTAATTATGTTTGTAATGGCATTACAATAATTTCAAAGCGATAAAAAAAATAAAAACCCATAATATCATATTTAAATATTTGTAATTTCATAATTCAGTAATAAATAATAATGTATTTAATTCACTTACTGTTTTGTATTTTTTTTTTTTAATTTTAAATTTTTTTTTTTAAAAATATATATAAATATGCTTAACAGATATGTTTATTCCTGAATTTATTAATTATTTCCTTCAGTAAATATAGTGTTTGGGTGTGTATGTGTGTGTGTGTGTTCATCTCTTATTTATAATCTCAGAATAGTCTCTGTTTGTTTTTATTAAATATATTTTGTATTTTAAGTAGAAAAAAATAAATTCGATAGTAACTAATAAATTTATACAATAATAAAATTTTTAAATGAAAATAATAAAAATTAAATAATAAATAGATTTCTTTAACTGTTGCTGTTGTTGTTGTTGTTTTTATTGAAATTATTTTGGGCTAGCTTGTATTGGTATTCGTTTCATGTTTATAATGATCTGTATTTACAATAACTTGGACAACATAACCCGGTTGTATATGACCCTCTTCAATATACATTTTATCACCTAATAATTTACCACCATAGAACCAACGTTGACAACATGCATCAACATTCTCTTGTGCCTGTAACTTCTTTTTACATTGGCCAATTGTATCTTTAGAGTATACCGATAATTTTACATCTTGATACGTGGACGATAATCGTAATTTTAATACAACTTCGATGCCACCGTCAACGGGTTCTGAATATTCGGCCGGTGAATCACGACCATTGTCTTCTTTAACTATATTTATTGGATATGAAAGGCAATATATTGGTACTTTGTACTGTGTTCCAAGTTCATCGTAACATTCTGTTAAATATCTGCGAAATGAAATAGTAATTTTATTTTGATTAATTATCGATTTGGGCCGAAATAGTAAAATTTAAAGTGAATTAGAAACAATAAAATCTAAGATTTTAGTTGTAAATACCGACAAGCTGGAACTTGACAGGTTTACTACAGGATGTTTAGACATCTACAGTCACACTACTATTAAACTACCATACTACAAAAGCAATTGGGTCCATTATTAACATTCTAGCTGGAAGTTTTGAATTCATAGTCAGCATTCTGAAAATTTGTTGACTTAAGAAGAAACATCAAGCGCTTGCCTTCACAATGTCTTTTAATGAGTTCAAAGGTAATAACTTTTTGGATATACTCATAGCTAATTTTTTTACATCTTTTTGACAAAGTATTTACAGATTGGATGATTTTGTCAGAAATTAGTACACTTATGTGACTCAACATGTTAGAAACGGTGTCTGGCAATATTCTCGGAATTAAATCAAACTTCCCATTTGTTTCTGGGAGTCTTGTTTTTGAGATATTGACATTAATATTTTCACGTTTTCGAAATTGTAAAGTCACTAGAAACTAAGTTCTTTACGAACGGAAGATATGTATCACTTGGGGTCAGCGTGATATTTGGAAGTAAAACCTTCGCTATTCTGTTCATTTTACTCAAAATCTCAGCTGCAACTAAATTACGATGGAGGGCCATAACCATAAGATGCGTACCATTGCAAAGTCCTTTTAGGGATTTTAAATTCCGAATCAAAATTTTTTTTTAACATTCAATGAAAATCGTGGTAAAGAAAATTGTGGTGAAATCATTGGTACTATCACTATAACTTATTCCTCTGTACTATAGTAAATTTGAACTTGATTGTCATTAACATTATCTTGAGACTATGTAATTGTCTATCAGTACTTTACTTTCGAGAACTCCTGCAGCAATTGCCCCTTGCTTGCCATGTCAAGCAACTATCCGTTATGTTTTCTCTAACCATAACTTCACATATTTTGTCAACATACACATCTCATCGATGATAATGAGTTTTGCATCTCTCAGTTGTTGAGCATGTCGAGAATTGCGACACATTAATGATTTTGATGTGTCATGTATAGGTATAGACAGTTTAAAGCCGCTATGCACTGTCCGTCCACCTTTCAACAATAATTCTGCAATCCCAGTAGTCCAAAAGGTAACGCAATATGTCCTAGCGATCGAACAGCTGCCAAAACTTTCAAAGACATTTATGTTTTTCCTAATATACCAGGTCCATCGATGTAAAAATGCGATCCTTTTAATTGTCATCATTGACAGCTTTCATTATAAGATCATAAGATTTTATTTAAGATTAATCATGTTCAGTTGAAATTTTAAAAATTGCCCTTCAGCTGATACGCCGTTCAACTTGAAAAGAAACCATAAGGCACAAGAAGTTCTGTTTTGTAAAAAAATAAATTTCAAAACGTGTAATGAATAATTGAATGCCTCATTTTCATCATTAAAGAGAAGAAACAATACCGATTTGCACCTTCATCCATTTCATTCCGCTTAAAATATCCCTAGAACATGATAGTAGCCCTCTAGATGCGTGCAGTTTGTGAAAATCAAGGCTCACATTTGGAACCACTGATATAATATGAATATATATGAATCTTAATATGAATCTTAAAATGATATTACCAAAATTTTCTAATTTGCGCGCTTTCGCATTTAACCGGATAATCTGAAAGTTTTCTCCTTATTCATGGCGTATCGGAAGCAAATAATTTTCAGAATAATTTGAATGTAATTAACTTATTATGTGAAGGGAATTTACTGTTTCTAAATGTAAATCATTGTAAAATGTTGCCCTACAATGTTCTTGAAAATTGAATTTGGATCCTGTTTGTGTTCTCCTTTTTATGAAAAGGAGATATGAGTACGATTGAGTCGGTACAAAATAAATGTCTCATTTTCTACGCCTGGAAAAAACTTCAACTCAGCAGTTGCAAGACATTATGGGAAAATGTTCCAGCTACTTTTATTTCGGAATTATTTAATGGAGAAATTATTTATTTCTTTTATTTCTTAGGTTTTACACTTTCACAAAGAATTTAGGAGCATGGAGCGTCTACTCGACTGGATCATCTTCTATGGCTTTTTTTCTAGCCATGATTTACCAAGTTCTTTCGCTTCTGTTAATAAAGTTTTTTTCCAGGTCTCTTCCGACTTTTTTTTCCCTTAATGGTTCCAGTAAAATTATATCCTTGTTCATCACTAAGTAGGTAATTTCTTTAGTGTATGGAAACCAACTAGTGATATGAACCAACTAGTGAAAAAATAATAAACTTGAACACTTTTTAATATAAAAAAAATGACTGACAATTAACCGATTAGTTCTGTCAAAATTAGGAGAAAATTTACGTCATGGTTAGTTTAATAAAAACTGAGAAGTTTACAACATAATTCGAAAACTTTTCAAATTTTGAAAATTTCCAAAATTAAAAATTAACAGGAGTTTGATTCAATAAAGAAACAATGCAGATCAACTGTCTCAATTAATGTAGGTACACTGAAAAGAACCAACAATTGGGAGATATGGGTTCATGACCTGTTTTGCTTATTAGGACTTACCAAGTATTTCACTTAAGGCTCACTAGTCCTACACTTTTGAAAACTGGATTATAGTAGTCATTTTTACAATTTAAGCCCACTATGGCCATTTAGATTTAGATTTTAATATTTAAAGATTTTTAGTGGTTTAATCAACATTCCACATAACGTTTTAAGGTTTAAGATGAAATGATAGTTCATAGTTAACCTAGTAAACAATTTCTGGACCTATTTGCACTTTTTCATTGATTGTACTACAAACTAACACACCATAACTAATCTGGTACTATATATCTGTCTCATTAAAAAAAAAAACTTACCCATTAGGAACTGATATATTTGCACCATCTAAAATAGCCTGAGCCAATTGAAAATCAAGTGTTTCAGCTGCTATTGTTGCTGCTCGCAGCGCATCCCAAATCTCCCGTCGTCCATCAAATGCCGGTGCAGTATCCCAAAATTCATCTCGTTTACTTCGTAATTGTCCTTCTGTTAGTGGAACATCGGACTTCCATCGTATTGTTTCATGGCACAATGGATGATTTTTTCGTGGTAGTCCACCAGCACCAGGACCTGAAAAAAACATGTATTTGATTATCACGGAGGTGTAATAAAATTAATGGTGATATAGTAAAACTATATTATGTTGTTTCGTTTGCAATTTAAAGTTCCAAAAATCATTATGTATATATAAATAAGTTTTAGTTTATAAAAACAAAAAATCATGTAACGAGCACGCAATCAGATAACACAAAACAGATATATGCGGTTAACATACAAAATATTTCTAGAACACATAGACATCCATTATAAAATTCTAGACTATGGAGACTTGCCGCCTGCCATCAAATCATCATCATCACATCATATTATATCTGTATGACTGAATCAAAATATATTTCTGAATTTTCATGAATCAGTAGCATTTCGTAAATGTGAAAAAAAAAGAAAATCTTGACTCACCGAGGTGATTGACAAAATGTGGCTAAAAATATTCACACTGAAATATGGCACATCAAACATAGGTATATAAAGTGGCGGGGGTGTGGTGAAACAAAACTATCTAAGACACGACGATGAATTTGATAAAATCGAAATTGTTATTTTGCACGTAGTCGAGAATCACTACATAACAACAGGTGTTTCATTTAGTTTGTAATAGCAAACTGTTGTTCTACTTAATAAAGACGTACAATTTTAATAGATTATAAGATACCAATAACCAATAATACAATCGAACTTCGAAATTAATCGAATTTTATTGAAAACCAAACCAAATGATTTTTGTACACGATTAATGTACGCACAGACACACACATACACAATTTGTTCTGATACAAATTGATTTGAAGGTTTTTTGCGCTTTTTGACACACAATCAAACGGAACTTGTCACATTGGTTGACTATTATTTTTATTCTTAAACGAGAAACACAACAATCACAAACACAAGTACAATCGGGAAATTGGTTAATCTATATAGAAGTTTTTACAGTAAAGTTACGCTTTGCATTCAAGTTCATACATTCACTCGGTTTCGTTGAGAAGTTGTTGATTGTTTCAATGTTTGATTGATTATAGTGTTAGAACCACAAGCATTAAGAAAGACTTCAGTCAAGAGATTACCATGCCTCACCGAAAATGCTTTTACACATAACATAAAGATGATTTGAAAACGTTTGATTAGTAACACAGAAATCGCTTCAGTTACAGACACCCACCCAAGTATAGCCGATAGCTGAGTAGTAACACAATGTCAACACCTCCTTCCTGTAAAAAAACATGTCATTGAAATGAACTCGCAATGGAAAAGCTAAGTTGGAAGACCAGTAACCTGGAAAAGAACTGCGTTAACAGAAGCTCAAGAACTTGGCAAATCATGGGTGGAAAAAAATAAGATGGTGCAGCCTAGTAGACGCCCATGTCTGTCAGCGAGTACATCATTCCTAAACGATTGGAGCCGGACTATTCATGTGGTAAGGGCCAGCAAAAATTATCGTTAGCAAAAGGACAATAAGATGCACGTCCCCAGCTTTGAAATCGAGTAATGAAAAATCTTTTTTCACAGTTTCCAACCACAGCTACAACCACTGCGACAATTCTAAACAGCAACGACGGAATGAAAGATATTTTAATGGTCACTTGAACATTAACATACAAGTACGACATCCTGATGTCAAATTGACCATTGAACGAATTTAATTTGTATTATCAAAGAATACGGCAAGAACTCATTGGGCGCTTTCAGGCCCACCAACTGTTGGCACATGTTGAGTAAAATCAAAATGTTGAGTACTGAATGCACCCGATATGTTTGATATAACTGTTCAGCTAAATGTCATTTATTCCATCGATCGGTGTTTGTGATACATTACGTAGCCTATATTTATATAGTGATAAAAAATAGGGCACTTTACGTTGGGAATATGCATAATCAAATATGATACCGATAGATAGCGGTATCTATGATGGCGGACCTGAATGCACCGAATTACAGTTTAAACTTTGATGCCAGTATGGCCCTTAGTATATAGAGAAGCGCCAAAACGGTATAAATTGGACAAAACTACAAAAAGAACTAGGAGTAAACGATTCGGGATCATTATTGTATTCGACCATTGACAGAAACATTTTTTGGGTTAGGGAATGTTCAAAATGCGTTAAGCACGATGAAAATACAAACCGCAATATGCAATGTTGTGCATAGTTGACCGACCCTCTGAGAAATGCATAATTACCATGCAGAGACTAAAACGAAAACGATCTTTTGGAATTGTAAGGCACACAATTTATAGCTCTGTAAAGAGTGATTAAAAGACAGATCAATAAAAGAAATTTTATAGATCCGTCTTTTCGACTTTAACTAAAAGTGGACTTGTTATGTCTTTTTGCTATTTGAAACATTGTACGAGTAAGTACAAATATTAGCAAATTTAACCAATTTCAGCTCCTGAGTCTCTTTATGCCTTAACGATAACAAAGCTCCCGAAAGACACACATAGGTCAAATATCTTAATTTTGGCAAACCTTTATCATACAATAATTGTTATATAAGTTGCAAAAAACTACAACCGATGACGATTAAATTGGGTATAACAGGTGCTAAACATTATATTAGCTGCCTAGTGAAATTATTTGAAGCGACACTAGATTAAATACCAGGGCACACGAGAAAATTTACGACGGCAACAAAAATGGGCACGCTTGATTGATCAAATTTCATAATGCTTTCTTCATGGTATAAATACACATAGAACAACCACGGTATGTTATCCATTAACGTGTTAGATGTCGCTACTCGTATCGTTTTAAAATAATCAATATATTTCCATATGTATAATCGCCTAAATGTCATATATTTATCCTAAATTTTTAATATCTAGACCATCCGAATAATGTTCATACTAGAAATGATTCAGAATATCACGATTTTTTTACCAATTGTTCATAGCACTTAGGATAATATTTTATCTTTCATAAGAATGTTCTAGAACAACAAACACACAACGCTACTAAAAGGTAAAGGAAGGATTAGGTGGGAATTAGAGAATAAAGGAATAAAGGTATTCAGTCTTCTAGTTGTTTAATTTTGATACTAAGCTTGAATCTCCGTGCAGTTAAATGAGTTTTCGGTGCTCCAGCCCAAATATGAGAATTATACTCCAACCTGGGTCTTATGTAGGTCTTATATATTGTCAGTATTTCAGATGGATTAAAGTAAAACTTACATCGTCGTAGTAATCTATTTGGCTGCACCAATCGCTGCTTTGTTTATTTGTTCAGCCTGAGTTATTCTTTTTGATATAGTTAAACCGAGAATCTCAAATGTGTCAGACATAGCCAAGCTGGATTCAATCAGAGAAGACGGTGAATAACCATCAGTTCGACCAGAAAAAACACAGGATTGAAATTTGTTGGGATTAAATTCAACTTTGTTGGCTTCACCCCATTTAAGAATGGAATTGAGATTTCGCGTAAGGCGATCATTCATAGCCTTTCTTTCTGCGAGAACATCGTTTCGCGATGAAGAAGAAGGTATGCTGTAAGAGGTGAAAGTGAGCTGTCATCAGCATAGGAGTATATTGGATTGAGAGTTGCTGATAGAAGATCATTAATGAAAATTAGAAAAAGGGTTGGTAAAAGAACGGATCCCTGAGGAACACAGCGTTTATAAAATGTTGATCGGAAGTCACACCATCCACCACCACTTGGGTTTTGCGACAAAGAAGAAAATTCTCAATCCATAAAATTAACGAACCGTGAAGGCCAACTGCCCTCAATTTACACAGCAAACCCTTGTGCCACACGCGCTCAAATGCTTTTGAGATATCGAGTGCAATGACTTGAGATTCACCAGATTGATGAATGCTTCTGTTCCATTGTTCAGTAACAACATTAATTAAATCACCTGCTGAACGCCCTCTGCGAAAACCATACTGACGATCAGAAATTAGATGATTAGCTTCCAAATATTTCATCAGCTGGAAGTTGATTATGGTCTCAAGTACTTTAGAAAGCACCGAGACGATAGCGATTGGGCGATAATTTGAAGGGTTCGATTTACTACCCTTTTTTGGCACAGGATGTATGTTAGCAGTTTTCCAGATGGAAGGGAAAATGCCAGAAGACATAGATCGGTGAAACCGATGAATTTGATTTCCAGATTGTATCTGTGCACAGGCTGTCTTAAATTACGCGCGAGCCTTAAAAAATTAGGCTTAAATCCAAGTTCCTTTGAACAATGGACATGCATGTATTTTTGAATCACTCATAAGGTTCCCACATTACGCCTATGAGACAAAGAAACATTTAATCCGAAATCATTCGAGATGCTCGGTTTTAGACCAGAACAAATTTGTTGAGACTGCAGAAACGAGGTTCTATTCCGCGATGAAGAAGAAGGTAAACAGTAAGAGGTGAAAAGTGAGATGTCATCAACATAGGAGTATATTGGAATGAAAATTGATGATGAAAATTAGAAAAAGGGTCGGAGAAAGGTTAATGACTTCCGATTCACCAAATTGAAGAATGCACCTGTTCCATTGTACAATGAAAACATTAATTAAGTCATTTGCTGAACGCCCTCCGCAAAAACTATACTGACGATCGTAAATTAGATGGTTATTTTCCAAATAAGTATTTTATCAGCTGGAAATTGGTTATGGTCTAAAGTACTTTGGAAAGCACCGAGACAATAGCGATTGAACGATAATTCGAACGGTTCGATTTGCTGACTTTTTTTGACACAGGATGCACATTAGCTGTTTTTCAGATGGAGGGGAAATTGCCAGAAGGCAAAGATAGGTGAAACAAACATAATAGTTGCTTTGACAAGAATTTACAACAATATTTGAGCACAATTGGAGGAATACCATCATTCGGACCGGCTGACTTGTTTGTGTTAATATTTGCAAGGACTTTAGCAACAACTGTATGCCTGAATACACTTATCTTCTCAACACCTTACTGGCCTACAGATAGAAAGAAAATACCTGATCTTATAGACTTATATGTAATAAGAGAAATCGCCCGCATTAATGCTAAAGTAGACGATTGCTATGATCTATCATCTGATCATTCTTTAATTATATTCACACTGAGTCGGAGCCTTGAAAATTGACCCACTCATGCGTCTAACAAACCAATATATATAAAATTTCAAAGAAACAAAACTGCCAACTGGGCATTCCACTTTTGATAACAAAAGAAATTGAAATGGACCAGAAAGTTTAACGCAAATAATGGAAACAGCTGCAAAAAAGATATTATTAGTTCTGAAAGAGTCAATAGGCTTACACTTAATACTCAGCAGTTAATTCAAGAAAAGTAGAAAATACGCCGACTATGAAGCACCCAAATTCGCCACTACTCAAATGGAAATTAAATAAAGCTCTTATAGCTCTGCTTTTTGAGAAAGCAGATCAAGGAATTACAAATTACTCTGAGTAAACTCAACAAAAAAATTAAAAAAGCTAGATCTATCGAACCCAACAATCAGACATCCATTGGACCAGAAGTGACATTGTAAAGGCTAATGCTTCCTCTAACCACATAAAAAAGTATTCACTTTAATGAAATTTTAAAACTATTAAAGTTTTCAAGCCCCAAGAAAGCTCCAGGGCTTGATTTTATTAACGGAAAAGCGGTCCAAAAATTACCAGATAAATACATATAATTCATAACATATTCATTTACTACGAATGAAATAAAAAGTTTGCTTAAAAAAATGATCATGCAATCCTCGAAAATTACTTGTTCGAAAGAAAATTCGAGGTTAAACAAAATGAAGCCATTACCGAACAAAATCTTGTTCTTAAAGGCCAGTGCTTTACTTGCTGTACACAGCTGATCTACCAAGATAGACTGAAAAGATAGTCACATCAACATTTGCCGATGACCCTGCTATACGAAAATCAGCAAACTGCATCAATCGAGTTATAAGAACACATATACAAAGTTGAGGACTGGCAAAAAAAGTTGCGCATAAAAACGGATGAAATTAAACAATGTCACAATGTCATCAACAAACAAAATTCCAAAAATTTGGGTCTTCATCTTGACAAAAATTTAATTTGCAGAAAGCATATTGAATCAAATAAAAATAAATTTTTTTTAAATGTACCAGCTGACTGGAGGAATACCAAAGTTGCAAAGTTCTACTATACAAGGCGATTCAAAGCCCCATTACGACATAGTGATTTCAGCTATGAACGTAATCAAAAATACTAAGCAGCATTACAAATTCTCTACAGATCCACTAGATCTAATGCACATATACATCATTTAACCACATGGCGAGCTTACCCTTTTTATAAGGGGAAAATATAAGACTAATCATCGCCCAGTACAGGCTTAACCTTTAGCCACACAACTTCGGTTTGGCTAACAACGGCGCCAAATTTCCTCTATTCAAATTGAAAGAAATCAACCCAACTTACACGAAATATAAGATTGTTTTTATTGTTGAACTGAATTTACATTTCAAATTTCTATTTACGCCTGACCTAAAATCAAAATTTTCGTAATATTTGTACAGAGATT
Source organism: Tipula confusa (assembly GCA_963556175.1). Lineage (NCBI taxonomy): Eukaryota > Metazoa > Arthropoda > Insecta > Diptera > Tipulidae > Tipula > Tipula confusa. Next base: position 186,889,596 of record OY744476.1, on the reverse strand, counting down.
TGTTTGCATTTATTTTTAACAGCAAACAAATTTATGCGACACAACTAAGCACTGATAAGATGTATACAAGTGAAGTGTACACACTTAATGAATTATCGTGGATTTGTTGTTGTTTAAGATAAAATATATAGTATAACATTAAAACCATAATGAACGAGATATTTAAAAAACTAAAATTTATACTATGCCAAAACCAACCCACAATTGACAATGTTTTCCAATTTAAGGATGGATAATTCATTTTAAAGAAAAACAAAAACAAAACGATTTAGAAAAATAAAATGAAAATAAACCACTGATGGGACGTAACATTTCTAAAATTGAATCGAGCTTTCATTGTGATCAAACGTTTATAAATTGTTTCCTGAATTTTCAATTAATTTTCAATTTTACATAATATTATATATACATTAAATATTAATAAATTTCTAATTCAGATACATAATTATTAATGAGTATAGTCGTTATCATGTAAATATTTGTGTTAATTGTGTTGTTTTGTTGTGGACAGTTTGTCATTTATATACTTTTTTGTGTTGTGTTTATGTTTTGCTAAAATCTAAAATGGAGTGTGTTAAGTGTACCTCGATTGTTACGATCGATAACATTACGTGTTCCGGTTTTTGTAACGGCACTTTTCACTACAGTTGTGCCAATATTGATCGCATTTCATACAGAGCCAGTGTGAAATGTCCAAACATGTTGTGGTTTTGTAATGCGTGCCGTGAACTTTTATTAAATAAATCATTTCATAAACTATTTTCTAATGGCAAGTCTAGTGATTACTTTTGTTTTCAACCAGTGCTTGATAAAATCAACGATGAGTTAATTTATAATAGAAAGCTAATGGAAAATCTAATGGTTAAGTTATCTGCTACAGATAATAAAGCTGTGGATTCAGCTATTATGCCCACTGCTGTTTTATTGCCAGCTGATGAAATAACTTCATGCACTGGATTAAAGCGTTCGTCATATGCTGCTGTAGCTGCATCTCCTTTACCTGTGGATACTTTACGGGCATCCAGTATTTCTAGTGAAGTTTCATCAAAAAAGGTGAATTGTAATAGTAAAACAGCCCTCTTGGAAACTTTGCCTTCAACTGCTCGTATTATCAGTGCTTTATCATCTGACAATGAGGATACTGATGCTAATAATGATGTGCCTACTAATTCTGTAAGGTCCTCCAAAATTGGCGAAACTAGTTCATCAAAAATACCTTACAATCGTGACGAAAATATGCTCAAGTACCGTAAATCTTTTTGTGGAACTAACAGTATACCTACTTGTCTAGGTATTAAAACTATTGAACCAAAGTTTTGGATTCATCTATCCAGGTTTGAGCCTGATACCTTGGAGAAGGATGTCTTATTAATGGCGAATACTTGTTTGGGTTCCGAGAACTGCAAAATTGGCAAACTCATCCCTAAAAATTGTGAACTACAAAATTTAGAATATATTTGTTTTAAATTGGGTGTTAATGCTGAATTTCGGGAAAAAGCACTTAATCCTAATACCTGGCCAACTGGTATGTTCATTCGACCGTTTGATTTAAATTTTCGGACATCAGGACCCTCACGAGCCAAAATTCGGAAACCTATTCAAAATTTCAACCCTGCAATAGTTTAAGGAGTGATAGTTTAAATAGTAAAACCCTTCCAAATGACAACTTGCAGGTATTTGATAATTTTTCATTAAAATGTGGTCATTTAAATGTTCGTAGTTTGGTGAAACATTTCGACGAAATTAATATTATGTTACATGTTCGGCAATTTGATGTTTTTGCTTTGTCTGAGACTTGGCTAAGTAATAAAATTACAAACAAGTCTCTTTCCATAAATAATTACAAGTTGTTACGTTGTGATCGTCTTTCTAGATCAGGTGGTGGTGTTGGTTTATATTTTCGGTCTCATTTAAAAATTAAATTAGTATCTTCTGGTTCCTTTGGTAAAATTGAATTTTTGGCTTCTGAGTATATAGGTTATTTTGGTAAAATTCTTTTGTTGGTAATTTATAACCCACCCCCTATAGCAAGTGATGATATCACGAATATAAATGCTATTTTTGAAGATTTTTTGCCGCGGTATGTTAAAATGATTTGCTTTGGTGATTTTAATTATAATATGGTAGTCAATAATCCTCTAACTATTTGTTTAAATATAAATAATTTATACTTTTTACCATTTAAACCTACAAGGATTAACAGTATTCTAGATTTAATTATTGTGTTTGATCTGGATAAACATAATATTATATCTTATGAACAATGCGCTGTTCCTTGTATTTCGGATCATAACTTGATTTTTGCTAACTATAAGTTATGTCATACTAGGGCTAAAATATCTTATAAAGTTGTTCCAAATTATAAAGAAATTGATAATGAATTTTTTACAAATAGTTATTTTTCGCTTGATTGGAAAAATTTTTGGTTTTATCCAAATGTAAATGACATAGTTGAATATTTTAATTCAAATCTTTTACATTTAGGTTCTATTTGTGTTCCTCGCAAGATAAGTATTAATAAATGCTCTACTGCTCCTTGGCTAAACACTTATATTTTGTTTATAATGAAACGCAGAGATCTAGCTTTCAAAAAATATAAAAAATCCGGTTTAGAACTTGACTTTAAATTTTTCAAATATTTTAGAAATAAAACAAATAAATTGATTAATCAAGCTAAACAAAACTTTTATTTTGGAAATTCTGCATTTAATTCTAAAAAGATATGGTACAATTTAAAAAAGCTTGGAATTTCATGCACAGCTAGTGATGCGATCATTGAATTTTCCCCTGACGATGTATTAACGTCTATCAGCAAATTTTGCAACTCTTTAGGAGTTTTACCATTACCTAATATTGGTTTTGATAATCTGAACAAAATTGATGATTTTAGTTTTGATTGTGTAGATGAGTTTGCAGTGTTGAAGGCTATTCAAGCAGTTAAATCGGATATGATAGCATATGATGAGGTTGATTTCAAAGTTTTAAAATTATTTATCCACCTATTTCTTCCACACGTTACTTTTATCATCAATCAGTGTTTGACAAAATCAGTTTTTCCAAATTTATGGAAAGTTGCATCTATTATTCCTTTACCAAAAAAAGAAAAAATTTCTAGCGTTAGTGATATTCGTCCTATTAGTATTTTACCTGCCCTTTCTAAAGTTATGGAGAGAATTATGCAAAAGCAAATTTATGAACATCTTCAAAAGTTTGACTTTTTATGTAAGTTTCAATCAGGATTCAAATCTGGTCATAGTACCACCTCAGCATTGCTACATATTATTGATGATTTATCTGCTATGTTAGATAAAAAAAATTCGTTTGCTTTATTAGTTCTCTTGGATTTTTCGAAAGCTTTTGATAGTGTAAATCATACCCAGTTACTTCAGAAACTTTTTTTGTACTATAAATTTTCAAATTCGTCGATAAGCTTATTGCACTCTTATTTGAGCAACCGAAAGCAGTTCGTGCAGTGTAGTGATAAACGGTCAACTATTAGTGACGTTGCTGCCGGAGTTCCGCAGGGTTCTATTCTTGGTCCCTTGCTTTTTTCTATTTATATAAATGATCTTTCATGGCACATTCACGATTGCCGGTTTCATTTTTATGCTGATGACTTGCAGCTTTATGTTAGTGGTAACATTTCTAATTTGAACGAGGTTGTGCAGTGTCTTAACTGTGACCTCAAATGCGTTTCTTTATGGGCTAAAAATAATTCTCTTGTCCTTAATCCAAGTAAGAGTAAAGCTTTATTACTCTCCAGAAACAAATCAGTTAACTTTACACCGTCACTTTTGTTAGACAATGATCTCATCACTTTTGTTCCAAAAGTTAATAATTTGGGACTTATTTTGAATTCAAAACTGTCTTGGGTAGATCATGTAGAGTCGGTATGCCAACGAGTAAACTATAGTTTGTATAAGCTTAGGTTGGTAAAAAAATTTTGTCCAACAAGTTTACGCATTTATTTAATAAAAACTATGGTTTTACCTATTTTCACTTATTGTGACGTAATTTTTAATAACTGTGACAGTTCTTCGAAACGCTTACTTGAGGTTACTTTTAACAATTGTACTCGGTATGTACATAATCTTAGAAAGTTTGATCACATATCCGTATTTAAGGATTCTATTCTTGGTTGTGGTTTATTTGAGCTTTTTTATTGTAGAATTGCTATTTTTATTTTTCGAGTAATTAATTCGAAATTACCTTTGTATTTGTATAAAAAATTTAATTTTTCAAAATCTCAGCGTACCAGAAATATCAATTTGCCGTGCAACAGAACTGCTATTTATAATGACTCATGTTTGGTGAATGCAATTGTTATTTGGAATAGTTTGCCAACTGAACTTAAAAATTTAAGTTCTGTAAATATCTTTAAAAATAAATTGTATAATATGATTGGGAGAGTGTAAATTTTTGTGTATATTATTTGTAATTTATTGTATATATTTTATTGTGCATATTTTATTTGGTTTTCCAATTTTGTTTTTTTTTTTGATTATTTATGTTAGGTTATGTTTTCTTTATGTAATTATGTGTATATGCATGTTGTACAAAAACTTAGGTTTAAACTTCATTATAATAAATAAATAAATAAAATAAATAACATGAAAATGATAATTTTATCACTATCATTATTGTGCTGAATATAGATTTATAGTATACTACGAATATGTATGTCTAAAGTATATGTATCTAGAAGTTGTTGACCTTTCTATTTATATGTGAGCTTGTTTATTTTTATAAATTGGAAGAACAACACAAACTTTAAATGATTAAAACTATCATAAAAATATAAAAATTCAAAATTAATTAACTTGGTGGTAGTAAATTCACTTATTGTATTCAACGGATACTCATTACATATTCAATAATTTATAGTGTAGAAATATCATTTAATCTAGTAGGAAACGAACAGAATGTGGTGGACTAGTGTGCCAAGCTATTTTCTCCATATTCACATTTGCGTAATTGAAGGGAACTACCAAATTAGAGATGGTACCCAAAAATATCTAAATTTGATGGGTTATGTTGCCAGACGTAATCCTCTAACCATAACGATTTTTCGAAATACCCCAAATAAAAAATTTGAATTGGGGTACGCCAAAATACCCCAAAATGATTAAAAATTAAAAATTAAATAAATTTGCTATTATTAAAATTTACTAATTGACCTAAAATATTAAATATATAATACTACTATACAAATATAATTATTTAGCTATTAAAAATAATCAGCCAATTGAATGTGCAAGAGATTGTTGACCAATTTTTCGATAAGTAGTGCAACTTATTATTTTTTGTTAAAATAATAAGTTGCACTACTTATCAGTTCCAGCACTTATCAAGACACGACATTGAAACAATTTGGATAGATTTTTTAAATATAAATATTTGTTCTAACTTGGATGTTAATGCAATGAAAACATTCATTACAAATTCATCTTTTTTAAACAATCCTGGCTCTATGTTCCAGACGAATAAATTAAAAAAAAAAATAGAATAAAAATGCATCGATGCAAGAAACTAGAAATTTGCCTGGTTTCTATCTTTTATAATTCACTAAAACAATGTGTCCATACGAAATGTACAACTTAGTTTGGACCAAGAAATTTTTATAGTTTGGTCGCTGTAGTCTGAAGAGACGACCGAATTTTTTAAATTTGGAATACAAATATAGATTCACTGATTCTCATCTAATTTTTCAATGCTTACGTTTTGAAAGGGTACCGGTCGAAACTGGATATTTTACAACTGGATTTGACGAAACAGGATAATTCAAAACTGGATATTTTAAAACGAGATAAGGTACAAAACGAGATATGGTACAAAACTGGATATTTCAAAACAGGACATGTGATTTAAACTTAAAATGATTTTTTAGGAAAGTTATGGAATATGGCCAATTAGGGAGGAACTCGATGAGTTCTTAACCGATTATGATGAAATTCGATATGTAGGATGAAAATGGAATTTTAAAATGACTTTTTCGGAAAGTTCTGGAATATGGCCAATTAGGGAGGAACTCGGTGAGTTCTTAACCGAATATGATGAAATTCGATATGTAGGATGGGAATGGGCTTTTAGAATGATTTTTTGGGAAAGTTCTGGAATATGGCCAATTAGGGAGGAACTCGGTAAGTTCTTAACCGATTATGATGAAATTCGATATGTATGATGGGAATGGGATTTTAAAATGATTTTTTGGGAAGTTCTGGAATATGGCCAATAAGGAAAGAACTCGGCGAGTTCTTAACCGATTATGATGAAATGCGATTATGATGTAGGATGAAAATGTTGATGAAAATTAATTAATTTTTCTCACATAGATTCTCTAAAGTGAAGAAAAGTTATATTAAGTAGAAGAATAAAAAATAGATGCAGATAAATTTTACTGACAGTAAACTCGATCAAGTCAATGATTATTTTAATTTAAAAGCAGCAATTAAAAAAAAAACATTAAGTGAAGGAAAATTCTATTTCTCTTCTTAGAAATATTCAAGTAAGGGACCTTACTGGCATTATTCCAGAACATTCCCAACAAATCATTTTAAAATCCAATTTTCATCCTACATATCCAATTTCATCATAATCGGTTAAGAACTTGTCGAGTTCCTTCCTAACTGGTCATATTCCAGAACTTTCCTAAAAAATTATTTTAAATTTAAATCAAATGTCGTAATATCCTGTTTTGAAATATCCAGTTTTGTACCATATCTCATTTTGTCCCTTATCTCGTATTGATATTGGAAGATCAGATTCGATCCAGTGATACATTTTCTTAATAAATAATTTTTTAATTTGTATTTAACCTCGATCTTCCTCAAATGGCGTTTGCAAACGTACCAATTTTTAGGGTATGATACCCCAATTTATTTATTTTGATGTTTCATTGTGTACCCCAATTTTCAATTTTGGTCTGGTCACCCTAGCTATACGTCACACATAACTGATTTGTCTACTCCGATGCATTCCAATCAAATTGTTCCAGCTATAACCAATGCACCAATTATAACACAGTATAATATACACTAGAGCCTCGAGTTGCGTCGCTAATGATTTTCAAGGAAATAAGACGCAATTCAAAACAAATTTTAACGAACGTAGAACTTCTTTGTAGCATCTCGACTACTAATACTATACGCACTGTTCTGGAGGCAAATTTAGTATTCGTGCAATGAAAGCTGGTTTCTCATATGATTGTTTTATTCCATTTTATGTAGTTCTGCACATGTCACAAAAAAATTTCGATTTGGATCCAAAATGCGAAGCAAATTATGGTAATACATTTTTTAAGACGAATGTCGAAACGGCACAAGTCGAATCTGGAGTTGATTGGCTCTAGGTATACTACTGCATAATTCATTTTTGTTTTTTATCGGTTTTCATAAAATTTCAATATTATCAAACAGTTGAGAGACCGAGTAATTGGCACAGTGGTTAAAGCTACGGTGTTGTCTCTAACGGGTGAGGAATGTAAAAGGGATTTTTCATCACTTGATTGCGAGTGGTGATGAAGATGATCATCACTATGACCCGCTGTAGAAGTACAGAACCAATGGGCCGAACCATCAACGACGTAATGTACGACATTAAATTAAACGCGAAAGAATTGGGAGAACTTCCAGGTCGAGAAAAGATTGCATGGAATAAACCATAAAACAAAAAGAATTTTTTCTGCACCAGATGGGAAATTTCGTGGTTCTATGGTTCTATATTTTGACCCCTGTGCTCGGGGCACTACGACTCAATCCATCAGGATAGCTTTCAAATTTTTTATTTTTCAGATATTTCCAAACATCCGGTAATATCTGACAAATATGTGACTTTATGTAAAATGGCAGTAATGCAGTCTCAAAGTTGAGAACAAGCTATCATTAATAGCTATTATAGCTCTGGTGTGCAGCCATAAGATGCTCTGTACTCGGTAAACTCTTTAATCTTATGTTAGATCTTATTTTCTTACAAACGAAAAACAAATCGAATATGTGATCTGGTAGACTAGTATGATTTATCCAGCAGCCCTGAAAACTGGTTAGGATTCAATGGAACAATCATTTATTTATCTGAATTCAAAATAATTACAGAAACAAATACTGGAAGTATAAATCAATCCGCAAGCACAAATATCGACTATTGGCTATCATCGTACACGGACACGAATTGGAAACTGGAACATTAGAACTCTAAAAGAAACATCAAGGTTCGCACAAGAAGAAAAGGAAATGCACCGATATAACATCGAAATATTAGGCCTTAGCAAAGTAAGATGGAAAATCTAACTACGAGTACAGGTAACTAACTACCTGATGTATTCTGACAGGCGCGACACACACGATCAAGGCATAGGAATACTAACAACAGCTAGAAGCAAGAGAGCACTACTCGAATGGAAACTAGTAACCAGAATGACACCAAAATTGTCCACGCAAAAATGGGAACCGTCATGCCTATATATGATGGCAATCAAGGATGTCACCAAATGGCAGAACAACAAACCAAATAGAACATGAGCTTGCGACAAGAAATTTCTATGATCCCTGCAAGATGTCAGAGCATTGAGAGGAGCACACATGCCGATCACCCACCATAACTAGTAATAGTAGCATTTAAAGTAAAACCCTCCGCTGTATAATATGCCAGGAACAACAAGAGAAAATTAAACATAAAAAAGTTGAGAAATGCCGACACCAGAATTGACTTCACTAAACATTACCAATAAAAAACTGGTATAGTTGCTGAAAAATTGTCACAAATAAAAGAAGCCTACGCCAAGACAGCTACTAGTGTACTACAACACGACAACTATAACATGCCACTACAAAAGGAGGAAATCGTGGTAAAGAGATTGATACCCGGAAGAAATTTGAGGAACGCCGTCAACTTAAGCAACAATTGTGTCATGAAAACACGGAAATTAGAAGGCAATATGAATAGGCAGCTCGACAGGTAAAGAAAATTGAACGGATTCGCACGCTATATCAATATGTCAGAAGGGTCACCCGAAAGTTTACCAACATACCACAAATTAGGGAAGCAGCAGGTCAAACTCTAACCTCAGAAAATCAACAGCTAACCAGTGGCAATGACGCACTTCCAGAAGGAAACTTTAACAAAACAATCAACACCTATCCACCAACGGAGAGGGAAGTTACAACTGCCATAAGGAAGTTAAAAAACAACGAAGTCCAAAGGATCGGACAACATTCCAGGTGATCTACTATAAATAGTGATATATCTACAGCAAAAGCGGTTCTAACGCCACTATCAACTTAAGAGAATGCAAGAATTTGAAAGGAATCTCCCTCCTCAACAGCTTAATGAAAGCATTGGTCATGATCATCGTGGAGCCTATCTCACACGTAACCAACAATCAAATACGAAATGAGCAGGTTGGCGTAAGACCTGATAGGAGCTGCACGGATCTACAATCCGGATCATAATTTAATAATCTAACGAATGAAACTAACCGCTTTACCTAATCTTCAAGGACTTTGAGCGAGCGTTCGGTTCCATTAATAGGAGCTTTGTAGGAGCTGAGATGTTAACTGAATTGGCACAAGAAGATGGTCTCAATATTAACATCAGAAATACCAAGGCCATAAGACTGAACACAAGCATTGACACAACAATTCTCATTAATCAATAAAACATAGAAGAGGTCGGGAAATTCATATACCTGGTTGTACAGTGGCAAAATAGGGCGGCACTGAAAACGATATAACTCGTTTGAAAATATCTTCAACCTGTTCCACAAGATCTAGAACACATCCACACTGTCACGAAATACAAAGCTACGAATATTTAATGTCTGTGTAAAATCAGTACTACTGAATCGTTGTGAAATATGGAAAACACGCAGAAAACACACAAAGACTCCAGGTATTCGTAAATAATTGCCTCAGGCGATAAGATGCTTCTGACCAAATAAAATCACGAACGGGGAGCTCCTCCAGCAAACATTGCCAAGATTTCATTAGAATGGAACCCGCAAGGAAAGAGGAAATTCAGAACCTCCGATGACATGGAAAAGTCCGATGACATGAAAAGTCTATACTAACTGAAGCGAAACAATTAGATCAGACATGGGGTAATGTAAAAGCAATAGCATTGTCATGTATGGATGTGAGTGTTGGATATATGATTCCAAACGCGACGCTGACATTTACCGAGTTCTTTTCAACCACGAGATCCACCATTTGGCATGCACAGAGGTCGCTGGTGGCGACGGTAGCTCCTTGGGATAAAGGGCATCTTGTCTTTTTCTGGTTCTCTAGGACAATACGTAGAGCAAGCAATTGATAACAGCAGTACGAAGAGCAATTGCTGATTCGGTACGGGCCGCCAATGAATGGCCTGTAAAAAGCGATTATTATTTACAACCGTTTGTTACCAAATCGTGGATATTCTGAATCATTTAGGTGATCAGCACATTTTTATTTACAAAAACTTGTAAGGCCACGTTTAGTTGTATATAAAACTTTCTCATTTTGGTGCAACTTTATTTGTTGGTAGACCTTTTAAAAATCAATGTCTGGACTGATTACGTATGTGAGTGAATTGAAAATAAAATCATATCAATATATTATTGAGCCATTTAATATGTAAATGGACCAACTGATGATATCATTTATTCATTATTTAATAACTGCTAGTCACAAAATTTTGAGCGACTGATGTCATTCGAATTGCAACATAATTTTTTTCTAAATGTTAAATACATACATGCACGTATAATAAACTAGTATCAAACATTATATATACTTGCTAATCTGTGCGAATATGAACTATGACTCTTAGAGTGTAGAATCATTTAGACGAACCATCGTCGATACCACTGGTCTGCTTCCACGAAAGAGTTGGGAGAACTTATTCAACATTGAGTTTCGTATTGCGACAGTAAGTTTTAGTGGCCTTCATAAATATTCCGTTTAAAAATAACGTAATTTATTCATGATAATTGCCAACATCACAAGGACGATGAACTGGCTGCGATGGTGTTTAATTGAAATAAGTACTTAAAAATTACGTTTAAGTATCAGCAGCTATTAAAATCAAATAAAGCAACTAGGCTTCCCATGGAAGGAAAAAAAGCTATGCGGCGTATAGAACACAAACAATAAATATTTAATTATTTACATAAGTACATTTGGTAAAAGGAAAAGCACACATGGAAACAATTAATAGGAAAAAAACTAAATTAAATTAAAAATAATAAGGTGTAAACACCTCTTAATTTTTTACACGCCCTATATTGAACATAAAATGAGCTCATTTCAGACAATAGGTGAAACATTTCTATTAACAACCACAAATTTAAAAACTACGCACATGTGTTGTCGATAAGTCACTTCAAAAAGTTCATCTTTAATAATTATAACTATCATAACGAAGAGGACATATTTTTATTAATCGGAAGGCATCGAGATCCAAGGTTGAAACAGGGAAAAACTTCGGGATGCAGTTAAAAGTCACAGGTGCTTTTCAAGCAGTTCCCATGCAATCGACTGTTTATAGGGGTTTAAAATGTTTTATATAGAATCATAACAACCACCTTGAATGCAATATTACCGTCGCTACCGGTACTTTGAAATTTCCATACATATTAGTTTCTGACCAGCACAATTATACAGTTTCTGTACTTTCGATTTTAGTAACTGCAAGAGTTAAAAATTCTAAACTATATTTGTTGATTTTCACCCACTTATACCTATGGTATAAAAAACGATTTATACAAAGTTATTGATTGTAAATTATTACAAATTATTTATAAAAAATAGTGGGCACTAATTGCTCCATTCTTAGATCAATAAATCCAACAAAAAATAAATCCAACTAGTACATATATATAGGTCGTTATGACGATATCTCGAGCAATGTTCTTTATGATATCATTAGTAAACATACAGATGGTGAATAGACATTAGACAATACAACCTAAATTACCGAGAATAACTAATAAGCATTGTACATTTCCATTCTTTGAAAAGATTTAGTGGCCGGAAAATTTTATTGACGTCTCTAATCGTCAATTAATTTGAGCTTCTTGCTGTGTGCCTTAATCGACTTTTCAAACTAAACTTTTTAAATTAATCAAGCTTCCACTATTGCCTCATAGGTGGTAACTGAAAAGTAACTTTTCTATAATATAGAAACTATAAAATAACTATATTAATTTTAAACTATAAATAAACTATAGTACCTTTTGATTTAGTTTAGTTTCAAGTTGAGGCACAGTTAGTAGCTTTTGTCTACTTTTGTGTAGTTCCATCTATCTAGAAATAGCATGAACTAACTCTTTATAATTTTGTTTAGTTAGTTTAGTCGATTAAGGCACACAGCATTAATTGGTAATTTATTCCAACTCATGAACAAAGGCGAATGAACGGATGAGAATGGGAGATGGTTAAATTTAACAATTTAACCATCTCCCATTCTCTTGACATGAGGATAAATTTAGCCACAAAAAAAATTGTTTTTTCCAATCACGAGATTGAAATGAACGCAGCGAGTACGCTGGCCCGAGTAAATTCTACTACCGGATCCTAACCGGATAGTGCAGCGATCTAAGAAGGAAAGCACACCTTTTCGTATGCGAAGATGTTACTTTGAACGACAAGTGATTTTTAAAGTAGATATAACGGCATGGCCTCATCTAGTTTTTTAGAACAATATGAAGAGCGAGGTCAGGATCAAATTCGAATAATCCGAATTTTTGATACGGTAAAAATCGATTATTATTATTATTACTCTGACGTTATTAAATATCAAAATTGTTAGGTAAGGTTAGGTTAGAGTGGCTGCTACCGAACCCTTAGACAGATATTGGTCTACTGGGATACCACAAGATTTTACATCTATAATAATTTTACTGAAATAATAATTTTAAGATCTGAAAGGTTGTCTATTACATATTTACACAAGTGTCTATGTCTTCTAACAGTTAGACATTAGCACAGGTAATAAACCGGTGTCTCCTCTTCTTCTTCGTCGATGCATCTTGTACAAGTCATTACTTCAGATCCTTCCAAACCAAATCTTCACGCATGTTCACTGAAAAGGCAATTTACTGTACTTCTATGAACTTTCGTAACTCACTTCTGCGCATAGAGATATTAGGTACCTTGCTCTCACATGTAAGAGTGTTGGTCCATCTCTGTAATACCAGAGCTTCTGCTCTTTTACTAAGCGTCAGTGGCGCCGTAATTGGCCTTCTCACAACTGCCCTATCCGGCTTCAGTTGGAGAATCGTACCTTGCCTAGCAAGTTCGCCAGGCCTAAAGTTCCCCTTAACGTCCGGTTGAACAGGGACCGAAATGCTCTGTTAGTTGAAATGCCCACTCATTTCGTTAAGAGATGATCGGTAATGATTAGTACATGCTGCAGTAGTCGAGTAGAGGAACAAAAATAGAAGTATTCAATGTATCACAAAACGCTTCGGTTCCAGCTTTACCGTCTAGATTGGAGTCCTCTTTGAAAAACTGCATAGCTTCGGTTTCCAATATTGACCCATTCTCTTAAGATTTTCTTGAAGGGGATAAGGTTTAAAAACGACAGGACATCTCTTTGGGATACCCTTAACCATCTTTCTTACAGTGGATTCCCCTAGCACAGAGTTTACAATCCTGGTTACCAGCATATGACTAACCAACTTAATTATAGGGTACTACACTTTAATCGCCCTCGATATCGAGAAAAGCTACCATACAGTACTTAAGTGAGTGAATGTCCCTCGATCCCTTGTTACAGAGCGTGCAGAACTGTCCACGGATTTTCCTTCGCAGTTCGCAGGTTGAGACACTGCCAAATTAATGCGTATTATATTTTCCCGCATTCCGGATAAATACTACCGTAACCTCCGTCCCTTTCCTAGGAATATAGACCAACTTTCAACATCTCCTAAAAATCACTTCTAGCCATGAAAGAAAAATCTCCGAATTTTTATGGATGTCTGCTGATATAATCCAATACAAGCCCCCGATTTAAACGACTTGAAGTTTTATATCTCCTACAGAATTCGTTTTTTACTTACTACGGGGTGCGCCATCTTTTATGTCGGTATGCAAACATTGAAGAACTTTGAGAAAAAACAACCGATTTCTATATATTTGGTCCTTTGCAATTTATTTGGACTAGTTTTTGAATATAACACCAATTAAGTGGCTGCCTCTATTGGCCAAAGCAAAACGTGGTATTTTTGCTGCGTTTTCCATTACCTTTTCGAGCATCTCGGGCGGTATAGTGATGATTTCGGCACAAATGTTTGCCTTGAGCTTGTCAATAGTCTGAGGCTTGCTGGCGTACACTTTGCTTTTCAAATAACCCCACAAAAAGAAGTCCGGAGGGGGGGTCACATTTGGAGAACTGGATGACCAGTCAATGTCGCCTCTTTTTGACATCAGACGTACATGGAATTTTTTGTTGCAGAAACTGTTTTGAACTCTCAAAGGATTTGCGCAGTGTGGCATGGCGCACCGCCTTGTTGAAACCAGTAACCGTCAAGACATTTTGACGCATTTGAGGGCAGACATAATGAGCCAACATCCACCGATATTAATTTCCATTGACTGTACGTTTTCTCTGAAAAAATATGGTCCAATGATGGTTTTGGCGCAAACGTATACGCTGTGTACAACGTATGCGATACTCTCTGCGTTAGTTATAAAAATGTCTCACCGGATGTCCATGAACCGTCAGGTTTACTTTAATTTCTATGTAGTTGGATTGGTGGAAAGAATCTATGAGAAGTCTGTGAGACCCAGAATGAATCCAAAAAATTATTTGGTGCCCTCTAGTCCTGAGACTCTTTACTTCTTTTAAAGGCTTTTCTGTTGGTTTCTAACCCTTTTGACCACTAGGTTATTTTCGCTTCCCTCTAGGCTTTGTCAAAGAACAAAAAGCTCTTATATAAAATGACGATCAAATCGATATTCCAGTGGATTTTGAGGCTAATGATGGCAGCGAAAATACGTTTTCTGAATTAGAGTTAAATAATGCTGAAGTCTAAAATGTTTTAAACAAAGGAGCAAGTCAACAAATCAGAAAAGTCGTAAACAGTTATAAAAAATTGCCAAGAAAAAATTAAGGATATCTTCAAAATCATGCAGCAAAGAAATGTCGCTTTTGCTGGATTGTAGAACAAGATGGAATAGCCTTATTTTAGCATGTATCGTGCTGACATTGCCTTACAATTTATATTAGAAGAACTAAGCAAAATAATTCAATTCCCACACACCTCAAGGCTTTGATAGAACGAATATCAAGAGAAGATTGAAATATGCTGATTTTATCGGATTTCTCAAAAATTTTCACGGCTTTTAAATATAACACAAGTTAAATATGGCATAGGAGCTCTGAAGTGCAGCTGATAGCGAAAACGAGGACTGTTATTTTATTGTTCTCTTTAAATACTATCGTTTAAATGGCCTGTCCGTAAAGAAAATAGAGATCAAAATTTATTAAAATGGGCATGTTCCTTCAATGAATTACAATCATATCCGGGATATGATCCGGGGATAACAACTCAAAAAAAGATTTACTCTTTATAGAAATCCGTCAAACCCGATTTATTCCTAGTAATAAGGAACATCGTCGATGCACCATGTTACTTGAAAAATAACGATCTACTTAGAGACCTCAAAGTGAATTTCGTTTCAATAGAAATCCAGAAAAATACAAAGAGCCACGAAGGAAGAGTTCAGCAAAATATGAATAACGAGGCAATTTATCTCTTAAACAACACCAATATTGTACACAGACTCAGCTAAACAGCGGCTTGCTGATTTAATCCACAATAACGATCCACAAAAACTTTGAAACGAAAATGAAAAACGTCTATTTTGTCATTAATAACCGGTAACTATCAAATTTTCATAATATCTGTCGCAACAGAGGTAACGTCACAATACGAGTTACAAAAGAGTAGCCAGTTACATCGTAATGTCGTACACAGAAATGTGGTAATTGTAAATTCCAGCTTCCAGTTGGGAATTATTACGTTATTTTGGGGGATGCATGACTGGTTTTCATTCACATTGTGTTGACACTAAAATGGATTCATGGGATTCAAATTATTTAAGGATTGTTCTTATGCTACATTTGTGAGTTTAGACTGTCAAGGCGATTCTGTCATCTGAAAGGTGAGTATCTGTTGTATGCTAACGACTTAAAAATGTATGAAGCAATTAATTCGTTCAGCGACTCTGTACATGTTTAACATAAGTTCGATGTCTTTTGTGACTGGTTAGGAATAAATTATCTTTGAATATGGAACAAAATTTTTGTAAAATTTGAAACTAAGAATGGTTAGAGACAGTGGCGTAACTACAAAGAAGCAAACGAAGTGGTCTTTATTCTCGTAATGATGAACTGTTATAAACTTATAATATAGGAGACAAATCCTTCGCTACCCGAGGAGCCTAAATTCCAACACGTTCTTCAGACTTTCTTTAATTAAATAAGCACTGAGAGAATCCGATTTCGTTGAAAATTAAAATTGAATTCTCCTTTCTACCACTAGAAGTTCCACCTTGAAAAAAAAAATGAAACCATCCAAAAATTGTGTCCATCGACTAACAGCCGAGCGAATCAATATAATCCTCTTTCCTCAACCTCTATAAACAACAGCGACTATACGACTATAATATAGACACAAGAATATTAGTAAATTAATGCGATGAATACTAATATGGACTCGTATTAATAATATTAAGGAGACTACCACCTAAAGCAAACTTAATGAGTGGTATATGGTATTAACTGCCGATGTCATAACCTACATATTTCAACTATTGATTTTTAAATTATTATTAATGCAAGATATTTAATAACATAAAATGTTGTTGTAATACCTACTAATAGCTTTACTAACAAGCATAAAGGTCATCAGTCCTATGTATATCACAAATTTATGTACAAAATTAGAATAGTGTGTACATACAATTAGAATACGGAGTCGAGACACGGAACTGAATAGCGAGAACTATGTTGTAGTTTTACACAAACTCTGTTTTGCAATGTAACAAATTTAAATCTATTTGTGGCCTTTATAAAAATATATTATCACTTTATAATGACGTAGTGTATGCTACATATTATTCTTCAGCGTATGACATTTAAACTTATAGGAATGGAAAAATGATTGTGCATATTAAAACCTACAAATTCGTTTTATTTGTATTTTCATTCGATTATTCTCATAAAATATTTATCTACGTTAAAAATCTACATTTTATTAAACTTAATTTACGCTTTCAATATAAAAAAAAAATAAATAATCATAATATGTATACAGAGAGATATGAAAAATCGATTGTCCATTGATTTGTGTCACTTTTACATGACAATAAATAATTTGACATAGAGCACAAGAAACATTTTGAGTCCACGACCGAGTGTACACCATAAATGTACATGGTACATACATTTTGTTATTTATCCAAATTATTTATCCATACCTGATTGGGGCCGGGAAACATTTGTCGACGATCCATCAATTGTTTCACTATCCGTTCGGTTTATACTAATACAACCACCCATTTTTTTATCTTTTAAATTTTTTTTTTATTATTTTATGCTATAGTTTTTCAAGTTTTAAAAGAATTTTGCGTTTCTTTTTATTTATTCACTTATATTAAACAAGTAATTTATATTTTCTTAATTACAGTCTAATTACTAATATTTTTATTTGACTTTGCTTCATTTTTTTTTTTTTTGTCACATGGTAATTAAATATTATACATAAAATTTTATTCAAACACTATTGAAAATCAATTAACCGGATATTGGTAAGTGAATAATGTATAAAAAAAACCAACTAGAATAATTAGATTTAATTTATTTTCTACTTTAAAACTAGTTAATCACACACAATCGAATATAATAAATCCAGACAATTTTTTTTTTTTTTCGAATATTTTGGAATTTAATTTTTTCTCTTATCTATCGTTCGCTTTTAATTCCTACAACACTAAAAAATTAAATTTCGGTAGCTTGTCAAACGCATCCAAAATGTCAAATATTTTATTGTTCTTATGTTGGTTAAATTGATTTTTTTTAATACCCTGTGAGCGTGAGTACATTATCGGCCACCTATTATAATATCGCAGAAGCTAAAATGTTTCTGGGCTAGGTGATCAATTGGGATTTGGAAGACACTTAATTTAGAGAACAATATTACCAAGAGAATTTATTCTAGGGCTGGACCTGATGACCGCCGTCACGAGACGTTTAGTAATACTAGGAAAAAACATCTCGCGGCTCTGAAGTACAGATCCCGTTAAATAAGAAGTTTGAAGAAAAACAAACTCGGCAGCGATTGTGTTTTATTTTCTTTCACATTTCTTATTTTTATTATTACGTTGTTAGAACTGCGTCGTTTAATTTATTTTAACATCTGAGTTGTGTCAAAAATGAACAAAAGAATTTGTTAATTCATTGGAAAATTTGTAGAAAAATCACAATATTTATAACACAAAACGAATAGAGAAAATGTCGACAACAATTAATATAAAAGTTCTATATCCAATAAATGATGAGAAAATTACCATAGATAATATTGATCTTAATAAAAATGTGAAATTTCTTAAGTCAGAGGTGGCCAAAGTTTTAAATTGTGCCGATTCGGAATTGGGTGGGTTTTAAAATTTTTAGGTCTTGAATTATAATGCGAATTTACCTTTTATCGAATTTCTTTGTCAACAGATTTAATATTCTTAGGCAATGTACTGAACGAAGAAACTAATTTAAATGAGCTTGATTTTACGAAATGGTCTTTGGTACATGTCATTGTGAATCCAAAAGTTGAGCGCAGACTTTTTGAACCTGTGGCCACCGAACAATTAAATTTTCTAGCCAAAGGGTATGGTAGTGTCCATAGTAATTATTATCGGGTATGTAGAATCTGTGGTACGGTTTTGTAAATATTCATTGTTTTTTTTTTAATTATTTTGTAGAGCATGAAGTCTGAAGCTGTGAAAAAAGTGTTTGAAGATTTTCCTGAAATTCGAGAAGATTTAGTTGCGTATACAACACTTAAAGATCCAGTTTTGTTAGCATCCCTGCAACATATGCCAACGCTAGAGAAACTTAATGAACACCATCCGATTGTGATTCATGCCGCCGAATCAATTTTAAAAAGTATTTGGACCGCCCAATTTAAAACTACTTCAATGCAAACCGACGAATTGTCGGACTCATCGAGTTCATCTAGCTCGGATACTGGTGGACCGTCAACATCGAACGAAACGCCCGGCCGAGCTATAACACGTGATCAATTGGCTGCGGCATTGGCTAGTACGTTTTCAATTAATTCGTTGGCAAATATAGCTCAACGCACTGTAGGCGAATCTCAACCGTCACCAACGACTCCGAACACCACTACCACTACTAATGAGCAACAAGGACCATCGACATCGAATACGGCATCCGGTTCAAATACAACACCAAATCCACCGAAACGAATCACACCTTCAATGTTTGCAAATGCACTGACCCAAGCGATGGGATCGTCGTCGGTAATAAATACACAAACATCACAACCCGATCGAACAACAACATCGTCGACGACAGCTCCAACTGTAATACCACCGATAATTACATCATCGCCTATCGAACAACAACCCAATGAGCAACAGTATGCTGAACAATTACGACAATTGCGTCAAGTTGGGTTTTTCGACGATGACATTAATTTACAGGCGCTTATCATAAGCAATGGGGATCTTAATGCAGCACTAGAACTTTTAATGAACGATGCTATAATTTAAGTTATACTTATTGTATTGCTTTTGGGAATTATATATGAACCGCAATCGTTTGATTTTTAAAAGCGGAAGTAAATTTGTCGATGTTTAATTTAAGATGTTTAGGCGTTAGAAGGAAGAAAGTGAGCGTTAAAAAAATTATTTTTAGATAGCGAGCGGGGCAGCTAGATTATCTACAAATAAATAGAGAAACAAATATTTTTAATTGAATTATTATTATTTTTCATGTTTTGTTTGAAAAGATTTCATTATATTCTTGATTTTCTTCATTTTTCTTTTGTTTGTTTTTCTTTTAATTTAAATTACAATAAATTTACATTTAATAATAATAATTTCCTTTATATGAAAAATATATATAATAATTTTAAATTTTAACTACAAAAAAATTTTAAATTTGTTTCCTTCTTTTTCTTTTTTATTTTAATTGTAAAATGTAACATCGGTTTAAGAATCGTGTGGAGCGATGAGAGTGGATTGGATAGTAGCGGGAATATATAGGTGAGGGCATAGGATAACGGTCGATTTATATTTTTAACTATTGTAGAATGGATAGTAGTAGATAAGAGATAATAGGATAATTTCACTAATAATATGCTCGTCTCGGATTATTCAACGGATTCGGTCGAAATCGATAGGCTAGCATCATTCGTTTTCGATATGCGTCATATTCATTGTCTTCTTCATTCGGATTTATTAATGCTGAAGCACCAAGACCCTGATTTGATTCGCCGCGACTTGCTCTATTATTTATGGATTTGGTTTTTTTTTTTTTTTTTGAAAATAAACGAGAAAAATAATCGATTAGAATTCAATTCGATCTATAATCATACCCGGGTTTAAGTTAATTATGTTTACTTATTTATTGGATCAACAATACCACTTCCACCCGCACCTAAGCCTTGTCCTTCTTTCCAGCCGAGTTTTTGTAACATTTGAAAACCTGCGAAAGAGACAGTATTTTTTTTTGTGTGTGATTGTGGTTTAGAAATCAGTTAGATCGGGGCTTAAACTAAATTCAAGCTGGGTGTGTGTATTACCAATATTATCCTCCGTTAATTTGTACTCTTTGTAATCACTCAAATCAGGCTCTCGATTATTCTTTTTCGCATTATATTTTTCCATAAATTTTTTTAATTCCTCAGGCGGTAAAAAATCACCAATATGATGTTTTCCTTCCGATTGTTTATTTAGGGCTTCCGCCCAAATTTCCGTCGCTTTCATTTCAGCCGATCGTAATTTATGTTCCCATGTACCACCGGTGGTATCCTCGTCCGAATCATATTCGTACTTGAATTTTCCGGTTTTTGCCAAACGATCGATTTCATCGCGTTTTTTTAACATATCCTGATACAGTAAATAAATTTTATAGTGTTCTTCCGCTTTTCGCCAATCCTCTTCGCTTAAATCGATTGTACCGAAATTTTGTCGTGCATATTGTAAAAGTGCGGGATCTGTTCGTGTTACATTCATCAGTAACGGTTTTATTTGTTCGCCTAAAACTATATTTTGTGTATGCGTTATTCCAACTAAACTGGAATTTTGTTCGTTTATTCCTAAATCAATGACTTTATCGCCCCATCGACTTTTTTTAATTTTACTACGATTCGATGATTTTGAATCGGATGATTCCGTTCCATGACCACCGGCACCACCAGCACCGCCACGACCTCCTTCAGCACCATCGGCAATTCCCGTACATTTATCTAAAAAATCATCACGATTTTTACTATATCGCCAAAATCGTTCATCATCATCGTCACTGTCACTCGTATAGTATTCATCGTCGTTACGACGATTTGTTATTTTCCGTTTTATATTTCGTAAATTTCTTTCTTTCGCCTCCTTCATAAATTCATAATCCGAATCCGAATCATTGCATCCATCATCATCTTTTTCATGATAAATTTCGGATGGATCATATTTTTTATCGACCACCATTTGTTGTCGTTTCATTTGGACATTTTCACGATATACTTTATACGTTTCGCTTTCTTTCGAGAATAGAAACCTAAAAATTCGAATATTACATAAAAACAACAACATATTAAATCAATAAACTCCAAAACGTTTACCATAGCGATGGTGGAATATCGTTTTTAAGCGAAATAATTGTATTCTCGAACTCGTCGCCACATTCTGCAACAGTATCGATTAGTTGATCTAATGTCGTTGGCATGACATTACTACTATTGCACACCTCTTCTATCGGTTTACAAAAAAAAAAAAAAAAAAAACAAAAAAATACAGAAATTCGTGACTACCAAACGCTTCCTCCTTGTTCAAGACTTACCTTTAATTTGAGATAGCAACGATAACCCGACCAGTGATTGTTGTTGATTTTGTTGTACTGGTATTTTAATGGCATCCAAATTTAATTCTGGCTTCGGTATTGCATTTAAATCTAATTCCTTTGGTGGTGGGATTTCATTTAACGATAACGGCTTTGGTTGTGGAATTGTATTTAAATTTATTTCATTTGAATTTATTAACGATGGAATATTACTAATATTATTATTGTTGCTTAGTAAATTTACTGTTGTATTATAAGCTGGGCATTCGGAACTAATTAATGCAGGCATTTGTGCAAAACCAACCGAATTGGTTGTAAATGCAGCTACAGGACAATTGATATATTTTTGATTATTCATATCGGTCGGTTGAATGAATGTTTTTTGTTCTACAATGTTGCTATCGTCTGCATTCGATCTAAATGTTCGAAACAAAAAAAGTAAAAACAAATTGGATTCATTAGTAAATGTTTTGTGTTCACAGGGTTTCTCTGCTAAATGCATATTTATTCACTGGCCCAAAGCCGGGTTCGTATGTTGGTCCCTCCGTGAAATATAAGATCTGCTATTGTCGGTTTTCCTTATGTTTATTGAGATTATCCAAGCTGAGATTTAACTTCGAAACTTCTAATCCATCACTTTTTTCATACACATAATAACTAACGCGATACTTTTTGGTGGTGTCAACAAATTGTTGGTTGACTACCACAACGTAAGTTGGTTGACTAATCTAATCTTCCCTTATGTTCATTATGACATAACAAAACCAAAAAGAAAGGAACATCTAAAACTGGACTTGAAACTGTTAGTTTATTAAAAGTGGCACAAATCAGTCAAAGGAGTCAAAAGTTGATTGCCCGGAGTACGACAACATAACCGTGTAGTATAAAATAAAATCGATTAAACATAAATCTACCCTTTTTGTAGGTCAAATGAATTAAACGAACTCTATCTATATCACAGAATTAGTGAATTTTATGTTTGTACTGGTACAACACACCCAAGTTGTATCACAAAAAAAAATTTTAAGTAAACTTCGACGTAAATAAAAATTTCAACACTGAAAAAGATGTTAGATGGCTAAAAATAGATCACAAAACCAACAAATAAAACATAAACGGTCACCACTTAACTTGTTGTAATCAAAACACTTACCCCGATTCATTCATTTCACTGCTTCCATCGACCAAATGATTAATTGATAGGGCGGCTTCAGCGAATTTTTTAAATTTTTCCATAAACGATCCATCATTACTGAATGTATTACGTATTGCTGGAGTGCATGTTGATGAAGCGGTTACTATTGGTGTTGCTGTAATTGATGTTGCCACAGAAATTGGTGCTGGTGTAATTGATGTTGCCGTCTCCGTTCCCATTGTGGTTGACAATGATGCGGTAGTATCGGTTCCTGTTACTATTTCATTTGTTGTATTATCAAATGTATCATCATTTGATGTAATAATATCCTGTATACTACTACAATTATTACCTGAACATAAATTATTTGTAGTCGTCGCGATACTATTCGAGGACGACATATTTGCTGCAATAGTTTTAGCTATTTCGGCATTTTTCTGTTTTTCTAGGATTTCACGTTTCTTTTTTGCTATCAGCTCTTCTTGTTTAGTCATTTGGGCCACCCTATCGTTACGAGTTAACAATTGTCTTGACATTTTTACTTTTTTTTATTTAAAAAAGATATTTCCTCGCTTGAAGAGGAAAAAAAAATTTTTTTTCTTTTATATGGGATAAAATTAAAAAAAAAAAAAAAAAAAAAACGTAACTAAATAATAATAAATATCAAATACTCGATATAATTTTTTTATAACATATTATATTTTTAGTTTATATATAATTTCGGTAATTAATTAAATAAAACGTTAAATTTAATTTTATATTTATATACATATATGAGGCACAACAAATTATATGAAAAAAAAATTTTTTATAGAAAAATAATGTAGTAATCAACTTGACATTATTTATTGACAATTTTAATTTATTTATGGTTGGGAAAAATGTGCTATAATTAGTTTTGTGTAATGTTTGAGTTTGGGTTTGACGTGTGGTATAATTATGGCATAACCAATTTTTTTTCATATTTGCATAATTATTTTCTAAATAATTCTAAAATAAGACATTTGCACACTGATTAATTTAGCCAATTTCCTAAATTGATTACCTATTTAGCACTTTTATACATTATTTAAAAATTATGGTTAGCTTAGAGTTGAAATCATAGATGGCATTTTATTACTCCGAATGAAATATAATAACGATCACATGTAATAAAATCCGAAAACGAATGAATTTCGATTTTAAAATCTTGTCGTTTATACCGAAAATTCGAGTTAATTACGGCACTTGCAGTCAAGTAATATCGAAACATCTCTCGTACATCAGTAAAACCATCAAAATCTTTGTTGGGTCCGTGCAATAATTGGGTACTATAATTTACAGCGAATACCTAATTGAATAGATTTTTAGTTGAGCACGGCCGTTGGTGGTTTCTTGTTGCCCACTGAGACGTCTTAAAATTTTCAGCCGTTTTACGACCCTCAATGTACAACATTATTCCATTGTTTCGAACGCGATATTTGTGTTACCTGATGCTCGATCCACGCTACTTCAAGTTCTGAACGTAACGACCTGTCTTTATGGTATTTGGACGTGCAGTCAAGTAATACGTGATCCGTAGATTTCCGTCTCATTCCAATTTAAGCCCTTTTTGTCCATAATAACGCCTTCGATATCCTCCAATCCCTCTCGACACTCTCACATGTATCTGCTGTTGTCTTAATGGTTCAGACTAGTAATTCTTGTCATTACAGGCACGAATCTGGTTTCAGCTCTAACTTATACTACTTGTCAACCGGACTATGAAATGATTTCGCGAGTTGGGTAAGAAAAATAAAAAAATCTAGATTATCCTCGTTGGAACATATCATATATTAAAAATCATAATTTGTGCGACGACTAAATTCAGGAATCAGTACTCAACTGATACGGCATCTGTACATTTCATTGCATTATTCAAAAATAAAAAAAAACGCTAACTAAAACAATAAATTTTCAACTAAGGTAGATCTACCAGTTTTCTTCAGGTTCATCCGGAAGGGGTTGTGTAGTTTCAATTCGATTCTAAAAAAAATGTATACGTGATTAAAATATTAGAGATGATAAAATTAAAACTTACATTAGAATGCCCAACTCCCTTTCGAACATCTTTGCTGCTAAAACAATTTTGGCCACCAGAATAATTACCGCCACCACCACCAGGGCTAGCCAAAAATTCGGGAACCATTTGATTTGCTTGATTTAGTATTTTAACTAAATCTGATACAATTGCGGAATCTTGTTCCGAATCAAATAAGGCTGTTGCTCGTCCACGATTACCCACTCGTCCAGTTCGTCCAATGCGATGAACATAATCATCAATCGATTTTGGCATATCGTAATTAATTACATGCACAACATTTTTTATATCCAATCCTCGAGCAGCTACTGAAGTAGCGATTAAAATTTTCATTTTTTGTGATTTAAAATCACGTAACGCTTCTTCTCGTTCGCGCTGTAATCGATCACCATGAATTGATGTTGTTGGTATTTCTGTTTCCGATAATAGAGCCGCTAAGAAATCCGCATTACGTTTTGTTTCGACAAATACAAGTGTTCCACTGGGATCATCTTCTTTTAAAATATCCAATAATTTTTTTCGTTTTTCAAATTTGGTAACTTGGAAAAATTTTTGCTCGACATCTGCACATGCACTGCCGACAATTCCAATCGACACGAATATATAGTTGTTTAAGAATTGGCCTGCCAATCTTTGAATTTCATCGGGAAACGTAGCCGAAAACATTAGAGTGTGTCGTTCTGTCGACGATGGCATTGTTGGATGATTGAACATTTTTTCCATACTAGGAATGAAACCCATGTCGAGCATACGATCAGCTTCGTCGAGCACAATGAATTTAATATCTTCAAACGAGATGAATGTCTTGTCAACAAAATCCAATAGTCGACCCGGTGTGGCAATAAGAAGATGACAACCTTTTGCGACATTGCCACTTTGATGACGGGTTGCTGTGCCACCGTAAACAATACAACTTTTTAAAAATGATCCCATTGCAAATTTACGAGTTTCGTTATAGATTTGAATTGCGAGCTCCCGTGTTGGCGACACAATGATACACTGAGGCCTTCCAATCAACATTTCACTATTATCGCCTAACAATTTGTCGATTATAGGTAGTAAAAATGCGGCTGTTTTGCCTGAACCAGTTTGTGCACATGCCATCAAATCACGTCCTTCCAATACAACCGGAATAGCATATTTCTGAACTGGGGTTGGCGTAGTATATTTTGACTTTAAAATATTATCGATTAAGAATGGTCGAAGACCCGAAGCAGCAAAGTTCGTAATAGGTTCCGGAATATTTTCACCCGATACAACAATTGGAATATCGTTAAACTTATCGAAATTAATACCAGATGAAATATTGTTTCCGAACAGCTCGGCCTCGTCATCGGTTGGATCTGGTGGAATATAAAACTCTTTGGGTTTTTCGTTATTAAAAGTATCGGTGCCTTCTTCATCTCCTGGCATACTGCCAACTTGATCTTCTGAGTTATAATTGTTGCGTCCACCACCACCACGACCCCCTCCTCCGCGGCTGCCACGACCTCGTCCTCGGCCTCTAGGCCGACTGTCATCATCACCTTCATTTCCACCCCGATGGTAGTCGCCTCGATCATAACTGTTACCATTGTCGCCATAGTCTCCACCGTTTTCTAACACATTAAAATTATAACAGAATTCACAGCGCCTTTCGAACAAGAAAAATTAAACTTATTTACCTTCAGCATCGTCATATTGGTTTCCCCGATTATTGTTGTATCCACCTCTCGAACCTCCTCCGCCTCGACCATTTCTATCACTTCGCCCGCCACGATCGTTTCGGCCGCGATCATTAGTTCTGCCGCCTCCGTAGCTACCTCTACTACTATTACCAAAACTGCTTCCACCTCGTTTATTATAACCTCTTCCATCATTCCCATTTCGATCGTTATCTGTAATTTTAAAAAAATTCATAACTAACGCATCCTTTTCATTAGTTGCCAAATCTTCGAAACCCATTTACAATTATTATCATTCGATCGGTGCATGTCGCTTACACTGCTCTCTGGTCTACCACTATCTCCATCGTCAACACCATTAAAATTGTTATTTCCCATGGAAATACCGGGAGTCGTATAATCATCATTCCATTCTTCATCCATTTCTACAAAACAAAAAAAACACGTTTCCGTAGTAAAAAAAGAGTTGAGAGCACGTGCTAATTTTATAACGCTAGCCTTCCTTTTGCCACACTTACCTTTTGATTGATATTATTATAACTTTAACTATGCGAATAGATTAATACTAATAGTTTCACTAGATTATTAGATATTCTACAACTAAATACTATAAATTCCACCAGAATAATACTAATAAACCTTTCCACTTTTTTTTTTTATTAACTCGAACTCGAGCGTCGAATACCAAATTTGAATTGATTGTGATTTTTGAAAAGTATGAAAATATTTTAAACAAAAGAAGGAATTGAAATGAGATCGATATATGAAAAATGAGTAAAACAAATAATTTAACGGTTTTTTAATACAGAGAAAAAACAAGGATATCAATATATAATATTACCCTTTCATTTTTATACGGTATATTTAGTAATACTAATTAATTGTTTTTTTTTTTAAATTTAGATTTAATTATAACTTAAATTATATAGATTTTAGGTAATTGATGTAAAAGGCAATCGTACTAATCGTACTAATTGCATTGGAAAATCAAAATTTTGATTAGAGAATTGGTTTTTTTTATATGTATTTTTCTAACATAACTGTAAATTGAAATGTAAAGGCACTTTTACACAACATTTTAATTTGTGGATTAAAAATTAGTACTAATATGACGGTTACACAGTTTTCCCTACAACATATAATAATTTAAACGTTCCCTCATGAAACAAGCATAACACTAAAATAAATACATATAAAATCATCACATTTCCATCTTATCTTTTTTGTAATATGATCCATAACAGTGTTTTGGTCAGCATAATTTTTTTATCGAGTATAAAATACAGCATCACACACTAGCACACTTATTTAATCCTATGTGTGTAAAATTGATAACTTTACAGGGCTATGCAAACTACTTATCTCAGATACAATTTCATTTTACATTTCTGATAATTAATAGAAGTTATTGTATATATTTGGGTAAGCTTCATCCATTTTATATGGATTAGTTGCCATGCTATTTTCCAGTAAGCAAGTATCCCCTGTGGTTAGGGGGCACCTCCATGTCTCGTAAAATTTAACTCAGAAAATCAGGCGCGTTTGACGGTATCACCTTGGTAATTTTGTTGCTGGTTTTCTACTTGAGCTTGTTTTGGATTTCAAAGCAGTTGATAATCGTATGTGTTGTAAGCTACGTTTACGCATGCGACCAGAATCTGTCAATCATTTGTGTTCATGCGCTCACTGATGTATACCAACCCAAAGATAAAGGATGATCTGATGGGATCTTATCGCAGCACGACGTTAGAATAATGATTGGTGATTATTATGTTAGAGCTGATAAAAAATCAGATTGACTTATGTGAAAACATAGGTCCATACCCCCGATACGATCTAGCGACCCTAGATTGTAGCTATAGGTAGCACATTTTCCTCATAAAAAAAACCACTTGGAAAATTGTGTCACAATGTGTTAATTTCTACGGGAAGGTCTCCGGTCATCCAAGATGTATTGTTCGGCTGCCAAATTTGTAGGAAGTGATTATCAATTGGTCAGATGGCCGGCTTTGTACAATTCAGCGATCATAGGAAAATGAAACTTACGTTTTAACTGTAAAGGTCTGATAAACGAAGATAAGAAAGCACAATATCAGAATCTTGTTAGCAGTAGTATTATGTATAAACCAACCACCGTTCTGATGGTGTGAACGGTCTATGCGAGGTATTGAAAAATAGTTGTTGGTGCAGTCGAGCAATAGAGTATAGCATGTAAAGAAGTGCGAATAAGTTTAAGCGTGCGCCACACCTTTAGACCTAAGTCTATCGCCATTTGGGACCAGGACGGAGAGGTCTCGTGTTAACATCAATACAGTGCACCACACTTGGGTGAAGCATTTCATCGGTTAACGACCCATCCTACGAGAAATTACAACTGACCATGCAGAGACTAAAAAGAAACCTTCCCCCTTTAGGTTGATTGCATTAATTCCGAGCTCTTGATAATCGAAAAGGTAAATTTGTGAAACTATCATTTCGACCTTATTCGATTAAAATGGCAAAGCGAAGTTATGCTTGAAGAATGGAAAGAGGCCGCGTTGCAAATGCCGACAAATTGTAGTTTTACAAGGTGTCGATCAGATCCGTTATTATGGGTATATGGATGTGAGAGTTGGACCCTGACGGATGAGCATGAGAGATGGTTAATGATACATTCAAAAGCAGAATCAAGTACATGATATATGACCCCAAACTCGACGATGACAATACTTACCGAGTTTTATTCAACCACAAAATCAGGGATTTAATGAAAATTCCGGATCTCGTTTATGAAATAGAACGATATTTAAAACGACGATGGCTTCTCGGGGTAGAAGACGACTTGTCTTCTTCGAGTTCAAATACGATGGAGCCCGAATGTTGATTCGGTACGGGCCAGCAAGAACCGTTATATTATGATGCATGCTTATTGCTCAAGTGTTTGCCGCTGTTTTTGGTGGCAGTACCATATATCAAGGATAGATTGTTGTACATATTTTGTACCAAAATGTATGGCGAAATGTTTTAAAATATTTTTAAGTTGTGTCAGTAAAAACAGAAATGGCAATCAAGAAATCCATAATGTAATGATTGGTTATTTTAAATAGATAAACAAAAGTTTCTTTTGATTAAAATCATTTTAAATTTGTGGTTTGTGTTAACCTTACAAATGTTATTGTACGTTACAAAATATATAACGATAGATTATGAATGAAACATGCATGTTTTTAGGGGGAACACAAGTTTAATGAAAATTATAACTTTTGTTTATTTTGCCTTATTCGTATCAAAGTCTAAAATATTTATGAGTATTTCATTTCACCCAAGTGCATCTGCTAAGTTTGTTTTTAATTTATTAAAATTTAAATATTCTAATTTACCGTAACACTCAGTGTAATGTGATCATGTCAAATTTTAATCTATCCTTGATATATGGTATTGACATCTGGTGAATGGAATAACTTCATTTTGCATACCCCATTATTGCAAATGCGCCGACAAGCTCAAGTTGTAAAAGGTGTTGATTGTTATTATACAAGGGACACTCGCGCATGACATTTATCCCAAACACGATGATGATCACGATGATCAGGAATTTGATGAAATTATCGTTTGAAGAAGATATCGGTGATGAAGTAAACGCACAGCGAGTTCGCTAGATCGATCACACTTGAGTGAGTCGATCCAGAATGGAAGGTGCTGCTATTTTTCAGGCGCAGAGGTCTCACCGGCCTTTCCGGGGTAGAGAACGACATGGTTTATCCTGGCTGTCTAGCACAAAACGAAGAGCAGACTCAGGCTAGCAATGGCATATAAAAACCATTTATGATATTTGTAACAAGTTTTTACGGACGCGGGTTGTCAGTCCAGTGATCCAACCGTCTAGGCAAAATTTAAAATAAGTTTTTATTTTTAAAGTTTAGTGTTTTGGTTCAGACCTTGCTTTATCCTATATTTAAATTTGAGTGGTAGCCTGTTAAATTAAGAAAAGTAAACTTAATGTGTTGATACTTAACTTAAATTTTAATATTTAAGCTGCTTTTAAAAACTGCCGAATTGCGCGCACTTTAAAACAGTAATATATAATTTTATTTAAAAGATTTTCTTTATTGGCGTTTTCTGTTCTTTTGTTTTTAAATGTAATTTTATTATTTTTCAATAATTATTAATCATTATATTATAATAATTTGTATAATAATAAATACAATTTAACATTGCACATTATTTTAATTAATATATTTATATATATATTGTATGTATGTATAAAAAAAACACTATAAATAATATAATAATAATAATTTTTAATAGTTGTGTGTGTATTATTAATTTAATTTAATTATTATTTTTTCGACAGTTATGTATATTTTAGTTATGGCATAATTTACTTTAATTATTATATTATTTTAATATATAGGAAGTATATTGTTTTTTTTTTTTTATTAAAATTTTTATTTTCGTTAAGTCAGACATATTTATGGATTAGTTGTAATTAATTTTTTGTTTATATAATCATGGATACAAAAAAAGCTGATTTTTATTTTTTATAAATATTTTAAAAAGGAAGCACAATTTAATATCTGAATAGTTATTATTTTATATTTTAACTTTTGTTATTGAATATCGATAAAATAAAATAATTAAAAAAAATGTATGGATGTAAAAACATTAATTTGTAATTTATATATTTATTTTTTGTACCTAACAAAACCCTGGTTATTTATTTGTATAGAAAAATCGTTATAAATTAAAAACATTGTGCCGTTGACTGTATATATTTTAATTTTATTTACAATAAATATTTATGTTGCTTATAATATATTTTTAACTAAAAAATTATATATTTCATAATTATTTATGTTTTATTAAATTTAAATTTTTTTTATTTTTTTTTTAATCATTTTATTTTGTTTTAATATTAAAAGCACCAAACTTACCCTTTAAAATTGTGTTTATTTTATTTTAATTTATTTATTTAATTAATTTAAAGTGATCGGCTATTTTTTTTTAATTTAAAACATATAAAATAAATTTATGTATGTATTTACAAAACCAAAAAACATGAATAAAAAAATTGAAGAAAAAACCTGACAAATGTCTCAAAATTTTATATGAAGAAAATGTGTCTCGGCTAAATATTTTGAAACATGAAGTATTTTAATTATTAGTTAACACATTAAATTAAAAAAAAAGTGAAGTAATTATTAAAAAAAATTAATTTATAAAGATATAAATTTAATTAAAATAATATAAAATAATTGTATATATGTATAAACTAATTAAATAAAATGTGTTTTACTCGACGCATGTACAATGTTTTTTGTTCATCATACATTTTTTAGTTTTATTCGTTTTAATAATATATAAATAATTAATTTATATGTTTATTCAATTATCTTTTAATATGCATAGTATATTTTCATTAAATGCATTAAAATATATTTTTATATTTATATATAGTAGTAATTAATAGTAGTATATATGTAGAAGGATAGCTCGCCTATGGCACTTTATGAATTTTTATTTTAGTTTTCTGTATATAAATTATGAGTAGTTTCTTTAGTAATTTTTTTGTCTTGTTTTTCGATTTATTTTTAAACGGAGAAATTAAATCCCCAAATATATAACCTATATAGTTTTCTTTTGTGGAAAAACTCCGATTTTCTTAAATTTTTTTTAAAAAATGTATCACAATTTTTTTTTTTATAAATTTCTCGTTAGTTAAAAAAAAAATTATTTATTTAGAAAATGACAGTAAACTGTATAACTATAATTAATAATTAATTAAAATTTATATTTGTGACCGACTGGTGGTCAATTGTGTTGATTCGCTACGCTTTGGTGGTGGAGGCGGTGGGCGCTTCTTTGTTATTGAATTTGGTGGTGTCGATTGAATTCGTGGTGGCAGCACTGATTCAGTCGATGGTACTACTATATTATTACTATTACTACTATTTTTATTACTACCTAAATTCTCATATAAACTATTTTGGCCATAATGTTCTTGTACCCAATTACTAACGTTTCCCGAATCACTATAAAAATTCGATGAGTTTGTCACCTGAGTTAATTCATTAAAATCTCTAAAACCTAATACTTCGTGTGGTGTAGTGGCCGGTTCTAATTTACATTTTTGTGCCACTTGCCATTTTTTACGCATCACCTTTTGTAAATCTTTAAGAAAATCACGGGGTGGATTCGATGCCGAATCCGTTAATCGTTTTGGTGATGTAACCGATAGGCGTGTGGCTTCGGCACGTGGTGGTGGAACAGGTGCTATAGACTCACGTGACACAACCGATTTAATATTTGGTGTATTAGCATAGAGCTGAACTTCATCTTCAAAACATACTTTACGCCGTAGCAAAACTGGTGAATCAGCAAATGTGACACTTTTGGTTGATGGTGGTGGTGGCAGTGGTAGAGTATGGCTTCCTCCATTGTATGGTGGTGGTGGTGGATTTTTATAAGGCGGAGATTTTAATACTCCAGTCGGCGACTTAATCGATTTTGAAACATAAATTGGTTGGGCAGGTGTATGTATAGGTGACGAATGACGTACTAAATGCACGGTGGTGGTTGTGGCTGATGGTGGTGGTGGGATTTCTTCAACAACTTCTGGAATTGGTTCCACGATCGGGGCAGGAACAAAAATTGTTTGTACCTCTAGTGGCGGTGGTGGTGGTGGTAAACTTACTAGTGAAATTTGTGATCCGGAAAAATCATGTACTAATTCGCTGGCTGGTGGTGGCGGTGGTAATGAATCGAGCGACATCAACGAAGCGCTTAAACTTGCTCCCAAATCATCGGGAGGTGGTGGCAATGAAAATATCGAATCAGTCATGCACGAAGGCATTGTTTCCAGTGGGCTTGTAATTCCAGTTGAATTTAGACTTGAATTACTGCTGACCACATTCAAATTAAAGACTTGTCGACCCATGCCGGATGGTGTGCCCGGATTACTTGGAGTTGGTGTGGACGAAGATGGTGTTGAATTAACGCTTTCTATAGAACCACGACTAGATTGTCTTCTTTTGAGGGTTCCATTACTTCCTGTACTTTCTTCGCTGCGTCGTCTACTGTGCCGTCGAGTCAAAGTGCCACCTCGTTCCGGTGACGTTGGATTACTATCCTCGGATGCTAGTGTAGTTTCGCCAACTTCTTTTAATTGTCGTGTCATTGAAGTAAGCGGTAAATTTGGTTTCATCGACGGTTTTCGTTTAATAGTCCCAGTTGGAAATTCAGAGTCGAACCCGTTATTATCATCGGATAAGCAACCACTTGAACTAGAACTGGATGCACGCGACAATCGTCCATTTTGAATAGAACTTACTGCCAATCCAGCACTTCCCGTACTTATTTGCGATGGAACCGATGATACAATACTACCAATCGAACCACTCCGGGCCGATGATAATTTATCGATCTCATCCCTGGCCAAATCTTCCAATAGTTGTCGATGATTTTCTAAAATTTTCTTTCCATGCTGAAAATAAAAAAAAAACGATACAGTTATAAAATGGTAAAAATATTTGGTAAAAAAACGTTACAACTTACCTTAGCAATACGAATCAATGTAACCCATTTTTCTAGCGTTTCAGCATCTTCGGCACATAGCATCTTGACAAATCGAACATTTTTCGAATTCATCGGCAAATTTGGTGATTTCAGTGCGAATGTATTATCTGTTGGTGATTTATGTTTCTTTTTCCATCCAATACCGCGATACACTTCATAACCAACAAACGAACTCAAGCATACCAAATCTTTTGTCGATTTGGTTTTTTCTTTCGGGAAATAATATAGTCCCGAAGCGCGCAACACAAAATGATAACGTTTCCAACCTTTACGCGAATCAGTTTTTAAATATAATGGTCCCTCCATGGCTACTTGGCCACCATTATTAAAGAATTCTTCGAGTAAAATTGATCGAGTATGTTCATCGTGATCACTTCCCGGTGCCATTTGTATATTAGTGAAATAGCGTTCAGGCATATTAAATAGATCAACTTTGTCGGGACGCTGTAAAAATAAAACGCGATTTTTGGAATCACGACTCCATAGCATTAAACTGTCGACGAGTAGTTCGTGGTCTTCGTAGAGACGTTCTAAGAAAAAATTAAAATAAAAAATATTTAATTTAAGTCGATTTAATTAAAATTGGCACACTTACCCATATTTAAATCTGTCAAATGTTCAACTAACGACCAATGCGGTTCCATTTGTACATGGTTTTTATCCGCCAATAGCCGTTGTACGTGGCCACATGTCATTCGTTCATCGACTAGCAATGATTTTGATGCACCATCTGCCGAAAATGCTTTCACAAATAATCGTCGTACTGACGCCTGCTCTAATTTTTGTAGTGCTAAATGTATTTTTGCGGCTTTTGCACTATCACACTGTGATAAATTTGGTAAATTTTTCATATGTGTCGTACCAACACCACTCGATGCCGATGATTCACTCGATAGCAGCGATACGGTATCACTAAATGCTGAATCATTGTCGGGACTTTCAGTTCTTGGCTCTCTAGTTATGATAGGTATTGAAATTGTACTTTCTTTTTCACAATCGACGGCCCCACTTTCAACCGACGATATTGTTGAAATTGTGGAATTTGTTAGTCCGGATAGTGTTGAATTCGAACGACTATGCGATCCGCGACGTGTTTGTCGTAATTCAACAATTGAATCATTATGCATATTATTATTATTATTATTATTACTACTAACACTATTATTATGTTGATGATGGCTTTTACTAGTGTTTCTCTGTTCGAGTAAACTTAATTCACCTAAAATTGCATCCAATTCAGCTTCGTGTGTTTCCTCGAGATTAGCCATTGAGAAACGATACGAATCGGTTCGATCCTGTGTTGATGTTTGGCTAAGTGGACGTATTGTTGCACCTAGTTGCGTTACAGATGTTATTGTGGCTGCGTTTGTTGAGATCTCGAGACCCTAGAATTGATAAAATAAAACATAATAATTATAGATGAGTCACATTTTGATATGTTTGTATATAAGGGATAGTTTTTGTTATACAACTATCATCCCTCGTTTTAACTATTCATATTGGTCATTAATATATTCATCATATATTAGTTTGGGGTTACCTAAAGGGATATAGCTTTCAGGTAGATAAATGTTTTAAGATATGTATATCGTAATACCTAACTGATTTTCTTTTTAATTAAAATAAAAAATTTCATAATTTTCGTTTAATTTAATTTCCTAGATTTTTATCAAAACTTTTCCTAATTAATTTTCTTTGCCAACAACAAAAATATTAATAAGAATAGCAACAGAACAAATATTTGCGCCACCTTAAAAATCATAAATTAATTTACGTAGAAAGGTTTTTCCTTTTTTTACGTGTTTCCTTCTTCGATCAAAAGAAAATGACTAATCAGTTATTTTGCGAATTCGAATCATCAAATAAGACATCGGGGCGAACAGAGCAGTACAAAAAAAATAATTTCTATGTAGTCTCAATAAATTTCGTTTGACCAAAAAAAAATTAATTTTTTTTTTGTTTGTTAATTAAGAAAACTATGATATGTGGAAAACATGAAAAGAATCTCTTAGGCGTCGACTAATCCATCAAAAAAAAAATAAAAAAATTAAGTAAAAAAAAAAAGTTATAAATAAAAATGCAATGAAAATGTCTGCATTCTAAGAATTTTCTTTTTCATTTCTCGTAATCATCTTACTCTCATGTAAAATGAATTTCGAGAATAACAACAACAAAATATGCACAGTAAAAAAAAAATGAAAATCTCTAAGCCATAAAAATGTACTTTGCCATTTTACAGATTTTCCACAGATCGTACTCACACACAGTTTTTTTTTGTAACAATGAACTAAAATTTTCACATTACTGCACACACAAAATGTATGTAACAATTTAAGTAGGTTTCGATTCTAGAATCTGTGTGGTGATGTGACACACACAATATAATTTATCCCAAGTACACTAAAATAGTAGAGCACCGCAATCCAATGATGATTATGGTACTAGTATAGTGGATCAACTGACAGATGAGCGGTGAAAATGAAAATGTTCGTATATTTCTTACTATGTCGTTGTATTAGTATACTAATCGGGAAAATCATATGTATGTATATTTATATTTATATACATGTGTGAATGATAAACGTGGAGAAAATAACAAATTTTTCCTTGTATGTGTGTGTTTGTGTGCAGTGGAAAGCAAAATGGAAAATTGTGTTTTTTTTATGGATATACACATCCATACATAGACTAAAACGACGACGACAAAGTTTATTTTTGGTATAATAGAAATGAAACAGATTTTCTAAATGTTGGGGAAAATTTTATTTTATTCGGTTGGGATTCTAGTCGGCACGTGAATATCATTATTACGTTAAGGTTAGATGCACTTTTTTGATATAGAATTTATAAAGGTTACGAAAAAAGGTGACTCATTACACGCACTATAGTCGACGGATTATAAAATATGAGGGTGATGTGTTTGGTCGGTGGTGGTGCATTTAATTTTCTCAGGAAATTTACAACATGCAACATATATATGATGCCCTAAATTTTTGAAAATCATATGATTTTATGCTTTTAAATATTATATTGGTTTGAGTCACTAGTTTTTGTGTAACACATAAAGCGGTAAACAAGTTTTGAGTCATATGGTGTTTGAAATTGTAACGTGTAATTTAGCTAAGTAAATCAATGCAATAATAGTTTCTATTATTATAATAAAATTTTCCGATTTGACCTTGATTTTCTATGGATTTTTAAATTAAAATCTTATATAGGTTTAATTAAAGAACATTTAAGTTCAGAAATCGGCTCTCAGAAATTCTTCTGGGGCAGAAAACTGACAATTTTTAAACAAACCCTTCCAAAACTTTTTTTGAAATCCTTTCAAAACGCAGGATCACCGAGATTATAATTTTACTCATGAGCCTTATGACGTTATTTTTAAATAATATCGTAAATGTAAATAGTTTATTCAATTAGAATGCTCGAAAAATTGAAATCAAAAATATTTATGGCACAAATCGAAAATTTTACAAAATTCAGAAAATACACTGCGAAATTTATGCCACAGTCTGAAAATTATCAAAATCCGGAAAATGTATATTTTGATCAGTAAGCAAATTTTGAATTTTTATATACCATAATTGGAAAACGTCCAAAATCTTGAAGATGCTTATTTTTGATTTTAAATATCTAAAAACTCGCTTGCCCTCGTTTCGGCCACACTCCTTACGATCAGATGATGGTTTTGCATCACTTAAGTTAAATTCGTTGAGATTATTTTCGATGTATCGACTTTGAGAGTCGTTTTTACTCTAATGGGGTACAATTAGAGTATTTTTTTTCTGCAGCATGATTCGGTTGAATTTCTTTTTCCATTCATTTTAGTCCTTGATAGCATTTATTCGTCTTCCATTCTTTTGCATCTGTTCGCTCTTTAGTTTCTTTGTAAGAAATATGTTCTTTACCTAGTTCTTTATCTTTATCTCCAAATTCTGTCTGCCATTGACCGTTGTCAAACTCATCGATCTGGCATTTAGTCTCATAATCTTCTTTCTGACTCAATGACATCGTTGATTTTAACATTATTGGTTCCAATTTCGACCTATTTTACGTCACGACTTATTTTTATTTTATTATTAGCGACGTTTATAAGCCGATAGCTCTTGGTACCCGCTTCATAGTATACAAGCACTAATTTTTTTGCAGTATCGTCAAATTACATCCGTTGATCTTTGGATATATGTTGAGAGTTTTGAATTTACTGTACCGAAACCTTTTATGAGTAAGCTTCTGCCATCTGTCAATGCTACTGATTTATTATGTTGCTTTAAAATTTGTGTAGAAGAACTTTTGTCATTATGTTTATGCGCTCCAGACTCTATATGCACCTCTCATTAGCGTTAAACAATAGTTGCCTTTCGTCCATAAAGCATATTTCTCAATTCTACCTCGTTTCTAGTTTCTGCTAAACTTGCCCGGTTTTTTGCTTCCTTTATCTGCTTCCACTGTTTAAATTTTCGATAGTCTTTGATAAGATTCTCTTTTTTTTTCAAAATAAATAACAATTTCGATGGAGAAATTCCATTTCTATAGTTGCTGTTATTTTTTAATGCATTTACATTGCCTTTTTCGCCAGAATCGGTCGCTTCATTTCACCATTTCGATGACTTTTCTTTTACCATGTTCGCAATTAAACCTGCTTCTGGGAGGGAATCCATATCTAAGATGAGGGTCTTATAAGTTTTGAGTAGGATATTGGAGTCAAATGAAACTAAAAGTTTATTTGTCAGCGGTTCATCAAGAGTTGTTAGTGTAATGCTGTTTAGCACAATGTGGCGATCACACATGTACATAAATAATCTATATAACTGACAAAATCAACAAAATTCCATTGTGAAGTTTGCTATTGAAACTGCGAAATTTATGCTACACATTGAAAATTTCCAAAATTTACTATCAGTATCGCCAAAACGTCTTACAAACAACCGAACTAAATAAACGATAATAGTCGTCCTTTAAGCCAATTAAGTTTCAGTGGAAAAATATAAGGGTATAATAAAAGATCATCACAAGGAAACAATCTTATTACGGGAAAAATGAAAAAAATTAAGCGATAAATGCTTAAATCTATAATATCATTCATCTTTAACGTGATCCTGCAAACTGGTTATGTAACTTAGAAAAGCCTGAAAAAATTAAACAAAAATATCGTCATATCGACCAATAAGCATGCATGCAACAATATCGAAACGTTTAAAGCGGTAGGAAATTTATGCGAGTACCGATCTGAACTATAAACCTATCAAATTAGAATTTGTAACTTTTCATGGTGTAAGCGTTTATACTAGGATCCAAACAATCAAACTGCAAATTTCATTGCAGAATTCACTTTGTTTTTTTCTGATTTGACATTTTTCAATCTTATAATTATGGGCGACTTTAATATAGATTTTTTACGTAAGAACTCAGATGTCGAAAATCTATTCGAGTTTCTGTCTAGTAATGGTCTAGATAGTTTTGTTTCCGAACCAACACGAGTTTTTAAGACTTCGGCAACATGCGCATTGATAACGTACTCTGTAGTCTTGTTCAGAGGTTCTTTCGCATCTTTGCTGGTGCAGGTAAGTCTAGATTCATTGCTTGGAACGTTGTGGTTGCCTTTTTGACTATCTGGTCCGCTGCAAGAAGCGCTCTGATTCTTCGTTTGCTTTTAATCTTTTTAACAATATTCTGAATGATCATCTTAAAGTTTGCACAAAAACTATTGCAATAGGGGAAAAAGTAGTTAAGCTTAGACACTGGATGTCCGACTGTTTACTAAAATATAAACTCTTGAGAAATGAAATATTCCTTCTTGCAAACAAATACTCAACCAACAATAGGTTAATTAGGTATAGCCGGAAACTTTGTAACATTGAAAATTTTAAAATCAATCAAACTAAAAAATAGTTTTACGTACATTACTTTGTGCAAATGGTAAAATGCTCGGAAACACTGGCAACCGATTAATGAGCTGGTAAATGGGCATCGTGAGTTAAATGATATTAAAGAACTGCATAGTAGGTCAGGTGGTCTTATCACTGACCCAAGTGATATTGCCAATGAATTCAGTAGCCTTTTTATGCGTGTGGGGTATTCAAATGGTTCTACTGTGGTCATGAATGTATAGTAACTAAAAACTATGATTCAACGGGAAGCTAACTTTCTAATAATACTAGACAATTTTTATCTCTTAATTTTCTGACAAAAATAATTTTCTGTCTCTACTTCAATTTGGGTTTAGGAGGAATAAGAACAAGCACTTTTATCAGTTCTTGAATAGATTAGTGCGAGCATTGATCGTCGATTTAAGTCATCTGCTCTGTTTATCAACATTTGACTAAAGTTTTTGATAGAGTAGAACATGCGACCCTCTTAAAGAAGCTTTATTGCTTTAGCTTTCGAGGGATAATCCACAGATGACTCTGCTCTAGGTCAAAATTAGAAAGTGCGAGTTAATCACGAAAATTTCCATTACGACTGGAGTTCCTTAAGGGACGGTGCTATAATCTCTCTTCTTCATGGTCAAATGGTATTTACATTTTGCTGGATCCCTTACTGCGTTTGTAGATGACTTTGAGTTTGTCTAGAATAGTTCAAATAAACAAGATAACATTTCTGGTACAGAACATGACCTAGATATCTGTT
The DNA here is from genome assembly GCA_963556175.1 of Tipula confusa. NCBI lineage: Eukaryota > Metazoa > Arthropoda > Insecta > Diptera > Tipulidae > Tipula > Tipula confusa. The sequence goes on along the minus strand of OY744476.1, from coordinate 186,848,495 downwards.
AGTTTGGAATAAAGCTCACAACTTACTTTTAAGTGATAAAACTAAAATAATATATTTTAGGGAAATATTGAATTTATCTTAAGAGGTGGTGCATGCAAATCTCTTACAAATTCCTTATTTGTTCGACAGAAACAAATCCTCAGGTTAATGACTTTTCGCACGCTATCGCCATTTTGGAGGAACGCCACCGCCATTTTACAGGAACTAGTAGAGATATTACCACTTCAACACATGTTTGTGTTCAAGGTCTTAAAGATCTTTTATATAAAATTAGCGGAAAAAATTGTATCAACTCCCCCGACTATTCGAGAAAACACATCCCGAACTGGAAACTTAAGTTTGGTTCAATGTGATCTCATCTATCATATTTAATAATATCGCGGTCAAATTAAGAAAATCTGCAGCTTCCCTCTTTTCTCTAAAACCGTAAAACAATATCTGCTATACAAAGCGATAATTAACACAAGCAAAAATACTTCGACGAATTACAATATCTCCGCATGATGATGGAGTCTTAGTATTAAAACATAGAGTTTTGTGTCTTCGCTTAGTTTTGTGTCTACGCTATGCAGAGGTTCGATAGATGTTCAAATTCTATTTAAAAAGAATATACACATGAAGAGCACATTCCTTTTCATAGACTTGTCACGTTATAAATCACTTAACAACAAATAAAAAAAAACACTAGTCCTTTATTATATGGTTCATGTGCTAACTACATTTATAACATTTTGTTATAAACTCAATTGGTTTGGTTTGTTTCTTCGGTTACATACGCCAATTTTGAAAATGAAGATAATGCTTTCTCGTTTTGTCTCAAAAATCTGTTCAACTTTGTTTATCTTAAATCAGTTAAAATTCCGACCTCCCTCACGAATATTTTAGTTGGTCATCAATTATTTTTAAACTATTGTTGGCCTATTTGGAGACATAATCTCCCGTATATCTCCCATAACACATAGCTATTCACATAAAATAATAAGACATATTCTTAAGAAGAACATAACACCCTTTATATCGAGCCGAAAACTATTAAAATAGTTTTCTACATAATATATAAATATTTAACATCGTGCTGTTAATTTAACAATACAAATTTAGGACCTTACATCGATTTTTATCTTTTCTTGGACACTTGATCATAAATTAAAAGTTGTTTTTTTATCGATATCGAATACATTTTTCGATTGATGTTTTTTCTTTTTTTTATATAGACGAGTGTATAATATCCTAGGGGGTCATACACATATACATATATGTCTAAAGGTAATATAATTTTATATAAAAAAATGATCAAAAAACAAGATTTTTGTTTCTTCGTCGTCGTGTATAACGATTTAAAGTAAGGCGGTCAAGTTCAATTATATACAATTATATATGTAGTTTACATAAATATGCGAGATTACTGTTAAACGAACGCGAAATAAACAACAACAAAATCAATGCATTAATTTTGTATTCTACTCGAGCGTGCAGTCGTCTTTCTCATAATCTGGTTGTGCGCCAGTTCTCTCAGTTAATTTGCAATTTTATGTTTTGTAACAGTTTTACCTTTAAAAAATATAGAGGCCGCAGTTACAGTATTGTATAATATGTGTTTATATAGTTAGGAGGTGTCCAGCATGGTAAATTGTTGTGTGTTTAAAATTTAAATATTAAACACGTAACATACACTGGAATACTGTAAAACCATAATAAATACTATGAGTATTTGTTTAAGATTTCTAAAATAAGATTTGTTAACATTTCGTTTTTTACTGGATTTTGATTTACATTTTTTTTTTTTTTTTTTTTTGAGTAATAGTTTGTAGGTGTTTTTAAGACAGACCGATAAAATAAATATACAATGTATACACGAGTATATATATATAAGAAAATGAAATCCTGTTTGTGCAAAATGCAGTAAACAATATATTTACGTGCAGGTACATAAATAGATTTCTTATTCAGTGTGTGGTGGGTAGGTTTAATTTATGACCTCTCTTGAATTTTATTACCTATTTTCTACTAAGATGTTCCAAATTTATTGTTATTAAGAATTGTATATTATGCATCTTTTTATAATATAAATGTCACAATTGATAAAATAAATATACAATGTATACACGAGTATATATATATAAGAAAATGAAATCCTGTTTGTGCAAAATGCAGTAAACAATATATTTACGTGCAGGTACATAAATAGATTTCTTATTCAGTGTGTGGTGGGTAGGTTTAATTTATGACCTCTCTTGAATTTTATTACCTATTTTCTACTAAGATGTTCCAAATTTATTGTTATTAAGAATTGTATATTATGCATCTTTTTATAATATAAATGTCACAATTGATTTTTAAGTATGTATATCAAACAATGCACACCCCGCAGCTGGACCAAAAATTGATATGTAATTGCTGCCTTTCGACAGTTAAATTGGTAAATGTTTTAGAAAGGTTTAAAAATTTGCAAAATATATACATTTTTTTTTTTATAATATATCGTTGCCACTAATTGAAATAGACGACTAAGCTGATGTGTACGCATGATTTAATATATCAGACCGAATTACATAAAATTAAAATCTATGTACGGTGTACGTTTCAATTTCTTGATGGGATTATTTATGTACATATATATGTATACAAATAATGTTGTAATTTTATTTTTTACTAATCCTCTTATTTCGTTTAGAACATTTTATTTTTTTTATTTCGTGATAGAATTTCCTCATGTAGCCGAAAATTTATAAGATGTATAAAAATAAATTCCCAATGGGGCTATAACTATCCGAAATAGGTTATGTTGTATATATTAAAAATGATTTTTTTTTTAGTGATTTGGTTCGTTGAATTAGAATTTACAAATGTATATAGTTATAATATGGTGGACATTGATTTGGGCTCAGATGGCTCTATAACTCCGTGTGTAAATCAAAACAATCATAAAGTTTATTGATCTGACGAATCGATTTTTTTTAACTGATTATGTGACATGGTTTCAAAACCAAAATTGAGTCAAATATCCATCCTACACTTATATACTCTAGACTCGATAATTGAGAGGCTTGTATCTTCGCTAATACCGATTATGTAACTATCACTTTTGTCTCGACAAAAGTCAAATATGTAGAAATCCACACCGTCCAACATATTTTATAATTTTGCGCTCAAGATCTTTCGCTCAAGATTTATTTAGAAAAGGGTGAAAAGTTAAAAATGTGCATGGACGGTAGTAAACCACATAAAAAACGTTAGTTACGATTAGTCAACCAATGGTCATGTGAAAGTGGAACTAGGTCGACAACTCTTGCGAAATAAACTATGTCTCAAACGATATTAGTGTGACTAAATCTAACGGACAAAATCCAAACTTTTAAAAAAATCTAATAATCGAAATCAAAATATATAGGACAAAATCCAAATATCGAAAATCTATTTCGGTAGGAAAATGGTTGAAAACACAAAGGTTAACGTGACTGGACAACAAATTGAGTCTAAACCTTTTATTAAGTGCTTGGAATTGATCATCGATGCTAGACTATCATTTAAAGCCCATTTGAACACTGTTTGTAAGAAAACTAGGAGAATGATTTGGGCTTTACCGCAAATAATGCCAAAGGTAGAAGTAGCTCGTATATTACTAAGTAACGTGGTTACATCTATTTTGATTTATGACGCACCGATTTGAGTGAGTGCTATAGAGAAGTGCACATAATAGCAACAAGTGGCATCTTTTTATACGTTGAGCGGTTTAAGAGTGGTTTGTGCATTTAAAACGATATTGGGTAAAGCCGTGTGACTTATTGCGGATTCCCACCAATGTTGGGATATAAGCCGGCGAGGGCCTTACTATATGTATTTCAGCCTTGACGATGGAAACAAGAAAGTAAATTGTACTCCGTGCGGAGGGTGTGAGCGATAAAACAATTTTCTCATCGACTAATCCTTTCGGTGAATAAATGGATAAATAGGAGATATATAGCTAAATTTCTACATGAGTCAGTTCCTAGCTGAGCATGGTTATTTTTGAGCTTATCTAAGAATGTAGATCACGTACTTTTTTAGATGCCTGCGCTTTGGCAATAAAATACCTGATCTAGTTAGATCTATCGGAGTTAACCTAGCATCAGAACAATTATGGACTGTATGCTGGAGCCCGAAGAAAAATTTAGAATGTTATATATAGTATGACCGCGAAAATTATGAAAAAACTACGACCCTTAATGAGAATTGGGCAGTAAAGTTAGCCAATTTTTAAAAAATTAGTATTATATTCTAACTTTTAAAACTGATATGTTCAGAACAAGTTACTATCAAAATTTAAAAATTTTGAAGATTGTTTGAAACATTTAAAAAATTCCGAATGATAATTTCTAAGCCGATTCCAGGCATAGATAATTTGCTTAAAAGTTGTGACCTTAAAATTGTAACCTTTATGCTGGAGATATACTCGACGTTACTCAGATGTTGTAAAATGTCAAAAACGTTAAAGGTAGAAGCGGAATCAACTTTTTCATGCTAATTCGTGTGTTTTAATTTCGTAGTCACGTCGGTCGCGTCTGGTATATCTCCAGCGTTAAGCTCAAAATTCCAATATAGAAGATTTAAGTGAATTTGAAAAGAAAAAATTAAACAGCGTGACGGTTGAGATTATATACCCAGTAGAGTTTATATCTCGAAGCGGTTCATCGTACAGGAAAAACAAAATAGAAAGACCTTTGACAAAAAGTTGAACAGGGCTGCGAATACAAAAATGGTCCAAAGCACTTGTAGCTTAGATAATTTTGTCACGACTGTGCATCCTTAGCTAAAATAGCAGTGCCCAAAAACTTACTGTAGCTACATAACAAATAAAAAACAATGGGAGCCTTTTGGTTGGTGCCATCAAAAAACTAAAGACCGTGATATCAAATCATCGCTTTTTCACTTAAAGTTGTTGGCTTATAGTTTGCCTACAAAAACGGATAGAAATTTTGTAGTGGAAACACATCACACGCTCAGACACAAAAAAGCGATGTATTGCAGGTGTCTGAGTTGCCAACAGAAAAGTAAAAAGCATTAATGAAGCGGCAATCCATGGTGTTGTACCACCAAAAGTTACTACGACCATTGCTAAAAAATGACGACGTTTCTCTTGAAAGGGATTTGCTGTTTAATTGACCCCAAATAATCGAAAAATGGAGCGGATTAATATTTTAGATCCGGATTTAGAACCAATATATATCCGCTATTGTTTTCTTTCGGTGACCAAAACTAGGGAATCAATATTCCTCCTCGACTAACCGCTTTGCACAACATTTTCAATAACCAACGAACACGCGTAAAACAATTGCAATATTACGGTTATATGCTATCAACTTCGATTTATTTACACAAAACTGTATAATACGCAGATCGAAAGGATACAGGGTGCTATCATAGAGGTATTTGATGAATTATATAAAGCATTCCACTATGCCGTTATATAAGCAAATGTTTTTGTTCATTTATGGCCCAGGTGGCAGTCGAAAAACATATTTGTACAAAAAAACCTTCGTTTCATGAATAAGGATGAAGTCTGCTGATGCCCAACTTAATCGGTCTATAAACCGATTTCTTCAAGAGATTATAAAAAATAATACGCTTTTTGGAAGTAAAGTTCTCATTCAAGGTGAAAAGTTTAGCAAGCTTTATCGGTTGAACCCCTTGGAAACATATCTACTATCTTAAAAAACTAGAGAACGAGGAACTGACAAAAGATTTATATTTGTCTGAAGATATTCAAGAAATTCCTGAAAATTTTATTTGTAAAGGTCGAAATGCTTGTTTCATAAGAATGCACGTCTGGAATGCTATGAAATTAAAAATCAGAAGCATAAAATAAAACAAATAAGAATAAATTTAAAATTATTGCACATGTTTTGACTGGAACTGCAAAAAAGAAGGCAGTATTTATTCTACAGATAGACTTCATATAATATTTATATTCCAACTTTGTAACTATGTAGAAACCTCCAAATGTGTATATTATATCTTCAAGTGGTAACACCCGATACTCATCGGCTAAATACTAGAGGCGAGTGCAATCAATACACTATAAAAACGCAATGAGTGTAACAAACAAGGAAACAATTTCCCCAGGTGGTATACCTGATGCTCAGGGAAATCTCCTCTCTTCGGAGATCGGCTTCATGGATTCTGGGGGAGACCACTCATTGCTACACTATAATTATTATAACCAATCCCAAGATATGTTAGGGGAAAATGGATATTTCATATCCATTCCACAGGAGTCAGAAGTTAACTCGATCTCCAACAAAAGTCACTTGCCTCTTTTTGGAAGGCAACATCAAATTAGTGCATCAAAAGGAGGAAATCGTCCTGAAAAATAACGAAAACCCGAAAAACGAACTGTTGCAAGAGAACTGAAACGAAGTCCTATACTTTTGACACTAAGCGAAAAAATTATTCAAAAAGAAAGAAATCCAAGCCTAATAAATAAACACAGTTGTTGGGAATACTTTAGGCAGTCCTTAGAAGAAAAAAATAATCTAAAGGTTCCATTAAAAAGCGAGGAGCAAATAGAAAACGAAGTTCAAAAATTTTTAAATGATATACAACAATCATCCTGGGAAAGTACCCCAAAAATTAAATATAAAAAAGGAAACAACTACCCTAAAGAAATTAGAGAACTCTTGGCAGAAAAAAGAAGAGCGAAAATAATATAGCAGCAAACAAGAGCTCCTCAATATAAAACTAAGTTAAACAATTTAACTCAACTGTTAAGAAGGGAGATCCAAAAAGTAAAAGATGAGTCAATCAGTAACTGTCTAAAAAAAACTAACTAATGATAGAAGGACTGATTATTCACTTTGGAAAGCAACCAAAAAAATTAAAAGACCAACAATGCAGAACCCTCCAATAAGAATAGAAGAGGGGAAATGGGCTCGAAATAACGAAGATAAAGTTCAATGTTTTACGGAGCACCTCGCTCCGTAAAACATTAAAAATATTCCAACCACATGATGATCAAACTTTAGAATCTCAAATAATATTTGAAAAAGAAAGTAAAGGAATTCTATTGACTTCACCAAAAGAAGTCATGTATGAGATAAAAGTCAATATGAATTCGAAAAAAGCTCCTGGTTATGATCTTATTACTACAGAAATTTTAAAAGGACTACCAAGGAAGGCTCTAGTTAAGCTTACTTATGTTATCAATTTAGAAACAAATCTATGCCCAGTTTGTGGACAATTTCAGAAGTTATAATGATATCAAAACCTGGAAAACCACCATACGAAACTTCATCTTATAGACCAATTTCGTTGTTGCCAGATATGTCTAAGCTTTTTTTGAGAAACTACTGATTAAAAGGTTAAATCCGTAATCGAAAGGAATAACTTAATCTCAAATCATCTTAACAATACAACAAGTACACAGAATAATCAATGTAATTGAGAAAGCACTTGAAGAGAAAAATGTCTGCTCCACGATATTTTTAGACGCAAGTATTTGACAAGGTTTGGCATGAAGGACTTAATCATAAGTTAAGAAACCTTTTACCAATGCAATTCGGTAAAATACTGGAACCATACTTGAAAGATAAATTCTTTAGAATTAAATTGGCTGAAACTTATTTTGAATTTAAAGAAATAAAAGCAGGTGTACCGCAGGGCAGTGTATTAGGACCGATTTTATATTTACTATACACGTATGATCTACCTGAATTAGAAAACAATACAGTTTCGACTGTTACCAACAAACGAGTTGAACATATACGTGTTTCAATAAATCGAGAAATAATACCGTATGCGAACACAGCTAAGTATCTAGGCATGACCCTGGATGCTAAACTTAGATGGAAGGTCCACGACAAAAAGTAAAATGAAGAACTAAAACTAAAATATGGAAAAATGTGCTGATAGGCAGACACTCTATCATCATACAATAAGCTGCTACTTTATAAGCAAATACTGAAACCAATATGAACTTATGGTATTGAACTTTGGGGTTGTACAAAACCCAGCAACTTCAATATCATTTAAAAGTTTCAGAACAGGGTACTAAGGAACATCGTCAATGCACCATGGTACGTCAGGAATAGTGATCTACATAGAGACCTTAAAGTGGACCACGTTTCAATTGAAATTAAAAAAAATGGAAGGAAACACGAAGAAAGACTCCAGCAACTTGTAAATATAGAGGCAATTCACCTGTTAACCAACATCAATATTATACGCAGACTGAAAAAAACAAAACCCTTTGAACTGGTTTAATTGTTGGAACAAACAGCGGCTTGCTGATTTAGATCCACAATAACGATGTGGTATAAACAACAACTTACCAGAAACTGTGAACGCCAATGTGTGGAGTCATATATATACTTATCTTAGTAAATTAAGTCAGAAACAAATTGCTCATTAGTCCAGAAGACTAGATTGTAATAAAATAAAATAAGCTCAATTTATTTCAAATTCATAAAAAAAATTTTTTTTGATAAGTTATATAGTAATATAACTTTAAATTCAAACTCTTAATTCATGCCTCCAGGTTTAAAACTTGAAGACTATATCATTTTTGAAATTTAGAGAATTGGTAAAATTCATTTCAAATATTGAAACATCAAGATCGTTATGCAATCACACACATAAATCCATTAAATGGCATATTTAATTAAATGTTTTTTATAAATATACTTAAATCTACTTAAGTCTCAGACATACTGAAATAAAAAATTAAAAATTTCTTAATAAAAATAAAATTTTGAGTACTCCCGATTTCCTACAACAAAATATAATATATTGCAGAAACTCTGCCTTGTTATAATATTTTAAAGTTTTCTTTATGTATACATTTATTCGTCTTCAAGTGGTTGTTAAATAGCCATTACAGTAAACGATATACTTTATCAAAGTGGAATTTATTTAAATTACTGTAAAATAAAGCATCTCTTATCGTCAACTTAAAGAAAATATATATATATATATATATATATATATATATATATATATATATATATATATATATATATATATATATATTCATGTAACTTACAAAAAAAAATATTTCTGCATAAATTATATCTCTACACCCTTGACTTCGGGTTATTTATAATAATATATAAATAAATACAAAGTAGTTCAATGCAATTTGCGTTTGGTTTTCTATCCTATATACATTACCTGGAATTTTTGAAAGGATATCTAATTTTCAGAGCTCGCAATATATGTATCACACCGGATGTATGATATTTTTTTATCGTTGTACTGATAAAAATTGGAAATTATATTTCCTTTTTTTTTTTTTTAAACATCCTTCTTATCATCACAGAAGCTCATTCCATTCATTCTCGCATATATTTTATATAGAGAGATAGGATACAATTCTTGAATCGTTACGTATGAAAACGTACAATAAAAGTTATCAAAATGTATTCAACGTATTTTTGATGTTAGTTGTAATAATAAAATAATCGGCTCACCTTAAAAATGGGTAACATTTATACCCATTTTACAAGCATTACCTCATCTCTACCGCAGAATTTCGTGTGTTCGTTATGAAAATGTACAAAGAATTTTCTTCTATATATTTAAAAAAAAAAAAAAAAAAAAAAAATGTTCGTGTATACATAATATACTGCTGCTGCGACAATGATAATAATTTTCATTGTTGTGGCTTTATGTGTATACATTTATATAGAGTTGAATGAAAAACAGACACAACTTCGCTCTGGTCTCTTGTTCTGTTTGTTGCCTATATATTGACGTGTATGTTACCTATACAGTAGCTTTAGCAAAACAACATTCCTCCTAATTATACATTGGCACTGGTGTATTTATATATATACAACACGCGGGAAGGGGTTAAAAAATCAAATCGATTTGTAACGCGTGCGTATTTTTAGCCTTATGAAATGTGATGAGAGGAAAAGCATGGATGTGCAGATGGATTCTAGTATTTTTTTTGGTTTAATCAAAGGAGATTTTCCTTTTATTATCTAACATCTGTACATACACTATTTGGTTGTGATTTGACGTACACATATATTTTTTTTTATATACATTTATGTATATAGTAATATAGTTCGGTATCGTCGATAAACGGAAATTTAAAATGATTTCGATGCGCGTTTGAAATATTAATTAGTCGATAGATATATGGGAATTGGAAATGTGTATATTATATAGAAAAATCTATACACGTGAATTATCACTTAATCATTTCACTTCCTTTAACAACAACTAATATGGGATGGATATATTTTTATGACATGTAACCTACATAAACAGGAAACCGATTATTTTGTATTTGGGATTTTCAATACATGAAATTTAATGATCCCCATCTCTAAATTCGTGATTTTACTACATAAAAACTATATATATGCGTTATGCGTACATCAAATACTCAGCACTTTGATTTTTTTAATGTAATTTCGAGCGATCAACCGCATAAATTTATTAATTTTAATTATAAACATATATGTATGTTTTTCAAAAAATTTGTAGAATTATGAACAGATTTTTTGATTAATGAAAATTAGTTTTTAGCCTAATAGTCAAAATGCATTAGTATAGAGAAATCGGAAATTGTTCTAGAGAACAGAATAGAAAAAAATTGAATGAAGAAATGCGAAATACATCCCAGGCCAACTGTTCGGTGTTTGCATGTTTAGTTCTAGGCACGAATATTGCCATTATTTTGTTATATAATCAAACTCGGAGATGAATTTTCGTTTCCACATTTCCTAATACACCACAGCATGAAACAGCGTTGAACCGAACTACAATGCATGCTATCGTTTCACAACTTAGATGACCCAACATTTCATCGCAAATAAAGTAATTGATGCAAACAAAAGGAAATTGTCTTTCTTATCGTGGATAAGCTCTGACACATGTCACACGTTGATTAAATGGTATTGCGAAACGAACATATAGACGATCAATTGTACACCTGTACAGTACCTATATTGGCGGGTCGTTTAAAGATCATGCGAATGAAAATGCGGATTGCTGATTTAAGAGAGGCTACAAAGGCGTGCGCTTTCAAATGCGCGGATTGCAATGGGAATTTATCATTGAATGGCGTGTGGATTTGAAACCAAACATAAGCGAAGCGATTGTAATATCTGTTATAAAAACCATCTTATTATTATTGTAAAGCTGTATAGCCAGCTAAGAGGTTGAGAAAGAACAAGACACAGGTCACGAGGTATACAGAAAAGTGTGAAGCTGATTCCTGCTCAATTGAGTATCGTGTATTTAACTCTGCTGATATGTCGATTATGCAGATAATTCAAGACCCTATTGAAAGGACCGAACAGAACAAGGTTTGGTATGTTCAGCCCATGGGAAAGAAAGTTTTTGTTTCAATACTTTTTTCAGTGGATACAGGTAAAAGGGTTACGATGAACTACACGGACCTGTGGTACGTCTATTTAATACTGTCGTGAAAGTTTATGCACATATTTCAGTAGGTGGTACCTTAGATGTTGTAGCAAAAAACCAAAACATTCGTCCAAAATTGGAAATCCTTGTTACTAATGCGAGCGTTGCTAACATATTCGGCATAGACTAGTCTTTAAAAGATCAAGCGTCACTGCAGAGTTACCAATTAGCTGTCACTAATTATTTAGACCGGCCCAATAACAACGAAGAAGCTTCTTCTAACATCCAGGAGCAGTGGCGCAAAGTTCCATCGAAAGAAGGCCTCCGAAGTTCCGCAATGTTTGGTTCGATGATCAATGCCGAAGGGTCTTCGAAAATAAACAAAAGTTTCGTGAAAAATGGTTGGCTCGCAACACTAGAAGCACTCTAGCAGAATATCTCCACGCTAGGAAAGCTACGACTAAATATCTTCGACAAAAGAAGCGCGATCATATGAGATCTTGCATCGAAAACATCAACTTCCAAGCGGAAATAGGAAACTCAAGGGACTGTTTTGCTAACGCCAGAAATCTAACTAAAGACTTCCACTCAAGAAGTACAGCCATCAAAGACGGAAATGGAGAGCTGAGAACAAACGTGGCTGATGTTCTCTCAGTATGGCAAACCTACATTCAAAATCTGCTAAATCGGAATGACGTAGTGACCTCCATTAGAGCAATAGCTCCTCCAGGTGAAGATGTCCTTGTTGAATATCCCACAGGAGGAAAAATCTCTCGCGGAATTGATTAAGCTCGGAGGCGCTACTCTTGCAACAAATCTATCCGATCTCATCGTCTCTATTTGGAACCAAAAAGAGTTGCCGGAGAATTGGAAGACCGCACACATATGTCCGCTGCGCAAAAAAGGAGACCGTCTGAAATGTGGAAACTATCGTGGTATCGCTCTGTAATTGAGCACTGCTTACAAAATATTGGCTAATGTTGTACTTGCCAGACTCATCCCTCTCGCCGAAAACACCATTGGCGACTATCAATGTGGTTTTCGTCCCAACCGATCGACCACTGACCAATGTTTTACCATGAGGATGATCTTGGAAAAATGTTGGGAGTACAACATAACCATACACCAACCGTATGTAGACTTCAGACAGGCATGTGACAGTATAAACTGCAAAAACTTATGGGCCACGCTTATATGCCTAGGAATTCCAGAGATACTCGTTTCTCTGTGCAAATTAACAACCTCTGGGCCTGTATGTAGAATCGTAATTGAGGGAGCTGTGTCAGACCCCTTTGAAATAATATTTCAAACCCCCTGTTTTGTTCAACTTAGCGCTTGAGTACGTAGTGAAAAAAAGCATCATTGAAACTTCGCGCTGTATATTTAATAAATCAGCCCAAATTCTTGGATATGCAGATGATATCGTGCTTCTTGGCCGAAGACCTAGCGATATCAAGGACAGTTTCATACAGCTCAACCGCTCTGCAAGAAGACTAGGTTTGCAGATGAACAGCAGCAAAACAAAATTGTTAACAACACCCAGGAACATCTCCATGGTAAATCCCGGAATTGGCGACCATAACTTTGATAGCGTCGAAAACTTTAAATACCTCGGGTCAGTTATAACATCGTCGAATGATATGCAGGCAGAAATAAAAGCCCGAATCACTGCCGGACAACGAGTTTTCTACGCCCAATCGAAATTATTGCGATCTAAACATATGTCGTAGTCATGCAAGCTCGCACTTTATAAAGCACTCATAAGACCTGGCTTTCGGAAGCGAGAGCTGGACCATAACTTCTAACGATTCTAGATTGTTATCTAACTTAGAAAGGAAGGTCATTCGCTCAATCTCTGGTCCAATCAAAGTCGCGGACAACGAATGTCGGATTCGTATGAACCACAAGATAAGGCAACTTCTTGAAGGCTACGATATTATCGGATTCATCAAATCCAATCGAGTTAGATGGCTCGGCCACGTTACACGATCTCCACAACAACGAACGACCAATAAAGTGTTCCATCAACTACCAGCCGGTGTTCGTCGTAGAGGAAGGACCCCGATTGCGCTGGCGTGACAACGTCGAACAAGATCTACATGCATTAGGATGTCGAAACTGAAAGACGAGTGCGATGGACCGAGATGGATGGAGGACCTTAGTGCGGGCGGCAATATCCCTTCATGGGATGTGAAAGCCAGAGAGCGAGAGGGTCATCCTGAGCACAATCTGTTACAGCAATTTAAACAAATTTCAGAACGCAACGATATATTTAAATGTTTGCATTAAATTTTGTCAGTACTTCCTCCGATTTAAGCAATAATTATTTAAAGTCAGCGAAACACTTTACTTATTTATAATGAAAAATCTGGGATAAGTAGTTTAAAATAATTTGATGCAAATATTTTAAATATCAGTAAAAATATCGCATTAAAAATCCGATATAATATACGCCCGGAATTTTGTTTGGGGATTTTTTAACTATTTTCTTTTTGGCAACACTGATTTTGACAGGTCACGTATGTTTCGTGTTTTGTGTCACTGTCAAACATTTTTCAGTTTGGCCTATAACTTAACCATGAATCGTCTTACAAACGAACAACGCTTGCAAATCATTGAATTTTATTATCAAAATGCGTGCTCTGTTAAGAAAGTTCATCGCGCGCTTCGTCCATTTTATGGTCAGTTTAATCGATCCACTGAAGCGCCTATTCGGGCTATTGTGACTAAATTTCGCACCAAATTTACATTGTTGAACATTAAATCACCAACACGCTTACGTACAGTGCGAACTGAAGAAATTATCACAGCTGTATCGCCCAGTGTTAGTGTTGACCATCAATTATCGTTTCGGAGCCGTTCGCAGCAATTGGGCCTCTGTTACTCAACAACGTGGAAAATTTTGCGGAAGGATTTAGGTGTGAAGCCTTACAAAATATATGTGGTGCAAGAATTGAAGTCAAACGACCTACCACAACCCAGAATTTTTTGTGAATGGACTCTTGAAAAGTTGGCGGAAGATCCATTTTTTTATCGAAAAATTGTGTTCTGCGACAAAGCTTATTTTTGGCTGAATGGATTCGTAAATAAGCAGAATGGTCGATTTTGGAGTGAAGATCAGCCAGAAGCATTGCAAGAGCTACCAAGGCACCCAGAAAGAGTTACTGTTTGGTGCTGATTATGGGCTGGTGGCATCATTGGACCGTACTTCTTTAAAGATGATATCCAACTTTTTTTGCCCAAAATGGAAGAACTTGACTTGCATGACATTTGGTTTCAACAAGACGGTGCCACATGCCACACAGCACGCGAAACAATGAACCAATTGAGAGGCAAGTTCGGTGAATACTTTATTTCACGTTTGGGACCGGTCAATTGTCCGCCTAGATCGTGCGATTTAACGCATTTAGATTATTTTTTGTGGGGCTATGTTAAGGCTCATGTCTATACTGACAAGCCCGCTTCGATTGACGCATTGGAAGACAGCATTGAAGCATTTATTCGTGAGATACCGGCCGAAATGTTGGAAAGTGTATGCCAAAATTGGACTAAGCGGATGGACCATTTGAGGCGCAGCCGCGGTCAACATTTGTATATATATATATATATATATATATATATATATATATATATATATATATATATATATATATTATATATAATATTAATAAGAATGCTAGATATCGCTCGATTGGTTTATTATTTCAATTAGATCATATTCGTTCGACATCAACTTGAAGTTCCAAATTATGACCTTCACAACATTTTAAAATATAAATAATTTTACTGAGACTATGCGAATTTTAGTGACCATTATTTAATTTTAGTAGGAAAGTTCGATTTCATATATTTTGTTTGCATTCAGATGTTTTTATACAATTATCTTACCAAAAACCCAATTAATCAATAAAAACTTTCTTTGATTGTTTTAAGGATTAGAAATTAATTTTTGTGACGTATTTCACTAAAAACATCAACAGTTATCCTTACTATTAAAAATAAAGAATAAGAATACTGTCAAATCAGTTCTCGTAGCTCTAAATCTTTATCTAGCAGTGGGAGTTCTTGAGATTTGTATTTAATACGAATTTGTTGAGTTATTTTAGTTAAATTTAGTTTTATTCTAACACAACTTTATGATTGGACTTTAAGAACAATTTGATAATAACTTTAAAAATTTCAAAGACCATTCCTATTGTTGCCACACTCGTGACGAAATTTATAATTATTTTTTACACATTAAATTACTAGGACTTTGAAATTTAAGTTAGCATAGTAATGTTATAAAATGTTATTTCAAATCTAAATCCAAAACTAATTAAAATCCAACTCTTTTCAAATGTAAATAAATTTTATTAGTTCCCTAAAAATTTTAACATATTAATTCATGTTAAAATATAAAAAATTTAAATTTTTATGTTCATTCGGAATCCCCTGCTATTCTCTCCGTCCCATTTATAGAAAATTTAACTTATAGAAAAGTATTAATTTTCATTTCCTATTCTAAGTTCTATAAAGATATCTTAATAATGATAAAACCAAAGACAATACCTGAACCGATTTTAAAATTCAAATCAAAGAAAATATTCGTTTTTTTTTCCATTTCAAATTATTGAATATTTAATTATCTTTTGTTTTCTTAAGTATCCAATGTTTAAGATTATAAAAATGAAGTGGAAAAATTTAAATATATAATTTTATAGTTCTTTAAAAAATAAAAGACAATAGCATGTTAAAATTATTAAACATACACGGAATCGAGATAGCGCACATCAATCATATTTCCACTTTTCACTTAAGTAACTAAAATAACAAAAAAAAAATTTTTTTTTGAGTGAGTGATTCATTTTAGTCTGTCTCGCTATATATAGGAAAGAGAAAAGTTCATCAGGTTAAGTTTACGTCTCTAAATCGCCTTCTTCGATTGTTATTATTTCGGTTAAGTGGATTTACTTAATTAAATTTATTTTGTTATTTTTTTTTGTACACTAATTAGAATTTATAAATATATTTGAGGATTGGTTTGTGTTCTTTAATTTTATTTTCGGATATATTATGTAAGATGCATAATTTAAAAATCTTAAGTTTATGTTTTTTTAAGAAACCAACAAAAAATGGTAACAGTTGGTCGTATATTATAGCCTTGCATCAAAAACCAAAACAAATTTTCTCATATATAATCTTCCTTTTTTTTCCCATTTTATTGTTTGTGTGGGAACCACATCGCATTGTGAATCGTACGAAAACTAAATCAAAGTCATTGCACGCATCATGACTTAAGTTAACATTTTTTTTTAGGTAATTAGAAGGTCATAAAATTGTTATTGTTATATAAGGGTTATCGTCGCGGTTTTTAATTTTATATTTTCGCCCAATATTTCAAAGTAAATAGTTTTAACCTTGCTTCGAAATAGTACAAACTCCCACATAGTAAATTATAATCATAACGCACATATCTGTAGCAACCTAAAGTTCAAATACTTTATAGTAAACTCGAAGACGTCTTATATATAATCAAATTTAAATTTAAAAACGGAAATAGAATTATTGTAATTTTTCTATATATGCGTATGTATATTATATATACACTAATATATATATATATATATATATATATATATATATATATATATATATATATATATATATATATATATATATATATATATATATATATATATATATATATATATATATATGAATCTACAATACATAAATTCATTACATATATACATATATGAAATATGTACATGAGATGAATATTATATTCAAATTAAACCGGATAAGAACAAATTTATATATACATATACTTATATACTCAAGTATCTGTATTGTAGGCATTCTAATGAACTTTTGTCGACAAAAAAAACTTTTTTTTTTCTTAAAGACATTTATAATATATGTACAATGAATATGATATTGAGAATCCTTGAGTAGCAATATGATATATGTTACCATATGCTCGTTTATGTCGTTTGGTTATTCAATTAATAATTTTTTTGTTTTTATTCCTAAAAAAAATGTATTAAAATTATGTTTGGATTTCTAATTATGTGATAATTTTGGTATACAAAATTAAGAAATTATATGTGTGGACTTTGTTTGGGTTTAATGTTTTAATTGATGTAACTCATGATATTCTTAATTTTAATTTGTATATGACTTTTATGCATTAATTAACGAACATTTTTTTTTATATTACAAAATTGTAGGTCATTTTATTAAAACTAGTTTTAAGTAACATAATTGGCTAGATGGGCTAAGCCCCCTAATCTGTTATTAATAAAGTAAATAAATAGTTATGTCATAATAGTTCGGTCTAACTTAAAATCAGTACTTTTTTGTAGGCGCTTATCACTTTCTTTAAACAATAACCAGAATTGCCAAGTACTTCTTTAGTTTATGCTAACAAGACTACATACCCAGAGGAAAATCCAAAGAACATCTCATTGATTAGTCCTTCCCGAGTCGTATAAATGCATTTTGTGCTGATCGTTTACCAATGATATTCAAAATTCTTTAAAACACAAGCAATACTAAAATTGAAGAACATGCTTTCTAACCTTCTGAACATTATTCATTGATAAAGCTTTACAATCGATTATATCGGATCATATAAAAAGTCTCCGCGGTTTTTGGTTACATTTAGCCACTCATTACGGACAATCCCCTTCCAATCCCACCAAACACTCAACATAACCTTGTTTGCCATCAATCCACGCTTTGAAGTCGTTTGTGAAGTCACCAGCCTTTGACCATGAGCGCTTGCATTTGATATTCTCGTATTTCACCCACTTTTCATCGCCTGTAATGATTCGCTTAAAAAATTGTTCGATTTCGTTGCATTTCAGCAGCATTTCACTGAGCCCATGTTAATCAAATTTCTTTGCGTTACGTCATGTGGCATCCAAATATCGAGCTTTTTTTATAGCCTGCACTTTACAAATGATTCCAAACTGTCAAGTGGTTGATGTTTAATGCCTCCGCTTACTAGTTTAAGATAATTTCCGGTTAATCCAGTGAAAATAATAAATATCGATTTCAATTTCTGAATAAATTATTGAATTTCTTTAAAGTTTAACAGTAAAAATAAAATTCTTAAAGATACTTAAAGATACTTTACGTACATAAAGATTTTCAATTTTACTTCTAAACGGAGTATAAGTAAAATCTTCTTCTCTATTAGAACTCTACATTCTAGAGGTGCAGTTTGTATTTCGTGCCAAACATATCCAAACAGTGCTAAGACTAAAAAATTACATTAAAAATGCCAAACGATTCAGTCGTTCAACTATTGCAGCTTTTTTGTTTATAGAAAAGCCTTTATTACAGTTAAAAATTAATTTAATTCGGAGTTCCCAAACTATCTTATCAAGCAAGTTGCTGCAGTCCCCTTAAGATTCAGTCGTATACCTACATTTTTTCTCATTCCTGTATCAAGATATCAAAGGAATAAAATATTCGAAAAACAAGCTGAAGTTATGGCACTTATTATAGGCTTGTCCAAAAAAATTAGATTTCGGTTTTTGGAACTGGAATATTCTGTTATTTATGAAACCGAACATTCAACCATACTTCGATTTGTGTTTGACTAAACCACCAATATAAACCGATGTGGACTAATTTAAATCAGTGCGTAGTTCGAGTCGCATGAAAAATATGAAATAAAAATAACTCTTCTTTCCTTTTTTTTATCTATACGCGTGGCTGTATCGATAAATCGATTTTTTGACAGTAGCATTGTTTTGCTTTGATGGACGTATTTGCCATAAAACGGTTAATTCAACTAATTTGTAATATTTAATAAATTTTTTTAAAATCTGATTTGTATTAATTTTAAAATTTTGTGTGAAATAAAGTGTCTATAAATTAGATTTTCGGCGATTAAAAGACGTATGGCTCATAAAACGGTTAATTCAATTGATTTGTAATGTTTGATACATTTTTTAAAAATTTGATTAGTATTAATTTTAAATTTTTTTTGTATAGAAATTAAATTTTTTAAAATTTACCAATTAGTTTTAAATTATTAAATTAAAAATAGTTTGTAATAATTTGTAACTGTCTGCAATAATCGGAATTAGTCGGAATAGGAAAACTACATGCTTTATTCCAAATGTTATTTAAATTATGACCAGTTCAGCAAGAAAGCGTTTTGGGTCCAATCGTGTACCTCTTATACACACGAGACATATTACCAATTAATAAAACAACAATAGCTTCGTTTGCTGATGACAAAGCAATTTTGACATTCCAACTATCGGCAATGTAGCTAAAGCTACAGAAAAACTACATACATCGATATAGTTAGTAGCTAGATAAAGAAAATGAGAATTAAGCTTAATGAAACCAAATCTGTAAATGTGAATTTGTCTAACAAAACAAATTATGGCAAAATGTTAATTGTTATCAACCCGAAACAATTTCAAGTTAAGACCCGAAACAAGTTAAGATAGTTCAGACGATGTAAAATAAAGTAATTCGAAACATTGTGGTAAATTTGAAATGAAGACCTGAATCGAGACTTAAAGATGGAAGACATCAATAAAATAATTACATTTTATGATTACCGCTTTCGTCAACATGACAATACCGTGATACGTCGTATGCTGAACAGTCCTTAATCTTCACTATAAATACTCAGATATAGAAATGTAAATTGTATAACGGTTTTTTTATATAATGGCGCATAACATAATTCGCGAACCATGTTTTATTAGGTCCAATGCTAACGCCACAATATTTAACGACGTAGACACATTTTAGGCTTTATTTGACGCATCGATGCAGAACATATTTTGAAGCAATTTTACAACTAGAAGTGCTGCACAATGTATGTCTTTCTTTCGTATACTATCAGATTAAATATTTCAAAATTTAGAATCAAACTAGACTGACTCTAGAGTATGCATGATTCTAGAAATTAAATTATTTGGTTACAAATTTTACAATGTTTGAATAAAAATTGGCCAGTTAATATATTGGGAGAGGGAATGAGTTCCCGCTGTTTTTACTTAGATGTCGTTAGTAGCTCTGCCTTCATTTTATTTAATCGGGCAATATATGTTCTTTGAAGGTTAGATGTTAAGCTTCAATAATCACTAGTGACATTTGTTCAGAACATAAACAAAAATTTTTTGCGTCTCATTGAAAATATCGAATTTTGTGCCAAAAAACTGCATTTGCGGGAAGTTTTACTTCATTATTTTTTGTTAAAAAAAAGTGCAGCGGAAACGCATCGGTTGCTCGTAGAAGCTTATGGTAAGCATGCTCCATCGAATACAACCTGTAGAGACTGGTTCCGACGATTCAAAGATGGTGATTTCGAAGTTGGAGACATATGGTGCATATGGTGGGATCAGAGCGGCGTTGTGTACTAAGAGCTGCTGAAACAGGACGAAACCATCACTGGGGATCGTTACCGACGACAAATGATCTGTTTGAAGCAATCTCTGGGTCGAGAACGGCCGGAATGGGACAATCGGCATGACAAGCTGATTTTGCATCACGACAACGCTCGACCCCACGTTGCTTTAGTTGTCAAGAACTACTTGGAGGGGCAGAACTGGGAGATTCTACCCCACCCGCCGTATTCACCAGACATTGCTCCTTCAGACTACGACTTGTTCCGGTTACTAGCTGTAATATTACTAGCTCTTTGCGGGAGCGCCACGCGTGCTAAAACTATAGTAACTACAGTATGAATTATTTTGAAAAGTTTTTGGCGGGAGGGAAATTTATAGACTAGATTTCGATAAAATATTAAATTTTTCAGTGAAAACCTTTTAATCGGATGTTTATTGCAATATTTTTAAAGGTCTTGACTCGTGATTTGTTAATTTTAATTGCGAAAGGTCCGGTGAGAATTCATAAAACTGTGGTTCATAAAATTGTACAATTAATGCCACAAATCGAAAATTAATAATCTAGGAAATGCATAATGGTTAAAACTAAGCAATTTATGGCACAAATCAATATATTTCTAAAATCCAGGAAATACATGTGAATCGATTTTTTTTTAAATCCATAAAATAGATTTACAACCCATCAAATCCATTTATTAGCTTAGCTATTAACAGATTTTTTTTATTGCAATAAATGCAATTCTAATAAAAAAAAGTCTAATTTTAAATGGTTTCAAATTTCAGTACTCTAAGACAGAGCTCGGGTTGCCTTTATAATCTCGTTACTATTTCAGTACCTTACCCCCAATTAAAGATGGTTTCTTTGGACACACCTAGTCTATAAAAATATGTATACCGATTAAATAAAATTCTGCGGTAGACTCAAACTAACAACTCTATTTACATAACTAATTTATACAGTATCTGAATGATAGATTTACCGTATGGAATTAATGAAATATGATCTACTAGTGTGCGGTAAGATAAATAGAAAACTAATTCTAATATTTATAGTTGGTATAGTGTTAATATACCAGACCAAATATTATGGTTTGCATTTTTGTAATGTAAGTATATAGATTTTCTTTCACACACACTCACACATACACATGGAAAATGTAGATTTAAAATGCATGCGCATTATTTAAAATGTTGCATGAAAAATAAATAATTTATTGATATGATTATCATATATGAGGAAAATGCAAATTAGAGTGCGATAGACAATATACGCTAACGAGTGAACGCGCGGGTAATTGTGGTGTAGAAAATTTTTATATATAAATACAAATCATCGTTGTAAAATATTAAATTCAATTTATAAATAAAACAAAAAGGAAAATGAAAATGTTTTTTTAATTTTTATTTTATTTTAAATGAAAGGAAATTGTATCAATTTTCATCAATATTGTACACAAACACATTTAAATTAAATTTATCATCATCATTATATGATTATCATTCATTCATTTTGAGCTGCTTAGCCAATGCCTTTTCCTTATTAAACATGAAATTGAAGAAATATTTAATTGAAAAATTGTTAAATGAAAATAAATAAAAATAGGAAAATAAAAAAAAAATTATTTTCCGGTTTGTTTATTTATTCAGTTGATGGATAATTTGTATGTACATTTATAAAACAAAAACAAACAAATAAAATACAAAAAGGAATACAAAGGAATTTAATCGGGAAAAACAAGGAGTTGCTTTTTTTTTTGTTGGCTTTTTGTTTAATTTATTTTATTGTTGTTTGTGCAAAAAAATGATTTTAGGGCAATTGTTGTGGAATTTTTGTTCAAACACAGAAATTCAATCCACTCTAGCCATATAATTTTATTTAATATAAAATAAAACAAAATGTTGTTTGTCTAAGTCGCGTCTATAATAAATGCTCACATCAAGGGTTTATTTTTTGTTGTTGTTTGTATACTTTTGGTCGGTGTAGTCTATATACGAACCATATCATGGTTTAATATACTCATACATAATTAATTGACATTGATCAATAATTTTATGGTAATCAATCAAAATATTATTCTTAGTTTGACATGTAAAGATCAATTGATCAGTTGATCTCGATTGATTATGGGTGTAAACCAAAAATAAGAATGATGTGAAATTACAAATTTGATTTAACTCAGATGATTTGAAAAATCAATATTTGATTTTCAATATATAAATGTTAAAAGTTACTGATTATTAATTTTGGCAACTGAACAATAGGTACAGTGACTAAAGCTGCGGTGTTTGTGTTGGGAGATACCAGGTTCAAATCCGAAGGAGAGGTTAAAGCGATTTTCAATATTTTATTGCGACCGCTGATCACGATGAATTTGCACGCAATGTGCAAAAGGATATTTAAAGCAAACCTGTAAAGTCGGACGTTAAGTTAATCGCGAAACAGTTGGAAGAGCTTCCATCCCAGGACAAATAGCATAGATAATAAATACATTTGCGTTACCAAATTTAAAGTACCACTTTTCCAACAAATCATTTTAAAATCCCATTTTCATCCTACATATCGAATTTCATCATAACCGGTTAAGAACTCGCCGGGTTCCTTCCTAACTGGCCATATTCCAGGACTTTTCCAAAAAATCATTTTAAGTTTAAATTACATGTCGAAATATCCTGTTTTGAAATATCCAGTGTTGTAGCATATCTCGTTTTGTACCTTATCTCGTTTTGAATTATCCAATTTTGAAATATCCAGTTTTGTACCTTATCTCGTTTTGTCAAATCCTATATTAAAATATCCAGTTTTAAAATGTCCAGTTCTGAGCGGTTCCCGGCTTAAACACATCGCGGTCGTGATTTCGATCCCCTCCACTGGTTCGTCAATGAACAGAATACCTTCAGAAGAAGATTTCTGTGAAAGACATTTTCAAGATCACTTATGGCGAAATCTAGAGGGCCAATCCATATAGTGCGGCTTTCTTTTAAATAATCACCTACGAGCTTGGGTGATTTTGTGCATCAAGCTATTCATTTTACAAAATTATACCTCGACTTCGATGGTTCTACGAAGGCAAGTTCAGTCATATCCTTCTATTTGATTGTCGGCTCGACTGTACAGTCGTGCATATTTGCAGTCTTTCTTTTAAAAATTTGTCTGAAGGATGGATCATTCCGGTCCAACTCGTCACTTTAAATTGAATACGGTGACCTATGGCTTAGCGTCTTAATCTTTCTTGGCCACCAGGGCCATCAACTTTTATAGCTTTAAACACAAAAATTATCAATCAGATGCTTGGGGCTGATACACTAGACTAGGACGACCCGCTCCTTTATTAGAGCCAAATTGGATGGGAGAAAATCCGAACCCTAGACATTGTAGTACTTTTGTCGGTAGCAGCACGGCAGATCAGTCACGTTCCTTTAACCGAAAATCTAGCTTATTTCGTTAAACGAGGCTTACTCGGCGTGAACTCGAATCAGTCATTATGTAGTGGCATGGCCCTCCATGGCTGCATAATACTATTGACCAACTTAATCAGTGACCCGCACTCGAACAGATAAACAATGCAGCGGTCAGTTTTACTATTTTATAACATTAAATAATGAGCAAATAATTTCCAAGTACTCGTCCTTCAGGAAAGTACAATGAATGCTGTTATGTGTTCCGATTTGTTAAAAACGCCACCAAACCAAAAGAATCCCTATCAACAGCGTTTCTAATCAACAGCGAAAGTACGAGGACATAGTCGCACGACAAGCCAACTGAGGGCAACTTACCAAGCTCTCTATACCGAAGCTATGGTCCTATGCCATACCTATCTCCATACATCTGGTAATGGGACAATGTCAAAGAACTCACAAAGCTTATATATGTTTGTTTGTTTGCTTATAGGCACTAAGATCGTACATCTTGGACGATGCATTTTTGGGAGCCTTTAAAAAATTTGCTACTCGTCGAGATAACTGTCGTGATTGCATTGCGATAATGGCACTAATTTTGTTAGCCCTGGTGTAAAATTAAAGAAAGAATCTGCAAAAATAATCAGACTTTCGAATAACGTGTCCAATAAATTACATAACGGGCACATTATTCCACTCAGCCCGCCTTATTTTGGAAGCATTTGGGAAGCTAAGTTTCACATTAAAAGACTGATCGGTAAAAGCATTTTGACCTTGAAAAAATTAACACACGCTTCAGCAGAAATCGAGAGTATTCTTAATTCCCGTCTTTTATCTAGTCTCAACGAGACGGACGTCGATTCTCTCAATCTCTTATTTTTTAATTGGTCCCCCCTCAACCAAAATGCCCGAAAGAAGAGTCAACCATTTTAGAAACGCTGGTACCTAGAATACCTGACTTCATTGCAACAGCATTCCAAATTGAGGACAAAACTAACTGCCATCCAATTAGATGACATCGTTTATTCAAAGAGAACAACTTGCCTGTTAACCAATGGCGGGCTTCATGGAAGAGTCATTTATGTACTGAATTTTAGATACCAGTACACAAACTATGAGTTTTTCCGGTCGCTCACAAGGACCCTGTTGATAAGTTGAAGAAACACCGTTTACCTTGATATGTAGCATCAAGCATCTAAGCTCATATCCAGGCACTTCAATCAACCTTAACATCTTTCTTTGGCCCTATACCTTTTTAAACAGCATCATGCAGAAACTTCATAAAAAGCCAACCAGATAATTTTGAATCTAACAATAGATGGCAGGCGGTATGTTCTAAATATTTGTATATAATCTAATTTTTTACAAACTTCTACTTGGAAAAATGTTTAAATAGTAAAGGAAACCTCATTGTCATTATCGTCCGTACCCCAACATACTTCACGGAAGATGAAGATGGTACAAATATAATTGTCAGATAAAATATATTAAAGCCTTAATTAAAATATTTACGAATTATGAACCAATAAACATTTTAAATCATTTTATATCGTTACATAAATATTAAAACTGTCAACAAATATACACAGCATATACAATTTCCAAGATTTAGAAGTTAGTCGACCAAATATTTTCAATTAATTTTGCATTTTCCAGAGATTTTATTTTTTAATTAATTATTCTACATTTTTAACCGCATCAACCCTTTAAACGAGTTTGACCCAAGTAAAAATAAATTTACCTAAAAAGTTCAACAAACTCAAAAAAATCAATTCATTCGGTTCGTACACACCGTAATGCGTAGACGGTAAGTGATTAAACCCCAAAATAATTCACTTAATACTTAATGAGTTTTGACATTTTAATGGTTAACAAAATCCATATCGAAATAAAAAAAAAAAAAAGAATTCATGTCAAATGAACAACAACATAGAATTGAGGTAATTTTTGTGTTAATTCCTATCATTAATTTACTTGTTGCGCTCATTATTCACCCGGACTCTTGAATCTATTGTATATACACCATAGTTATAAAGCACCCAATCCCAATTCTTAGTAATTAAGTTGACATTTTTTTTTTATTTTATTTATATTAATGACCAATCAATTAATTTTAAGTTTCCATTATTTTGACACACTAAATATGTATATAAGAAACTATATAAAATAATAAAAAAAGAACCAACCCACTAAAATCCTTATAATCTTATAATTTCAATCTGAATAAAGTTTATATTACCTCGAACGAAGTGACTTGGTGGCTATCGATTTTCCATTTATATGTCTGGAGGTATTATATTCGTACGTATATATAGTTTTCTGTTTTTTTTTCCTATTTTTCTAGATTTCTATTTTGTCTCATTGTGTTCTGTGAAAAACAACCACCAAAAACTATTCTGTATATACATAACGATAGTGTGCACGCTTGCTGCTTCTTTTATTATTTGAAACTATTTTTTTGTATTATGTACTTGAAATGTTCGTTTCAAAATAAAACTAAAATGTTTATGCCATAAAGACATAAAAAAATGGTTTGAAGGGAACCTTGAACCTAGTTATTGCGGGAAATGTATGTCTTTATCATTCATGTATATATATTATCAGCGATGAACTAAGCAATGACGAAAAGAAAATTTCTATGTCAATATAAATATTGATTTTTAGCCTACTATATGTACATATATTATAACGTCAGACAACCAGAATGCTGAATGGATTTCTTATATGTGAACATTATATCTAATTTCTTAAGAAACCATAAAATTTAGAAATTATTTATTATAGATTACAAAAATACCAGCAAACTGTTAAAAACTATTTCAATAGAAATAAAAAATTGCTTTGTTATTGTTTCAATGTGACACACATGGCAGACACATTTTATATCGGTTATCTGCGTAATAAACTTAAACTGACATATGCAAAAGGGTTAATATCTGTATTTCACACGTTTTGAGCTATACACAAATGTTATCCTTCTATTCATAGTTATAAGATGTAGACTAACAATAATACAGCTTTTAATTTCTTTACGACAGTCAAGATCGATGTTCAAGTAAACAATCAAAACGAAGAAATCCTTTCGAATGGATCACACTATTTCGTATATTGCAATGCTTTATGATACATGACATTTTTAAGTTTGTTGTGTGACGCTAAAACCAACGAAGCTGATGGTTCCCTCAACTAACTATGATTTTTGTAATTTTGAGCAATGTTTGGGAACACATTTTGGAAGAGTTCGGTGTTTGATTAGGTGAACTTGCAAAAATTGACGGAAAGTGTAATGTAGTTTATTGAAATGTTAACGAGGATTTTGCTTCTCTTAATGTCCAGCAGTTGATTTGAAAATAAAAGGTTATCCAAGAAGAGTGTCCTAATTGTCGATGGTGATTACGGCCATATTGAATATTATTTTTGACAGCTGTTGTCATTGACATTTGTGTAAAGACTTGGATTTAAAGGCATATTAAATCCAACTAGTCCTAGAACTGAAGCCATTGGACCATCACAAACGTCGTTGATTTGCTGATTTTGCCCTAGACATATTTAACAATTCTACCGGAAAATTTTGTTCATTGAAGGCTATTCTGATGAAACGGCTATTGTCAACAAACAAAATTGCATAATATGGAGTGATTCATGAAAGTTCAGTGAAGCTCATATCGCACAGTTCTTGTAAACCTTGCATGTTGAATTTTCATTGATTTGCATATTCAACGGCAATTTAATTGCTAAAATAGTTGTTCGACCACCTTCCAACAACGTAGCTGCAATTCCTGACGAAGCAAGTACAAGTGCAATTTTTTTCTGCGCGCGAATTGTTGCTAAAAAAGGAGTCTCTCAATTTTTTATCACTATTGGCTGTTAAACGTTGTCATTTACGCACGTAAGAAAACTTTCAATCGGTCTTTTACGCACGTAAGAAAACTTTCACAGGTCTTACAAACGAAACGCATTTAATTTTTATTTTAGATTAAGGAAGAAAAATTGATTAAACATTCCGCTCAAGACTTGTAGGCTTAGGCAGCAACAGTAAATGTGTTATGGGCTGTATGTTTTTTGCTTAATAATTTCTGCGAAAAGAATCTTTCTTTGGGAAGAAAGGCTTGCGAAGACAGGGCAAATCAATTGAAATAGTAACAGGCAGTAACCTGCGAGATACTCGGCCGCCCTTAAAATTGTCAAACAGCTTAAACTATACCCGACACAAGAATACGAGGAACTATTCGGAAACAATTCCTTCAACTCAAATCTAAATGCAATACATTTTCCGCAGAATATGATCGCATTTCTAATTCAAACATCACCAAAAGACCATTTACCTTTATAAAATGCACTGAGATCTGACCGAATTTATCATGCTAGAACAACTAAAATACATTACTCCTGTGTAAATTTCACGTGGCTTAACATGTCACGTTTAGACCGAATATGATAAAGGACAAATCTGGAAGCATTTATATCCTAATTCATAATAGTATACCTCACTTTCTGTCAAAAATATTTTAGTTGAAAACTGAAGCAACTCTTATAAATGTAGGAACTCCGAACAAATATATAATGATTTACTCGATTTATGTGATGATCGCCTAAGCTCCAGCAATTAAATTATAATAGTAGGGACTTCAATTCAAGCCACTCGATGTGGAATTTTCCAAACAATAAAAGGAATGACCAAGGACTTCTTAGTTTATGCAATTAAAAGTACGATCATCAATGTATGCTCGTAAATGAGAAACCCAAACGATTGTAGTAATTCCAATACACATTTAAATTCTCGAAACGAGCTTATAATTCTTCGAGGAAAAACAATTTTTGATTTGGTGTTATCAAGAAAGATATTGTTGATAAAACATCCGCGAATCTAACGCGAATTTTGTTCTTATAATTTTGCAATGATATTCACGAATTTCAAGTTATAAACTTTAAACTTTAAACTTTAAACTTTAAAGTTTAAACTTTAAACTTTAAACTTTAAACTTTAAACTTTAAACTTTAAACTTTAAACTTTAAACATTAAACTTTAAGTTTAAAGGTTTAAGGTTTAAAGGTTTAAAGGTTTAAAGGTTTAAGGTTTAAGGTTTAAGGTTTAAAGTTTAAAGTTTAAAGTTTGATGTTAAAAGTTAAAAGTTAAAAGTTAAAAGTTAAAAGTTGAAAGTTAAAAGTTAAAAGTTAAAAGTTAAAAGTTAAAAGTTAAAAGTTAAAAGTTAAAAGTTAAAAGTTAAAAGTTAAAAGTTAAAAGTTAAAAGTTAAAAGTTAAAAGTTAAAAGTTAAAAGTTAAAAGTTAAAAGTTAAAAGTTAAAAGTTAAAAGTTAAAAGTTAAAAGTTAAAAGTTAAAAGTTAAAAGTTAAAAGTTAAAAGTTAAAAGTTAAGTTAAAAGTTAAAAGTTAAAAGTTAAAAGTTAAAAGTTAAAAGTTTAAAGTTCAAACTTCAAATTTCAATCACTTCATGTTATTAATATCTGCAACATGAGACAGAGTGGTACGAAAAAGCCACTCTCACTTTTTAAAGTCGAGTTTCGAGTGAGTAAAATGTGAGTGATGCATTACAGCTATACAGGTCTAAAATCGAGCATGTCTAGCGATAAGTAGTACCATGCACTAATTGTCAATTGTTCAAAATAGTATACCTCAATATCTGGAAAAAATCGCTAATCTACGTGGAATCGTCTCAACAATAAGAAATATGGCCAAAAACTTCTTAGTTTCTGCAATAACTCCAATATTCAATTAAATACTTCTAACGAGCCTACATTTCCTAAAGAAAATTAAATTCTTGATTTGTTGCTATCAAAAAACATATCGTTGATAAATCATCATCCGCGAGTCTTATACGAATTTTGTTCTTATCATTTGACAGTAATACTCACAATACTTCATGAAAGCTCATGTCGAACGGATTCTTCCAGATGTATAAAGATAATGCCATTATGGTATCGAAAACATTGGTAATGTTTGAAAACTCTCCCGAAATTTTTAAAGAAATTTGTAAGCTTAACGGTCAAAATCAAAATCTTACCATTTTAGCAGCTAAATATCTGACTATATTATTTATCCTATGCAAATGTCATAAGAAAGTGATTAATACTACGCAAAAGGCACACAGTCTGAAAGATCTCCAGCTGTGGTACGATTTTAAGCTCGACACATCTAAAGATTATTTTTATTTTAGGCAAGATCAAGAAACTTTTTTGGCAATGGGCCTAATTGAAAAACAAAATCAACTGATAAAAAGGATCTGTGCTGTTATAAAATTATATATTGTTCCAATATGACTACTAATGCAGAAATATGTGGAGAAGTCGAAACCTTGATCAGTATTGTAACCTTAATAGGCACTAGAAATACTTTTACAAACATGGTACTGGGAGGAGCAGAAAAACATAAAGAATTATTTCTAAAGCTATTAAAGATGTTAATAGAAGCTCGAGGTTGGTTAGTAGTTCTAGTTTTGTCATTAAATATTGGAATTTGCGTTACTAAAACTGTAACATTCTTAAACAAATTACTTAGTACGGATTAAAAATGTACAAACAAAAAACAATGCACGATACCAGAGTTAACCATAAATATCGTTTAACAAGGTCATTTTAAAATGTTTTTAACCACAGACAGAATATTTAGTTGGAAATTGGTTAGAAAGATATTTTATTGAAATAAAAAGGCAGTGTTAATTTTAGCCGACATTGAGCAAAATATAAATATATTTGGAGTTTTATCCTTTCAAATTTCACTCAAACTTTCACTTTTAAACATTTTATTAAAACTTTCAAACTTGCTAGGACTGTTGATTTGATAATCGATGTTTGATTTGAAAAAAATACTTTTTGAAAGGCACTGAGATTCAATTCAAATATTTTCCAATCACAATGTAAGGTCATCTGGTTTTGCCAAACTTGATTTATTACCCTTTCAAACTACGTTTAACATTTGCAAACTTAGATAATCGAAATTTGATTCAAAAGTATGGATTTGAAAATAAGTATATGCGGTTAGTTTCAGTTAAAAATCAAAGAATTTTACAAAATTTGATTTATGTTTCGTTCAAACTTACATATTAACAATTATTCCTTCAAATAAAGTCAACAATTTCTCAGTTTAGTCTTTCAAATTTGGAACTTTACTTTTTTGGATTAGCTGTTTTAAAACTAAAGCATTCATTCACCAATACTGTTCAAGTATTTTTAAAAACCAATCAAAAAATATTAAAATATGTATCAAATTTAATGAAAAATCATTGAATTTTGACACATTCTTTTAAATTGTAAAGCTTGATTGGTTCGATAGTCAAATTTTTATTTCGTATGACGACATTTTACAAAGACATTCGAGCTCAACAAAAATAATCGTTTGTTTGATTTGAATACTATATTTTTGAAAATAAAAACGATTTAAGTTTGATTTGAAAGCAATAATTCTGAAATTAAAAACAATCAGATTCTATTCAAAAATTTCCCTATCAAATCAACTGACTAAATTTTACTTTCAAACTACAGTTAGAATTTCCTAGCTTGATTTTTTCAATTCAGGTTTCAATTTTTAAAATTTATTGGATTATTGCAGTTTGTAGTCCATATGATTGAAGGTTGCTTTACCACAAAAATTCACTGGGTTGCATGTTTTGTTTTGAATAAAATTCATAATTTTTTTGGAACGAAACTATAGAAAGAAATATGTAAGAAATTAACAGTTGTATTACTGGATTTTTTGGAAGCAGGTTTGAGATAACAATTTTTTCATCTTTTAATTTTTATTTACTAAACTTGAAAATTACTACTATACGATTAAAATTAGCCAATTTGCCAGCATAAAAACTATATTGCTGAAATAATAGCAACACAAATTATAAAATGATTTTCCCTCTTAGTTAAAATTTTAATTTAATTGTTATATATATTGTCAATATGGTCCTTACTAGACTGGAAAAAAATCTATAGCCTCGCCTAATAAAACAATTTATTTCGACAATAAGTTAGTCGTAATACAATGAATCAAATTATCATATTCTTGAATAATTTTTAAGATGAAATCTGTTGTTAAAAAAGCCCTTTGCAAATGAATAATAATTATATTAAATTTTATCCCGAAAAAATACCCTCCATTTTGCTAACCATATATTTAAATCGGTTTTATTCTTTTTCCATTAATTTATTTCCCCCAACATCATCAGCTCTAAGAAAATATTGAACATGACATTAATAGATAAAAATTTAAAATGTTTTTTTTTTTAAAACATTTTTAATGCATAGCTATCGTATAATTGTATTTTAAGGGTCAGTGCGGAATCGTTGATTATGTTTTGTATTTTATTTTTTTGTAAATATACAGTAGTATGCAAAGTAATTCGGATAGTGTGTGGACGAAAAGTCGCTGTTTTATGGGACATAAAACAAATTCAGTAGAGCCATGATTACTGGTTTTTTTCGGAATTTTCATAGATTGAGCTTAGTTAGGGCCAGCCGCAGCTAACTTTTAAGTTCATTTTAACAGTGAAAACAGTTGACGTTTTGCGATCCAATTTGGATTTCTCAGTAAATTTATTTATATAGAGTTTGAGAAGATATTCGTTCTCGCCAGTGACATTGTCGGTTTAATAAATTGTCTAAGCGGAAAAGGGCATAGGGCATCGATGAAATTGGTAGAAATATAAAAAATATCACCCAAGCATTTTTCTAGAATTTCCTAGCTTGATTTTTTCAATTCAGGTTTCAATTTTTAAAATTTATTGGATTATTGCAGTTTGTAGTCCATATGATTGAAGGTTGCTTTACCACAAAAATTCACTGGGTTGCATGTTTTGTTTTGAATAAAATTCATAATTTTTTTGGAACGAAACTATAAGAAAGAAATATGTAAGAAATTAACAGTTGTATTACTGGATTTTTTGGAAGCAGGTTTGAGATAACAATTTTTTCATCTTTTAATTTTTATTTACTAAACTTGAAAATTACTACTATACGATTAAAATTAGCCAATTTGCCAGCATAAAAACTATATTGCTGAAATAATAGCAGCACAAATTATAAAATGATTTTCCCTCTTAGTCAAAATTTTAGATTCGTCAATCGAAAATCGCAGCGTTTTTTAAATTTTTTAAACGCAATCAACGACCGGACGAGAATTTTACTGCTTAAATTGCTGAGTTACGATGCTTTGCGATAGACTACAATTTCAAATAATCCCTAAACCGTTTGCTACGTGATCGTGTACTATGCAGACTCCATTCAGAGGGGTTACAACGAGGATTACCGTCTGCTATCGATAGAGATACGTCAGTGCAAGAGGTATTCGAGAGATCCAACACGGATAAAATTCATCATATTTGAGATACACGGCCGCAGCTACTAAGCTAATTGTTGCCTCCATCAAAACATACATGTAATGGCAGTGGAAGAGAACACTAGTGATCATCGTGCTGCTGTCATTTGCCTGGGGTATAGTGTAAAAGGCCATCTTTAACATCTGAACCGTTAGGCTGATTAGGGAACACTGGTGTCTGTAGAATTTTCTAGCATGCAATTATTATCGCTAGTAGGTGGCTGAATTTTCACTAAATTGAATCTTGCTCAGGCTTATCAACAGTTGCCTGTAGACGAACAATCATCGCTGTTGGAGAATATAATTACCCACAAAGGAGTTTTTAAATCGTCACGTCTCCGATTTGGTATTTGCTCAGCTCTCGGAATATTCCGAAATCTTATTGAAAATTACGTCGTGAAGACGACGTCATGATATCAGGATCGAATGAGCAGGAACTCGTCATATCGTGACTTGAAAAATCGAGACTACGATTGCACACGCACAAGTGTAAAATTGGGTTTAAAATCGATACTCTAGGCGTCCGCCCTACTGCAGAGAAAATCAAGGTCATTCGTTAAGCCACAATTCCAGAAGACAAGAAACAATTGAACATGGACACCAAGGCACCAAAATGTGATGGACCAATTAATACAATTAGTATCACTGACAGTGTACTTGTTCGGTCCACCCTGGAGCTACCGTTACTTCACCATACAGAATTGGTGCGGTTCTGTCACATGTTGTTACAAACGGATCAGAAAAATCTGTTTCCTTTTACTAGAGAACGTTATCAAAGGCAAATAGTAACTATAACCAATTCGTCGAGAGGTTGCTATTGTTGCGGGAGTCAAGAAGTTTTTTGAGTTTCTATACAGGCGGAACCGAACTTTATAATTCCAATAGCGGGACAATATATCATCTTCAAAAGTTTACATGCGGTTTATCCAGGAATCGTTAATGTAAGAGCATTGGCTCGAAGCTAAGATTGTTAGCCGACCATGGATACTGACATCGATCGTAATGTGGAAACATGCGTTCAGTGCCTGAAGACAAGACCAGAAACTCTGCATGGCTCTACTTATCCTACTTTTAATAGCTAGAGATTGCACATTGCAGTAAGCAAAACAACATCCTCTAAGTGTGCAATTAGCAGTCTACGTTTGTTGTTTGCCACAAATGGCCACACTTTTGTGAATATGCGTGTTGGTGAAAATCAAAATCAAAACTTTCGTCGATCGATTGAAATTCATTCCGATGTGTCACCATCTAGAAATTTTGATGTAATCTAGATCATTTGCCGTGAGGTAATGTTGAACTATCAAATTAAGCCAAACATGGGACATCGGCAGTACCATTACGAACAGTTTTATAAAACAATTCCTAATATTACAAAATATGTAGTTTAGCTGTTCAAATTTCATTTCACTCTACTGTAAAAATTGGTACAGACCCTTAACTATTTTCTATACAATTTTCCATTTATTATTTAAACACGGAGACACACGCAATATAATTATACGGACATTATCTTAATGAATACAATAAATATTTAAGGAAGTATTAAAATATATAAAATTTAATTTAATTTAGGGTAAAAATTATAATTCTTGTACTATTGCGAAATAAAAGAAATTCTCTTTCCCTTTTTTATGTTTAAGATACCTTCCTTATAAATACTTTAGAATACAAAATAATACATAAGTATTACAATAGATTTGTCTTCCGGTTATATAAATTATGCAACTCCGCAGCATGTTGAACTTACCTGGAATTAAAAGAAAAATAAAAAATTAATTTTAAGAATATTTGTCTTGTTCGTAAAAAATTAAAAAAAAAAAACAATAAATTTATCATTAATTTAAAAGCAATTAATTTAATTAACGAACGGAAACAAATATATTTTCGCGGTTCATTCACCCTCAATATTTATTGATTCTAATCGAGAGATACGAATAGGAAGGGGAATACCCTTGATATAGTTTCGTTAAACTTGGCTATGTATTATTTGTATGCCCATAAATATTTGCAACAACTTAATATTTCGTTTTAGTTATGTTTATGTATTCCCTTATATATATACATATATATGTATATATATGGACATAAAACATAAATGTTCTTAAAATACATAATACACGAGTACCCATACATATTTTATGTGTATATAATCTTCATTCTGCTAGTTTCTTTTTTCGTACATAAGCGTTTTAGTTCTTGTTATGTCTTATATGTCAAATTTTTATAAGAAATTCCCTTTTTTCAGTCTTGTGCATATTATACGATTGAGATATGGTAGACAGGTTTTGTTGGAATACAAAAATGCATTGGGTTCGTATATACATTTATTTATGGGTATGGGTAATTATTATTTGAAATTTTTAAACTAAATAAGGTTACTGAAAGTCTAAGTGGTTTTGTGAATATTAGACTTTTATTTTGGCTGCGTATGCGTTCGCGCTTTTATTAAAAGTTTTTTATTGTTGTTGTTATGAAACAACACAAAAACTATGTTTGTAGTATATTACACTATACATATATATATAAATTTTGTATGCAATCAATTTTATTTAAAAAACTATACAAGGTCTCTTTTGTCTTTTGATATATGTAAGTTTATACAGGGTGCAAAATAAACGACGTAAGAGGAAATAACTGGCATATTTTTGCATTCAGAGCGGAAGACGTTTAGGCGAACGTTTCAAACGAAAATGTACTTAATCGTGTTATGTATTAATTGCTTTTTTAGGTGAGTTAATAGGTGGATTTTATTCTAGGGACGCAATCACATACAAATTAGGATTAGTTACAAGAAAACGAGCATACAAATTTTAAAGCATCGCTAAATTTGGATATAGGTGATGATTTACTAATTGATGCTAGAGAACTTACTAGGATACAACTAAAACGATTTGAATGCTTAATAAATCCATAATACCAAAGGCATCTCCAAGTATATAACCTTTGTTCGTTGTTCTGAGAAGATCATTCTGAGATTAATTTCCTTCATTTGTTCATTTAGTTGTGGTATGATTACACCAAAAAGTTAAAGTTTGTTGTCTACTTCCAAACCTTTTTGACGTGAACATGCTGCATTTTTACATATTGAGCAGTGTTTTCTATACGTCTGATGACCATTTCCTTCTGTGTTGTTGTTGATTTAATTAATCAAGTTGACATCGTTTTTAGAAGCCTTGATTGATTTTTTTTGCTCGCCTCCATCGTGTTATGCCGTGAGTATTTGTATCTTTAACGGAATTGTTCCATTTAGGAACAATCTACGGACTATAGGATCTGTGGTTATTGGTACCCAATAAAAAGAGGCGTCTTGAATTTAGGTAAGCCTCTACCATAGTGAGTTAACAGTGCATAGTTCTCCATATATAAGGGTTTCTTGTACTATCATTGGTATTAGCTGGGTTGCTACTTCAAAGAAACTATCATCTCCTATCCTTCCAAGTATATGTTAAAATTGGTGGGCGTTGGGCCTGTCATATCTTTCAGCAAGTCCATGAGAAAAGCTGAGTTCTGGACTATATAGACTAAGTTCTTCGAAGGTTTGCCACTGAGATTTATTTACTGTCATTGGGTAGATGCAAGACGAACTGGAAGCTGGTGTCTAACGAAACAGTAGTGCTCGATCAATTTATTTAAAAATATTCTATAAGAATAAAAGGAACAATTTCAGCATTAATGTGTACATCGGAATCCTTTTCTAAAGATAGGTAGAACTTGCGGAAAATCACCGCCTATAACAAAACAATCTTTCCACTAAACGGTGTTTTGAAATATTAAATCAACTTTTTTTCAAGCTGTCCCCGGAAGCTTCATCCTAAATAAGCAAATCTATCGACACCAAATATTTTCTTTTGGCTATAGTAAGTCTAGGAAATTTTATAGAAAAAGGTCTAGGTTCTTCTTGTCCAAGTTAACATCAATATTGTTTTACTAATAAGTTTATCTTTTGAAAAAAGCACTACATACAAACATGTTTTTCCTCTTTTCTTCGATCCATCTAAAAAAAGAAGTTCCATAAGATAAGCTTTAAACCTAGTACTGATTTTAAAAAGCTATCGGCAGAATTTTAATCAAAATATCTGAACCATTTAACACTTTTACAATCTACTTTTAACGGAACCATTTTATAATATTCCGGCGTTTATTGATAAACTGCTAGGCGCAGACTATTACAGTCAAATTTTTAAACCACAATTCCTCAAAGGAAAAAAGTTCGAACCAGCTGCTCAGATTACAAAATTTGGGAAATATAACAGATCAAACAGGAAAACCGGGGAAATTAAGAGTTAAATAACACGTCCTTTTAATGAATATAGATGAGCAGATTAAAAGAGAGCTCTTGGAAGCTAGAGGAACTTTATTCGCCAAGAAACCTAACAAAACCAGTAATGGAGTATAAAGAAATTTTTGCAACATACCTAGAAGACTCAAAACGAATGGTAATAGCAAAACTTTTTGAGCCGAGAAAAGATTGTTCAGGGATTAAGGGAAGGTTAGCTTTTTTGCGGGAATAACAACAACTTGGTCATGTGGAAAAGCTAACGAAGAATCAGAAGGTGCATGTTACGTAGCACCTAATGTGGTAATGAAATAAGCCTGCACAATAACAAAATTACGAGTTTATTTTTTAGCCAAAACCATTTCAGACGTACCTTTAAACGACTTAGATTTGACGAAAGCGGATACATTAAGTTAGACGGTGGAAGTTTAATCAAAGCTCATATACAACTAAAAGCAGGAAGATTTTTTTTTTTTTTTTTTAGCAATCTGTTTTGGGGCCGAAGCTCTCCCAACTCTTTCGCGGTTAACTTAACGTCCTACTTTACGCCATTACTAGCCAAATCGAGGACGCGCAAATACAGGTTCGCGATTTTTACATATCCATCTGCACATTGCATTGCTCCAGCCAGCCTGTAGTCATATCCAGGTGTCCGTGCAACTCGTAAACTTATTACTGCTCGATACTTCTGGCCTAGTATAAACAAGGACATAAACCACTGGACACAATCTTGCTTATCCTGCCAAAGTTCGAAAGTCCAAAGGCATACAAAGGCGCCTTTAGGACAATTCGAAATTCCATCAGGTCGATTTGAACATATTCACATGGACAGAGTGGAACCTCTTCCATCGTCCAACGGATATATATATCGTTTAACCTGTGTCGACAGATACTTGATGGTCCGAAGCATATTGCATGAGCGATGTATCAGCACATACCATGGCCAAAACATTCGTAAACAATTACATTTCCCAATTCGGCGTTCCGCTTGAAATTACGACCAACCAAGGAACGCAATCCGAATCCAAACTATTCGTCGAATTAACGAAACTTCTGGGATCTCATTGCATACGAACAACCGCTTATTACCCTCAAGCGAATGGCACGGTCGAACGATTCCATCGACAGCTTAAACCTGCACTTTGGGCTTGAGGCAATACAATACATTGGACCTCAGAAATACCTATCGTTCTACTTGGTATTCGAGCCACGGTTAAAAAAGATCTTAATTGCTCACCAGCCGAGATGGTTTACGGTCAAACTATCAAACTACTCGATGAGTTCTTTATTGAAAATCTTCTTACACCTCAATCATCAACTGACACAGTCATCGACCAACTAAGCAAACACTATGCAAAATCTTGTCCCCTCTGCAACACGACAACCTACTCATAACGATATATTTGTTCCTAAATCGCTCGAGAAATGCGATTTCGTTTTCGTAAGAGTAGACAAGATTCGCACTGGATTTCAACCTCCATACGAGCGATCATAAGTGATAAGAAGATTACGACGACACTTTGTTATTTTGATAAAAGGAAAACACCAATCAGTGTCTATCGATCGCCTAAAACCTGCGTACGGAATACTGTGTTCTGCTGATCGAATTACAGCGTCCCCAACAAAAAAAATCCGTTCGCATCAATGACCACATCACTTTTTTATACGGCGTAGGGGGTACTGTAGCTGTCAGAATTATTCATATTTAAATAATTCTACACCGCACAACACTTTCACTTCAATTGACTTAGGCGACAATTAATATTATTGCAATTGTACTATGTCACAAAATCATTCAATCTTAGTGACTACACTGCCACCTATATTCAGAATAATTATGTTTTGTGTCTCCACTCATCTTACAACAACAAAACATAATTCCATATTTTGTACAGCGGACAAATAAAAGTCAAACAGGGTGACTCTTCATGTTTGGTCCACATTCATATTGATATGCGCTTGGTCAATATGAAAATCATATCAAAATCATCACCCGTTTTTCTATTGCGCTCGTTGGCTATGGTAATAAAAAACGGGACAATCAAGAATATTAGTCTTGTGGGTTAGGAAAATAAAGTTAGTAACTAGTGGTTTTCAAACGAATCAGTGATCCGTGGTGATCAATTTGTCCAAAGACAAATTATAACTTAAAAATAGCGCCGCAAATAGCGTTATAGATGCTTAATGACATTCAATAGAAGAGAAGAATAAAATAATTTAGTTAGAATTTGAGTAGGTTAATTAGACAATAATTGAAAATTTAGTTTTAACTAAATTAAACTATTTTATAATTTTTTAAAATTTAGTTAAAATTTAAACCAAGTTATGAATTTGATTAGTTAAAATATGAGTATTAAATTGTAATTTAGTAAATTATAATACGATTAATGCTGTGTGCTTTAATCGACTTTTCAAACTAAACTTTCAATTTGTTCAAAAATTTGCTTCCTCTATTGCCTCATAGGTGGTAGCTGAATAGTATACATTTACGAAGTAACTTTTCGGTGACTTAACAAAAAATATAAAATAACTATTACTATAGATAAACTATAATATTGTTTGGTTTAGTTTAATTCCATGTTGATTTTTTGCAACTTTCATGGTAGTTCCATCTAGCTAGATATATATATGAACTAACTCGTTATAATTTAGTTTATTCGATTAAGGTACACAGCATAAGTTCGTGCTGTAATAACCAAAAAAATTTGGTTACCAAATCGTGCTCAGATTATTCAAATGAGTATGTTGATCAATAAACATATTACCGGCTTCTAAATATTTTTTTAAATAAATGATTTAGTCAAGTGTATTTAGTTTGACCTCACACCAAATTTATAACTTCTAGGAATTCTTTGAAAAATTGTGATGCATCATCAAACCTCTTCAAAAAAAATGTAAGACAAATATAAAAATTCTAAACCTTTTTTCTATTTATTTCTGTTGTTTTTTTTTGTTTTGTTTGTGACTTAAGTATCTTTGTAAATCCAATAGATCAACTTCTAATAAATTCAAATTAAGTTTAAATATATTTTTGTTTTGTTAAATAAATTTACATTTTTACTTAATTTAAAAAGTGAAAAATTTAACATTGACATACATCTTATTTCGTTTTGAGTCTTTCTTTCCAATATACATACGTGTATAAACGACTCTAATATATAGGAGCATAGTGAACTTCGTAAAAAGGCACATAGAATATTTGTTGTTCCCATATTTATATATACGAGTATTTCAGTTGCTTAGAATTTATTCTTATATGTATATAAGAAATTTTCTATCTATAATATTTATTCAGATGATTAGAATATATCGAAATACAAATATTAGATAACGTGTCTACTACATAATATACATATATGTAATATAATGTAATTTGTGTATGCTAGAGGCGTAAGTAAATAAGTAAACTAATTGTTACGTATACATTATGTAGAATAGATGAAAAGAGATTTGATTGAACGCGCGGCACTGTGTGTGCTGAAATGGAGTTTTTTTTTTGGATGCGGGTTGTGTACTGATTACATATATAAATTCGAAATGTAGGAGTAAAATAAACCTTGCATTGAACAATCGGACAGATGCGGCTTTAATTGGCGCCATCATAATCGCGTTAAGTTTGTTGTAAAACAAATTTCTAGAGAATTGCAGATGTCATGAATTTTTAGTATTCGTAATTAAAATTTACACATTTCATGCAATTTAACCATAATATTAATATAAAATCTGTTAATCAATTGATCGTGCACATCTTAATTAATGTAAATTAATATCATTAAGCCCGCATCATTTGTAATTAAAATTAAATTACGAAACTAACTAAAATTTTAAATTTTTTAAAGGGGAGAACCGCATCTGTTATTTATATATATATATATATATATATCGTTGTTATCCAGTAGCATTGAAGCTTAATTTTCCAATTTAAAACTCTTTTTCGTATCGGAAAAGACTTTATATGTTACAATGTACCTCTTATCAGCATCTGGAATATATATATATATATATATATATATATATATATATATATATATATATATATATATATATATATATTTATATATATATATATATATATATATATATATATATATATATATATATATATATATATATATATATAAATTTTATTGTTCTCGTTTTTTGTGTTGCTTCTAAGATAATAAATTTTGGTATATAAGACGTTTCTATATACATATACGAATAGAAGATACCATTCACATTTTAAATTGGGAAGTATTACATTCTACTTCTGCTATAATACGATGATGAAATATGTGGTAAAATATTTGGTGCTAATATATAAACCATAACGTAAGTGGAAAATTTATATCCAATATTATTGTCGCTAAAACGTTTTATTGTACAAAAAATTTATTTCAAGTTTATAGCATAATCCGGTATCCGGTTTTTGTTTATTCTTATCATATCATCCGGATATTATGTCCAGGATTTTATAAAATTTATTTGGTATCTCACATTGCCTTGTAACAATTTGATATTTATATATTTTCGTAATTAGTGCTCATCGAAATGTTGGCGCCCAATATGGGGCAAACAAGCTTTCATAATTTAGTATAGTCTATCGAAAGTCAAATGACTTATGTACATCTTAGACATCTAAGGTTTGTAATATTAACCAGATTGAGGAAACAAACAAAAAAAATGGCGCCCAAAGTGGGGTTTGAAGAATTTCGATTGAAACTGTTAATAAAGTAATACGAAACTCTAAAAACTGTTCATGGAGTTTAGAATAATATAGCATTTTGTTAGTTCATTTACTATTAAATTTAGATTTAGTTAGAACTGTAAAAATATATTTAGAGTAAATTAGTTAAAAACTTAATATTTAGAAGTTAATTTAGATTGAGATTTAAGTCAACCAAATTTAGTCAGACGGATGAATTAAGCGGAAATTGGTCAAAATTATGCATTTAGATGAAATTTATTTTATTAAATCAATCTGATTTAGTAAAACAAATAAAATACTGGCGCCCAAAGTGGGGTAATTTTATTTGTAAACTTTATAGGTTCAGAAGTATACTTCTCATTTAGTGATTTAATTGAGGTTAAGTTTCGGTAATTTATTCAAAGGAGATTAAATATTTGTATCAATATTGCTTATTTATGTATTTTAGACCAGCGAAATGTGCGATTCAAATCTGCCTGTTGATGTGATTCT
Organism: Tipula confusa; assembly: GCA_963556175.1. Classification (NCBI taxonomy): domain Eukaryota; kingdom Metazoa; phylum Arthropoda; class Insecta; order Diptera; family Tipulidae; genus Tipula; species Tipula confusa. The sequence goes on along the minus strand of OY744476.1, from coordinate 186,805,607 downwards.
TCAAAAATAGCGTTATTCTGATTATTTTATCATTTTTATACATGAATTATATATATAGGTCTTAGACTGTTGAAAAACAAGATCGAAAAACGTCCATAAATCAACCAGACTTAGTTAACCAAATAAAACAAAATGGCGCTCAAAGTGGAGCCATTTAACTTATTATTTTTTCTATTACTATATAGGTTCACGATTGAAGCTATATTAAATGTTATGCACATTACGAGTGATATTTAATGTCATATTTCAATTAGAGCTCTCATAAAATGAGCTCAATGTTATATACTTGTGAGAAAGTAGTTTCTCAATATTGTCTCTGCGGGAGAAACCATAATGATATAGATTAAATTTGCAGATAACAATGACAAACATTTTATCACAAAGATAATACTGTTTAGTATCAAGTATGAAGGATGGCAGTTATACATTAAGTGAATTTAATTGGGAATGAATTGAATTTTTAAAGTTTAACTCTTCGTTTTGTTGCGTTTACGCTACTGGTGCTTTTAAATTAGCACCGTCCCTAGTTAATGTATAAGAAAACCTTACGGCGATGAAGCTGTTGATAAAGTAATTTGTCATTTGCAAATCCAACAAAAAGGCATGAATAACTGCACTGGTTTACGAATTATTTTTGTCCAGCGGTAGAGACAATAATATCACCAACTTGATTTAGTTACTTTACCTAAGAACGTTAGAATTGAACATTTACAATAAAAATTCAACTGCGTTAATTCAGCCAGTGGGCGGCAATGGCATCATTTCTTCATTTCAATAATCATATTATACTTTATATACTTACAAAACTGTGGCAATTATAGGGTTTTGAAAATTTTGGTGGAATATGATCTGAAGAAGTAATTCAAAATGAGCAACAGGCGGAAGAAGACCGAATGGAAAAAGCTGAATATCTATCTAAATCTAATTTGTACAACAAATTAATGTACAATCAAACAAGTTTTGAAGGTATCTTTCACTAATTTGGTATAATAATCCGTGACAACCTTGAAAATGGAAAAACCAACAATAGCGAATATTACAAGGGAGTATTATATTGTCCTATATGGTATATAGAAAAGTTAGAAAAGCGTTGCAGTGACTGTATCGCTGTTGATGAATAAAGAAGATTTTGGCAAACAACTGTTGTTTTAAAACATGGCCCGCTTACCTTTATATTCAACTATAGCTATAGGTTGACCATTTAGATTTCTCCTTTTAAATGCTGCTATTAATGAAGACACCTTGCTTGGCCACGTCGATTAAGCTTATACTTATTAAAAACGTAAAAAATTATGTAAAATCAATTTCTGGCGCTTAAACGGCATTTATGAGGAGTATAAACTTGTAATGCAATTAAGAAAGCGACATATTTCTTTACATTTTTAAATCCTATGTACACTTTACATTCAAAAGTTTTTTTTTGGAAAAACCTTAAATCAGTTAATTCAATGTCGACAAGATTGAATGATCATCAGATAGCATTTTCTGAGAATGATTTAAACCATTATTTTAGCAATATCAGGCGACATAAACATATTTGATCACTATACATATATAAAATTCTACATGTTATGAAGGAAATTTTAGCTTCAAATACGAACACTTCTGGTGTTTATGGAATTTTCTAATTTACTAGCAATATGGAAAAAATCAAAAATAATTCCAATTCTAAAAAAAAAATAAAAATCTTATAGACTAAACTGACATTAGCCCAATTGATTTACTCTCTGCCCTATATATGGTGTCCCAATAACCAGGTCAGATTTGACATATCGGTTATTTTGGCTCTGGCAACACTAATGTCATTCTTTCTTTGACAGAAACTCAGTATATTATTATTTTTAGTTGACAAAATGAGTCGCCTAACGCTTAAAAAAAAGTGGGAAATGTTGGAAATTTACTTCCACAACAAAGATAATTGGTTCCAAGAAAATGTCGTACAAAATTTGATCAAAACACGGGACCCAACGGTATCAAGGATTTTGTGCATAAAGTGCGTGATGCGAGCTACCTAGTCGACAATCCAACACGTACTCTTGCTCGTCGTGTTCGTTCAGCCGAAAAAATCACCGCGGTTGCCGAAAATGTACGCCAACGGCCGAGAACAATTTTTGTGGCCATATCTTGAAGATATTGGTTTGGACGACCTTTGGTTCCAACAACATGGTGCAACATGCCACACATCCGACGTTACAATAGTGAAACTGCTAAATAGTGATATCGGGGGCCATATAAATAGTCAAAATGGTGACGTGAATTGGCCGGCAAGGAGCTGTGATTTATACGGACAATCCACAAACAATTGAGCATTTGAAAGCCAATATTGAACCAACAATTGCCGAAATAGATCCGCACGCAATCCAAAATGTGCTCAGAAATTGGACCAACCGAATGGAGTACACCAAGGCCAGCCGCGGCTCCCATTTGAAAGAAAACATTTTCCATAAATACCCAAGAGAATTGTACTTTCAAACAAAAAAATAAATTTGGAAATGTATTAAGCCAATTTTGTTTTATTAAATTTATAATTCTGAACTTCTTACTGGGACACCCTTTACCAAAAGTAATTGAAAAGACTCTTGAAACACAACTTTTAAGCTATCTAGAAACCCAAAAGCTGATTTTTATTTATCAATTTGCATACCGGTCCAACCGCAGTATCAACATTGCATTGCTTCACATCGCTGATATTATAGCGAAATAAACTAAAAAATAAATAAACATGGCGCCTAAAGTGAGGCTACTTTACTTTTATAACATCAAATATATTCTCGAATTTTAACATTATAAATGTTAGCGAAATAAGCGGAAAAAAATGAGACAAAATTTTGAGGCCGAAGATCGACATAAGATCTGAAAATGTAATAAAAGTTTTTGAAAGCTTAGCACACTCAAAAGTTTCAATATATTTTGTACCTATTGAAGGGACAAGCTTCACTAATTTATCCAAATGACCTTAAATTAAACCCAGTAAAAACTTGAACCAGTTATTCTGAAATGTCCATCATAACCGGCAAGTAATAACAACAGTGTGTCCAAGAAATGGCAGGGGCTCACGTTTAATTTTATTTTTGATTTCTATTTTTATTTTTATTTTGAAGTGGCTTTTCAATCGACCACAGCATGTATTTATAAGTACTTAGGTGTGTGTCTTTGCTAAATTTTAACTACTCGTAACTACTCATGCAAAATAGTAAGAGCAGTTATTTTATCAAAATTTGTGTAGGCCAGATTCTAAAGTTATCTATCATGAGCATAATATTATATAATACTACCAAAGAAATTAAAAATAAAATTGAACCTGAGCCCCTGCCATTTCTTGGACACTCTGTTGTTATTACTTGCCGGTTATGATGGACATTTCAGAATAACTGGTTCAAGTTTTTACTGGTTTGAATTTCAGGTCATTTGGATAAATTAGTGAAGCTTGTCCCTTCAATAGGTACAAAATATATTGCGCCTAATTAAAGCGACTACCACATGTGGTCAGCTTTCAAAAACTTTTATTACATTTTCAGATGTTAAGCCTTGAGCCTCATTAACAGTCAAAATTTTCCTGGCGGAAGTTTCAGCCTATTAGTTAATTGGCGTTTGTAAGGCTTGGTAAATGTCTAGTACAAAGTATTTGGAAGTACTGGTAGATCAGGAAACAATCGAATATTCTTGAAATTGACAGTTCTGCAAGCGTTATTTGCTGTAGAGGATTGAGGATATATACCTTTTAAAGCGTGAACTACAACTGCTGTGCACCTGTAAATTGTAGTAAGATGTTTAGTGCTGGTGATGATTTTACTAGCATCAAAGAATCGCATGTTGACGTAGTTTAGTCTGTCAATACAGGGTATTTAATTCTGATCACCCGATATAAACGTTTTACGACAATTACTGATCGCTGATGATACACTACCAGTTCTTCAATGAATTTTTGTTAAGATTATCATAAACTTTAAGTGACGACAGCGGACTGCTGAAAACGGAATAGTGCCAATTGAATTATTATACAACTTTGGTAGTTTCTCGATAGTGTAGATGTTTGAGAATTTCATGTACCGTAATATTTCAATTATTGAATTCCGATAATAATAGTCTTCCTTCTCTTGAGTGAAGATAAATATTTATTCCTGAATATGGTATATCAACTATTTATCTGGAAGATAGAGCCCGTTAGATTCTCTTTATATCGTTTATCGAAATATTCAGTAACCATTTGATGTTAGAAAAATATATATTTTGTCAAATAATTACAGGGCACTCGAACCTAATAAATTTTTTTTACGAGTAACTTTTATTCACAATCACGTGTAAATATATAATTATATAAATTTAACGCTCTAGGCCATAAAATAAAATCGACCCTGAATTTGTATATGCAAATGTGTGGTGACATATAGCTTTAAAACAAGTGCATATGACTAATTACAAACCATTTTTACTTATCTCGTCTAAACACATTATATAAATACAAATCAAACAATAAACTTCCTTGGCTTGACAATAAAATTATAATAAAAAATTTTTTTAAAACTAAATTGCAATCATTAATCGTTGATTGCGAGTCTAATCGCAGCAAAAATACAAAAACAACTAAAACCGTTAAATTTAACGAACTAATGTTAAAATTATCATGTATAGCTGGCAATCTTTTAACACAAGATGCGATGACCTCTTAAATTTTATTTTATTTATGTATATGCTATAGGCAAAAATATACAGAACTCTCTATATACTGCATAATTTAGCGCGAGATAATTTTCGTCTAACAACTATTCTAATTTCTATATGAGTATAATGTAATTTACCGCATGTTAAAAAAAAAAAAATAAATAAAAAAAAGTAAAAATTCAAGACCACGAATATATTTTTTTTTAATATTAAAGTTGTTTTGTGTTTTTATAAAAATTGTATTTAAAAAGAAAATCGATTATTTCTTCCATTGACATAAACTTACAATGGTTTCGTGGTTGTTATTATTATTATTTTTTGTCTTGTATATTAAGTAAATATATAGTTGGAAAGGCAAACAAGAATATAATGAATGCCACGATGATGTAAAATGTCAATAACGCGTATATAACAGAATAACTATCTCATAGTATATATAGTTATATATATATTGTGTCATTAGTGCGGAGAGAAAAATAAAACAGGACAATTAACTTCCGCATACACCCTGTGCAAATACATATACAATTTACAATTTGTAAATGAGTCCAAACGATTATAACAACATCTTATTCTTAAGATCTTGTATATAGGTTAATTTTAATTTGTCCAAGAAATTTACAATTATATCGTACATATATGCGTATAAAATTGTATATGATATTCACGTTTCAAAAACATGTTTTTTTTTATCGTCTAATATGCATAAATCAATACTAGTTTGATTATGTAATTTAATAGTTTTTTTTGCTGTATGTACTGAAATATAATTTCTATGTGCGGTTTAATATACTTTACAACATTTTAAAAACTAAATATAAATCCTTTAAACATATTCATTTACACGATTTGTACTGTGATGATGCTGTTGGTGTGGTCGGAAAAATCTTTCATATGCAACATATGTCGATATATATATATCCCTTACATCCCTCTATATTTTTATATTTATACATACATATTCTATATACAGATTTTCACATGGTTTGTGACGAGGGAGACGACGAGCATCAGCAGAAAAATCATGACTCATATGTTAAAATATTTCACAAAAAATTGAATCATTCCGCCTTATCCACTCTGTATACTGTGAAATTTATTATATTTTTTTCCATCTTTTATTTTTATTTTTTACATCCAGCACTTTAGAAAGAGCAGTGGTATGGTGTGAGTACATCCAATCGTCTTTTGTAGTTTTTTTGTTTCTTCTACATATAAAGATATCGGTTTTGCTTTCAATTTTCTTTTCTTATACAAGAAATTGTAAATGCATTCTTTATTTTGTTCAATTCACGTGCTTATTTATTTTTTATTGGGTTGGTTAAAAAGTTATGATCGGAATGTTATTTTTTTACAAAATATTTGTCACAATGACAATGAGTTATGAAATGATTCAGATAAACGATATTTGGCTCAGTTTCAAAACACGTGAGGATGAGTGACAAAATACCGGATAAATGGGAAGAGAGTAGAATTTCGATAAAACCATTTTACAATCGAAAAAAAGTTTTTAAAAGTTTTGGACGTCTTATCAATAATTTTAAAGCTAGTGTCATTGATGATTGATGAAGAGCGATGAAAATGGCAGCAAACAGAGCTTCCTAATATAAAATTCCCATAATAATTGAAATTCCTCTAATAAGGATAGCAATTGAAAAATCGGTTCGAAATAATAAAGATAATGTTCAAAGCTTTACACGGAGCATCCGGTAAAAATATTCAAACCATGAAAGTGAAAAAACTTCATTTACAAAAAGGACCTCATGCGTGAGGTAAAATTCTGTATGAACTCGATAAAAGTTTGAAAGCGAATATGTCATATATTCATGGTATCGGATCGTGTTCCGTTTGAACCCCCTTTTTAATCATTTCTGTTGACCAGTATAAATCAAACCCAACAATTAATACATTTAAAAAGAATGCCGTTGATATCGAGCAACAGAATATAACCTATAATAAAGAGTTAAATCGTTTCACAATTACATTAACAGTAAAAAAAATTAAAGTAATGATCGCAGATTTTCTAATTTTGATTGAACTACCAGACTCCGGCATACTTTCCGAATAAATCATCTTAACGTGTATTTTGGAGTCAAAAATATTTGTAAATTTCTTAAAAAATGTTTAAATTATCTGTATACTGCTGATACAGCATCCAAACAAACCACTTTGACCATTTGACAAGAAATGGGACATTCCTAGCTCTTATAAATACTGTAGCTCAAAAACAACCTTTGGTTTAATTTTAATTATCTCTTTTGTAGTTCAGCTTTATTTTAATTTATTTATTTTATAAAATTTGTTTCTGGCTTAATTTCCTTAAATAAAATCTGCCCCATGAATAAAAAAATAATTAATACTCAACTTTTTCCCAAAACAGTTGATAAAACTTCTCCTTCCAATTATTGCTCAAATGTCTTGATGCTCCATCCAAAATAATAGAATTTATCAGATTTTGCTCTTTTGTCAGATTTAGTAAGGATCACTCTTCTTGAAACAATTATTTTATCTCTAAAAATGTCAAAGGCTTTTAAGAGTGTAAGTGATTAATTTTCCATTACCAAGATAAGGCCACGCAACCTGGATTGACTATAATACCTAATTAACTGCCTAGAGAATTATCTGATGGAACGATCGATCAAGGTTATGTTAAATGACTTGCATGAGATTAATGCAGGTGTAGCCTTTTTTATGCCTAAAAACCCTAAAAAAATGCGATTCTCATTTCTTTTGTTCTCTAGAGTTACTAACTGATTTTTTTCAACTTGTATAGTTTTGTTGATTAAATTGGAAAAAACTTAAGGTTACAGTGAAATCCACAAATATGTCAAGTTTATCTGTTCCTTCGCAGAAAAAATGTTAAATAAACAGATAAACAGATCTGTATTTTACAGATTAGCTTTAAAATTGAGCTCTAACACTAAATTCTCCATAAAATTGGCCTTGCCTTTTCACTAAAACTATGTTTTCTAAATGTTTTTTAGTTTGGAAGTGCTTAAGTGCCTTATTTCTGCCTTATTAGTGCAGTTGAAGAAACTACCGATTTAAAGATTAAATCCGATAATCGGGAGAAATAACTGAACTAACTCCATGGATCACGGAATAATCCATATAAACGAGAAAGAACTTGAGAAAAAAGTTTGCACAATAATATTTTTAGACGTTGTTAGGCTTTTGAGAAAGTTTGGCATAAAGCACTTGACCATTAATTAATAAACCTTGTACTTACCAATGAAATTTGCTAAAATACTGGGCTGTATATTGGGGCTGGTTTTACTATAAGTACACTTATGATCTACCTGCATTAGAACACAACACAGTGGCGATTTTCACAGTGGCTGATGACATGCTTAGTAATAATTTTGATTACAAAAGCGGTGGAAAAATGACATGGAAAACCACGCATTGCGTATATGGATTTGATTGTTGATTATTTTGTTAGTTACTGTCAATATAATGTGACCATACAATTGGGTTCACTAAATAGTCAGATCGAATTGTTGAAACAGCCGACAAGTTAGCTAAGACTGATGCAATAAATGACACGAAATATGCCTGGGATAAGAAAAATTGCAATTTTTTTCGTAAAGGGAGTTAAAAATTACATAAGCTGCAAGTGATTTGTACGAGAATCACTTTACGTCAATCAAGTGTTGCGACATCCAACGTATCGTTAATTTATTTATTAAGATGGAAAATATCAAGCATGGGAAAACATGTGACAAATGAAAATGCAGTAATCGATATTCTGGCAGCAGTAAAGAACTTCATGGGGATGTCTTCCAAAACCAGGAAAAGTGCAAAACAAGGTATTCGTCTTTCCTTTTTTCGGACGAAGTATTATTTACAAACCACGGCTAAATATATCGGCGTAGCATACATTATTCGTCTATCAAAAATCCCCGATGGTTACAAAAAGAAATTTTTTAAAGAAATTGAGCAAAGTGCGTATATAAAACAAATTTAAAAGTATGCAATTTGAATCAAGCACAAGTTAAATTAAAAATTAGAATATGGTGATTTAAATTTGAGTGAAATTATAAATATTTAGATTTACGATTTGTACCAAAAATATATAAAATTGGATAGAACTCTGAGTCTTAATGTCTATAAAATTTGAGTGAAAATTATTGTAATACTATAGAAAGTTCCAAGTCCTACCATTTTAGATTAAAAATATCTGAAATTGTCCGAAATAATTGCAAACATTTATTTCAAACAATTGAATTCGCATTAAATTTAGCGATATGTTTAATTAGGTTGTGAATCGTGATTTAAGCAGAAATTATTAAAAAATAATACTTTTTTCAAATTTCACTCAAAATAGACATATTTCTGTTATTATGATTATTGCTCAAAATTTACTAAAAAAATTCAATAAATATTTTAATATAACATTTTGGTTAAATGGAAATGAATTTGATCAAATTTCACTCAAATTTAAACAAATTGAAACAAATTTAATTCATATTAATAGTCAACTGATTTGAATTAGGTCTTTTTAATTTGTTTGTACCTTTTAGGATCAACTTAACTCGAGTTACAGTCGGTATTATTATTACTAATATAGCGCCATTTTGTGTCTCCCTTTCTACATGTCAACTTTGTCCTTAATCGTTTTTTTAGGACACGTATTATTGAGATATTTGCTAAATTTATCTTAGGTTGGACACCAGCGATAAAACTGAATGATTTGATAATACAGGACATTACATTACGTTTCAAAAATGAACCGAACACTATTTTAAGTACAAATTATTTGAGTGAAATTAAAAAAACAAACTAAAATTTTTTTGTCAGGAAAGATAATCTAAAACTAAATAATACGAAAAAGAAGTAAAATTCTACTCAAAAATATTATTTATAGTTTAAGTTATATTTGTTAACAAATATACCACAGTTAAATAATAAAAATATAACTCTTTTTGATCAAATTTTACTCTAGTTATTTATTTTAATGAAACTGTGACCTAACTCAAATTTGAGTTAATGAAAATAGTACAGGTTAACAACTATACCCACCCTGATACAATCCTAGCTCTTAAAGATAATTTTTAACTGTGCAAAATTAGAATATGGTGATTTAAATTTGAGTGAAATTGTAAATATTTATGATTTGTAGCAAAAATATAAAAACTTTGGATATAACTTTCAGGCTTAATATCTATAACATTTGACGGATACATTTAATGTCTATAACCTTTGCAATATTATATAAAAATTTAATTCCCGCCATTTTAGGTTAGAAAAGTCTGAAATTGCCCGAAGAGAAATTTTTGATAATAAATGCAAATATTTATTTAAAAAAATTGAATTCGCATTAAATTTAACAAAATGCTACAACTTAATAAAATTCCACTCAAATTTGATACATTTTCAGTTTGAAGCAAATTTGATCAATCATGTATAATAATTGGTTTTCCTAAGTAATTTAAAATCAAATTTTACTCAATATTTTTTAACTAAAAAGTAATACACAAACAAATTTTTGCGTTTGCTATACCTTGGAGTCGGTTGACCGATTAAGACATAAATTGACCACCTAAGTTATGCGAAACTAAGGTATATGTCTATTCAAACCATATATATGTTTTATTAAACCATTCAAGATTCATTCAATTTTGGTTTTTATTTTATTGTTAAAAAAATATTTATCATCATTTCGAACACTTGTGACACACATCCCCATATATCATACAGACAATTTTCTTTTGTATGGTTACAATATATTTTCTGGAGTGGGAAAAAATCTGTTATTCTATTTTTAAATTGCTGTTCCTTTTTATATTATTAGAAAAAAAAGGGAAAATATGTTTTAGATACAGCTTAACCCTGTGTTTTGGTGGTCAGAGTACTGCTCTATTATTATATTTCTTGATTAAATTCTTAAATATATATGTACATTATTTACTTTGTCCATTTAGGCCACAAAAAACGATAAATATATTTTGAAAATACATAATTTACTGATAACACAATTTGTATGAGACTTGAATACCATATATCGTTCATATGCAGCAATAACGATAAATAAACGATGCGTATACACATAAGTATCCTTTAAGATATATTACATCAATTATAAGTAATAAAAATAATATTTATTATATTATAATGATATATTTTAAGGTTGTCGGTTATATCCTATTTATACATGCAGCATAAATTGCGGGAATTTAGTATAAATTAAAATTTCTTCCACCCACAATTATTACACGATTGACAAACTGACACATATCTAAATAAAAAATTTGTAAGTCGTATGGATATGGTGGTGGCCCACCACAAAACTATATTTATACGTCGTCTAAAAATAACCCGAATATGTTTACATAAAAAAGAAAAAAACATAAACCACATCGCACATATAGCGTGGGTGAATCATTTCATCGTTTTAAAATATTTGGTGAATAAATTCGCGTCTTGCAAAAGTCACAGCAAATTAATAAATTTTAAGTCGCGCCAATTGATTAGAGCTGCTAGCCTTAATCACCAAATTATCATATATCATATTATACATATATCGTGAGTATGTTGAAACATCTGGACTAAATTTGTGTGTTTGCTTCGTTTATCTATAGTATGTTGTGACATAAATTAAAAAAAAAATTATTCGATCAACTTTAAACATGTCTTAAGCAAATATATAGTGCTTACGCGGTTGTCCTAAAAATGGTTTTTACAAACAGTCATATTTCGATTTAAGCGATTTGTTTTTTTTTGTTGTTTTATGCGGCATTTATTTTGTTATCCGTTTTTAGGCCAAAGTATACTCAAGTTGTTCAAAGTCCGTTACTTCCCGAACCAAACATCGCAGCTTTAAACACTGTGCCAAGTGCAAATTGCTTACCGAATATAAGTTCAAATATGTGAGGATCAAAGAGATTTGATCGACAAATTGTAACAGAAAGAACGAACTATCATATATGCAAAATGTATGTTTAGGAAAGATAAAAGCAACCCATGTGTCCCGAATAAAATTAAAATTTAAATAATTCGAGGCCGTAACCTAAAAAATCAAATAAAAGAATTTTGCAGAATAGTCCCAAAATATATTATGACACGTACATAATTTAAAAAAAAAATGTGCAAATAATTTAAATTCCTGGTAAGACCGTGTGCATTTTATGCAGAATTGCATAATTTTTTTTTGTTAAAGACAACGATCTTGTGATTATATACTGTACATATTTTAAGTTTTTTGTATTGCATATTTACGACAAAACTTGTACGTTGTGCTGTTTGTTGTTTTTTTTTTTTTAATTTTTTTAATTAATTTGTTAAATTTTATAAACACGATAGTTACGAAATTATAACAAAAATTAAATTTGCCATAACAACAATTTATTTGTGTTGCGTGGTTATTTATGTTTGGGTTACCAGATTACAATGTACACGAGGTTAAATTTGATACCGTTTGATACCGTTATAAAATATATCTGTCAGATAAGTAATTAAATATGACCCCGGTAAATCGATATAAACTATTGATTTAGGGCCAATGTTTACCGAGCCGATAAGTAAATGACCCTTGCACACGTTCACGATATCAGATTAAATTCGTTTAAACTATATTATCATAATATAAACTATATTATCTTAAAATTTATATATTTACCAATTCGTCTGAACTAAATGAAGAATCGTAATCCGAACAACAATTTTTCATAATTTAAAAATTTGCTATAGTTTAAGCTTCCAAAGATTTCTTGTTGTAATATAAATGAAAATATGCACCACTTTTATTTATACTCAAGTACAAGTATAAATCACTTCACTTTTATAAACATTTTATAAAAAAAAAAAAAAACAAATAAAAAATCATAAAACTATTTATTTTTTGGGTTATTACAATTCACAAGTCACTTTACAAATTTATTCCATTTTTTTTTTTTAATCAAACTGAATTTTTTGTATTTAATTTATCCATCACATTTATACTCTTTATTATACTAGTTGTGAGACAAAGAAAAACTTTAAAAAAATAAAAGAAACTAAATCTATAATTTTTTTTTGTTTTGTTCTATAGAGTACAATTTCTTCACCAACACAACACACAACAAAATTTCAATCCTAACGATTCGAAACTATTATTCTGACTGAACTTAAAAATTGAGAACAACAAAAAAAACAATATGAATCGTTCTCTATCCATTCTCTTCACCATTCTCATTTCTGAAACAAACAACAAAATGTTTTTTATGCGATGAGTAAAAGAGAATTTATCTCAACCACGCTTTTGTCGTTGTTTTGTTTTTCAATCAAATTCACAATTCACAAACCCGCATTACGATTTTGTTTTGGTTCTTTTTTCCTCTTATTCGTTCTTTCTCTTTTTATATTTTAGCTCTCGACTATTTACCATCTTGTGCAAGCTAAAGACATAAATAGGGGTATGGATTTGGTACATTGTAAAATAGTTAAAAATTCAGTATCTTGAATTTGCGATTGTCAGTATATTTGATGGGCTAACCATCATGTTTTATCGGGGCTTTGGAAGTTTTCGAGCTATGGCATAAATTTGTTATATTTGATGGGATAACTATTATGTTTTTTAGGGAATTTTCGGGTTTTGTAAGTTTTCGAGTTCTGTCAAAAATTTGTAAGATTTTATGTTTTTTTGGGGATTTTGGATTTTTTGAGGTTTTGACATAAATTTCTCAGATATGATTTTTAACCATCAAGTTTTTTCAAGGTTTTGGAAGTTTTTGGTATATGATAGGCTAACCAACATGTTTTTTAGGGTTTTGGAAGTTTTGGAGTTTTTACATAAATTTGTTAGATTTGATGGGCAATTTATCATTTGGGGTTTTGAAGGTTTTTGAGTTATGGCTTAAATTTGTCAGGTTTAATGGGTTAACCATCATGTTTTCCGGGGTTTCGGTAGTTTTCGAGTTTTGGCATAAATTTAATACATTTCAGTCAGAGGTGGCTAAGTCTCTCGTGGACATGAATATGACCCAGTCACCAAATTTTGACAAATTGTATAAATCAAAGAGTGTATTGCTTTGGTAAATTTTTTAAATTTACAACATTTGACAAAAAAAAGTTTAATTTACTTAAATTAAATTGATTGTTTAACGGAATTCCCGCTCGAAGTCGCTTTATATATTTATAAAACTAAATTTTAAGCTGTTGCTTTGGTAAATTTTAAGTTGTTAAATCCTATAATTTTTTTTTCAACGCAATATACTTTATATTATATAAGGTGACAATCGTTACAAGCATGCATTGAACAATTGGCGCGTGTTTATTTTTGTTCTTGGCACACTAAAAAACGAAAAGAGTTTTCTATTTTGAAATTTATATGACTCGAAAATGAAAGTCAAGAAGAGACACGCAAACTCGACATGCTGTGTCCACTACAACGCTAGCTATTTGTAGTACATTCTGTCGAGAGTTATTACGAATTTTATGAAGGAGCGACCATCAGACAAATTGATTAATAACTGTATTTATAATAAAGGAAAAATAAAGCCTTTAAGTTTAGGCAAAAATGTTTTAAAGGTAAAGGATCTATATCACTTCAAAGTTCATGGTTAAAGTTATTACCGCACTTCACATTTATATCCTCCAGAATCCTCTTCCTTTTCCGTGGAAAGCACATTGGCTGTGGAAAGTTATGTCAATTTACCGCTAATTATGTCGAGACAACAGCCAATCAGCAGGGAATCAGACCAAACACCTTAAAACGCTACAAAGTCAGATGAAGTAGCTATCGTTTTCGTTAATAACAACGGCGAAACTCCATTTAAACGTCATATTACAAATTAGCCACTCAATCCTGTTAAAGCTGAGCAACAATTTATAAATATTTATATTTTGAGTCCTAATCTCGATACTACGATGTATGCCATACTGTACCCATAAAGACCTCCGGGATGGCAGCCAAACTCGCTTTGTTAAGGCTAGCAAACGCTACAGGATGCGTACAAAACTAGTATTTTCCAGTTTAAATAAGCACAAACGGCGATTAACAAAAATGAGTTCAATCAAATCATCAGAGCCAGAAACATGCCACTACAGTGAAAACCAAAACAGTGAATGAATAACAACAGTGATTTATACCTGCAGGTTGAAGTCAATAATTTAAATTTCATTAAAATTTTAGTCAAACATTATACACGTGGTACAAAGAGGACGACGCGCCGATATACCAATACATGCTTAATATCGATTCATTTGTTTAGCAGAACTTTATACAAATGTCCTCAACATTAAATATGAGAAGTAAAGGACGAAATGACTTTAACAAGTGGCTACTCGATGTTAGAACTGGAAACCTTAGATCAATAGATACTTTTTCGGAGACAAATGGAATCCCATTAGACATGGTAAATGAGAAATCCTTAACATTGGAACTCAACAAAAATATTTTCTATATGTTGCCCGGAGAATTACGTATTAATTATAGTATAAAGCTGGTTTAGATAAAGTTGTCATCAAAAATGTATTCAGAGTTATATTTCTGACTTCTGCTTAAAGTATTTTGTAAAGTTACTTATAGTTATCAATGTTTTTTGATGCTACTAACCGTAAATCGGTAAATAAAACGCTCTTCCTATTTTGCTTCTTGAAATATTAGTATACAGCTTTTAAAATGAAAATCAAGAAGTTACTTCCGCTTCTTAATCTGTTTTAACTGATGTCTGAAAATCATCTAATAGTTCTGCCAGCTTCGAATTTGAGATAAATTATCGAATATCCGATTCCTAGAGCGCTCGATCTCGAATGGATTCTCTTGTTTGATGGTTTCGTCGGTATTAGGATTTTTTCTTCAAAAATATATTCTGACGATTGGGTATGTTAGTTTTTCGGTAGCGATTGTGATCGGGAATTGTCGGGAAACAAAATCATTTAATCTGTCAAATATTCTATTTAAATTTGGAAACTGACTTAATAGTAAGCACTTTTTACAGCACTTTGCTAGCCCTACCTTATCAACAAACTGACTTTAATGGGTTCGATTCCAACTTGCACTTTGTATTGTTCTAGACAACCCTAAGAAGATAGTTCTCTATCCTGAGTAGCGATCGTGGCCTATAGCGACCTTTGTGCCTGCATAATGGATAACAATCCGTTTTGTATCGGCTCGCAGAAAGTCCTCTGGTGTGGTTTGAAAGTGAACGTGATTTGGAAATTTATAGCCGTGAATTAAATTAGTTCATTGTGTTTTCTGACTACATGAATTATAAAGCTTCTCAATGTTTATTTTCTTTAAATGTGAAAATTACTTGTTTCCAAATGAGGCTCTACAGGTTATGACCATAATTTTCAGTGCATAAATATTTACAAGATGGATCAAATTTTACATTTATTTTAAGTTAGGTAAAAGATTTGAAATGAACATGTCTGCTTAAAGTTATATTGATTATGAGAAGCTGTTGAACTGAAAACAGTTCATGCGCCAACCATTACTATACATTATAGTCAATAGTTACTGTTATAAAACAATACATTCATATAAATATTTACTGAATCGATGATGCTCAATAATAATGAAATTGAAACTATCAGTTCGCAATATTTAAAGCTGCGACGGTTACCTCAAGAAGTAGATGATTCAAACCATAATCGGGGAAGGTATGTAAAATATCATCACTTGATTTGTCTCGATTTGGAAAGATGGCATGTAGTAAACTTACCGAAAATTGTTGGCATACCTTCAGCTCAAACCAGATTTCTTGAAATTTAGCATATACAAAAATATAATTATATCAAAATAAACACAATACTTTATATACTGACACTCTTTAGTGACGCACAAACTAATTCAAGAAGCTGTACACACATCATATATATATTCACAGTTTACATATTAAATTCCACATTTCGTGGAACACCGATTATTTGTACCAACAAAGCACAAAAAAAAAGAGCCGAAAACATAATTCAATCAATTTTATATGAAACAATTTAACTCTCTTGAATCGAGCAATAAACATATATATATAGCTATCTCGTTTTGTTTAAAGTACTATACATATTGTTATCTCATTTACTCTCCCTTCAAATAAAATCATTTTTATTTATGTTTTATTCATTCGAATCGTATCGTATCGTATCTGCTTGTTGTTGTATTGTGTGATTTGTATATGAATGCCGCTATGCCGCTTCTCGTGCTCTTCATGCTGTTTGTGTTTTCTTTATTTTTTTTATGAAATAAAAGCCAACAACAACTTTGAAATTAAAGCATTCTGAATCTTTTCTTTATACAACCGTTCGTCTCACTCTCGCCCACTCATTCAACTTTAATTGTTGTTGTTGTTTCTTATTTGTTTACAAACTTTACTCATGGAAAAATTGTAATACTGTGTGTGTGTATATATTTGCAGAATGGATGAGTCATCATCGGTTTTATTATGGAATGAAGATGTGGTGTAAAGAGATGGGGGCAAAGAAAATTAAAAAGAGATGAGAGAGAAAATTATTAGATGAAAAACACAAAACAATAGTAAAAAATGTAAAATGAATTGAAAATTTAACAACAAAAAAGATGCATTGAAAAATAACATAAATTTAAATGGTGCACAGGGCTGGCGGTTTTATTTTAAGCGCAAATCTTTTCGTGTGTTTCGTGCGTGCAATTAACACTAAAATTGGTCTTTTGTGCGTTCGTTGTTCGTGTTGCATATATGTATATATCATGAGCAAATTTCTCTGGACTCTTTTGAATATTGTGTCATGTTATTTGGTAATTTTGTTACGGTGAAAATATTTAACAATCGTTTGCAGTTGATAAAAAGAAATATTTTCGGCGAAGGGCCTCGAAAAGAAAGGCTACTTTTATCTCGTGTTTAAGGTGTTTGTAAAATAATGTAGTTTCATCGGTCAAACTCAAACTTAATAAATTTTAATATTTATTAAATATACTCCGACTATACGTACTCCAATCACGAACTAGCGACCGATAATGGGAAAAGAGTGATGTTTTATGATCAAATAGGCCACTTTTTAACTGTCCACTGTCGTTGATTTTTGAAGTATTAAGTTTTTGAACTTGCTGTTTATTAAAATTTAGATATGTAATGACTACTTACATATACTTATAGCTAGCAACGGGTTCTTGTAACATATATGCTCAACTCACGTGAAAATAAAAAAAAAACAAAAACTTATTAGTGCTTGGGTAATTTTTATATTCACTCTACCACTTGGCTTGAATTTTTAATTGTGGAAATTAATCTTCTTGTACTTGTGGATAAATTGGTACGATTCCCTAACGTTGCCAAGAAATATTCTATTGATGTGAGTGTCTCACTTTCTTTGGAGCTATAAAAAGTATATAGAATTTAAAAGATACAAACTGCTCGGATTTTAAAAAATAATAGGCCCCATAGATTCAGGCAAAGTCATCAACCATCCATTTTGTCTTTAAAACACCAATATATCCTACTGCTTTACAGCAATTCCAAAATTTTATTTTTGATCCCGAGTTGTTTCTAAAACTTTTCGGAACTGAATAATTCAAAATATCTGAAGGAAGGCATGTCTCAGTTAAAACTTCAAAACGATTTTCCAATACTCCTTAAAATATAGATCAGTTTTGGTACGAAGACCTCTAACGGTATGATAAAAAAAAATAAAATAAAAATAAAATTAATTTTCTTAGCGTGACTACCGTTACAAAATTAAGTAGTTGAGGCATCAATGGTGTTGATTTTTATATATCAATACAGTTCGTTAAAGATTTTTTGGCCAACTGTCAAACTCTGTAACTAGCACAAATTTTCTAATCCAAATTTTAAAAGAAATAAAACTGTACATGTTGACATCTTGGTTGGCCCAACTATATAGTAAACGACATTCCAACTCATCCTCAGAATGTTGTAGTTTACTGCTCAGGTGTTTTACAATCACGTGTGAATAATCTGGATACTCCAAATAATGCAACGCAGAATCGCGAATATTGACAGATAAAACTGCCAAAAAAAAATATACCTATATACATATACGTTCCCCGGAGAGTACGTCAAAATTCAGTCCTTTTGCGACCTGTACACCTCAACAGAATTTTATTAATTCTCAAAAATTCCTGGGTCGACGGATA
The DNA here is from genome assembly GCA_963556175.1 of Tipula confusa. NCBI lineage: Eukaryota > Metazoa > Arthropoda > Insecta > Diptera > Tipulidae > Tipula > Tipula confusa. The sequence goes on along the minus strand of OY744476.1, from coordinate 186,786,895 downwards.
GATATGCTCAAATCAATGGTTCCCATGCCCAAGCAAACCTATTTAAAAAATTGAAATCAAGAGTCATGTCGCTTCTGGGAGTTCACCACAACAAAAGAAAGAGTCAGCCTGATAGCGAAATGCAATTTTCCAACAGATATCATCAATATAAAAAAACGTATCAGGCATAGCCGTGCCTTATGTAGATCAGTTTTGGATGCTGGCTCCTAGGTCAGCTTTATTAGTGAATCTTGTGCGCAACGTTTTCGGCACAAGAAAATAAATGCTCGAGTTATTATTAGTGGGCTAGGCCAAACTGGATCCGAGAATTCAACGCGTTTGGTGACAATTTATATCAATCCCGAATTCTCTAAAATTTTTGTAATGGCTAAAATTACAAGCCAATTGCCATCACAAAACATGAAAATCAATTTCAATTCTTGGTCAGGAATCAAATTAGCTGCGATCCGCAATTCAATGTCAAGGACACCATAGATATCCTTATAGGAGCAGACTCCTTTTTTAATTTCTCTTGCAAGATCGTCAGATAAAAACAACCAGCCAATTCGGCAAAATACAGTGTTTTGTTGAATAATTTCGGGACCAACCGTTCCGTTACAGAAAAATAAAGTCATTTCAATGTTATTTTATTGCATGTCGACATTGACAGAAGTTTACTCAGATTTTGGGAATTAGAGTCAATCAGTGATGAGGAACTCTTGCTTATTGGAGAAGAACCGTTCTGCAAAAATCACTACAAACGAAATTTCAAGATGGATCCTGAAAGATGATTTATAGTGACACTGCCATTTAAAACCTTATCCACTTGCCTTCCTCGCTTGGCTGTGCAATCCATAGATCCAAAGGAATGGAACGCCGTTTCATTCGAAATTCAGATTTTTCACAACAGTATCACGAGTTCATGCATAAATATGAAGTCAATTGATTGATATTCCCCTACCACCAAAGATGTTCCAGAATGAGTTTACTTACCGCATCACAGAGTCTTAAAGGATTCGAGCAGTACAACCAAATTAAGAGGAGTATTCAACGGTTCAGCAAAGCATAGTACTGGGCATTCGCTAAATCAATGTTTAGCAGTGGGAAACACCATTCAATCTAGTTTGCACGCTAACATCCTTCGATTTCGAGAACACAAGATTGCCTTTTCTGCTGATGTGGAAAAAATGGCGATACAAGTGCGTGTCTCTTCAGATGACAAAAAAAACCAAGTTACCAGGTAACATAGTTTGGCGATCAGATCCTTCTAAACATATTCGTCATTTTTGGCAGTCGTTTACGGTTTGGCATCTGCTTTATATTTAGCCACACGAACGATTCTGCAAATATCAGATGAAATAGCAAAGAATCTGATCCACACATTGTCCATTTCATATCCATTTTCGTAGAGAACCTCACGGCTGATATCCTATCCAGCTTGGCACGAAAAAACTGGAAACACGTTCGATCTGCGAAAAACCCAGCAGATTGTGCTTCTCGTGGCTTGTCACCAAATAAAATTAAGTCGCCTAACTTGGTTACACCTGAAATGGCCTAACTTGGTTACACCTCTCATCAGAGTCCTGAACACCTCAAAGAAAAAAAAAATCAATCAAACTTATCATCCCTCTTACAAGTATCACAACGGACAAATGGTACGATGAAAGCATTAACAAATTTTCCTTATTCGTCATACTTCAAATTCCAACAAATGGCATTCCAACAAATTGTAGATCCGAGTTTATTTATTTGAGCAGAGAAGAGCTAGTCGAGACGGTGCAAATCCTGTGTCGATTCGAACAAGGTCTATTTTATAAAGACGACATACAAGCATTACGCCAAAAAGGTGTGGTTACCACGACCAACAGTTCCAAATCATTAAGGCCGTTTTTTGATGATCATGGTCTAGTAATTTTGGTCTACTGATCCTGTTCTACTACGGGTTGCAGGGAGGCACACTTAAGCTCCATATTCAACAAACACCCGATAATTGTTCATCCCAAATCCAAAATCGCTCTACTAATCCTCCGTGACAAACATCATAACAACAAGTATGCTGACCGAGCAATTGGCGCAGTGGTTTAAGCTGCGGTGTTTGGGACGGGAGGTATCGGGTTCGAATCCCAACGGGGGAGGGTTGCAAAAGGGATTTTTCATCACCTGATTACGATCGGTGATGACGAAGAACACAACTATGACTCCCGATTTGGCTGGTGACGGCGTAAGGTAGGACGTTAAAAATTAACCGCGAAAGACTTGGGAGAGCTTCGGCCTCAGATTCGGCAAAAGATTGCAAGGTTAAAAAAAAATCAAGTATACTGGTCCATCTCTACTGCTGACTCTCACACGGCAAGGGTATTGGATTACAAATGGCAAATATAAGGACAAAAAAACAATTCGAAATTGCATCATCTGCACCAAATTTGTAGCGTACCAAATTCACGAGTAGAACTCATCAGAGTCTTATTAAGGACTAACTTCTAAAAAGAATTCAACTAATATTAGAATAAAGAAACTTTATTTCTCCACATAAACGTGGCTTTAAGGACAAATACTAGACTTAAAAACAAGTTCATAGAATTACGGATGAACTCAAAAAATCACTTGAACCCAAACAAATATGCTCTGGGATAATCCTAGATGTGGTTCAAGCGTTTGACAACTAGGTATATGGCATCAGGAATTTCAAACCAAAATTGAAATTGGCTACAACAAAAGTAAAGAAATAAAATCCATCATATTATCGTGGAATGAGCTATTCAGTGGTTAACCCCTATAGATAATTGGCTAGCGCGCATTTAATTTATTTTCTTTGATCAACGCGATAACAAAGACGTGGAATTTATCACAACATATTCTAAACCGTAGATAATATAAACAAATCCTACGCTCATCATGTCGGACTATTATATATGTTTATTCACATCGGATCTTCGATTAATTATCTTAAGTGTTTTGTTTATAACAATTATTATCACCGTAACAAATATAATAAAATATATATATATATATATATATATATATATTTTTTTTTTTTAGAACTTTCTAATTTTTTTCTAATATTTGGTGTCATAAAAATACTCCACAAAACTAATAAAAAACAAACTCAACAACAACAAAATGAAATGTTATTATATTTAAAAATCGATTAATCAACCAACCTTATCCCACAAAATAAAAGTAATAAAAAGATTTATAGTTCTTAAGATAAAATTCTCAATATATACCAAAGAATATTATACAGTCTCGGGTATATATATAGAAAAGATCCAACCATTGTGATATTTGAATTGAAAATTATAGACATTTTGTATTATGCATTTACACATTTGACTCTTCTGCCTAGAAATTGAGTTTATAACTGAAGATATCTTAATAAATACTTAAATGCATTTTGAGGTCCATCGCGTTATGTGCGTGTGTATATATGAACACCCACACACATACTATAGAGATTATGAGAAATAGTTGTTATTTTAAGAATGACTGACTATTAAAAAATTTAACATATTGTGGTGTAAATTTTGTATGATGTGGATGGAGATGATGTTTGTTCATTTTCTTTCGGTTTTAGTGCTGTTCTCAATATTGTTTACCAAAAGTATCAGTGCATTGAATTTTTATTTTATATTGGAAACCAATTTTTGCTTTTTTCTATACACATAAATTTTTTAGATTCATATATGTTTACATTATTATGTACAATATATATAAAAATGCAATTTCATATACAAGGGCAACATAATACTATTTATCGATTTACTACACAGCATAGAGTAATGAAGAAGAATACAGCAAATGAACGAAATATATTATAATATACATATATGAAGGAATGGTGAATATCATGACAGTGGCGTACATTTTTTGCTATAGCGAATGGGGAATTTTTGTAGAACGTATACAATTTTGATAAATATTTTAGAAAATTTTAACACTTTAAAATCTTCTGATATGATAGCCTATTTTCGAGTGTTTCTATAAAAACGATGATCCCATACATATAAACGTAGCCGGAAAACGAAAATGGCAATTCTAATTATTCTTCGAAAATTTCGTAGCAAAAAAAGAAGCTTTGCAGCAATATGTTCTTCGACTCGAAAAATATTTCGACCTTAAAAAAATAAAAGTATAAAAAAATATTATTATACATTGACCCAGAATATTACAGTATTGTGACGAGTTTACTATAGTTTCAAGGTCACCATGCAAAGTTACCACGTAAGAGGTAAAATCGGTGAATACAGTGATAATTCAATTCGAACAAAATTGCTACAAGCAGGGGAGTTGAAATTTAAGGAAAATGTAGATTTAGCGCTTTTATCAGAGGCTTCACAAATAGATAGCACAGAAATATCAAATTAAAATCTACAAAGGCCAAATATTGATGTAAGCAGAATTTCACAAAATCGGAAATCAAGAAATAGTTCCCGTCAATCTAATAACCAGGTTCGCATCTTCAGTTTAAGAATTCGATCAGAGTTCCAAACAAAGAGAAAAGTCTTGTCGAAAGATGACTGATTTATACGTCTGTTACGAATTATTCAGGTTCCAGTAAGCAAGCGGAAAGATACTAAGCCAATATCGAAATAGAAGAGAAAATCCAGCAATTTGAAGTTTATTCGGGACCATGATTCACTCTGATTTTGGGCAAACATATTTTATTGCTTTTTAAAGCTTGAATCGATACTGCGCGCTTTCTTGCTACTTCTAGCTTCATTATAGACCAAATATTTTCAATGGGATTTAAGTCTGGACTATACGGGAGCTTAACACATCGATCCTTTTTCTTCGAAGTGCTTTTTTTACCTTTTTCTGAAAGCGAATTTTTCTATCTACAATTCAAAATTAATAACTCACAACTTTGGCGGTATGGCACGGAGCGTTGTCTTGTTAAAATATAAATTTGCAAGTCTCGCCAAAAAGCTTTAACACAGATGGCTTAAACTCGTTTAGTAGGACCTGCAGATAAACAGCTGCTGTAATGCTGGAACTAAGGATGCACAATCGACCGATCTCATTTCCAGAGATTTGGTGGAAGTCTTAAAAGACATTCGTTGCTAAGCCTCTCGCCTGGTTTTCTCCTTACGAGAATTCTTCCATCTCCAACATGCAGCTTGAATTTTGATTCATCAGAGAAAATCACATCATTCCACATTTTTGGAATCCAAGAAACATGCTCTTGGGCCCATAGCAAACGTTTTTTTCACTAGTAATGTGAACTCAGGCTTCCGGACTGGTTTAAGTGCTCTCAAACCACATTTAACAAGTCATTTTTTCACTAAGCTGGCTGAAATTTGTTTTCCCGTTGCTCGCTGAACATCCCGTCTTATGTCCGATGCTGTTTTAAAACGGTTCCGACGACATTGTAATATTATGAAACGATCTTCCCCTGGCGTTATCTTTCTGGGCCTTCCAGAGCCTTTCTTTCTTTGTGTACTGTCATATTCCACGCGACAATACTTTTAGGAATGTTTAATCTGTCTGCTATTTTACGCGTGGTTAAATTTTTTCGAGCCAAAATCAACATATTGCTTTTACACTGCTCACTAACTTTTCCCATATTTTTAATAAATTTGCACTTTATTCTTTGTTTGACTAGCATCACTTACAGAATAACTTAATCTTACAATACATGCACTATTTATACTCAAAAAAAATTCCAGGCAATAAGACATCTGCACCCTAATGACGGATAAAAACGGTAGGCGTAAAATAAAATAACTGCTTGAACAATTTTTTTGCACATCAGTTGCGAGGTTGTACCGGTGTAATAAAAGCAAAAGGCGCTCCAACAAAATATTAAAATTAAAGATAGAACTTCTATAAATCAATAAAAAACAAAAAAAAAATAATAAGTGTTTAATTTATTCCATTACTTTAACCCCAATCGACGTATTTTGAATATTTTGGGATTTTTCGGGGTTTTGCCCCTAAATTGCAGGTAACTTTTTTTTTTCAAAAAATTATATCATGCATGTATTTAAAATGAAACAATAAGCCAATTGCTTTCAAAAGTTTTGAAATTTTACCTAAAAAAGACTCCAATTTGCTTTAAATATGTTTGCCCAATTTTTTTTCCAGCACTGTATATATAGTACCAGGGGATCGAGCTTTGCTCGGTGAAAAGAAAGACAGTTTTTTTAATCTCTTTCGCAAAACAGCTTTAGTTTCATTTTATTTTATTCGGCTGATAAACATAAAAATCGATCAGGAGCGTTTAATGCTTCTTTCCACACAACATTATACACGCGACGTATATTTTCAGGTGGTATCAAAACTTTCAAGCTATTTTGTCGTTCATCACAAACGCTGGTCGAATCGGAAATTGATGTCGTTGTATTGAGCATCCAAGTTAACCATTAATGGAGTCGAGCGTAACTCGAGGAATGTGTACTTCTTGTCCAGCTTTTTCCCCAGTAATTATTTTTGCTTTAACTACGTTGTTACATATTTCGGTAACAATCAGGCGTGTTCCATTGCACATATACTCTCCAAAATATCTAAATTACGCAAGGCAATTTCCAAATACTTCTTTGATTAAATTACCACTGGGAATTATACCCTCAGATAATTCGATTTCATTGAAGTTTTTTTTGGAAGATTTCCATTTCCCAGTTTCAGGATATACTTTGCAAATGCTTCCTGTTCAGGATCGACACGCATATTTTTTTTTAAAGAAAAATTTTTAAAATGCTTCAAGAGATGACTTTTGTTCGACAAATCGAGTGTGTCACTACGGTTGCTTTGGAGTTGGACAGGTAAGCACTGACGGAAATCACCTCCAGCGACTAAATTTTGTCCCTCCAAATGGCAAGTTTGGATTTGCAATAGACCGCTACATCTGATCCATATATTGTAAACTATACTGTGGTAACATCGGTGCCTCATCCGTAAGGAAAACATCAACTTGAGCGAGTTCTTTAGCTTTGTCTGAACCAAGTTTGATGCTGGAAATTGAATCTGACGAGAGCGGGACTTTCAAACCAACTGTCTTGTGTGATGTTTGTCCAGCAGGAAATAGAGTTGATGCGATTCCAGTAAATGCCATATATTTTACTTTGTGATTTTGGCCACAAAGTAAGTGGTACAAGGTCTTATACACGAAGGTTTTAACGGTATCGCCTGGTCCATCTATGAACAAATATTTTGTTTCTACAGTAGCAGCTGATTCATCAGAATTTAGATGTTTTTATCATCTTCGTAATTGTCCATTACGTCCATACCATATCGAAAATTTCGATCTTCTATTGCTGTCGTATTTAATTTGAATGCAATAATACGAAAAGCACGTTTGATTGCAGCATCCTCAGATCTATTATTTCGTCGTGCTTGCAGAATGAAATCTTCGGCCAACTGATTTTTGAATCTTTTCCAGAGACCTTTTGGATCGGTGGGACATCCAAAAATAAGAATCTGAACGAAGAGTATTCGCATTACCGAAGGCATTTTGGACAGTGCTGATTCTTCTAAACCATCTACCCACTATTTATCGAAGGCGAGGCCATGAGGAAATGAGCTAGACAAGCTTGTTTGTCAGCGACCATCAACATAGGTGTCTGCTTCATTATAAATCAAACTCCGTTGATTTTCGACAAACTTTATTGAAGCGCAAGCGTGTCCTTTGTAGATGTATTTATATAAATATTTTACCGGAGCTATCCTGCCAACATATGCAACATTGATGTTCATTCTTCTCATATAAAAATAGTAACAATTTTTCGGACCAAGAAGTTTTCAGGTTTCAGTTAAACGTGATCAAAAAGGATCTCAGTTCAAAATATAACTCGCCTCCCGAAATATCTCTTTGGTCTCTTTGAGTATAAGCAATAAAAATATAAATCTTCATCAGACACCGAAGAGATTTTTAATGTCAAATAAAAACTTGAATGGTTCTACTCCATCTCGAAAAGCTTCTAAATGATTTTTCATTACGTTTTTAGCACATCCAAACATTTCATCAAATACTATATCTTTTTATGTATCATTTTTGGATTCAATGAGACTTCCTCCACAATTTCAAAAATCTATTTCTTCTTTTCCTCCTTCCAACTAATTTAATTGGAAAACAATTTTCAACCAGAATATAAGCGAGCTGTTCTACTCTTTGAATAATGATTGAACCAAATTTAGACTGATTGCAATATTCTTCCAAAACACCCATTGTTCCTGTTAGAGATGATAAAGCTTCCTCTATACTTATAGAAACTGATTGAAGTTTTTTACTGAATCAGTCACTACTAAATTCAAAGTGTGACTACAGCATGCGGGCTATAAAATCACGGGAATTTTTATTCAGAATGTGAGCTTGAACACCTAACGTCTTTCATATTCGGGCCGTTATTCCAAGATTTAAAAAAAATTTCCATTATTGTCTTGATAAACTTTATCAGAAGATCCTCTAAATGGCAGATTTTGTATCGCCATCATCATTGTTAAGGAAGATAATCTTCTCAATGCACGCCATGAGCAGGAAGAATATAAATTAACTGAATGTGATAAATTCAAGGTAATGACAGTAGACGATCGAAGAAAGTCGCTTTGGTCTTCTCTTTCATGATGTTACAAATGTTATGAAGAAAGATAGCGAAGCGATGATGCAGTATACCAAGGCAATAAGTAATGCGTGCCGAATCAAACCTCGATTGTGCGGAACACTCAGAAGACAAGAAGTCGAAAGAGCCAATCAAATAATTTTTGTAAATTTTATTTAAAAGTTTACAAATGTTGACTTTCTTTTCTTTAATTTGGACATTTAGAAACGATTTTAACCTGGTGAAAATCTGTAGATTTTGGGGGAATTCATTGTTTGACAGCTACCTCAACCCTAACGAGTTGGGTCACCAAGTTATACCTAATTCGTAAGGAAATTTCCAAAGTATCTAGAAAAGCATATAGAATGAACGGGAATCCCTCAGAACTGGACTTTTTAAAACTGGATATTTCAAAATAGGATTTGACAAAACGAGATATGGTACAAAACTGGATATTTCAAAATCGGATAATTCAAAACGAGATAAGGTACAAAACGAGATATGGTACAACACTGGATATTTCAAAACAGGATATTTCGACATGTGATTTAAAATTAAAATGATTTTTTAGGAAAGTTCTGGAATATGGCCAATTAGGGAGGAACTAAGCGAGTTCTTAACCGATTATGATGAAATTCGATACGTAGGATGAAAATGGGATTTTAAAATGATTTTTTGGGAAAGTTCTGGAATAAGGCCAGTAAGGTTCCATACTTGAATATTTCTAAGAAGAGAAATAGAATTTTCCTTCACTTAATGGTTTTTTTTAATTGCTGTTTTTCTCATTTTATTAAAATTAATTTTCACATTTTCATCCTACATATCGAATTTTATCATAATCGGTTAAGAACTCACCGAGTTCCTTCCTTACTGGCCATATTCCAGAACGTACCCAAAAAATGATTTTAAAATCACATTCTCATCGTAGGATGGTTATGTAGATATACAATTTCATCATAATCGGTTAAGAACTCGCCGAGTTCCTCCCTAATTGGCCATATTCCAGAACTTTCTTAAAAAATCATTTTAAGTTAAAATCACAGGATAATAATATCCTATTTTGAAATATCCAGTTTTGTACCATATCTCGTTTTGTACCTTATCTCGTTTTAAAATATCCAGTTTTGAATTATCCTGTTTCGTCAAATCCAGTTGTAAAATATCCAGTTTCGACCGGTACCCAGAATGAAAAACTTAACAATGACTTGATGACTGCTTGACTGTAGGTGGAAGAAATTGTGAAAACTGATTTATTTAGAGAAGAAATTTTTTTAAATTCTTTTGGCACAAATAGTAAATTCCGACAAAAAATATTAAAATTTTCGAAAACTTTTTGTTATGGTCAGATTTTATATATATTTCATGTCATCGCGTGGAATGCATTTATGGTACACATGTCAAAAATGTAATTACACGAACAATATACTCAACAGATCAAAAAAAAAAAAAAAATAATAATAATAATATTAATGAATATGAGCTTTTGTGGTTTTGTACAATCATGCATTGTGTAGTTTTAGATACCCATGGTGCAGACAAACAGATTTTGAATTTGGTAATTGGTAATATTATTAAATCGAATTATGCAGCAATTTTTTTTATGTATTATGTATTATTCGAAATATTCGTATAATAAAAATGCATTCATGAAATTTATCAGTTTTGGTATTTAATCGTAATGTGATGTATTATGAGACACACGGCTAGAATTAAATGAATACGATTTACAGTGACACCAATAATTGGTTTGATTTTTGTATTATTCATCGAACTACACCACCCATGTATACATATTATTATGTTGTAGTTAGATGAGTCTGCTAATCTTTATATACTTAGCAATATGTATTTATAAGATAAATTCTAATAACCCTCTCTAAATATTAATCCTGAAGAGTAAAAGTAAATAATCGATACATAATATTTTAGATAATATCTATCTATATATTGTCAATATATAGTTTGTCCCCTTTTCGTATTCATATATACATTATGGTTGACAAGATTTTACCCTCTTTCCTTCCAACATACATGAATTGCTATTTTGCTTAACTAATATCAGTATATCTAATCAGATACATACATAAACTGATTGCAAAAAAAAAAATCGTAAGGGGTCAATAACCGGAGGAATTAAATTGATAATTTTGATTTATCTCGTTATCTTGATTAGCTTATATATAGTTTGTCAATAGTTAATTAACGATATTTTTTGAATTAAGTAATGATAGCTCTGAAACTTGCTGCCAATTTATTATTTTACTTAGACACATATATACACACAAACATGCTCATTTCTAACCAAAAAAATCTCTTGAACTGACTAACCCACATTAGTCCCATTCATGTAACAATACACAAGAAGTGTCATTCATTGCGTAACAAAACAAGTTGTTCATTCCCCTAATCATCATCGCAATAATAATACAACACAACAAGGATTCGTTCAATTGCTCGTAAATATAATGCTGTGTAGTGCTTATACTTATGTATCATCACATCATTGTTCGGCAGACAAAAACACAAAATGTCTCAATTCCGTTTGAATAATGGTTTAGTTACCTGGAAAATATAGGTATATATGGTACCGGAGAAATACAATTTTCTATTTTCTTATTCGTATTTGATAAGACGATTGATAATACGGATAATCATCCCTCTATACTTTTTATGTTTTCTTGCAGATGAATATTAAATCGATTTTCTTCATCAGTGATCAACCGTCATTCAATTTATCTATGTATGTATATATAAATCAACAATTTGACAACAATAATTTTCGCACCTTTTTACATCTTCAACTCAACAATTCAACCATATCAATCGAATAGTCATCATCGTATATAGTATTTCAAATTTTGTTTATATTAAATTAACGCAAAGAACATATGGCCATCATTATGTATTTAGTCTTTGTACGATCATATACCAGTAAATGGGTCAGTTATATGAGCTGATGAACAGGAAATTATTGTTTGAGGGAGGTTATTTATAATTAGAATATTGTTTTAGTTATTGCTGTAGGTTTTAATCACATTATATCGTTTTAATGGCTACCATGCGGTGAAATGTACAAAATATAAGATCATTGACATCGTACAATTTATTTGTGATCAAGGCCAGTATATGGGAATTTTTTAAACAAGGAGTTTGCAAAAATGATTAAAAAAAAATAACTTAATGCCCAATGTCTCAAATCTAAGAATCACACCCATGAAAACATTGCAAAAGTGGTTCATTTTGAAACTTTGCAATTTTAATAACCGAACATTGAAAAACCAAATTTGGAATTTCGTATTCAGAATTTGTTAACATTTAAAATTTAGCAAATAATTTGGGTTGCACTCAATTTTTAAGTTAGTCAAAGTTCCAGATTTGAAAGTTACTCATTTTCAAAATAACTAATTTAAAAACTTGGTTAAAATTTATCAAAAATTTACAACATTCATAATGTTCAGATTGTAAAGATTCATCTATAAAGAGACCACATTTTAAAACTCAAAATTATTGAAATTTAGTTTGACATTTTCTTGATTTTAAATCAAATTTTGTTTAAGATCCAAATTTATTTAGCAGGCGTGTCATATACAACTTGACATTGAAAAGTTTTCACCAGAACAAGTTTATAAATTTGATTTTCAGAATTTCAAAAATTTGGTATTTCAATTTTCGATTATAGTAAAAATCTAAAAAGAAATCATCAAACTTAATCCATTGAAATATATATAGAATTTAGTTTTTTGCTCAATTTGACAATTGTTCAAAAATTAAAAAAACAGAATTTATAATGTTCCAATTTTAAAGATTAACCTAAATAGATCAGAATTTTATTTATCAGAAACTTAACAATTTTAATAACCGCATTTTAAAAATAAGTAATAAAATTTTAGAATTTTGTATTCGATTTTGAAATTTGGTAAAATTTAAAATTGATCGATACGAATTTAGCAAATAATTTTGGTTTCGCTTAATTTTATGGTTGCTCAATGTTCCAGATTTCAAACTTAAATGAACTAGTAAAATTAGGAATGGTGCTTATGCATTTTAATTTCGATCAGAACAATATTTATTAATCCCCTTTTTGCAATTTGTAAAAATTAAAAAATTAGTTAAAATTAATTAAAAATTTAGAATTAGGAGAAATTTTGTTTTTGTTGCTCAATTTGACATATGTTTAAAATTTCATAAATATTCATAATTCATATTGTTCAGATTTTAATGAATAACCTAACCAGACCAAATTTTAAAACTCAAAATTAATGAAAATTAGTTTAACAATTTTAGAATTTTAAATTAAATTTTCGTTTTTGCTTCGGTAAATTTTAAAGTTACTCAAAATAGTAAATTTCAAATTTAAATGACTTCAAATTTATAAAACTTGGAATGTTCAGATTAAGAATTTATAAACTTCTTGAACTACAATATCCTTTTTGGCTTACGATATCCTTTTTGTATTAATACTTATTTGGGTTAGAATTAAAATTTTTTACGATTCAGTTAAAATTTCTTATAATTTCAAAATCATAGTTTTATACAAGGAACAAAAAATATCAATATTTATTATTTCAGTTTTAGAATTTTGTAAAATTTCAAAATTACTAATACAAATTCAAAAATAAAATTATAAAATTTGGTTTTACTCTGTTTCAAAATTATCAATTTTTCAAATTTCCAATATATGAATAAAAAAATCACAAAATTTAGAATTAAAAACTGCCCAATTATACTAATTATAATTTATTAATAATTAGTATAATTTAAATTGCCTAATTATAATTTAAATTACAATTTCGATGGCACAAACTTAGAATTTCGGTTTAAGAATTTTGTAAAATTTTAAATTCTTTAAAACAAATTTAAATATGTTACCCAAAAGTTAATATATTAATATTAAATGTTCTAAAATATTTATGAAATTCAGAATATTTTAGAGATAAATGTCAGATTGTTAAAATTGGTGAAATACGTGAAAAAAACGTGAGTAAAAATTACGTAGAGTGAAAAGAGGAGTTCTGGAAGGATTAATCGTAAGACCAGCATTTTAAAAAAATTTAATATATATATATATATATATATATATATATATATATATATATACATATATATATATATATATATATATATATATATATATATATATATATATATATATATATATATATATATATATATAGTATAAGAATTTGGTAAAATTTTAAATTCTGTAAAACAATTATTTGTTAATGGTAATATCAACTGTAATATTTGTTAATGGTAATATCAGCAACAGGTCTGGAGGAGTGGTAATATACGCTAAAAACAGTTTAACATGTAAACATCTTACCTTTAACTTCCAACCTTTCAATGCGCTTGGCATTACCTTTTCAATTAGCTCAAAATTATTTTGTGTTTTGTGTATCTGTAGGCTTAGCTCTAAGTGTATTTCTGATTTTATTGATGAGTTCGAAGTGCTCCTGAATCAACTACCATACTCCAATCTCGTGATTATGGGCGATGTGCAATCTCAATTTTTCATAAACCAGTCCATTGTTGGATAAGTTCCTATATTTATTATCTAGTAATGGTTTAGTTGTCTTAGTAGATTAACCGACACGCATTACAAATACCTCTTCAACCTGTATAGACAACGTCTTATATAGGCTTCATCAAAGGTTCCCACTACAGATGAAATGCTCCGGCATGGACTTGAAAATAAATGATCATTGTCTTCTTGATATCTCAATTTCGATTGGAACTCCCTTCCGCCAAACAAACAGGATCAGGAATATCACTCAAATCGATTTTGAAAAACTAAGAGGTTTAATCTTTCATGAACAGTGGAATGAAGTCTATAAATGCCCAGAGGCGTCGATGGCATATGACAATTTTATAACAAAATTTGGTGAGCACCTAACCAGTTGTTCACAGGTATCTTCATCGAGAAAGCATAATAAATTGAAGGCCTGAATGACCGACTGCCTGCTAAAACTAATACGAAAAAGGAACAAGTTCAGCCATTTAAAGACATATAGTATGAAGTTGTAAATTTACCGGGCATCCAGAGTCTTCCGAGATACTAGAAATCATCGGCAATCTAGGTCACATGAATGATGATTTAGTCAAAATAGCCAATGAACAGGTCTCGACGAAGAACGCCTAATAACCATGAATTATCATTCAACCACCAGTTTCTATTTCTCTCCAATTACATCGTGTCACTTATACTATGCCATAAATGCTCTTAAAAATAGAACGACTCCTGGGATTGATGGAATGACAAATGGTATGGTTGAGAAGCTGGCTTGTTTCCTGGTTTATGTACTGTCTTACATTTTTAATCTGAGAGTGAATACCGATATTTTTCCATCATCCTTGAAACGAACGGTCGAAATCCCTATTTTCAAGAAAAATGACAAAACAGGTTTCCGTCCAATCTCGCTTCTTTCCGTGTTCTCAAAAATTTTTGAAGATTATAAAATGCAGGATAATCAAATTTTTTAATAGAAATAGCTTTCTTTCCGAATCTCAATACTCAATATTAATAATGGTTTGAAAGTATCCGCTCTATTCATAGACATGACAAAGGCGTTTGATAGAATAGAGCATTCTGTTATTCTGACGAAGCTTTACCATTGTGGGTTCCGTATAATATTGGAGTAGTTTTGTTCCTACCTATGTGAGCGACTCCAATGTGTAAAACTGAATGGTAAATTGAGCAATGAACTAATGACTAAATTTGGAGTTCCGTAGGGCTCCGTTTTAGGACCACTATATTTTCTAGTTTACATAAATGGAATTTTTAAACTGAATTTCAATGGTACCCTTACGGCTTTTTCAGATGATTTTTCATATGCATATGCTGCTTCGTCATTTCTAGGAAATCACATAAAAATTAATCATGACTTGAGCTTGCTGGCTGACTGGTTAAAGGCACACAATCTATTACTAAGCAATAAAACCAAGATCATACATTTTAGAAAGAACCAGCAGGAGCTGGTTCCAGATGTACATTATCACGATTTTGTTTGCAACAAAACTATGATATGTTCATCTACTGCTTGTTGTACTCCTGTTGCATCGGTCAAAGATTTTAGGTATTTAGGTGTTATAATTGACAACAATTTGAACTGAAAGTAGCTTACTGGAAAACTGAACTCTAGACTATTGTTGGTTGCAAGGAAAATGTATGTACTGCGATCATTCTTTCCCAGTTATCTCCTTAAAATGGTCTACTACGCATTGGTCGAGTCAACCCTTCAATATGGATTATCGTGCTGGAGCAGTGCTTGTAAAACTAAATTAAATACAGTATATGTATAGTACAGTTATCATCCGATTAATGAGTTTCAAAGATAGGCGTTCTTCCTCTCTATAATATATATATATATATATATATATATATATATATATATATATATATATATATATATATATATATAAATATATATATATATATATATATATATATATATATATATATATATATATATATTTATATTATGCAACCAGATTTAACTGGAACAATGGTTAAAGCTGACGTCGTGTGCCGTCTGAAAATTTTACATAAATAAAATCTACTCTACATTTTCTATTAATTGAGTGATCTAAAAAAAACTAAAAACTTGACTCATTGGTCGGTAGAATGATGATTTCAAACGTGGTCATACAGACACAAATGATGCTGAATGTTTTGGTCGTTGATGGCGTATACAGTAATATACAGCGTATATTACATGGAATTAGTGGTGTGATTAAAGGACACAAATGCCACAAATGAGGAACAGAAAAAGTGACCTTTCACCAAAACAATGCATCGTGCCACAAGTCGTTTAAAACGATGGCCAAACTACATGATTATGATTTGAAATGCTTCCCTATCTACCGTATTCTCCAGATCTGGCCATCGATAAATACTAGTTGTTTCCAAAGTCATCGCTGAAATTCCTTATATTTAACCGCGAGTTCAATCTTTGTTAACAACTAATGTCACTTTCTTTGGTTATTGCTTTATTTTCCATTCGTTTTCAATACTTAAATAAAAAAAATGTATAGTAATGAGATGAGTCAACAATGTGACAGTTTACAACCGTAAGGCGCCAAATAATTTTTTATTAACATAAAATTTTTATTCCGTATTTATCGTCTTAATATAAAATTGTTTTTTATAGATCCACGATATATAAAGAGCCATAAACTAATATAAAAATATTTTAACTGTTATATAGTTTCGTATATTAAATCATTTAAAGATGTTAGAGAAAAAAAGTGGCACAATTTAATACTTAAAACGGAAATTCCAACTAAATAATCAGTGAGAGTCAATATTCAACCTTGAAGACAATGATTTTTTCTTCGTGCACTTATAAAATTTAAAAATACTGTCTATTATTTTACACAGTTGCGGTTTAGAAAAGTTAATGAGCTTCAGCACCTGTATCTAATTTTTAATATATACGTACGTATACTTAAAAATATCTATAACTGTCTCAAACATCTTAAAATTTTAAAAAGTTCAAACGTCGGTTAATTAAGTACTTCAAAACTATATGTGCGTTTATATGTAAAAGTGACAGCCAATAATAATGACCATGCATTATTTTCGAATAATATATACAGCAGCTATCACAAAATATTTACCCACCGTAGACTTACCCTAAACTCTGTAGACAGACTTCTCTGCTTAATGATAGAGTATGATTGGCGTAATGTTTGTTGAATGCGTTGTTTTTGTTTTTTGTTTGTTAATAAATATTTTAGATTAATTATAATAATCATGATAAGTAATCTGTCAAGTAACAAAGCTGACATCATTTATCTCATATTTATAGTTGTAAATATTTTTATTTCTCTATATAAAGATTGAAAATGGGTATAATATGTATATATATATATATATATATATAGTATCGTGACATGTCTGCCTGATTGCTTGCCTGTTAAATGAATTAATATACTACTCGTATATATTTATACAGTATGATCTGTAGAATACTTTACACATGATATTTAGAGCTTATTTCTTGAATTTCTTAAATCATCGTAAAATATCTACAAAATACCAACAAATTCTGAATTCAACTTTGTTTGAGGAAACAGCATTATTTGGAAATATGGACGCATCCGTGTAAAATGTCTTGCAGCCCAATTGATCTTGCGTTAATTTTTAATGGACGATTTCGGATAATCCAAGTTGTGGGATCATGACGATCGGCTGCCAAATTTGTAGGCACTCACCATCAATTGAAATCAAATTATTCTAAAAATCAAAACAAATCAATCAGCTTATTCAAACTAAGCTGAAATTGAATTGACTATGAGTATTCATTATTTTTCCCAATAGTTGGCAATTTTAAAATAAAAGTGGTACACTCATACCTCATTTTACGGCATAGATACGTACCGAGAAACTTGGTCGTAAACCGAAATGCCGTAAAACGAATCAAATATTTTCATACAAATCCGTATAAATTCGATAAGGTCCGTTCCAATTTTTTAAAAACCGTATACACAAAGTTTAGATTTTAGCTGAAAATGCATCTATTTCAATATTACTCACACTCACAAAAAAAGAAGGATGTAAAAGAAAAATTATCAAAGAAAATCTTAAAAATATTTATTTAAAGCAAAAAGCAGAAAAGTACAGTGGAAAATTCATTTAAATAAAATTCAAAATTTCATTTCATTTAAAACATTAATAAAAACTAAAACTTAGAATGTTTATTCCGATGCTGAAGTATCCTCTTCATATGGACATAACCCACTTTTAGTTTGATCAGTCACTGCTTTGCAAGGAACAGTCTTAAAAAATTTGTGCAACGTTTGATGTTTTGCCTTTTTCTTTGCTTCCATATGCATATCTTTGTAGCAATTATTGGCTGTATCCATGCTTCGTGAATCTTTAGTGATTCTTCCTTCATCGGGATCATTCTGACGTAAGATGTTTATTCCTTGTTCGAGTCAAAGAAGCGCTTTTGATGAATCCTTTTACGGTAACTTTCGGGAAACATCTGGTTCTACCTCTTTATTTTATTGGTGGAAGTTTTTTGTAATTGAAGCAGTTCTTCGTTGGAGAGGTTCGCGATCAGTTTCAAGCAAATCTACCACATCAACCTCTTCTAATTCCTCAAAACCAAGTTCAAAATGTTTTGCCGAATTACCAGAAGAGACTCAGCTTCATCATCATTTGTTGTTATGCATTCTGGCCATATGTTTTTCCAAACGCCGTTCACTGTGGTTGATTTCAACTCTTTCCATGAATCGCCAATATTAACGACCGCATCTTTGATGTTATATTTTTCCAAAATTCTACTACTTTTTTAAAATTTACCATTTGTCTCGTTAATCAGTTTTCGAAAAGTTCTGCGTAAATAATATGCTTTAAACGTAGCTATTACACCCTGATCTATTGTCTGGATTAGGACTGTAGTGTTTTAGGCAGAAATTCAATTTTCACATCTTTAGATAATTCAGCTAAATTAACCGGATGACCTGGAGCATTACCTAAAAGAAGCAGAACCTAGTTGCTTAATTTTTTGCTTTGAAAATATTTTTACTTCAGAGCAAAAGTGATTTTTAAACCAGTCTTCAAAGAGAATCTTGGTCATCCAAGCTTTTTTGTGGGATCTCCAAATGACTGGCAATTGATTCTTGTTCAACGGGGGTCTTGAATTTTCTGATTTATAGATTGGAAGCGGTTGAAGCTTAAAATCACCAGCAGCTATGCCACCAGGAAGGGAAGTTAATCGTTCTTTGGACACCTTATATACCGATGCAGTCTTTTCGTTTTTTGAAATGTAAGTTCCTTCAGGCATACGTTTCTAGTAGAGCCCAGTTTCATCGACATTAAAAACTTGTTGTGGAACGTATCCAACTCTTTCAATGAGTTTTTTTAGAATGTTCTGATACTCTGTTCTGATGTCAACCTCGGCTTGCAAGAAAAATTTCAATCTTTCGAAGAATCATCTGGATCATCACTTTTTAACTTTTCAAAAATGTTTTTTGCCTTTTCTTGAATAGTCATTAGGCTAATTGCAATTCTCCGTTGGTTATTGTCTTCAATCCAAATTCCTAATAACTTCTCCATTTTTCCCATTACACTGCTCTTTTTACGAATTAATTTTGAAACACATAACGCTGCGGCTCACTGTAAATGTTCCTTTATTTTCTCCTTATTATTACGAATGGTTTGAACGGTAGATTTTGCAAGTCCCAATGCCCTACAAATTTCTACCTTTTTTCACAAGCTTCAATTCTAAGTGAAACTTTTAGTTTTGTCTCTAATGTAACTGATTTTCGGCTTCTTTTTACATTTAAGATCTATCTAAAATCGAGAAAGCACGTTTTTGCGATATTTTGTGGAAAAAAAAACAGATATATATAATTATAATTTATATATATATATATATATATATATATATATATATATATATATATATATATATATATATATAAATATAATTTATATAGACGATTAAACAAACACGTCCTGTTTACACAATTTTAATTACAAACTAATAAAAACACTAACATAATCCGTGCTCTATTTCTTCTGTTTTTGCTTTTTTTCCGTTTTTGCTTAATGGGGAAGTTCCCCGTTTTTTCTCTTTTTTTTGGGCCGTATAACGAATTTTTTTGTCCGTATAACGAAACTGTACCATAATTCTAAGAGGCCGTTATAGCGAAAAGCCGTATAAAGAACGGCCGTATAGCGAGAGGAATGAATGTACTATCAATTGTTTTCTTTTATTATTTTCTTTTCAAACTTCATTCAAAATTCCATCAAACTAAGCTCAGTTAATTAAGTAAGTATTATCTGCTATAGACAAAAATCTTTTGTGTTTTTTTTCTTCCAAACTTCATTCAAACAAGATTGAAAACTTACTTTTACGACCATCACTTGATTTTGTTGATTAACTCCTTCGCAATATTTACAATCAGTTCAAATAAAAATATTAAAAGGCTTGATTCAAATATTTGAATGACGACACACTTTTACTTCTTATTTTGTTCAATTACCGCATTGTCAACGTTATTATCACGCATCTCAAACATCATTCATCGAGTACTCTATCATTATACAAACACATCTTAATCAAAACTTTAATTTATTATCACAAAAAATTTAAGTCTTAAACAATTTAAAGAATTCCGTATCTAATTGACTTTTATTACGACAATTTTTTTTTGTTGTGTCTTGATGTTTTATACTTCGTTTCAAGTTTTAACCAGACTTTGATACGTTACAGAAATACATAGTGATAATAGTATACAAATATACATCAAAATCGCGAAGAAACAAACCGCACTTTATATATATATATATATATATATATATATATATATATATATATATAAATATATATATATATATATTTATATATATATATATATCTATCTATGTATATATATATATATATATATATATATATATATATATATATATATATATATATATATATATATATATATATATATATATATATATATATATATATGTGTATATATATATATATATATATATATATATATATATATATATATATATATATATATATACTCGTAATATATAGTATGATCTGCAGTAAACCTAACAAGGCACTCTCTGAAAAGTGTGGCTTCGTTTGATTTATCCAGAAAATTCGAAACTTAATTTGGGCCGATTTGATTCCATCTACTTTGATCCCAAGCTAGCTCCCCGTCTTCGTATTGTTGTAGACAATCCGAAGAAACTAAGTCGATCTCTACCCCGAGGAGTCATCATCGCTGACAGTGATCTGTGTGCCTAAGAAATGGTGGCTCAACTCTTAAACATTGATGTCTTTTATTTGTTTTTGGCCATATATCATGCGCATAATTCTTCTCTCAAATGTTACTAGCCGTCTCTCATGCTCATTCGACAGTGTCTCTCACATCCATACATGAAAATGAGTCTGATCAAGACCTTGTACGACGTGAGCTTGTCGGCATTCGTAAGGTATTTTAACTTTAGCAGAGGACGTAGAGCATGAAGAGCCGGGTTACCAGCAAAAAGGCGCATTTAGTTATACAAGCCTGGATTCAGTAGTTTTTTATACACTTTAGCAAACCGCATAAGAGTGAAATTGCTATAAAACTGTAGATTCGATCGAATTTAAACGTTTAATTATTTTAATAAAATTCTAATTGTAATATTTTCGGTGTTAAAGTGAATATAAATAGGATTTTCATGCGAGTATTTTGTGTAATTGCTATAAAACGGTGGATTCGATCGAATTTAAACTTTTAATTATTTTAATAAAATTCTTATTGTAATATTTTCGGTGTTAAAGTGAATATCAATAGGATTTTTATGCGAGTAGTTTGTGTAATTGCTATAAAACGATGGATTCGATCGAATTTAAACATTTAATTATTTTGATAAAATTCTATTAAATTTCTATTGTAATTGCTATAAAACGTTGGATTCGATCGAATTTAAACGTTTAATTATTTAGATAAAATTCTAATTGTAATAGTTTTGGTGTTAAAGTAAATATAAATGAGATTTTCATGCGGGTACTTTTGTAATTGCTATAAAACGGTGGATTTGTTCAAATTTAAACATTTAAAGTTATACATTTGAGCGGTTCTTATCAATTGAGAGAAAAATTAACCGAAACCCAGCATTTAAGGGATTGTATGGCAAATTAATGGATGAATATAGTTCACTAGCCCACATACGAAGAGTTCTTGAAAATAAAACTTAATAAAATCGACGGTGAAATTAATTTCCTTCTCCATCATGGCATTGTAAAAGAAAGCAGCTCCACTACCAAATTCTGAGAAGTGTTTGATGGTTCAGCGGTAACATCAACCGGAGGCTCATTGAATGATAAGCTAACCATAAACAAGATACGCTATAGATTATTTTATTAAGCTTTCGTGGTTTCAAGCCAGCTCTAACAGCCGGTATTACAAAAATGTATCGGTAAATTCTACAAAATATTTTGTTGCGCTTGTCAGTTACTAAGGCAGTGAAGCAATTTGAACTTCTAACCGTGGCATATGGAACATCTTTTTCTAGCCATAAGAATATTGCATCAATCAACAGAAGATTACAGCTCCGATCATCCAGAGGTGTCTAATGTGACTAAAAATCACTTTTACCATTTATGTTGAAGACTTATTGACTGGGGCGAAGAGTGAACTGCAACCAGATAAGCTGAAAGAGAAAATTTCTCTTATTTTAGCGGATGCCTGGTTTTTGCTACATAAGTGACGATCAAATATGGCCATTATTCTTGAAAGTCCAGCAAATATGAGTTCCTCTATTCCAAACGCAACTCTGCGAGGTTTTTTGATCATTTAGGATACTTAAGTTAATCCTATATTTATTATCAATATATAAAACTGTTTATGCAGAAATTGCAGATTTGAAAGATGACCTGGGATGAAACATTACACCAGAACCTGTATGATGACTAGAGGAAAATTCTCGAACAATTCAAAGTATTAAATTTCGTGAAAATCAAGAGATATGTTGGTCAGATTTCAGATGATATTCAATGGCACGGATTTAGCGATGGCAGCCAATCTGCTTACACTAACCAATATATATGACTATAGGTTAATAACGGCAAAATTTTGGCCAAGATTAAAGCTGTGTGGGGCGCATCTGTTGGTAAAGTTAATACAAAAGATGTAAGCTGATCTTACTCGCTTGGTTGTCAGATCACCCGTGACGGTTAAAGACATATATTGCTAATTGAGTTGCAGCAATTCCAGCGATTCTTCCCCAATCTAATTAGCGATATATCCGGGACAAGATAAACCTAGCAAATTTTGCCACAAATAAAGAAGTGAATTCACTTTATGCACGCAGGTATAAAATATGATGCCATACATCCAATAGCACATATGATATCCATGATTTATACACAATGCGAAAACAACAATTTTGCGATATATACAAAAAAAAAAAAAAAAAAAAAAAAAGATTTCGCTAAAGATATTCAGTCATCTATACAAAAATATCAAAAGAGCATCATCATCAAATGGCTGAAAACACTGGATTAAATGTAAGCTAAATGCACCACAGATTTTCATTAACAAGCCAGTCGAAAATGATAAAGAGATCAAATAAATAAATGAACATAGTTGCCATGCTTCAAATATTGTTTACCACTTTTTTGCATCAACACATTTTACTGACGAGCATCCTTTTGCAGGAAAGATTTACCAGTTGCTATCGAAAAGACAAAGTAAAATAAGAATAACCACTTGATTAATTGTTCTCGAGTATCTTCAATTCTTATCAAACCCCAAATATCACGACTAAAGAAAATTTGGTGAAAGTATTCGCTCACAACAGCGTTTTATCCTTTCCATCGATGGAAGCCCGTTGGATTAAATCACGAATGTACAATCGCTACAATGCAGTTGTACATTTTTCAAATCAGCAACGTATCATGTTTCAAAAAAGCTTAGAACTAGAAGTTTTAGAAGCAGCACGAATAGGAAGGTCAAAATTACATTCTTGATTCCATGATCCGACACAAATTATCGTTACCAATCATCAAAATATTTCCTACAAAATTTACTTTCGCCAGTTTGGTTATTTATCGAAACGTCTAAGTTATACCTTCAAATTGAAGAATAATTACCCCAAATTTTTTTCGAACTTGTAAATAGCTTTATACTCACTTAAACCCATTTGCAAAATTTCAGGCATGCACATTTTAACGACATTGAATGACATTAAAATCTGCTGTACTGTGCCTTAATTTGATGGATCATCTACGTCATACAAGTATTTCACACATTTACTTCACGTAAATGACATTTATTCACTCGCTCTGTTGTTCGAATTATTGTAGTGCCTTCTTTGATTTTCTTATAGAAAGAATTTTTAAGGGGACACTTTAGAACTTAATGTACTTTTGACACCTTCTATTACAAAAAAACCACCACAATTTTCTTACTTTCCTTTCGCTCTTCCCGCACAAACTTTTTTCACAAAGACATTGGCAGCGTGGTTACGATAGAATCCAATAAATTCGGCAATAAATTACTTCCATTAAAGAATTTTTCTATTATTTTTATCACCAATTTCATAAACATATTCCGCTATAATTTGTGACCAAATTTCTATCCCGATCCCTTTTGGGTATGGGTGCCACTCTTCTTTCTTTCTACTTTTGCGGTATCTGAACGCTTATCCACCCCTTATTGAGAATTTTGAATTTTGATCCCCTTACTTCAAATTTGCAATAATTCTGTAGCTCTAATTATGTAATTTTCTGTTATTTGGAACATAGCTAACTCTCCTTAATTTATCCCATACATCCTTGATCTTTCTATATCTGCAAACTCTGCAAAAGCTGTTTTTGAACTGAAGCAATACTACCCGTTACTACCCGGTACGCTCGAGCTCCTTGTTCCACCATCCATCCATGTTTCTTTGATGAACTTGTCCAGCTACATTCTTGGAATCCATAGTGAAGTTAACCGCCAACAAGTTTCCACATGCATCATCACTTTCACACTACATTAACACACTTTTTTCTGACTTCCCACATTACATGAATACTGACAATTAGCAAGTTTCTATCCAGATTTCGAGTTTTGTCAGCGATCACCTCAAAAAATGCAAAGCAAGGAATTGCAACTGGTTTGAAAATCGCAGATGCTCCTGCGCTGCAATTGCTACTAAGCTGAATAGAAAATTGTATATTTTCATCCTAAACGTATTGTTTTCACGCTCCCATGTCACACTTATACAAGTATAACATTCATGCAGTTTTCGGCCTGATAGTTCCGCAACATATCGCTTTTGGCACAGATGTTTTAGACATTTATCTGGTCAATATTCATTAGATCTTACCATTCGTTCAGTAACTGGGAGACTGTAACTTAGGAAAGTGTAACTTCCTGATGCTCTCCTTTCTCTGTGGTTATTGTTGTTGGCGATGGCTTTTGTTGCTGTTTTGATATTTATATTGCTGTGGATTTTATTTAGGATAATTTTGTTATGGTTGTTATCGTTGACGTTGTTATTGTTCTTGTTATTGTTACTATTATTGTTGTTGTTATTACTGGTATTTACATTATTATTATTAATATTATTGTTGGCTTGTTGCTATGAGTTTTGCTGTAACGCTTGGAAAATGGAATTTTAAAATGTTTTTTTGGGAAAGTTCTGGAATATGCCTAGCTAGGAAGGAACTCGGCGAGTTCTCAACCGATTATGATGAAATTCGATATGTAGGATGAAAATGTTGATGAAAATTAATTAATTTTTCTCACATAGATTCAAAGTGAAGAAAGGTTATATTAAGTAGAAGAATAAAAAATAGATGAAGATAAATTTTACTGTCAATAAACTAGATCAAGTCAATGATTATTTTAATCAGATGAGAAAAGCAGCAATAAAAAAAAAATATTAAGTGAAGGAAAATTCTATTTCTCTCCTTAAAAATATTCAAGTATGGAACCTTACTGGCCTTATTCCAGAACTTTCCCAAAAATCATTTTTAAATTCCATTTTCATCCTACACATCGAATTTCATCATAATCGGTTAAGAAATCACCGAGTTCCTTCCTAACTGGCCATATTCCAGAACTTTTCCAAAAAATCGTTTTAAAATCTCATTTTTTTCCTACATATCGAATTTCATCATAATCGGTTAAGAACTCGCCGAGTTCCTCCCTAATTGGCCATATTCCAGAACTTCCCTAAAAAATCATTTTAAGTTTAAATCACATGTTGAAATATCTTGTTTTGAAATATCCAGTTTTGTACCATATCTCGTTTTGCCAAATCTTATTTTGAAATATTCAGTTTTAAAATGTCCAGTTCTGAGCGGTTCCCGGTTTGATGGGTTAGTGGATAAGAATGGCTTTGATATGTTTCCGCGGGAGAGATGGATGTAAATGTAAACATATACAATTATTTTTATAATTTTTATATTTTTTATATTTTTAAATTTTTTATATTTTTTAAATTTTTTAAATTTTTTGTATTTTTTTATATTTTTTTTTATATTTTTTTATATTTTTTATATTTTAATATTTTTAATATTTTTAATATTTTTATAATTTAATTGTAAGTTTCAAGGGAAAATTTATTACAGCTTATGGCTTGCAGAAATTAGCCCATTACAAGATTTTTTTCAGAGAAACACTGCAGATTACAGAAAAATGGTTGCAGATTGAAGTTCTGATAAAAGAAGACAGAATGCAGAGCAGTCCCTTATAATTGTGATTGTCTTGTGCTAACTAACATTCCCTTTGCCACAAAAAAAAATGCTAACTATCGGTCGCTTAGGTGTCGGTAACCGGGTCGAGTCTGTCATAACTAACATTCCATCTACTCCTTCAGTTTTGTTATATGTAACACGGGTGTACGGTGGTGCCCAGCATTCTGGGAGTTCCTGGTTTGTTCTTGACCGTCAATCAATCAATCAATATTTATTTGAGTGGATTTTGTTTTGACAACACCGCAATTTACATACATACATTTAATTTAAACATCTATACAACATCCAAATAAAAAGAATCACTAAAACTTCGTCGTATGCACACGTAAACAGAAATAAATCCACTAAAAGTTATTGAGAGTGCGTTAAGCGCATGTATATTCAGCAAAAAGGCACTGTTTGAAAACCTGCAGCGAATTGTCATTTGGCGTTAACTTAGTAGAGTCGAGACATTCAACATGAAAATGTATGTTGCATGGATCTAAGCGCAGTGCAAATATTTTTTAAATCTCGTATATCTATTAGCAATAAAATAGAAAAATTGGCACGATAAAATAGCATGTCTACATCGACCTACAAACAGCATACGAATTGAAGACCACCTGTAAATTGGTGATACTTAAAATTAAAATTTATGATGATATTCAATGAATACATTTAAATAATTTCTAAAGTTAAAGAGATTTAATCAAACTGAGTTTATAAATAAATCTAATTTGAACGAAGTTTGAATCGAGAAAAAGCACTCGATTATTCGGACATCGATTAAACTAAAATTAATGTGATATTCATGGAATGAGTACGCTATATCATAATTCTATTTATGAACAGCGAAATCTGTTAACAAATCATCACATGATCGTGATATAAACAAGACTACAACACTGTTTGGTAATAAAAACAAATATTTTCCCAGAATTAAATAAAGATCTAGTAATAACTAAATTAATTTCGTTCAATATGTCGTATTTACATACATGTACGAGTATTAATTAGTCAGCTATCTCGTACCACTTTTTGACGATATTCTGTCACTCGTAAAACATAAATTAAAAATTGATATTCTAATTAAAACATATCAAATGCATATATACGAGGTGATTAAAATATTCGAATTTCGCCAAGACACACCATAACGAACGATGACTGTTTACTACAGTATCGTTTACGTTTGTATGGTGGCATGATTTATAGTTGACAGAATTTTAATTTATTTTTGATTATCTTGAATTGAATATCAAATTTCTATTTATAAAACTACCCGGTATATTATAAATAGTTTACCAACATATAATAAAGTGTTTTTTATATATAGTGTTATAGGTTTAATTGAAATTCTTCAGTGTTACAACAAATATCTTGCAACTCGAAATATTAATAAGGATAACCGTTTTGAATACGATTTGATTTATGCCATTGATCCAATATTTTAAGGTTGACATTTTTTTTGTTTAGATAAATTTTATGATATGTTTATATATGGATTTCATAAAGGAAATTGTGTCATGTTTACAGAAGAAGAGTTGCTCTCTCGTCTATGAATTATTCAAAAATAAAATTTTTTCTAATCTTATATAGACTATATATAGGACTATAAAGGCTTTAGTTTAGATTTTTATTTGATTAGCTTTAATTTCAAGGCGAGTAGAATTTTGGTACTTTAGTGATTTATGACGGTCGAGTATTTTTCCCTACGCTTTAGTTTATACTCGTATATGAATTATGATGGGTCGTTTATTATTTTTAAGGGATTTGGAACGAATGTGAATATAATTGAATTGTTAAATTGTGGTTTGAAGGTCAAATGTGTTGGCCCAAACTAATTATTTATGGTTGTAAAATATTAAAACTGTAATTGGATTGGTTTGATATTCAGAAAAGGGATTCTAAATGTTTTGTTTCGGTTTTTGTGAATTTTGAAAGAATGTACAATAAATCGTTTATTGAATAGACAAAATTAAAATTAAAATATGTATATATATATATATATATATATATATATATATATATATATATCTTTATAATTTTTCATTTATAAAAATGGCGTGTATCGTTGGTAATTGCTATAAAACGGTGGATTCGATCGAATTTAAACGTTTAATTATTTTAATAAAATCCTAATTGTAATATTTTCGGTGTTAAAGTAAATATAAATGAGATTCTCATGCGAGTACTTTTTGTAATTGCTATAAAACGGTGGATTCGATCGAATTTAAACATTTAATTATTTTGATAAAATTCTATTACATTTCTATTGTAATTGCTATAAAACGATGGATTCTATCAAATTTAAACGTTTAATTATTTTAATAAAATCCTAATTGTAATATTTTCGGTGTTAAAGTAAATATAAATGAGATTTTCATGCGAGTACTTTTTGTAATTGCTATAAAATGATGGATTCGATCGAATTTAAACGTTTAATTATTTTGATAAAATTCTATTTGTAATATTTTCGGTTGTAAAGTGAATATAAATAGAATTTTCATGCGAGTTCCTTGTGTAATTGGTATAAAACGATGGGATCGATCAATTTTAAACGTTTAATTATTTGAAAAAAATTCTAATTGTAATATTTTCGGTGTTAAAGTGAATATAAATAGGATTTTCATGCGAGTACTTTGTGTAGTTGCTATAAAATGATGGATTCGATCGAATTTAAACGTTTAATTATTTTGATAAAATTCTATTTGTAATATTTTCGGTGTTAAAGTGAATATAAATAGAATTTTCATGCGAGTTCCTTGTGTAATTGGTATAAAACGATGGGATCGATCAATTTTAAACGTTTAATTATTTTAATAAAATTCTAATTGTAATATTTTCAGTGTTAAGGTGAATATAAATAGGATTTTCAGGCGAGTACTTTGTGTAGTTGCTATAAAACGATGGATTCAATCGAATTTAAACTTTTAATTATTTTAATAAAATTCTTATTGTAATATTTTCGGTGTTAAAGTGAATATAAATAGGATTTTTATGCGAGTACTTTGTGTAACTGCTATAAAACGGTGGATTCGATCAAATTTAAACATTTAATTGTTTTACTAAAATTCTAATTGTAATATTTTCGGTGTTAAAGTGAATATAAATAGGATTTTCTTGTGAGTGCTTTGTGTAATTGCTATAAAACCGTGGATTCGATCGAACTTAAACGTTTAATTATTTTAATAAAATTATATTTGAAGAATTTACGGGCGGTACAACAAATAAATTAGAAAAATGTAGTTCGCAAACCTTTTGCTAATCAATATATGATATTTTATCTTAAAATTAATAAAATAAATAACAACATTTTAATTAAAAATGCAAAATATAATAAATAGATAAAATATTTACTCCAAATTTATTAGCTTTTAAGCTAAAACCTGAACTGAATGGAATGGCATCGAGACTTCCAGATGCTCTCTAATTTAAGAACTGAGCTTGCAAAGTACGCGAACAAAATACTGGATCCATCGGTTTCGACGATGAGACATCTCTTAACTAGAAAGTGAAATGAAGTTCTATATGCCACTAGGCACCCTTGCTAATAGCATTTTTTTTACATGCACCTCATTTTACTTTTTAATTCCGTCACCATCTAAATCTCCCATGTGACTTCCAAGAAACTCGATGACAAAGTGGAGACAATGTGTTCCAACACTATGCCACTTTACAGTGGAGATGACGTCGTCTATTTACAACAATTATGATGATCCGATGTGATCCATACTGGAGCACGTCGTTAAAATAGTGATTGATGGTTTTAATGCTAGAGCCGACAAAAATCAGACTGACTGATGACTAAAAATATAGTTTCATGCTCCTGATCGGAACGAGCAACCGATAACGGAAAGGAGACGATGTACTTTGCAATAGCTCACGATCTCATTTTGGCTAGCACAATTTTTCCTCCTAAAAATATCGACTTGAAAACATGGACACACCCTAGTAAGACGTCAAGAAGTTCACTTGATCATGTGAAGATGTGAGATCTTATCGGTTGGCTCCCAAATTTAAAGGAACGGATTATCAATTGGTCATAGCAAAAGATCTGATAAACGAGTCAATGTTGTGGTATTTTTGATGAGATAATGTCTGAATATTATAAATTGTAATTCTGAACCGTTTTACTAATAACGGGATAACAGAATTGAGTTATTTTAAATCCTAGGATTCTGAGAGAAAGGCTGAAAAAAACCTTAAGAAAAAATTCTTTTGAATTTTCATACCCACACTTTGAATATTTTGGTGTATTGAGATTTAAATAAACCACTGAAAGTGCTAACTCAGGGTAATTTTTATGTTTTTTTCGGTCAAAAGAGGATACAACCATTAAATGTTAATGTTTACAGCTCATTAATCAACCACTTAGAAAACGTTGGTAAGCCATCTTACACGTATCAGTTAAAAAACCAAAAAATGTCATACATACTGCCCCCGCTGCCGAAGGCTTCTATGCTAAATTAATTACAAACATCATAAATCGAGATAAGTTGCCTCAGCCAATGTTTCGTGTCAAATTAGAAACTGAAGACAAAGGAAAACGTAACATATGTCAAATTTGCGGAAAATCCGAAGGCAATGACATCAGCAAAGATGACCAAAATTAAAATGGAAATAAATCGAGCAACTAGAACACCGAGAGAAGCTCTGAGAGAAGAAGATAATAAGAACAGAATACTCTGTATGCAAAGCAACTGGACATTTTAAGAGGCCGGTAAACTCGAGTTCGCCAATTAGACTTCTAAAGGAATCAACATGATATCAGACCAAAGGATGATTCTAATGGTAAACCTATATTATTTCAAGTGGATAGGAGTGTAAAACACAATAAAAAACTGCATAGATTCGAAAAAAGCATGATTTTATTACCTGGAAAATTATCAAAGAGTTACCGGACAAATCATGCATTAAAAATAATGTAACACAAATAACGCAGATTTTCAACGCAATAATGTTAACTGGGTACATTTCTCAGAAGTGGAAGATAGCGCCAATCACAATGATACATAAGCCTGGAAAAGATAAAAAACTGTTTTCGTCATACAGTAACTTGCTCCGTGCAATCTCAAAGCTATTTGAAAAATGTTAATAAAAAAACTGAAAACAGTCCTAAAAGAACAGCATTTTATACCATACTATCAATTTGGATTCTGAAATCACCCGGGCACTATAAAGCAAGTCCACATGGTTGTCAATGAAGTCAAACATTGCTTCAAAACAATTACAAAATCATTTGAACAAAAATTGAGAACTGGTTAAGGACATGGTGAGTAAAAGTCAATGCAAATAAATGAATACGTGTTACATTCACACTAATCGAACACACCTGTTCACTTGTTGAATTGAACGGCGTAACTATTCCGCAGCAATCCAGTGTAAAATAATTAGGCATACATCTGGGAAGAAAGTTGGCCTGGAAAAAGCATTTATGCTGTGTGCCTTAATTGACAAAACTAACTAAACTAAATTATAACGAATTAGTTTATGTTATTTCTAGATAGATGGAACTTTTTTTTATACGCTTTGTAATAGCCGAAGTTACCTCGGAAAAATACTTTTCGACTACCACCTATGAGGCAATAGCGAAAGCTTGAATAATTTGAAAAATTTTATTTGAAAAGTCGATTAAGGCACACAGTATTAGAAGCAAAACGTAATCAAATAAAAATAAAACTTGCTAAGATGTATTGGTTATTTGGGAGACAGAGGAGTACATCTTTCATCTTTTGTTAAAGTAAAGAGTTCATGGGCCAGATGGTTAGTTAAACGAGCCGGTATGCAAGTATCGTCGATTTGGCTGTACGGCGTAAAGCAGGAAAAATTAACCTCAAATCAGTTGGGTGTTCTTTGGGCCTAAAACAGAATGAATGAAAAACGTAAACAAAATTTTTTGTTACTAAAGTAAGTTGCTCTTGCAGAATTTTTCGTTTCAGTTGCAGGATTTCATCCTATCCACGATGACTTTAGACATTAAAGATATTCTTTGACCACAATTTTAAGGTGGTTTACTATTTAGATTTGATAATATGTTGTTTATATTAGAACCACAGATTCCGATAAAGGTACCAATTTTGCCAGTATTTTAATTTATTGAACGAACATAATTAAAGCTATTTTGAGAAAATTTCTGCTAATGCATACTGGTGAACAATTAGATTTCACTTTGTAATACTTTATTACCGAAACTTGACCAAGGCATACTATCAGCAACCGTTCAAATAGTTTCATCGTTGCTCAAAAAGTGTTGATCTTGTCCTGATTCTAAACTATGATTACCTGATTTTGTGACTAGTGTTAAAATGTTGCTCAATATATTATGTACAACCAATTTCTCTGCGTTAAAAAGTTTTGGGTATTGTGACATATTTTCGAAATACAATTATTTTTAAAGAATTGTATGCGCTAAAAACTTGTCAAATTTGGCCGTAATTCCGTCAAACTGTAAAGGCTTGTGACTGAATAATAAAATTTGAATGCAAAAATACCAAAAAAACGGATTTCGGCCAAAATTTGGAAGAAGTTCTAAGAAGTTTCAAGTTCATAATTGCCTACAGCAATTGTAAGAGTAACATACGATTTACAATACAGCGGATCTCAAGCGTTTTTCGTCGATGAAAAATTGTTTAATCAATTGTGTTTAGCGAAGAAAAGAACACAAATCCCAAAATCGGAACTGGCATCTTAAAGCATTGTCACCAAAGGAGTAGCTAACTTAAAAATCATGTCTCGATTTTCCAATTCAGCGATTATAATACCAAGACATTTATTTTGAAGAAACTACCGTTGGAATTAGCCTCGTCCAAATTTAATTCCTCGCAAATTAAATATCTGAATAAATTAAATTTAGCAGATCCAAATTTTTATAATATTGGAAAATCTGCTACTAGGCGCTGATGTATTTTTGATGTATTACGCGAAGGAAAGCAAACCAATCCAGATTCTTCAATCGCATCTGGAAAACCAACTATGTCGAATACAATTTCAGTACAGCACAGAACATTAAATATTGAGATCAAATTAGACAACATTTTGAATAGATTTTGGGAGATTGAAGAACCACCAAGCAGACAACAACTTAATCCAGAAGAAATTGCAATAGAAAATCATTTTTTTATCAAAGAGATTCCGAAGATCGTTTTGTTGTGAAGCTTCCGTTCAAAGATATATCAGCAAGCCTAGGAAATTCTGTAAATATAGCAGAAAAACGTTATTATAATTTAGAAAGAAAATTCAAGATGAACGGAGAACTCGATAGCGAATACAAAAGGCTTATGCAAAGCATCTTTAACTTTCTCATATGGAGGAAATATAATAGCTGAAAAAGCATGCCTTAAGTCAGCCTTATGACGGTAAAAACAAAGATGGCTTTCATTAAACAAAAATCCTTACCAAGATTGGAATTATGCGCAGCAGTTTTGGGAGTAACACTGTTAAAGGCCGTAATGGACTCAATGCAGCATATGAGTTATACTATATTTGCATGGACAGACTCGTCGATTGTATTATCTTGGCTTAGCGATCATCCCAGCAAATGGACATCATCCATTGCTAATAGAATATCTCAAATTCTTACTCTATGCCCAAAAGAAAAATGGTCACATGTTCGGTCCAGTGATAATCCTGCTGACATAGCAACTCGAGGTTTGTTACCATCCCAGTTAAGAGAAGTCTTGGAAGCAAGAACCGATATGGTTTAACCAGAGCTTTCTAAAATCTCTAAATCCGTTTTTGGATAAAAATGGTATTTTAAGAGTCGGCGGTAGATTGGAAAAAGCGAGTTGCCCGTTTGCAACAAAACATCCAATTATTTTGCACAAAAAATCTATCCTCAGTAAAATAATTGTCGAATTTATTCACTTAAAATTTCTACATTCTGGTCCTTCTCTAATATTTCATATTTTAAGGCAAAAATTCTGGATCATCAATGGTAGAAGTACAGTTAACCAGATTGTGAGACGTTGCCATTACATTCACCATTACAGCTGATGGGACAACTCCCTAAAGTACGAGTTCGTTTTGCAAGACCCTTTGAAAACACCTGCGTTGATTTTATTGGAGCAATCGCACTAGCAAATAGAAGTGGTCAGTAATTGTACCACTGATGGATTTATTGCGGCGTTACGGCAATTTACTTCAAGACGAGGCCTTTCTTCCAACATGTATAGTGACAATTGGACCAATTTCGGGGGAGCTGACAGAAAACTGCAACAAATATACAGAACTCGTCACTACACACCACCTCTTGCACCACATTTTGCCCGCATTTGGGAATCGGCGGTAAAGTCAGTAAAGACTCACTTGTTGAAGGCTACGGGAAACATAAATTTTACGTATGACGAGCTGACCACATTATTATGCAACATAGAAGCGATCTTAAACTCTCGACCGCTTACAACATCATCTGCAAATGGTGAATCATACGAATTCAACAACGAACAATTACCTTTTGGAAGCGGTTCAGTATAGAATATCTGAACAATCTGCATCAGCGAACAAATTGGAAATGCACACAACAAAATTTGAAAATTGGTGACCTAGGTCTGCTTAAAGAACAATTCTTACCTCCTTGCAAGTAGATGATTGGTCGAATTAAGGAGGTTCATCACGGCGATGATGGTCTCGTCAGTGACAAAGGGTTTTATGTACTTTTGAGTACTGCCAAAAAGAATGTCTAATAGAATTTTAACATTTTTGTTGAACTCACTTCTTATATAATTATTCTCTGACAGATGGTCAAACAGACAATAAATTCGTCACATTATACCTAAATCTGATTCTAAATCTCATTTTCCCTTCGAGACCTTTATTTGTAAAATTCCCAACCTATCCTAATCACATAACATTCGAGCTTTTTTTTCAATGTAACACCGCGCACTCATCAAAAATATGCGTATATTAATCAAAACTGACATATTATCGCGATGATTACTTGATGATGATGGTTATGATTACCATTAGGAGACGTGTAAATATACAAACGCGCACACACACACACAAACTAATTAAAATTAATTAGAAAATATCACACTTCATGGTGGAAAAAAAGTGCGAGAGCGAAGAAATGTATATATGTATATAAATATTTCGAGGGATTGGGGCCAGGATAATTAATTATATATAGCTGTTCGTATATGTAAAAGGAAATGAATTACAATTTCCCTACTTTTACATATTATGCTAGAAAAAATAAAACTCATAAATTATTCATAAATTATGATATAATTTTATGTAGTTTATGATTTTAAAATTAGAGCGCCGCGTACCTCGCGCTCATTTTGTCGTTTTGACTTTTTTTTTAATTAATTTAAATGACACAAGCTTGCTGATAAGAATAATTTTGTTTTATTGTACAACACCAACTAGGAAATCGGAAAACCTTAATAAATTATAAAGTATATATCACCCTATATAAGTCTATAAATTCGGGTTTTGTAAAATTTATGACATACGTTCATATTCAGCCTCATATCTGCGTGATAATGTAACATTTAAAAATTTTTAAGCTCAAAATCGACAAAAACTGGCGCCACATTACATATATTATATACAACTCCCCTTTCCGTTAAATAATCATCGCTAGTAGTTTATTAATGAGTTACTAGTATATATACATGAAATCACTTTAGTATTAAGTGTTCCGATGTATATCACCAAATTTATGTCCCCAAAAGTAATTTAAACCTCATTATGTATATAGGTTTTGGGGAGTTGTGAAATTTTTTTTCTCCCCTACTCGACTTTGGTCACATCGTATATTTGTTTTATTGCGTGATTAAAGGAAATATTTGTTAATTTACAAAAAATAAATATCTGAAATACAGTGCGTCCTATATAAACGCATCATATAAAGAGGGGGCTTATTCTCTTCAAAGATTATTACAAAATTGGAAACAATAACAATAAAGATCCATCCAAAAAAAAAAACCATTAATTTAAAATCAATGTCATCAAAATCTGAACTTCTAAAATTTTTCTTGTTGTATCCTATCTAAATATATTTCGTTATTATAAGACGCGTTCATGTCTTCTAACACACAACAACAACAAATTCAATGTCAATTAAACTGTCATCACCCAAGCAATAATCGCAGTAATAAATTATCAATTTTCAAACAAACAGATTTGTTGTGACAAAATTTCTTGGTACAAGCGAGGGACGGAGTTGACTCCTTATTTCCCGGAAAAAGAATATATAATATTTTCTTTAAAACAATAACAACAATAACAACACGATGATCAAATCTCGTCAAAAAAAAAAAATCAATTTTCTTTGGATTGTTGCTGTATTTCAATCAATTTTCAAAAATATTTGATTTTGTTCGTATCGGAGGCGGATGGTAATCGATTGAATGCTGTGTGAGAGATTTGTATATTTTTTTTTTTTGGTATCGAATATCGATGATTGATAGATTAGGGTGGATAATATAGGTGTTGGCGAGTTTAAGGGCGTTGAATATTATAATTAGAAATTTACACATTTTTTTATATAGGGTTGTAATTTTATGAAATGTATCAATCAGTCGGTTGGAACTGATGGTGAGGATGGTGAGGTAAAATTTTAAATATTATAAGATTATGTACACGAATTTTAGCAACATCTGGTTAGTTCTTGTGATTCACACAATACTTCCAAAATAGATAGTCCAAAATATTTAAATTAAACACAACTAAATGGAATAAATCTCATCACAAAAAAACTACGATTTATCGTAGTACTTCCCCGGTTTAAGGAAATTACCAAACTCTCGTTTTTACTAAAATACTAAGTCATCTTTACAGTATGCCGTGTAAAAGTAAACTATGCCTTGATGGTTTTTACATTTTAAGCGATCGTGAATTTTTTTTCTTTTTATTGGGCAATACATCGCTTTGCCATTCTAATCGATAGTTCCACAAAGTTTCTTCTCCTAACATTTAGTAAATAAGAAAAAAGTTTCTTCCAAATGTCGAGTTTGTTGTTTTGCGAAAACATGGACAACCGAAAGTTTCCGCTACCTTTTTTGAATGACAAATTGAAGAATTCAAAAAGGAAAAGCTCATCAAAGGTAGTCGAAATGGTTAAAAGCGCGTTGTAATGAAGGAAACAGAGTTCCTTTTGTGTAGGAAATTTGATTAAGGATTGGTCACTAAAAAAAATGTTTAGGCGAGTATTTTTAGGATCTTTACTTACCCCAACTGCATCCAAATGAATAAAATGATTTTCAGCAATTTCACTACTGCAGCCTTTATTACGACCTTTTAAGATATTTATCTCTCGAAGGGGCCTATGCCAACGGATTTACAGCGGTAATGAAACAAAAATCATTCTTGTGGAAGCCAAAATCCAGCTGACTAAAGAAAAACACTAGGATCTGCAAGAAGCAATCCCAGAACGCGTATTTTGCGATATCTTCTCCATGTTTTGGAGAACTCTGGAAAGTAGCCGTTAGTTTTTGCAATATCACCTAAAGCGAGTTATTGGAAATGCAACTGTTACTTATGAAGATAACTGATTGATAATTGTCTTAATTATCCGGCGTTAATACTAACCTTAGGACTTTTTAATTCAAGATTCGCTAATTACAGCTCTAGAATATAGCGGTGAAAACTACTCCAAATAACCTGCCAACCTAAGGATACTACACTATGCTAAGGATAATCTAACACTACAGGTGAAAATTATCGCAATCAAAATCAGTACACGAACCAGTATATCACATACATCAATTGTTTAGATTCTTAATTCCAGTCCAATCTCTTATCTTCATCGTTCCAGGTTCTATTTTAATTGTTATTTAAAGCCGCGCTGTTTGCATACAAACAACGACTAAAATCAAGAACAACTTTAATATTTGTTATTGTTGAATATATGATGATCAGGAAATCTTGAAAAACATCTGCCACACTTATATTTGTTTGATGTCTTTAAACGAAAAGCAAAACAATAAAACAAAAAATAAAGAGCCAGGAGGCCGCACTATGTTCCAATTTCATAAATGTGTTTTAGTTTTTTTTTGTGTGTTTGTTGATTGTTGGTACATTTTACGATTTTATGTCAGGTGAATTTTAGAACTAAGAAAAATATTAGAATGTACTTGCCAGATGAAATATTTTCGAGCATGTTATCGCGACGGCGACAGTATCTTGGGCTTATTCTTTTATGGTACAGGTTTAAAAACTTAGTACTTCACATTGCT
Organism: Tipula confusa; assembly: GCA_963556175.1. NCBI lineage: Eukaryota > Metazoa > Arthropoda > Insecta > Diptera > Tipulidae > Tipula > Tipula confusa. Next base: position 186,748,024 of record OY744476.1, on the reverse strand, counting down.
AATTATTGTAAGTTAAGCTGAAAGTTTCCAATATCTCGGAAAATAAGCACTCTATACGAAAAAAACTTACAAGATCAAAATTTAATCATTCCGGGGCATACATTAGTGCTAAAATTAGTACTCCTTCTCCCCTTTTTGTAGGTGGGGCGGCGAGTAACTTTTAAATTAAAATAGAAACCCCTATTTTTATTGCAGATTTGGATTATACGGCTAAAATTAAGTAGGATTTCTTTGAAACCTTTTTTTGGTAGATGGCGGTGTAATTGACGATATTAATTTTTTTTCGATTTCTCCTACTGAGAACCTATGCATACGATTCTGCAATGGGTTTGCATTACAATTAACACGTTTTCAATATAAATACTTGAAAATAGTCAAAACTACTATTCTCGTAGCCCAGGAACATGCGATTAAATCTGCTTTCAAATAAATGATTTTTTTACCTTACAAAATGGAGTATTTAACTGTGCAAGAAAAAATTGGAATGGTCATGATTGGAAAAAATTGGAAACATCATAAGTATCATCCATATCATGTGTCGTTACACCAAGATCTGGCGTTGATTTTCAAAATAGAGTAACGTAGTTTTGATAATACAATTATTGGCTTCGCCAAGTTGAATATCAGCGTCCTTGGACTGTCAACGTGTGGTGTGGAATAATTGGCAACAAACTCATCGACTCCTAGAAGCTTAGAATTGCAACAAAACATGTGATTTAAACTTGATTGATGTCCAGCACACTATTCGTCAGTAGCACGTGAAGTACTTGGTCGTGATTTAAATGGTCACTTGATCAGTAGAGCTGGTCCGGTAAATTGATCTGCCAGATCTCCAGATCTTACTTCGCCAGATTTCATTTTGTGAGGCTATCTCAAAAACAAAGTTTACCAACAACACCGGAAAATATGGTTGAGTGAATTAGAAATGCTTGTGCCGAAATTCAAACAAACACGCTTCTCAGTTGTGTACATTCATTGGAAATGCGGATTAAGAAGTGCCTTGAAGTTGAAGGCCATCATTTTGAGCACTTAATTTAACTAAAAGATGATGGTACGTGAGAGGCAAAGGGACTCACGTTAATCAAGCACCCCAAAGGGAACAGAAAACTAAGATGTCCACGTCGTTGTTCCTGGGTTCTGCTAAAAGTAGGTTATTCAAATATTTTTAAAAATTTAAGAAATTCAATTTGTTTTGACTAATTTCGAGTATTTACATTGAAAACGTGTTAGTTTTAGTGCAAACGTATTGCAGAATCGTATGCATAGGTTCTCAGTAGGAGAAATCAAAAAAATAATAATTTCGTCTTTTACAGCGCCATCTATAAAAAAAAATAGCACTAATGTATTTTATGGAACATAATTGATGCTAAGGAACTATGCTGTTCAGCATGCCCCACATCTTTAAAAAAATATCAAAGCAGGGATTAATTTTGCCAAAAATCATTTAGCTAATATAAAATACAGAAAAATAGAGGAACAATTAGGGAGCTTTTTGTGGTTCAATACAGGTCATATTTATTGAATAATAAATTGTATGATAACAGTCGCTTACGTCTTATAATGGATGATGTGTTTCTCGGATATGGCTTAAGCCGCAAGGCTATTTCATTGAACACCATTATAGCTACTACATATATTAAATGTAACTTAAACTCTAGCTTTAGTACCACCGAAATTAAATCAACTGTTTAGCTTCCACGCAAACAGATGATTTAATCATTTCAAGTAGTTGGAAATTAAGTAAAACTAAAGCAAGCCTGAAAATGTAATTCAAAGCTTATCTCTACAAATAAAATTTTGAGAGGGCCGAGTCAGTTATCGTGGTAATGATAATGGCAGAATAAACATTAAATCGATCATGTCATAAACAAGAAATTTATATCTGCCTTGCAAGATGTCAATGCAATGCAAGAAGTAGATGGACACAATGATCACCAACTGTGTCATCATTTAAAATCAAACTAGCAGCTGTAAGACCTTCTAAATCTTCAGGAAGGTCAACATATATAAATTGAGATATTCTGACACAAAAGCTCTTGTGGTCGATGGACAACAGCATGTCTCGTAAAGTATTTTTACAAGGGATATCCGTAGAATACCACCACCGTAGTCTTAGGTTGTCTTAGGAGTCAAGTAAATCTAATAAATGCCGATGACTTAATCAAAATGTATATTCACAAAACGATCTCTTCTGCAAGTAAGCGTTTCAACTGCATTCGTAGAACTCCAAAAAATGGTGGAACTACCACCATTAGAACGCTTCCACCGACAACTGAAGACTGTTGTCATATTGAAAAATAAAATTACTAAGACTTGAAAATAAGATACTTGGAATTCAAAGAAAAGTGAAAGAAGACCTAAAGTGCTTACCACCTAAAAGGGGTATTACCATTTATCGGTTAATACGATGTAATTTTTACAGAGATCAGACTAGGTTCACAAAGAGTTCACTTCGTTTTATTCTACCAATATATCTTTAAAATTTTACAACGACTTTGAAAATATTTTTATTCCGCAAAAAGTACTGAAGGAATTGGTTATAGAAAGCTAAAGTAACACCTTGCTTGTGATATCCGGTATTATCAATGATAGATATTGGATTAAAGTTTTATTCGATATCTTTAGGATTTCAGAGTTTCATTATTATTTTTTAACTTTAATCGGAGACAGACAATTTTAAGTAATTAACGTGCACTTTTAAAGCAATCTATATTGATTTTTTTCAAAGTTCATTCTTTTTTATATCTTGACATTCAAATTTTCTAGAACTTTTTTAAATTTTTAAATTTTTTTTATTCATTATAGCCGATTTACATTCAACAAATTTTTCATCTTGAAAAAAAACCTAGGCACTAAATTAAAAAATTATTCAAGCCGAATCGAGAAAAAATTTCTTCTTGTAAAAATAAAAAGATCAAACCCGAGATCCAAACCCAAAAACTGATATAAAAAAGATGATCTTGATTTTTACAAGATGAAAGGTGACAATACATAGTATAAAGTTATAAGGGGACAAAACATGTATAAAATTAGTTTAATATACTATGTTTTGGTTACACAAATAAAAACAAAATGTTATTGCAATTTTTGTTTTTATTTCAATTTTACTAAATTGATTTCAAGATCAACTTCTTCAAAATTTGTTGAATGTAATCAGCTATTATACTTACAAAATTGTATGTCTACTTAGTTAGACTTGACATTATGAACTTACCTAGAACGAAAAGAATATAAAAAACCAATTAATTAAATGACATAAGACTATAAAATTATAAGAAAAATTCTAACATGAGAATAAAGAGTATAGGGGATAGAGCATCTCCTTGCCGTACCTCAGAGTTAAATACACAAATTATTGATGGCAGCGTTAAATACACAAATTATTGATGGCAACTTTGACATAACATTGTGACTGCATTACTTTCATTTTATATACACGCACATACGTGTAAGGTATTCCCAGACATCCCAAACCAACCTATAAGCTTTCCTGAAGAATTGAGTCATATAAACGTGATGGAAATCCAAGAACGCCTGATGTTCGTCACGAGGTGTTTTGAAATATTTAGAAAGAATCAACATCAGAAATCTGTCTTAGTATCACCTACAAGTTCTCTCCAATATTATGTAAGATAGTAATTTGTATGCTGTGTAAAGGAGAGCTATACTGAGATAGTTTTCGAATTTAGACCGATCTCCTTTTAGCATAACTTTGCTTTGCCATACTCCTCCGAATATCAAGGGCTTAGAATTAATGCAAACAAACCCAGGGGAACGGTTTCTTTTTGATGTCTGCATAGCCTGTATGAATTCCTCGTAGAATGTGGCTTTTGACATACAACTCCGCCGTCTGTGTTTTACAACTTTCAAAATGCATCATTTGACACTTGTTCAATATTGTTGACATGGAATTTTCATCTTGTTCCCGAATGGCAGTAGACCTAACGTAAGTTTCGTTTTCCTGTGATCCCTGATTTGTACGACAACTACCATCTTAGCTTTGCAGTGACCAATTGATGATCACTGCCTACAAATTTGGCAGCCGATTGTTACTATCTCACATTTTGAATGATCCTTCCTGATGATCGACACGTATGGATCCCAACAGATCATCCCAATTGATGGAAAATGTGTCTTTATCTATGGGTTGGCTTACATCAGTCGGTGCATGAATACAAATGACAGATGGCATAAACATAGCTTACACATAGCATGCATAAACATAGCTTACACATAGGATTTTCCATTTTTCACGTGGAGCTCCAGAAGAAAACCAACACCAAGATTGTCAGAATCATCTCCACTGTAAAACATTGTAAAGCCTCGGGACTCAAGGTCTCCACTTTTTGGCCACCAAGTTTCTTGGAGAGCAACACGTTCCAAGCGATACTTTTTAATGGCTGACATAGTGCAATCAAACGCGCCTATGGTTTACTTAGTGACTGTACGTTCCACGTACCAACCCTAAACTGTGTATCCGTTAACATAAGCGGGGGTCGTTTGTAATTTTGGCCGTATCCATATTTCCTTTTGTTAATTTTTTTAACCTTGAATTTTTTTCGGTTTCAGCAAACTCATCTTTTGTTTAATCGCCTCCTACGCTAAACCAAGAACGCTGTGGTGTAATTCTTAGGATAACATGCTCGTTTAGAAGGCTTTTACGAGGAATGGGGGTGTCCCCAACCACAGCAACCAACATCTAATTTTAAATAGATTCATTTCAGCTTGACAGCAGGGATTATAATATACATAGTCTAATGACATCTATTATAATAACGATAAACTAATAATAACACTAGAGCCATCTATCAATGAAAAAATAAAATATGTATACTTTATTTTAGCATCATTAAAAATAGACTAAACAAATTATCTACTGGCTTGTCGTTCATAAATGATGGGAAAACGTAAATTGCCATCGGGGAAGCAACATTTACTCGTACTTCAACTCAAAATACCACCAAAATAAAAATTTCAATATACTAAATATTCTAGATAAATAAATAATAAAGATAATAATTAAGTTAAAATTATATGAGGGAGTATACATTAAACATTAATACATACATGTTTATCAAGAAGAATCATTTAAAATAATAACACACATGCACACACACACACTATTAAAACGACATAAAAGAAATATAAGAAGTCGTCATATATAATGACTTAAAGATATAAAATTAAAAAAGTTTTAAGAATTCATAAATAAAATTTTTGATAATTTAAAAAAAAAATGAAATGAATGTGACATAGTCGTTTAGATTAAATGATATAATCTGTCTGCCATATGCCTTTGATGGATGTATGTTAATTTTAATTATTTTTTTTTATGTTTTAGCAAAAATTATGTATATTTGATATAAGATACACTAGTAAGCAAAACTAAATACAAAATGGTTTATCTAGATGTAATTAATCCAAAAAAATAATTTGATTCCGAATCTCCTTAATTTATATAAAATTTTAAATGCCGGTAATATACTACTAACGGTATACGATACCAATCTTAATAGTCACCTTATAAATATTTCTGGGTTTTTATGGCGAACTATAACCGTGTATTTATTGTATGTATAATGACGTCTTTATAAGAACTACCGTGTTCACATGAATGTGCCCATAAAACAATTATTTTACGTATTACAATGTATATGGGGTTGGCGATAAGAAATCGGAATAAGAAATTAACTTTTATTCGAAATATACAAAAAAAAAAAAAAAATTAAAGTAATTAGATTGAAATTAACATAAATATGTTTGGTGGACGCCTTTTAGGGCCGAAGCGGTTGCATTTGTTTATTTATTTTTTGTATATTTACTTACTGAGCCAAAACGCCTCGATTCGACAAAAGGTTGAGAAACTTTTAAAATTATGTAAATTTTCATATAATGTGACCCTTCTTTAAAGTGGATTTTTCAGTGTCGAACTTGAAAAAGAGCAAGTGTAATAGATCATTGTCATTGTGACAGGTGTACATTTCTTGTTAAAATATACAAAATGTTAGATGACCCGAGACTGTCCCTAAGAAATTTTCAATTTGACTTTGGGACATCTTACGAGGAGGGGTGATAAGGGACAAAGGGTAAAATAAGTTAAATACCAGTTCAAATGTCAACCTTACCTGCATGCCCCTGCTGTTATTCTTTTTAGTTCAGAGTATTCATTCTCATACTTTACTCGAAAGTGACGGTCTGGAATATACGATTTCAATAGCTCATAAATTTGTTTCACCAGGTCCGGATGCAGTTTGAATGCAAGCCCTTGATGTCATATCTTATCAAATGCTTGGGCCACATATAGTCGAGTGTTTTTCCCTGATACCAAATTGATGTGAAGGAATAAGGTTTCTTTATTCTATTATTAGTTTCAGTCTTTTCAGAAGTAACTTTTCGAATAATTCCGATAGCGTTGGAAGCAGAGATATAGGCCTATATAAAGATTCTTTATTCGGTGGTTTGTTTGGTTTTAGAATCATAATTATTTCTGTAACCTTTCATTGCCTTGGTATGTATTTTAATCGGATTCTGCATTCATTATGTGCAATGATTTTTTCCTTCCTTTTTCTGGCAAGCTTTTAATTACTTGACCCGTTATTAAGTCATACCCCGGTGCCTTTTTAACGTTTAGATTGTTTTTTATTTCCCAATTTAGTTCAAGCATTGTTATAGGTCTTATTCTGTGTTCATCAATATTGTCAGCTGGGGTAATATCGTCCTCTGCAGATTGTCTTGAATATGGATGAAATGTCTGCTCTAGATGATTTGCAAACTGATCTGCCTTTTGTTTGGGATTTCTACCTCCGTATAGTTGTTTTTAATTGGAGGGACCTTTAGGTTGGGTCTTTTTATGGCCTTGTCTGCTTCCATAGATAATAGTCTAAGTCTTTTTGTCCTGTCAGATTGTTTAGGTATTTATTGAGTGACTGGTTTTTAATCTCTTTTATTAAAGCTTTTAATTTATTGACCAAATTATTAAAGTCTCTTCGCTTCCGGTGTTCGATTTCTTTTACGAGCTTTCCTTTTATTTTTAATCATTTCTCTCACGTCTTCAGGATATGTAACGTTTTGATTTGTTTCCCTTATATGCCAAGGAGTACTATTCCAAGCGGCACTTTGTATATTTTCTATGAGTTTGTCTAGTTCATCTTCTAATTGCTCTGGATTACGTATTGTGACTTGACTATTAGGTTTTTTCTGTCTTATTATTGTTTGGCTAAGCGTCGAGTCATTTTCTACATGAATATAATTCTCTGATATACTGCTTGTTACAAAAAAGTCTATAAGATCTGGAAGCTTATTGATATCCGTCGGCCAGTAGGTTGGTGTACCGCCTGAGTGGAATTCGCATTTTAGCTTTTTATCGGCTGCTAAAAGCTCCTTCCCTTTAGTTGTTGTTAACCGAGATCCCCAGGAAGGAACCCTTAAAATAAACCAGCAATGGAAAAAACATCAGGAAATAATACCCCTGGTGGCAGACGTGCACTGTAGGAAAATCAACCCTCTATGGAGGTTGACCCCATGGATTCTGGAGAGGGTCAATCATTGCAAAACAAACATGACGTCATTGGCTCAGACAATTTTATGAGCGGAAGTCCTAGTGACAACCCATTCAGAATGGGCAAGCTAATGATGAGATCTCCTATAAGGCCACGAAGTATCTCTGTGGAAAATTTAGCAAAAAGTAATGATCCTCGGCAGATGAGTTACAGTAGTTCTCAACAAATATCTGGGAGTGATTCAAATGATAAAATAATCAAAACATTACAAGCTGAATTAAAGGAAGCACGAAATGAAATCCAAAAATTAAAACTGATGATAAAACAGAGTCAGCCACAAAAAAATGATTATACTATACCTGATTCGAGCGAAGAAGAAGACATAGTAGCAGAAGAAACAGCATGGCTACTACCAAAATCCAAATGAAAAAGGAAGCGTTCATCAGAAATAGGTAATCAAGCAGGTACTGCATCAGACAAAATGGATAACCATCTAAATCCAAAAACAAAATCTCAGCCTGAAAAAAAAACACACCAAGAAAGCATACAACTTTTCAAAAAATGAAAAAAAGCAAGCAAAATCCTTCCTCCATAATATTTAGCAATGTGGCAAACTATTCAGTCATTAACAAGTCATTACAGGATAACAGCATCAATTTTCAAGCTAGATTGATGAACAACAATCAACGAAAATACATGTAGACACCGAGACAGATTATAGGAATCTAACAGAATATTTAAACGGTTCGCAGCAACAGTGGCATTCATATGAAAATAAGCATAAGCGACCGATAAGGGTTATGTTTAGAAATTTACACCAATCATGCAACCCCGAAGACATTAAAAGTGAGCACAGTTCACTTTTAAGAGGTTTTAAAATCCTTGATGTCGTCAGTAAAATTAAAAAGTCGAAGAAAGGGGATGAAGAAATAAGAATTCCTTTTCCATTATTCATGCTAACCTTCGATAACAAAGAAGATATAAGGAAAATTTACGAAATAAAACATATGTGCCATATGGGAGTAAAGATCGAGGCGGTTAGAAGTAATCGTATAATTCCGCAATGTAAACGTTGTCAGCGATATGGCCACACTCAAAAGTTCTGCCAACACGAACCTAGATGTGTTAAATGTGCTGAGAATCATTTAACTATTGCTTGTGAGAAACCCAGGACCACCGCGGCAAAGTGTTCAAACTGTGCACAGGCCCACCAAGCTACCGAGGATGTCTGGTAGCGAAAGAACTCCAAAAAAGAAGAAATAATCAAAATAAACCAATGAGTTTACAAAAGAGTCAATCAACAGAATCCTTTAGTCATCATGTCAGAGGTGGTATATCTTATGCACAGGTGACTGCGACAGGAAAGGTGAGCTCAGGATCAGTGTTGAACCCTACACATTCGAATAATATGATGGAAATGATGCAGAATGTTGCAGAATGCCATAAGCAACTTTTCTGAAAGGCTACAAAGATTGGAGAAGGCAATTCTGCTTTATTATTCTAATTATTTCTCTCAAAATGATGTACCAAGAAAAATTGAGAATTGCTACATGGAATGCTAATGGTATTAAAAATAAAAAACATGAAGTTGAAGCCTTTTTAAAAATGCAAAATATCGATGTGTGTCTTACTTAAAAATTACCAACTTTACGAAACAATTCATCCGGATTACCAAGCAAGAGGTGGAACCGCTGTTATAATAAAAAACTATATTAAACAACATGAATGCCAGCATTATCAATCACCTGAAACCCAGCTTACCGTAGTAGAAATTACATCTACCAAGCAACGCGTTCAGATAGGAGCGGTATTTTTTCCACCTAGATACAACCTGAAGAAATCAAACTACTTGAATATCCTACAACATTTCAATGGTAGACAACACAGTGGACCAAGCAATGGAAAATCAAACTTAATGAATTAAAATTTGCGCATGTCAATTTTCCGAATAAACTGTTGGTTAATCCGCCGCCAATCAGTATAAACGATGTCATGGTGTCATAAGAGAACTCCGCCAAATACTTGGGTATAACACTGGACGTTAAGCTCAAATTGAAAGAGCATGTGAAGAAGAAAAGAAAGGAGCTTGATCTTAAATATAGGCAATTGTACTGGCTAATTGGACGAAGGTCAAAACTAAGCACTGACAACAAAATATTGATTTACAATCAAATCCTAAAACTGGTCTGGATAGCCAGAAATCAAACCTATACAAAACTTCAAACCTATACAAAACTTCCAGAATAAGGTACTTCGGAGTATAGTCAATGCACCCTGGTACATTCGTAATAAGGATTTGCATCGAGATTTGGGGATACCGGACGTAAAACTCAAAATAAAAAGATTTGCAATGAAGCATAAATCGAGGTTATTGCAACATGTCAATGCGGAAGCCTCTCGGCTACTGGATAATGAACACTTGGTTAGAAGACTAACCAATTGTTCATTAGAACCAACCCCTTCGAGCTCGTCAGTATGTGAGCAGCTACCTATTAACGAACAGGCATTGGAGCATCGCTGGATTAGAATTCAGATGTTAATTGATGGTTAGCCTGAAAAGACTAGTTTCAATAAATAATAAAAAAAAATATACCATTCAAACTCATCGGTGTTTAATTTACTAGCGAGAGCTTTATAATCTTCTGGTTCTGTCGTGTTGATTTTCCAGATGTTATTATTTAATGATACTACTTTATAGCCCTTTGCTTACGGCCGATTTCAGTAGTTGCTGAATGTCATTACATTTTTTCACTCCTATTATGTTAATAGGAGATGGAAGAATCTTCTTCTCTTTATCTACCACTTTTGGAGCTATTTGATTACTATAATCGACAATATTTTTCGTTCTTTAAAGAATGATTTTCTCTTCTTAATTCGGCAACTTCATTATTTAGTTTTGCTATGGTTTTTCCCATTTGCTCGAGCTTTTGCGTTAGAACATCATTATTTATTTGGTGACCGAGGTGTTAGGCAACTTCTTTGGAATGTTTGTTGTTGTAACATGCGACTCTCCAAAGAATCTATGTAGCCGACCTTAGAAAAGAGTGGATTAACTGTTTTCAGTATATCCCCTGGGGTAGTAATTACATTATTTGTTGTAGTCATATTACTTTAGGCATTTTATTGCACATGCATTTTATACTTATATCCAAGTATTAAGGCAGCCGCCTCACCTGAGGTACAGACGCTGAATATGAGAAATATGAGAACAGACGCTTCTGGAATTTAACATCACATACCTCTTAAATGCATTGATTGCAAGTGACCTACGGTGTTGTGAAGTAACCTATGGGGTTGATGGCGTTAATTTTGTTAACCTATGTTAAAATTGTGAAATTGATAGCCCATAGAAATATGTTCTAAAAATTATTAATTATATGGCCATATTATAGCTTATCGGTAATGATCGACCTCGACAACATAAACGAGACACCTTTCATTTGTGGTGCATGTGCATACAATGTCGATGATATCATTAAAATCATTTAAAATATATTTTGGTTTAAATTTAAAAAAATATTAACGTTCGTATGTGTGTGTATGCCTGCATAATGAATCTATGCAGCTGCTTTTCCCCAAATACAATAAAAAAAAATATGTCGAGAGGATCATTTAATTTGACAACAACAACAAAACCATTACCAAATTAAATAAAGATGTGATTTTAAGACTTTCTATAATGTGTATGTGTGTGTCTGTATATAGAAGACGCAGCCAGATTAAACCAATTAGGGCAACATAAAAACATTTCAAATAAATTAGTCAATGTTAATGATAAAGGTGCAGAAGGTTTCATATGCTTTTAATCCAATATTTGCCTACAAGTCGTTCCGTATATACACACACCAACAATATAACACAAATCTTAATCCTTTAAATATTTTTAATTCCTAATTTACGTGATTTTATAAATTATTTTTATTGTTGTATATATGCTTAAGTTTCATATGCGGTCACAACATATAACATAATCACGGAATGAAACCATAATTTAATTTTATATGACTTAAAAAAAAAATAAAAATCTTTAATCCAATTCAAATTGTCTCGATATAATCTTTAAATAGTTTTAATTTTTGGTGTATTCCTTTTTTTCTATGAATGAAAAGAGGAAGATGAAGATTTAAAAATTAATCCAAATTGTCATTCCTTATTTCCTTTTTTATTTTTGTGTGTGTGTGTTAATCTGTAATTTACATAACCCTTTTCAATTTGAAATACGAGTATTAAATAGTAAATAGGTTACAAGAGAGTATTATATATTATGTATAGAGGACGAATTTAAATATAATTTTAATCCTTAAATACATAAATAAATATTGATAAATTTAATAATATTTCGGTCTGAATATAAATATTAATAGAATATAATAAGATAAATATTATAATAAATATTAATAGAATATATAATAGTCCTGTTGATTAAGTGATAATGATAAATTTTATATTACCAATATGATATCCCAAAAATTATCCTGTCTGGTATATGGTTAAGGAGGCATGATTGAAATTTTTGTTTGGTTGGTTTCATGTTATTGAATTGAGGACATCCGATTATTTATAAATTAACATAATTAATAATCATTTTTGTTGTTAACTTGAAAAAAAAATTATGCATGTTGGTGTAAATGGGAAGTGGCTGTCTGGGTCTAGACAAAAAAAAATATATTTGTATGGTATTGAAATAAATTGAGTGTAGGAAACAAAGAACCTTGCTTCGTATTCACCAATACAATATTTTGTCAAAATGATTTGATGCATAGTTGCCGTTGCAAATGTTAAGTATGTATATATATCGACTAGCCTAATACTACCTTTGACAAACTAGGGATTAGCTAGTCTCGCTGATCTATTCTACCATTAGTCCACATACACTAAGAATTAGCTAACACTACAGTTGTTAAAAATGTCAATCCGAAAATATATTATTGTTATTATTTGGGCTGGATAATAGTTTTCAACACCTCATAGACAATCAAAATTCTTTTTTAAATGAGATTTCTAATTTGCATACGAAAAGAAACAGTGCCGTGAATGTGCCGTTCTTTTCTGTATCCACTTTATTCAGTGTCTTATTCGAATAAATAGCAATCCTACGACTTCGAAAGTACATAAACTTCAATATCTGAAAGGACTGTTGAGAGGTGAGGCTGCTGCATTAGTACGACATATTTCTATTACAGAAGCGAATTACGACAAGGCGTGGGGTATAATAAAAAACCTCTACGACAAAAAGAAGCATGTGACAAAAATGCTATTGAAATAATTTATGGACCAACCGTCGATTACCCAGGCATCTGCAAAGTTTCTCCACCACATGCGTGACGTTTGTGACGAGATATTACGAGGGCTCAGGGTTTTGGGCGCGCAGGCTGAGTCACGCAACCTTTGATTGACCTATATCTTGGTTGGCAAACTTAACTCAGCCACCAAACATGATAAGGGCACAACATAGCTTCAAGCACGAATTCCCATAACCATGACACAATTTTTGGGATTTCTAAGTCAACAATGCGATACATTGGAAAGTTGTGAAACTATAAAATGCCCCGCCTCTCGTCAAGCATCAAATCGGCCAAAAACATTATCTATGCAACTGTGAAGAATTTTTGTGTCTTTCAACAAACGATAAAAGAAATTTTGTTGCCAAAAATAAGCTGTGTTTCATATGTCTATTCAAGAACCATCTATCGCCAAATTGCCATTCAAAATTTAGATGTGGTATATGTAGCGCAAGACATCACACAGTTTTACATAAAGATGTTCGAAAAACGTCGGAGAATACCACTAGTTTATGCACAGAAATTTTACCGACTTCTTCAATATCAACAGGCCACAAACAACAAGAGATTTACGGCTCTATTACCAACGGTAATAAGTAGAGTGGTAGATTCGTCAAACCACTATCAAAGATGTAGAGTATTATTAGATTCTAGAGCACAAGCATCATTCATATCAGAACCGTGTGCACAACGATTAGCTTTGCCACGTAATAATGCTAAAATAATCATAAAGGATCTTACACCTGGCACGGAAACGGTTGGAGGTCTAATGACAATTAAAGCAGTTTCATTATTTTCAAATATTGATACTTTAGAACTAGGCGTGTTAATTCTGCCAAAATTAATAAATTCCGTACCCTTTTGTGAAATAAATATTACTCTACACTTTAACAAGCCTAGGATGGTGGAACCCATTACCGGAGCAGACTATTTCTTCAGTGTACTGCGTGAAGGTCGGGTAGCAAATCTAGAAGACAATTTATCGGCTTAAAATTCAATTTTTGGTTTAATTCTAGCAGCTGAAGTCTCTAGTCTCTAGCGCAAAACCAAACCACGAGAGTTAATTTTCAAGTCGACCTAAATATTGATGATATGGTTTTGGAAAATGGAGGAACTTCCCCACTATAATACACTTTCGAAACAAGAGCGCGAATGTGAAGAACATTTCAAACTAAATCTTTTACGCCACGAGTCTGGCAGATATATTGTAAAGTTGTCGCTCAAGACGTCAAGAACCTTACTAGGAAATTCATTGAATATTGCGAAAAAACGATTTTTTAATTTAGAACGTAAATTCAACCACGAACCTAAATTGTAATCGGAATATATTTAGAATATGAGAGAATAAATAACCTTGGGTCATTTAAACGAGATTCCTAAGGGAATCACAACACATATTATTTACCACACCATACAATAAAAAAGGAAGATAGTACCACTACCAAAGTGCGTGTCGTGTTCGATGGTTCCAGTAAGAATACCAATGGTCATTCCATAAATGACCTACTTATGGTTGGACCAGCTATAAAACCAACACTGTGGACTACATTGATGAAATTCCGATATAATCATATTGCGCTGACCGCTGATATAGAAAAAAAGTTATGGTAGCAGAAGAGGTTTAGAATATCGGAGAGAAGGCTCGCTATCTAAAAGAAAATTTGAAACATATTTTAGAACAAAGAGGATTCATTTTGCGTAAATGGCCGAGCAATGCAAGAGTTACTAGACCAAATAAGCGAAAATGATGAATCGTTGGTTCCTATTGAAGAAACGAACTCATCCATCAAAATCTTAGGACTTCATTGGAATTCGAAAGAGGACGTACTATCGTTCAAGGTAAACCTGTCAGAAGAGGTAACACCAACAAAGCGATCCTTGATATCAAATGTTTCCCAAAATTTTCGATCCCCTAGAGCTTTTATCACCATCTTTCATTATAGCCAAAATATTGTATCAACAACTATGGTTGAGAAAATTAGAATTGGACGATGAGCTACCCAATGAAGCGATTTTGTGGATACAATTAAAGGCAGAACTGCCCCATTTGGAGCAGATCAAAATCTCTATGTAAGAGGTTAGTACATTAACTGTGCCAACATTTATTAAAATCGGTCAATTCATACTTAGCTGCTGGGACCTAATTGTTTCCAAATTTTACTTAAATTTAAGCTGTTTCAAAATCAAAACACTCAAAATGAGTAATATTGGTCTGATTAAGCTCAATATAGGTCTCGGTTAGTACATTAACTGTGCCAAAATTTATTAAAATCGATCAATTCTTACTTCGCTTAGCTCAATTCTTACTAGAATACAACTATCGTTTGTTTTCGATGAAGAAAAAAACTATCGATAATATCGATAGTACTATCGATAGTTTGCCAATCTAGTCATAATACAATTTTTCGACTATAGTGTAAAGTGACCAACCGCAAAAATTAAACAGCATATTTTATAACTACCTAACCGTTACTGGAATTGCATCAAATAAAACATTTAATACATTTATTTACCTTACGGCCAATAACAAAACTATTAATTTTCCGACAAAACATAAAAGCAAAAAAACAAAATTTCATTTTCCGAAAACACAACTATACATAAACGTATATAAAAGAGTTGAAAACACGCGAAAAATCAATATATTTGTTGGTCGGAAAAACCTAACCTCTGACATTGTGTTTATGTATGTACAACATACACGATGTTTACGTATAGTAATGTCACGTGACCTGTGCCAATAAATTAGAATTCACGGGTATTGTTTGTGTCGGTGTATGAGGTACAGTAATTTTATTTGCTTTGTAGTTTTTGCTTCGCGTTTTTGTGTTTACTTCTCACTCCTGCCACAACCTAGTATTTAGGTAAAATATAGTAACATTACTATAAAGTTTTAAATAGACAATAGTTTTCATTATCAGGATAGAACATATATTTGACATATAATTGTAAATGTAAAACTTAAAAAAAAAAAAAAAAAAAATTAAATCGACCAAATAAATTTTGATGTTGGTTAAAGAGATATACTGTCCTCGTATTTAAACGAGAATATATAAATAGACGACACGTTTCAATACGCGTGCTTTCCGTTTATTATGCATGTCAAAACCAACAACAAAATTTGTTTAGGAAGTGAGTGAATATAATATAGAAGGGATAGGTCATATATAAATTTTAATCCACTAAAGGATGTTAACCTCGCCTTTATATGTGTTGCGACCACGTTTTATTGTCGCTCAAAAATGATGGTGAGTTTTGCTATAAAATGTCATGGGAGTAGTATGCTTAAATTTTCGATGAGCATACTACAATTCTATATAGAGACGGCAAAGAAAATTAATTTTTTTTTGTCAACTTAATTAGGAAATAATTTATAAATGACGACAACGACGCAATATTACAGATAGTAGTACTCAAAATAGATGCGAGATCTAATTTGAAAATTTTAAGTTAAATTTTTTTTTCTATATAACGTAAACATCTAAATTTAGAATGACATTGGTGATGTTTTTTTGTTTATGTGTTCCGAGTAAATTTAAAATGTTTGGAGATATTTTGGTATATGGGGTGTGATGTAATTAATTTAAGTGAGTTTGTGTTTGTGGAAAACGATTAATTGTGGTTTGGTGATCGATGTTTGATTATTGAGTTTTTTAAATGATGTAATTTTATGATAAGCTTATGAATAACAAATTTAACTAATATCTATTTTAAATTTTCAAATTCAATTTTTTTTTAAAACTATAATATAACGTTTGTCAAGTAGACAAATTAGTTTTTTTATGGTATTACCTGCTTTCTAAAATCGACCATTGCAATTAGTTATATGAAGGTTTTTCTGCTAAAAGGTCGATTATTAATTTGGGTTCAAACTATGCTAGAGCTCAAATATAGCCTAAAAGCAACCTAAGCAAGACAGAACGAAGAACTCTAGCCCATTGTGGGTTTTCCACATGTCTAAGTTTTCTTTGAAATTTACGCCTAGGTATAAACAGAACAAGAGCGACGTATGAACTTCTTACAATCTGTGGATGACCAAAGAGAGTATGTAACTGCTATACATATACATATATAATGTTAATTAATAGAATTCATCCATTTTTAAAACTGTAGGCAATTTCAAAATGCCAACACCTCTGGCTGGAGCACGAGCAGCGAAATGTTTTGTAGTGATGATACTAATTCTGATTTATTATCTGAACCAGGGTATATTTCATCCGGGCTGCATTATTGTGTTAGATGAATTATTGTGCTCCACATCAATTAAAAAAACAAAAAAAAAATCATCAACATGAACATTTTCATAATTTTTTGGATGTTGCCGCGGAAGTGATTGAAAATGTAGATACATCGCCAAACACCAGTTAGTTCAACTGCACTACTTTTTTCTTCGTTGGCCCTTAAAATTGATTATGTTAACTTACCTGCGGTCGTATTAAATGACCTAGATAGGCATTTTAAAATTAGTGTATGACCATAGAATTACGACCATTTTTTATTTTGACTATCCGCATCAGCAGCACGAAAGAAGGTGTAATCTTTTGGAAAATATTGCAAAGTTTTTTTTCAGTTTTGCTCATGATCTACATAGTCCGGTGGACAATATAAATCGCTTTTTTGTAGAATCATAAAATTATACAAAAGAACTGTGGCCAATATAATTTTATCAGCATTCGTATTCTCGCACAAGACAGTTTTTTATTGAATTGTTCCTTATCGGTCGATAGATGCTTCCCAGGATATGGGCGCATTAAGTTCCGTTTTAAAGGGTAAGCAGCATCACCGACAAAATAAAACAAAATATATGTATTATTGAATTTGGTAGCGTTCTAGTTTGTGGGATCTCACTATTTTGAAATATTCCAGAATTGCTCTGGCTTCATAAGATCCTACGTCGATAACTGTGAATGCATAATTAGCGTCACAACAACCGAAAAATACAAGACTATGGTACCCTTTACAATTATAAAATAAAGATCCAACATATTACTTTCTTCCAGTTTTTCATTAATTTGGGATAGTGTATCTGCGACGATGTTATCCTAATGAGCCGAAGTTGTCTGGTCGATGCCATTCCTGGATTTTTTTTAAACGTCTAAAGTTGTAAACTAAGAGTTTATGATCGTTGTATAAGGTATATTTACGGCCTTCCAGATAATGCTTGAAATGTTTAATGAACGAGTACGCTGAAAAAGTATGCTGCTGCTACGGTCGTAAGTGCTGTAATATTTTTGTGTTTCGAATAAATTGATACTGCCATTGCAAGTTGTAAATACTGACCATTCAATTTCTTGTTTATTATTTTACTTAGACCCGATGAGTTAATCATTAAGAATGGCTTGCTATTAGGCTTGCATTCAGAAAAAACTTGCGCCTAAAGTTTATCACACCTATGTATATATAACGATATAACACTGTTATCGTTTTGGGTTGGAGAAATTGGTTTACTTTAATTTTCGATGGCTAAATACCCGCTGATGAAATATCATAACCCGCAGAAAGTAATTTCTTCCCCGCCTAACACTGATTTCTTTTATTTCTTGATCTTTTAACTGTTTAACTGAAAATCGTTCAGAGATGCTTTAAATGTTCCTCTTTCCTCCTTGAGATAATCAACATATCGTCAATATATACACGAAGTGGAAATCTAAACCACTAATTATTGAACCCATGAGCTTTGGAACGACTGCACATTACCAGGAATGTCCTGTTCATGTACTTGTAAGTACGCCCAAACCAATCATCCATTATTTCTTTACCACGTGCGTTTTTGTACCATTTGACAATCAGGGGGAGTTTACATATTGTGTGGGATTGGTGGTCATGAATTGACAGACGAATTAAAACTATTTGACCAGAATGATACCTGGGAAAATACTGCGTTTTTTGGATGATTTACGTTCTTTATCGTTTCTTCTGTTGCTAAAGTGACGTACTTAACCGATTCTTGCACAGTTGACGATATTTATGAACCTTTTAGAGAATCGTTTTTGAGGATAATGTGCGATAAAATACTGAAGATTTATCAACTCCAATTATCCCACTACCGGAAAGAAGTTTTTCAAACGTAGACGAATTATTTCGGGTAATCACCGTTATTTTTAATGATATGTAATTTTGACCTTTAATTGATGGTATTAAGATCACAGATACCGAGCAATTGGCGCAGTGGTTAAAGTTGTGGTTTGGGGCGGGAGGTACCTGGTTCGAATCCCTACGGGGGAGGATTGCAAAATAGATTTCATCATTTGATTACGATCGGTGGGCCGAACCAACGTCCATGCCAGTACAGGCTGGCTAGAGCAATGCAATGTGAAAATGGATATTTAAAAGCGAACCTGTATTCGCGCGTCCTCGATTTGGCTAGTAATGGCGTAAAAAGTAGGACGTTAAGTTAACCGCGAAAGAGTTGGGAGAGCTTCAGGTCCAAAACAGATTGCATGAAAAATAAAAGATGTTTCAATTGCTTAGGTCAGAAGCATTATATGTTTTAATGCCTTTCTCATCGTAGTTGCCTGACATGTAGACGCAAACATCACACAGTCTGTTGCACTCGAGTAAAGACGATAAAGAGTCCGCAGGTCAAAGTCTGTACCAAACGAAGTCGCTGGAAATTATTTACACAGCGAAATATGTTAGACTATCTTACCTTCTGCAATTATTAAAAGTGATAGATTCTTTCAGTAACATTATCAAAAGTCGAGATCTACTCAGGATCTTAAGTATAAGCTTCATTACGGAAGCATGTACATAGAAATTAAACTTAAAAAGAAGAATGCTTGTTTATCCATAAGTAGTATTGGTAAATCCAAAGCCAGTGTTACTAACGGAATCGTTAATTCAACCTGACTTTGAACCAGAATTTTCGATCAAGACACCAGTGATACCAAAAATCATTCCGAAAATTCCTCCCCAGAATTTAACTAATATTCATATTAAAAGTCCACATGGAGTCAAGTTGACCGATCCCCGCTTTCATAAATCAACCTGGCGTTCTAAAATATAGCCAAATAAAATCAAGCAAAATAAACGAATGCTCTTATTGTTGGATGGGTTGCTGTTGGAAAAACCAGTAAATTGTACAAATCTGATTTAGTTTCCATGGTAGCTTCCTCCTCTGATCATACCTGTGTCAATATAGATCGAACACTTCGGAAATTTTGAGAGATATAGACTCCATACAACCAATAACAAATTACTGTCTCCAGAAGAGCAAATTTGTGAACAACAATTCACTGAGTCTTTTCAACTAACAAGCGAAGGCAGATATATGGTAAAACTACCTTTCAAAAACTCACCCAATTCAATCGGATCTTCCTTAACCACAGTTATTCAACGATTACGAAGCATGGAACGTCGCTATGCACTTGAACCCAAGTTTTGAAAGTTTTACTAAAATTTCCAGTCTTACTATGAGTCACTCAACCATATGGAAGAAATCCTATCGTAAAAAATCAATAATTCAGGTTTTTATCTACCGCATCATTGGATGCTTCGAAACTCTAGCGCAACAACAAAATTAAGAGTTGATGGCTCTGCGAAAAGCTCATGTGGTTTCTCTAAATGATTGCCTTGCTGTCAGTCCAACCACTCAGTCATGTCTTTATGCAATTTTACTCATTTTTAGAGAACATCCTATTGTATTTTCGGATGGAACTCCTAGAATGCCGGGCACCACCATACACTCGTATTACATATAACAAAACCGAAGGAGTGGATCGAATGTTAGTTATAACAGACTCGACCCGGTTGCAGACACCTAAGCGATCGATAGTTATAGTATTTTTTTTTGTGGCGAAGGGAAAGGAAGGGTAAGTCAGTAATAACAGAATTGGTCCAGTTCCGCCGTAGCCAATATTCAAACTACTGTTAGTTAGTACAAGACAATCACAATTATAATGAACTACTCTGCATTTTCTCATATCTTATCAGGAACTCCAATCTGCAACCATTTTTCTGTAATCTTGCAGTGTTTCTCTGAAAAAAATCTATTAATGGGCTAATTTCTGCAAGCTGTAGGCTGTAATAAATTGAATATTAAAAAAATAACAAAATATAATAATTTTAAAAATATAAAAATATAACAAATATAAAATATATAAAAAATATAAAAAATATAGAAAATATGAAAAATATAAAATACAAAAAATATAGTATAAAAATATAACAAATATAAAAAATAAAAAATATATAAAAATACAAAACAAAAAAAATATTAAAATATAAAAAATATAAAAAAACTAAAAATATAAAATATATAAAATACAAAAAATATATAAAAAATACAAAAAATATAAAAATCATAGATACAAAAAATATAAAAAATTTAAAAAATATGAAAAATATAAAAAATATAAAAATATAAAAAATATAAAAAATATAAAAAATATAAAAAATATAAAAAATATAAAAAATATAAAAATATAAAAAATACAAAAAATATAAAAAATATAAAAAATATAAAAAATATAAAAAATATAAAAAATATAAAAAATATAAAAAATATAAAAAATATAAAAACATAAAAACATTAAACATATAAAAACGTAAAAAATACAAAAATTATAAAAATAATTATACATTTTAACATTTACATCCCCCCCCCCCCCTCCCGCTGGACTGGATGGGAATGGCTTTGGTATGTAAAGCCATTCCCATCCAGTCCAATCATAGATAAATCAGCCTGCTCTCAACAAAAGAAATAATCAGGATTTTCGTAATGTAGAAAAAATATCCCAAAACTCCAAAACGTTTCCAATATCCACGACATTCAAACGACTCAAATCCGAAAAGCCATCCTAATTCCAGACAAACAACGCTAACAAAACACACCATTCAAAGTCGACGACCCTTTCAATCGTCATTTTCGATTGCTGACAATTACTTAAGGACTAGCGTCAGGCATTAAAACGAAACGGCGAAAGAAGGCGAAATTGCCAATATACATCTGACACTAAAAAGCTAACCTTACTGAAACTAAAGAGGAACAGCAAATTTGGAATTACTAACCATTTAAGTAAGTGGGTCGATAATTTAAGCTTAACCACTTTAGATTGTTGAGTACCCAAATTAAATTATTTCTATAGACAAAGAAAATATTAAATTGACAGTGCAAACGTCAAACTGTTAGAGTAGCAGCTGTATATAGATTTTGACCAAGTTAATCAAAAAATAAAAACTTTAAATAACGACAAAATTAGTAAGGTACAAAAAAAAATTCTCAATAAACGTACTAATCCTACGAAACGTATTACGAGCATAAGCCGTAGCTACATAAATCAAGCCAGGTGCAAAAGTGTTGCATTACCTTATCCATTTTTTTTTGTAATTTTGATTTTATTTAAACTCTAAACAAAAAATAAAAAGCGAAGAAAATTAAATCCAAAATGGATTTTTTTTTGTGTACAAAGATCGAGAAACTATATAGGAGCAGGTGGCACGCGACTTGATCACTCGATCATATATTTTGTGATATTTTTTTTTTTTTTGGGTTAAAATTTCTTCTTTATGCTATATCTCATATATAAAAAAAAAAAACAAAATCGAAAACATAATACATAAATAATGTATTATCCGATTGGAATATGACACCATATATTTTCAGACCATATATACAGGGAAAAGGTATATATAATTTATGGGTGAGGTAGTCGCATATATTGTATATAATTTAGGTTTTTTTTTTCGGGATACTCAAAACAGGGCATGTATTCATTAAAAATTAAATTATCATCGCAGAGAACGATTCAAAATACCTATATGTAGGATCAACATGTATCCTTATTGTGTTAATTTTTTGTGGGTTCGTCTAAATGGTCGATTTATAAAATTTTACAACCATAAAATAATTGCAGGAAGCATCATTGAGTTGAGAAAACATTTCATTACCGTATTATGATTCCGCATATGCCATCAGAGTCTGACAACAGTTGTTATATATAGTTTATTGGTTGGTAACGGTAGCACTTTTATAGAGCCAATCTAACCAGCAGACCACTATATAATAAAATCATAAAACTGAGTAAATATATTAGAGCAAGAACGACGACGACGATGATTATTATTAAGAAACATCGACCCAAATATGGTTGAACGATAAATTCTTATTACGATTCTGTTTGAAAGATGTTAAAAAAAAAATCTTAAAATAGACAATTAGAGAAAGAGGCCCAAAAACATAAAACAAACCCTTTTCGTTTTTTTTTTTTTTAATTCTAATTTTCTTAATACACACTTTTTGATTAGATATGATGAAGATGAATACGTACGTTTCTTATATTTTTTTTTTGTAATGTTTAAGACAAAATTAAGATACGCCAACGAAATGAGCACGTGTATAAAATTATATACTGGTTTTCGGTATAATATTTGTAAGAGATACGTATTTTAATGGTGATGATTATGATACGACAGTGAAATTAATTTCGTTTTCTTCATATTTTTCCTGTCGATGCTTTTTCGTTTTTTTTTCTTTTTATTTTGATTAACGTTAATTAGAAATGGTAAAAATAATGTACTTTATATACACTTAGATTGCGTTCTGGGGTTTTGAATATTACTAAAAGTTGATGATGATAAGTGTTCTTCGAAATAATGATGATTTAGTTTTATTGTTTTTCGTCTCGTTCAATTTTTGTGAGGGGGCGGATATGATGGATAGTTTTGTTTTTGGTTAAGTGCACACGCGACAATATAATCACTTCCTATTAATATTAAAAATTCAACTATACACTAACCATTCTTTTTAAGAATTTGTATAAGACTCTTCTTAAGAGTTTACTCTCTTCGGAGGTCGGTTTCATGAATTTTAAAGGAGACCAATATATGTAATAAAACTCAACTAAGTGATCCATTCTGAACATGTTTAATTATTTTAATAAAATTTTAATTGTAATATTTTCGGTGTTAAAGTAAATATAAATAGGATTTCCATGCGAGTACTTTTTATAATTGCTATAAAACGTTGGGTTTGATTAAATTTAAATGTTTAATTATTTTAATAAAATTATAATTGTAATATTTTCAGTGTTAAAGTGAATATAAATAGGATTTTTATGCGAGTACTTTGTGTAATTGCTATATGAAGGTGGATTCGATCAAATTTAAACTTAATCATTTTAATAAAATTATAATTGTAATATTTTCAGTGTTAAACTGAACATAAATATGATTTTTATGCGAGTACTTTGTGTAATTGCTATATAAAGATGGATTCGATCAAATTTAAACGTTTAATTATTTTAATAAAATTCTAATATTAATAATTTTGGTGTTAAAGTGAATATAAATAGGATTTTCATGCGAGTATTTTGTGTAATTGCTATAAATCGATGGATTCGATCGAATTTAAATGTTTAATTATTTTAATAAAATTTTAACTGTATTATTTTCGGTGTTAAAGTGAATATAAATAGGATTTCCATACGAGTACTTTTTATAATTGCTATAAAACGTTGGGTTTGATTAAATTTAAATGTTTAATTATTTTAATAAAATTATAATTGTAATATTTTCAGTGTTAAAGTGAATATAAATAGGATTTTTATGCGAGTACTTTGTGTAATTGCTATATGAAGGTGGATTCGATCAAATTTAAACTTAATCATTTTAATAAAATTATAATTGTAATATTTTCAGTGTTAAACTGAACATAAATATGATTTTTATGCGAGTACTTTGTGTAATTGCTATATAAAGATGGATTCGATCAAATTTAAACGTTTAATTATTTTAATAAAATTCTAATATTAATAATTTTGGTGTTAAAGTGAATATAAATAGGATTTTCATGCGAGTATTTTGTGTAATTGCTATAAATCGATGGATTCGATCGAATTTAAATGTTTAATTATTTTAATAAAATTCTAATTGGACTATGTAATTTATAGAAATATTATATTATAATATTATAATACTAAGTTAATTAGTAAATTAGATAAAAATTTAATAATAATATTTTTATTAACTTCTAGCAAAAGGGAGATAGAATAATTAATTAATAAATTTGGAATCGTAAGCGAAAATAATAAAATTTATTACAGGCTATGGCTATAAGGAATTAGCTCACTTAATTATTTAAGGGAACTTTTACAAGAAAGCAGACTAATGACACACGGGAGTTGTTGATAAAAGGTGAAAAGTGATAGGAAGTAGAGCAGTTATAAAAATTGTGATTGTATTACACTAACAGTAGTTTGAATATTGGCTATCGACAAACCGAACCAATTCTGTCATTACTAACATAACTTAACTTCCCTACTCCACAAAAACCT
The DNA here is from genome assembly GCA_963556175.1 of Tipula confusa. Lineage (NCBI taxonomy): Eukaryota > Metazoa > Arthropoda > Insecta > Diptera > Tipulidae > Tipula > Tipula confusa. The sequence continues at coordinate 186,722,971 of OY744476.1, read as the reverse complement.
GTAGAATAAAACTGTTTCGTAATGATCATGAGGTAGCTGAAACCGACCATTATCTTGTACAATACGCTATGACGTCACATTTTCGTAAAATTCGATAATTATTCGAAAGCAAAAAAACTTCATAATACCAAAGAACGCTGCAAATCAAATTTTTCGAAAATCAATAAGTTTCATAATGGGGGTCCAACACGGGTTTTACAGCCAACTGTTTAATAATCGATACAGTCGATCGATATAAATTTCTCTAAAGCCTTTGACAAGACTGATCACTTTATTCTGGCTAAAATGCTTAAGAAGTTCAATCTGTAATCTCTTCCTGTTAGATGTTTAAAATCATATCTGTTTAATCTCTGGCAGTATGCTAAACTCCAAATGGTTGAGAAAACTTCAACCATTGTTTAAAGTTTAGCTAGAACCTGAAGTAATAAAAACTAAAAGCAATCACGTAATCTTTAATATCAGATTTCTCATGTTGTATCGCAAAATAGTAGTGGGGCAACCGCATAAATGAAATTCTGTTCACCTAGATTCCTGACGAATCAATATACTAATTGGACTCAATTCAAGTCTACATTAACCAGAATGTGTCCATTAAATGTCGTTCTTAAAACAAGCGATGAAATTAAAGCGGCAGTAGAAAACTTAACAGATGTATCAAAACAAGCTGCAACGTATGCTACACCCAGTAGCTCAGTTTTCATAAAGTTTCAGAAACCAACTCAAAATATTTAGCAGCTCTTAATGATAAAACGGTCAAAACGCAGGCAGTGGTCATTACATAGATCACCTACTCTTAAATCAACATTAAATAAAGCGATAAAATATCTGAAAATAGCCTTGCCCAGGAAACTGGGCAAGAAGTGATGCAGATAAAGTAAACATATTTGGTCACCATCTTAGTACAGTATTTCTACCTAACGAGCAAATCGGAAGTCCCGTAATGTTATCTGATGATGCCGAAGCTTCGAAAATCCAGCCAATTAAATACAAGTGGCGCCAAGTTCATAAAATAATCAAGGAAAACATAGATCCAAAAAAAAGTAGAAGGGCATGATTTAATCAGCGGAAAAGTAATTAAAAACCTTCCTATATTAGTATATGCTATATTGAAAACCTGGAAAATTTCACAATCATAACGATTCCAAAACCCGACAAAGAAAAAACAAATATAAACTCATTTACTCCCGACACTCTCAAAGCTATTCGAGCTAATTCTCCTTCAGGAACTGAAACCAATTCTACATGATAAAAAAAAAATTCTGGTTCATAAATTTGGATTTAGAGAAGAACATGGAACCGTTGAGCAAGTTCATAGAGTCGTATCGGCAATCAGGACCTCCTTGGAACAAAAAAAGAACTGCTTTGTAGCGTTTTCGAACATAGCACAGGCTTTCGATAAAGTATGGCATGATGGCCTTACATACAAAATTAAAACATAGTTACCGGCAAGATATCAGGTTCAATATTATATTTGATCTATACTGCAGACCTACCACCACCAAATTACGTAATAGTTTCAACATTTACGGATGTTACAACAATTCTAGCTAAAACGTCAAAATTTAAAGATGCTGTATCAAGAAATCTGCAGGAACACTTAGATGAAATAGAAAAATGGCTACAGCTAAATGGAGAATTAGGGCCAACGAATATCTCAGTCTACATTTAGATAGAAGGCTCACTTGGAAAAAACATCGAAACTAAACGGCAACAAATTAAGTTAAGATTTGTCAAAATGAACTGGTTAATAGGCAAACATTCAAACTTAAGCCTGGAGTTTTTTTTGTATAAAATGGTACTTAAACCTATTTGGACATGTGGCATTTAAATATGGGGATCCGCTTGTCCTTCTAATATAATAAAATTGGAAAGAATGCATTCAAGATGTGGTAAATGCACCCCGGTATGTAACGTAATCCAAATATACTTCGGGATCTACACATCGAAACAGTAATAGATACAATCAAGCAGTACAGCAAAGAGTACCGGTTGAAATTATAAACATCTCACCGCTTTAGTTAGGGAAATCTTAAAAAGGTCCACGTATTAGCAACTTAAAAAAAGATCCTTTAGATCTAGCTACTTAATTTAGAGTAAATTACTAAGTGCATATTATTATTAAGAACTAACATTGGTTAAGTCTTAATGAATTGTATTTAATTAGTTTGTAAGATTTGATTACATATTGTGAGTTTCTCTGAAGTCGTTATTTTTTCCACGAAGTAAAACTTCTCTTTTTTGACCCACCCACTATTAACGGAGTTAGTTTCAAAATCACTGATATAGTAAAATTCTAGGGTCTTATTCTGGACAATAATCCGAATTGGAAGCCTAATATTTTGGAAAGATTTAAGAAAGCTACTGTAGCGCTATACTCCTGTAAAAATGGCGTTGGGAAAGGATAGGGGCTTAGTCCCCGTATCGTACACGGTTTTTATACCTCTGTAGTTCAACCTACTCTAATGTACGAAGTCTCAGTTTGGTGGCCAGCTCTTAGTACTAAGGCTAACGAAAAGTTGTTGATGTAAGTTCAAAGAAATGCCACCCTGTGGAAAATAATTCCCAAACAAATCGACAATACCATCCCGTAATCCTATCTCGAGGCTAAACGTATAATTGATATTCCCTCCAGAGAGGACTGAGCGAGTGAAGTAGTTATGAAGCCCGATGCGATTAATTTTTTCACGGATGGCCCGAGGATGGATTGTAAAGGTGGCTGTGGGGTTTTCTGCGAGGAATTAAATCTAAACCTTTCTTTTCGCCTTCCTGACCATTGTAGTGTTTTTCAAGCAGAGCTCATTAAGGAGGCCATAGATTGGATGAATTATGATGTAATATCTGTAAGGGATATTGGCATTTATATGGACAGTCAGGCTGTAATTAAGGTCCTACAATCAGGCTTTCTTACATCGCTGGAGTGACATCACTGGACCCTGTCTTATTGTTAAGCATGCAAGCAGATTTGGTGTTCTCTCTCATGATTACTGTTGTGGTTGCATGGATGACGAAGAGGAGGAAACAATTCTCCACTATTTCTGCACCTGCCGTAGCCTGGCTCTGTACAGGCTTAAGTTTCTAGAAGCTCGTATCCTGTGTGATTTTACAGACCTCAGCAGAGTGAGTGTTAGGGATATATATTGCCTTGTCAGGAGCTCGAATTGGTTTCATGGTTTCAGTAGCGAGAGGTGGAGGAGAAAATTCGTTGTGATAGGGCTACGGAACTTTTTTGTGTCTATGCCACGTCCCTGAATGACGGCTACCTAAACCTAACCTAACCTGAGCTTCCTATACAAGAAACAATTCAAGAATAAAGCTAAAGGCAGTTTAAAAAAAATTAAAATCTAGGTTTCGGGTGTAGTACTTTTTGTTAGGTTTATGAGAGATATCTTTATAGACCGAGTTGACTGAGGTGTATTCTAAGCTCGACGGGTATTTGCGCTGCTAAGCGTGGTCTATACATTGATATGTCATTTTTTTACAGGATCATTGGAGTATTACTAATGTCCAGTGTTTCGAGACAGCTCTGAATTGCAAGCAACAAATTTTATATTCTATTCATTTCTAGCCTTACCAGGAGGAGTTTGCTTAGGGATGTATTACTAAACTTTATTGTTTTGCTTTATTTTTATATGTTCCTGTTTTTGTAAGGTTTAATGGTTTTCGACTCACAACTATGGGCGTTCCATAATCTTTACGGGGCATTTATAGATTAATAGAATTAATAGATAATAAACGTTACCGCAGAAGCATTCCAAAGACATTAGTTCCGACATTAGTTTATGTAGATGACATTCTATTAGCCTAGGCAAAGAGGAACATAAAGATAATTTTAAAAAGTTATATTTAGAGGAAAAGAGTTGAACATTAAGAATACACAAAAACGGCAACTGCTGAAAAATGACGATGAGTTCTTTTGTTACAAACACCTCATTTTTACATCCTTCCGGGACTTATTTCCTATATGGAAATACAAAAAATTCCTGCAACAAGAAACCAAGATGTGTAAAATGTACACAGGAAAACATAATACTAGAGAATGCGTCCAATTAAAAAAATGGGCAAACCATATGCGTTTATGCAGTAGTGTTGCTATTAAGTTAGAAAGCATCAAGTATAAAAAAATGAATGAAAACATTTAAATTTAATTAGAAAATCAACTCGGAAAAACAATCCCAAAGTAATACAATCTAAAATTATTGGAATCTGCTCAGGGGGGAAATGACTAACGCTAAAGTATTAAGGAGTAAAATAAATCGAAGAAATATTATATTTCGTAAGCATAAAGTTGAGTCGAAACTCAGACCGTTCTCTAATTCTTTTGACATTAAGTAAAAAAATTATTCCAAAAGAAAAAAATCAAATGCTAATAAATAAACACATTCGGAATAATTTAGGCAGTCCTTAGAAGAAAAATTAACCTAACGGTTCCATTAAAAAACGAGTTGCTAATAGAAAAGAAGTTCAACAATTTGTAAATGATATACAGCAATCAGCCTGGGAAGGTTGGCAATCAGCCTGGAAGGCCCAAAAATTAAATATAAAACAAAGGGAAACAACTACCGAATTTTTCTCAGGGAAAAGAGAAGTGAGAATAATATGACAGCAAACAACAGCTCCACTATATAAAACTAGGTTGAACAATCTTACTCAAAAAAAGTAAACGATGAGTCAATGTGTTACTGTCAGCAATGCAGATTCCTCTAATAACTGCAATGCAGATTCCTCTAAAGAAAGTGAGAAATGGGCTTCTCACGAGAAATGGGGAAAAAATATTCCAACCACATGTTAATCAAGCATTGGAATCCCAAATAATAATAACGGTAGAATCTGAACAAGGAAGTGAAAAAACCCTACAAACTTCACTAAAAAAAGTCATATGTGAGATTAATTCGAAAAAAGCTCCTGGTTACGATCATATCACTGCAAAAATTAAAAAAAAAACAGTAAAGCTTAAGTTAAGTTCATCAACTTTATAAATGCAGCATTTAGAAACAAATTTGTAACCAGTTAATGGAAAACTGCAGAACTAATTATGTTACTAAAATCAGGTGATCGCGTGCGTCTTGGTTTCTAGTCATTTAGGGTTGGTACAGCACATATTTTCTTTTAAATGCTTATAGTTATTAACTTCCTTATAGTTATTAACTAGCCTCGTCACTTAGTCGATTCATAAGGTTATATCAACAAAACATTTTTATAATTTTCCGTATACAAACTGATCACATAAATTTGACCTCTTTATACACTCATTTAATTCTGCGAAAATAGCCAAGCACGCGCAAATAAAACATGCAAAATCAAAATTTCCCAAAAATTGTTCGATATAACTTTAAAATTAACTTTTATTCAGAGATCACGCCTCTATATAGTTAACCAATATGACCATATGATGGACACAAATCAATTCCGGTGAAATTTTTTTGACTCACAGTTTTCCACAGCCAAACACCACGTGTATATTCTCGACCGTAACAAAAAAAAAAATTCCCACAAGATTAATAAAAATAAAAAAATAAAAAAAAAAATAAAAATTTACGATGAAAATTGTGAAAAATCATAACAATTTTGTTGATAAATAAATTTTTGAATAGTACAAAAAAAAAAAGTTGACTAATTTCCCAAAATTTCCCAGAAACATAAATTAAAAAATTTTTTGTTGCCAATTTTTCATTCTTAAAAACAAAACTTATAATGAAAATTGTGATGAAAATGAAAATGAAAAATTCATCATATTTTCATTTTCATCATAAATTAAGCTATATATGCTGTTGTGTGCGGCATCAAATTTTTTGATGGTTTTCATATTTTAAATTGTATATACAATTTAAATGTAAAATTTTTGGGTTTCACGTTCGTATATTCTGATTAATATTTCTTAAATGAACAAAACACCTGCCTTCGAAGACATTAAGAAGTACAACAACAAAATACACGAAGAAGGAAAGGACGCGCACTCTCTCTCTGTATGTATATGTTTATATATTCGAACAGAATATCAACAGATTATTCTTTGATTAATTTTAACAAGGTTTTAAGTATATACATTTTAAAGAGGACATCTGTTCCTTTAAAGCATTTTTGTTGTTGTTGTAAGTTTTGTTTGGTTTGGTTCCTGCTGCTATTGTTTTGTTTGTAATTCAAAGCGCATAGCCCTTCTTCGTTTTTTTAAATGTTAGAACTTCTTTTTAAATACAGATGGTTACTAAGAGTATACGTATATATAGTTTTATGTGTTTGATGAATTTATGTTACTGGCAAATCATTAACATAGAAATAAGGTTTTGTCGTTCTGAAATGAAGTATGCTCATGATGCAAGAAATAGTAAAATTTTTAATTGGGTGCTACTGAAACTACGTCTTATAATCATTAACTATCTAATAAAAATGAAGTTCGGTATATTTTAACTTGTTTCATTTCCTAAAAACACTTTGGATCAATATTGACTCGATGACACACCTTGCAGGTTCCAAATTAATCGTAATTTGAAACACGTCTGATTGAGATGTTTACGTACCATAAGAGAGAAGACCGTTGTTAAGAAATGGAGTCCTTAGACCACTACAAGCTGTCAAAACTATAAGTGGCTTAGACGTTCACAGCGATCATCAACTTTAATGGACCTCTCCAACTTAATTTCCATAGAAGTAAAGCCACCAGTATAGAACCAAAGTTCACCAAGTGAAGAAGATGATAAGAAATTGATGAAGAAAATATACAAGGACATTTTTAAGGTCCTTGTATATGTCTCTGCGTGAATACCACACTCGTTCATTTCTAGGAACAGTAATTGGAACAACTATTTGTCTATCAAACCGCGACATTAAATGCTGATGATCTGTCACCAGGACAAAAGAGCAACCGAACAACAACTTATGGAACATATTCACCCCGACAATTATTGCTAACTAGCACATCCTTGTCGAAACTCACAGAAGCGGGTATCAATGAATAACATTCCCCAGTTACTTCGCTAAAAACACCGACAATCCCAAAAGAGCTGGCATCGCACATGTGGTACAGCGTCTTGTTTGGTTCATAATGTCATACACGGTGGTTCGCACTCAGCTCCCATTTGCACCTTCTGGTTTAGATAAAACTCAAATCTTTTTTTGTTTAGTCATAGGGCACCAGTTCCGACACCACCATTGGCATGAACTTTCGCCAAAGCGACCAACCCTAAAAAGCTTGAATCTGTGTGACATCTTGACATTTTCACTCTTTTTGAACCAGCTAACAGGATATCAACAAAATTGCAAATTTTCGGCACTTGAGATACCATAAGTGAACCGCGTATATCTAAACAATCCCAGATGAGTGTTAATTGTGAAAAGATTTGACAAATTTCCAGCTACAACAACTTGTTGGTATGCGCCGGTTAGATCCAAAACTGTAAAATAGTTGCTTCCTGAGAGAATAGCTAAAATAACGTCAAGATTTGGTAAGAGGTATAATGATGAAATGCGGCGAGCCCATACACAGTACTGCGTACAGGACAAACTAGTTTCGATCATCTTTCCACCTCCAACTTTAGTTTAAATGCGTATAGCAGCGAATACGGCTTACGATATTCGGCTTTGCATTTTCCTTCAAGACAATGGAAGCTTTAAAATGTTTCATGAAAGAAGGCTCACTTGGAAACACAGTGGGATGGATATTTCTTCTTTAGACCCAAAAATTATCAAAATCATGATAAAGTTTTGTGGAGAGATCCATTTTATATGCAGATAACTACAGACTTCTATGTATTCCATTGCTGCAAAAGTAACAAAGTAGGATTTCTTTGTGGACAATGTTATAAACTGGATCACCAATGAAATATTGCTCTTTGACGAGTTGCCTTCAAAGTTAAAGAAATTAAAAAATGTTAATATCTTAAAAAGACTAGGAAAGTTATGGCATCCATGACCGATTCATTTCAGTGTGAAATTACAATAAATTCTCAATAAATTTACAACCTATTGGGACGACTTATTATGCTCTAATTAGCCCTAATTTTACGTTTTAAAATCTTTGGTTGTGATGAGCACGCAACTTCAACAGACACAAACTTACAAAAAAAAAATCTTTAAGTTCTGCACCGAGAAGTTTAAACCTAGATAAGTTACAAGAGCTCAGCACTAAAGGTAAAAATAAATTGCTTTCTATTTTCTTGTTTCTGGAGGCCAAGGGCATTCTAATAGCTGGTAACCTAATAGCACAAGCATTAATAGCTGCTTATAAATAATTGATTGGCGGAGAGAATCCATTCAATTATCCATATGTTTTGTTAAAATTTCCGGAAAATGTTTTTTTTTCTTGCATTGGAAGAAATAGGGCATGTGGATTTATTTAATGAATATTAAAGCCGGCAGAACTTGAAAAAAAGGAACTGAGGGAAATCACTTTGCTCGGTGCTGAAGAAGTACTCATATGTATTACTCAAATTAAAAAAAAATTCTCCTGCTTATTGGAAAAACATTTGTATAATTCTTTGAAAATACAAATTTCCCAAAGATGAATGAATTCTGTACAATCACTACAAAGTGTATGTTTTTTTCCATACACAGATTTAATGGAACTTCTATATATTCGTAAAATGCCAACATTGTCCTCGGCAACGACGTTGGGTGCAAGATTATTTGGTGATATAAGAATTTGTAGTTTATGTGATAAGGAGAATATTCGTGAAGGTAAAGTCGAATCACTGCTACCCGAATTGGCTTCTTTGGTACTACAGTTGGAGCATCCAATTTTTGCAGTCTTGCAGAGTTCAAAGGCATGTGCTTATAACGATAGCAATTTTGAGTCATTCTTCCAAAAACAGTTAAATATGTTTGGGGTTACTAATAAAAAATCGATAAAGACTAACCATTTATTCAATGCTCTGGCATGCATTCAACCTTCGTCAACCGACAGTGGGAAGGTATTTTCGAGCACCGGTAATTTCTGTACAACAATACATTTATATATAAAATTTGACCTGCTGGACGCATTAATTTCTTATTTTTTTTACATATTCCTGCGTTACAGGACATAGATAACTCTTTACTGAGATCATTTACTAACCTTTCAAACTATTTGGGGTGGTCGCTGGTCAGCATAACGATCGATTTTACGCACAAATAAAATTTAACGATGTTATTCATCCACCAGAACTGGGACAAATTCTCAAAAAATTCGCCCAAATAAAGCCATGATTTTTCACGCCTGTGTAGTAAACAAAAAACTCCCGAACAAAGGCAAAATATATTTATCAGTAATATTAAATGCATGCATACATCTCTCTTACTCTCCTATAGTATGAAAACAAGCTAAAATTATTCCAATCAATAAACCTAAGAAATCGTCTTCATATGTGTCCAGCTGTAAGCCATTCCCACTAGTCTACTGGACCATTCTCACTAGTCTACTGGACTTATCCTTCTTGATATTAAGAAAGCATTTAACTCACTCCTGCCATGAAGGACTCCTTTACAAACTTCAAAAAATGAACTTTCCAATTTCCATACTTAAAATAATCCAATCATTCTTACATAGCCATTCCGCAGGGCTCAATACTCAGTCAAGGTTACCACTATCAAAACCCAAGCTGTTCTTTTCACTAACTCGAATAATAAACATAATCAATTATTACTTGACATAAAGTAAGCTATTAGGCTTATACTAACATATATACATACGCACTTTGAGCTAACGCAGCTGAAATTAACATTAACAAAGTTCAAGCAGTATACAAAATAAGTGTATCAGAAATGCTCTAACATTACCTAAATCTACTCCTATCAATGCAAATATTCCTATTACATCCTAATTTATCACTAAGCTGATTAATTGACTGATTAAAGTGTATGGACAAGGATTAATCAGGAACTCTCGGAATGCCGGGCTCTACCGTACACCCGTGTTACATGTTAAAAATAGAAGTGGATAGGAATTTTAGTTATGACAGACAAGACGCGGTTACTGACACCTAAGTGATCGATAGTTAGTATTTGTGTGGGGGGAAGGGAAGGAAAGGCATGTTAGTATAATTAAGCTATTATTGAGCTTGCAGTATCGTAACAAGGAGTACCCACTAAAGTAAGGTGAGGAACTGCGGGAACTGCCACTATCTGGGTTCCTAATAGAAAAATATTCGTTCAAAGCCATGGATCAGGTCGACGTAACGTATGGGTAAAATGTAAGCAAGCACACTTTTTGGCTTTTACTTTACCCCAAACGAGGCGATGACAGTTTTTCGATCAAAACTCGAGGCTCTGGACGATGCAATTTTAAAGACTTCAACGCTTGAGCTATCGAGTGGGGAATACCTTATCCAGATACTAGAGAGCAAACTAATCTTGGAGATGGCCACTAGAACGGGACTATTAGTTGTAAATGTTGATCAGGCAATAACTTTTCGCCGTGGTACACAGAGACTATCCCCGTCATCAGCCTTGTATCTGAGGCGTTGAAATGGACAGTAATGCAAGACTACTGCAGTAGCAATCACTTGTATATTACTATAAATGTTGTTAATAGACGGCATACTGATGCGTGGCATAAACCGGGCAGATAAAACTTGCAAATTTTAGACCTTCAGCGCTTGACGACTGAACTGCGGTGAAAGGTGGGAATATTGCAGAATTACATGAAATATCATAGAAATGGCAAGCCATCTGCGAACTGGTGGTCTGTAATTGGAGACCTACGTGGGATATGTCGCACACTACGACAGGCAGGTCAGCTGTGCATAAGATCGCAGAAAAGCAACATTCACGAGCCATTAACCTAACCTAGAGAAAACTAGTCGAAGTTATCGACAGAGACTCATATGGAGTCTTGGGTACAAGACAGTACCGCAGAAGCTCGGAGCTGAAAAGCCAACAAGCGTTGTGGATTCCATTACCATAGAAAAAGTAGTGAAAAATCTCTTTTCTAACCATTCAGAGAGGACCAAACTAGATCTCGTTCGAAACATAGAAGCCCCACTATTTACAGAACTAAGGAAAAAAACTACAGGCTCAGATTGAATAGCTAGTGAGGTGCTCAAAATGGTCATCCAACAAGACCCATAGTTGCTACTGGAAATGTAATACTCGTGCTTGTCAGAGGGAGTGTTTAGTTCCTGATGGAAAAACTCATTAAACTGAGACTTACTGCTGCGATTAAAGTCACTGGTGTTTTTTCACCCAAAAAGTATGGCTTTAGAATATGATTATCGACCAAAGATGCCATACTGGAAGTTGTGAATGCGGTTAGAATAGTAGAATACTATATAATCACTTTTCAAGGCGTATTGTGCTTCTATTGACACGCGACGTAAAATATGCATTCAACTCTGTACGATAGTGTAATATACTCGATACAATGAGGCCGAGGTTCCATATCCCGAGATATCTATAACGGATCTTAAATGATTATCTGAATTAGGATCGTATTCTACTGTATGAAATCGAGAAAGGACAGAGCAGAATGATAGTTACAGACGGCGCGGCCCAGCGATCGATTCTAGGACCAGATCTGTGGAACGCTTTTTACGATAGTTTACTCCGAGCAAAAATGTCTGACGAGACACGGCTAGTTAGATACACGGATGATGTTGCAGTGATCATCGCTGCCTATAATACCAAGCCATCCAGTACCATTGACTCAAAGATGATTTTTTTTAGCAGATTCAGCAGACAATGAGCAAGGCTTGGAAAGGTGTCAAGGCCCTGAGTAGAATTGTGGCAAATATTGGCGGTCTAAAATCTAGTAAACGGTGCTTTTTGATGTCTAAGCTCCGTCTCCTGTGCGAAACATACACATGGCCCGATTCTCTAAACAAAGAAGTGTGGCTATCACAAGTGCAGAGTCGCAGAGCCCTGCGAGTAGCATTGGCCACACAGTATCAGAGACAGCCATCTTACGAATAGCTAAATGTATATCAGTTGAGCCACTTTTGGTCACTTTTTTAAGTGACCACGGATATTTCGGAAAATAAATAACCAAAATGGAAAAATTGGCGTCGAAAGAGTATATTTTCGGCCCAGGTGGAACTGACCATCAAGAAGATTGTTGAAGAGTGGAGTACGTTTTGTAATTGCTATAAAACGGTGGATTCGATCGAATTTAAACATTTAATTGTTTTAATAAAATTCTAATTGTAATATTTTCGGTGTTAAAGTAAATATAGAAAGGATTTTCATGCGAGTAGTTTTTGTAATTGCTATAAAACGGTAGATTCGAACATATTTAAACGTTTAATGATTTGGATACAATTCTATTTGAAGAATTTTCGAACAGTACAACAAATAAATTAGGAAAATGTAGTTCGCAAACATTTTTCTATTCAATATACGATATTTTATCTTAAAATTAATAAAATAAATAACAACACTTTAAATAAATATGCAAAATATATTAAATAGATAAAATATTTACTCTAAATTTATTAGTTTTTAAGCTAAAATTTGTAATTCTTAGGTTCATTTAGTTTTGCCAGAGTGTAGAGTGTTTTTGTCTGTGCGTAATATTTGGGTAGACTCTTTTAGGGTTTAAATTAAAGTTTAAATGTTTAAAATTGATCTTTTAATTAATAAAATGAGGTTATATAAATTATATCTGTACCAGAAAAGCTCTGAAGATTTAGTGTTAAATCCAAAAGAATATCTGGATGCTAAAATAATATACTTATTAATTTCTAGCAATAGGGAGATAGAATAATTACTTAATAAATTTGGAATCGTAGGCGAAAATAATAAAATTTATTACAGGCTATGGCTATAAGGAACTAGCTCACTAATAGTTTTTATTTGAGGGAACTTTTGCAGGAAAGCTGACTAATTACACACGGGGTGCTGATCATTTGCTGATAAAAGGTGGAAGCAGAGCAGTTTATAAAAATTGTGATTGTATTACACTAACAGTAGTTTGAATATTGGCTACCAGCAAACCGGACTAATTTTGCCATTACGATATACCTTTCATTTTTCTCCCCACCTAAAAATAAAAAAATACTAACTATCATAATATAAAAACTATCGTATCTAACTTTCTGGTTAATCCTTTGCTGTACAAAGAATATAACTCAGTTTACGTTAGTCTCAAGCCAATGTTAATTACCAAATTTGTTTCAATCACAATACCAGGAAGTTGATGAAAAATATTCGACTCTTTACAAAATTGTGAAGCTTCGTTTGGTTTAAATTTAATTAGTTCACACGAATATTCTCACCATAACTGATATACGTAATTATAATGCAAGTGAATAAATTAAAAACATTTACGTGCGCTAAAAAGGATATCGTATTACGATTTTTATTTTTAAATTAAACTTGACACCCGCACAATTATACGTAATTCACATCCCTTTTCCTATAACTGTGCTGCGACTTAATACATTTTTATTTTATATGCAAATCATTTTCACCATTTCACTTTTATACCTATATATACATAAATAGAAACGATGTTGAGTATAAAATTTTAATCTGACACAAAATCATAAACACACAAAACAAATAAAAAAAAAAATACGAAAAGGGTTTTTGTCGTTATATTGTTATGTTGATAACATAAAATCATGAGACCTTAATGTTATATGTTGTATGTACAAGTATATGCGCGCTTATCAAGACGATCATAAAAAAAATATTTAGTTACGCTGAAATTTTTAAATCCAAGCTCATAATAAAAAAATATAAAACGACACAATGCTAACAGAAGGTTTACGCGTGCCACATAATATTCCGGTATGAAAATCCCTGTTTTTATTAACCCTTGCGTTCACAAACACATACACAAAATATTTGTTTATAGTGCGACACAATTTTTTATTTACATTTTATCGTTTGTACGTAATATACCTGTGAAATTAAGTAATTAGGGCATAAGGTTAAGTCGACAAAGGAACAAACAAAACTTGAATCCGTATATCGTTTAGTATATGAGAGGGCAATTGCTGAACTACTTTGCCTTTATATCTCAATTAGTCATAAAAATACAAAGTTGGACATTAATACTAACACAGATCGACACACATGAAAACTACTTAAAATTTTCGACCGGTGTGTGCCAGCTGAAATACTTGACCAAGATACGCTCAGATACTTAGTACCAATAGCATATAAAAAATTATTAAAAGGAAATGACAAGACATCTGTTTTGTGTCTTAAATGTGTGTTTTGATTACAACGTTCACTGATTTTGGTGGATGATTCTTTTAATATTTTTTTTTTAATTTTCTTATTGTTGTTGTTAAATGTGTACCTTTTTCACCTGTCAAATTATTTATTTATATTTATTTTAAAATCATAAAAAAATTAAAATTGAAATCTGTGAAAATTATGTGTGTATACGTGACCCTGAAATTATTGTTTCTTTCCGTGGTTAGTACATTTTTGTCATATGAATACGACAAGTAGCACACGCGTTGATAAAATAAGAAATCTAATAAGACATGATGCAATAAGATTTCGTGACTTTGCTTCATCATATGTAATGCACACAATAAAATAAAATATTACTCAAAGTGGTACTACCGTCGATCGGCTAAAAAATCCGTCATGTTTATCCAATAATTGTTTCCTATAAAAAAAAATATGGATATCTTTGGGAAGCTCTAAGTAGTCTTGGCGAATGTGGTGGGAGGACATAAGTCGAATGAATTTCATCGGCTCTGCAATCTATCGCAGCACCCACTTTTTGTCCGCGGTGCTGGTCATGCTTTAGGCAGAGGTCAGGAGTGGGTGGTCACGAATGGATGTACTTCAGGTATTTCCAGGAGAGTCTCGCAAGTACATGTAAAACCTCTACGTGGTGGCTACTGGTAACTAGGAATTTTCCTAGGCTAATATACAGCGCTGTAAACCTTTCACAAATCCACAAGTCACGGAGGAACAGCATATGCCAAGGAATCAGTGGTTAGTGGGTCAACAAATATCTAATATGCGGACTCTGGATACCAGGCGACCTCCAGTTTTAATCAGCCTTACCCTCGTATATGGATCTCTGGTGCCGGGTAGCAGTGGAAGCCATGGCAAAAGGGTGCTTGGATCGTAAAAGACAAGCTACCTTCACAGTAGGTTCGATAAATCTGGCCTTAGTACCTAAGCCGGAGACTGGCGCGAAAGTTGTTCCTGAGGCAAGGCGGCGGTATAGGAACAGACGCGCGGCGCAGAGGATATTAGACAGATTGGCTGCCAGTCCTCAGGAGCTGCTAACGAAAGAACAGAAGAAATCTCTGGCATGGGCAAAGGTTACCTTCTTTGGCGAGAATTCGGTGAGGGCCCCAGCAGAGTCGAAAAGACAGCGGTCCCAAGACGAATTGGAAGCTGGGGATAGTAAGCGACCTAGAATGCAGGGAGCCCAGGAAGATACTACGACAAACAGGGCAAAACTGTTCAGTGACGTCTTTAAGAAGCATCCAGTGATAATAGCCGTCATTGACAGAAGACAATAAGATGGGAGTATCACTCTTGATAAATGGAGACTAGTATATAACGCACTAAACTCCGTTTTCCTAACAATCCTCGGAGAAAATCCGGGGCCACCTCCATATTGTATGGCTGTAAGATAGCACCAAGGGCGAGTGAAGTTAACGGCGTGCGCCGATCAAAGATCATCAGACCTTTATCGTCTGACCGTAGCTAAGGTAGAGGAAGTGTGGGGAGGCGCGAAGCGGGCAGTGGTTGACAGGAACGAGATCCCTATGAAATAATTCGGATAATTCAGGCAAGCAATGTTGATCTTTCGACGAACAATTGGAAGATCATTAAACAAGAGGAGGCGAAGGGAGGATCTAGGTTGTCCATTTTAGTGGTGAACACAGAGTCCCTAGCCCCTCTAGCTAAGATAAATGGGGTAATCGGCTTCGGCTTCGGGTCGATTACCCTAGAGGTGTTTAAAACGGATGAGGTCGAAGCGATTGTGGAAGACCTACCAATGGAAGAGGAACAAAGAGACGAAGGTTCTAACGTGCGGGACGTTAGGAGCTCAGCGATGAGGCGATTAACGGCTATGAGTAGTCGCCTATCCCTGGACTCGGACGAGAAAGATCGTGTCGAGTCGATAGGGGAGGGGGTGACAAAAAGAGACAACAAGGTGGACCTGAGGGAGCGTCAAGACTGTTGACGTTCCACCAAGGACCAAAAGAGAAAACCTTGCCGCGACAGCGGAGGGTATATGAAGTAAAGTAAGTTAATCTGTTTATGCTTAGCACGGTTCAGATTAATCTTCACCATTCTAATGCTACTTCAGCAGCCGTGATCCTCAGACTGACCAAATCAGATGAGGATATAATTCTAGTCCAAGAATCCTGGATTAGTGAAAACAAGATCTGTGGCCTCGGTTTAAAAGGGTATAAAATTTTATACTCTTCTAGGTCCGATAAGATCAGATCTTGCATTCTCACTAAAAATAACTTGAATATTTTTCTTCTCCCACAATACAGTAATGGTGACGTAACGGCAATCGACCTGTAGACGGTATGCTGCGTATTTTGGCTGGTTTCAGCCTACATGAACCGAGAAAGGGAGGTTCCGCCGGATAACGATAATGCCAAATATTGGCATTCACCCTGTTATCTGGAAAGCCTTGAGGAATCCTAGAAGGACTAACTGGAACAAATACGGGGAAGTGTTAGTACGAGTCTTAATTCGTCCTTGGACACTGCTTGCCCCAAAAGAATACCTAAGGGGAAGCAGAAACCAATATAATGCACCACTTAAAATAGATGATGGAGCCTAAGCAAGAAGTCGCCTAAAGGGAAGGCCGACATATTTGCGGACCATTTCGAGGCGATGGAATGAGTAAACTCCAAATAAGGTTATTGACCATCCACAGAAAACTGCTGATGTGAAACTATGGTATCCAAACACAAAAGTGATACAGACGTTCCGAAACAAAGTTCTTCGTAGCACCGTCAATGCTCTGTGGAAATTTCGGTCGTAAAAACGTAATGGTTTCTCGAGTTTTGTGACATTTAGTGGCGTCTTACTGGCCTTAAAAAGTCACTTAATATTAATTGGTATCGCTTAGTAACAAACAGTAACTTTTTTTGGGTGTAATAATCAAACTAGCGAAGTTACGATAGGTACGGTCTCTACGTGTCCATGGTTAAAATTGTACTCCCTTTTACTACAAAAAGGTTAACGTCATTTGGAAATACGTCACGTGCAAACATTATACAATGCTAACATCTAGGCGCCACATATCATCAAAATTTGGCTTAAAGTAGGACTAATCTGGATAATTGAATAAGGTTGAAAATACATACTGTATTTTCTGCACTGTACTGAGTGTACAGTACTGTTTATGTAAGATCTAGACTCGATCACCACTCACCAACATTTTTTCAGAATTAACCTTTTATTTTTTATAAATTGTGCCGTTACTAAATCGAGGTCGTAAATCACAAAATCCATCTGAAATTTGCATAGCTTCACTGGAATAAAAGATGGAACGAAATGAAGCGTGTGAAAAAGAGAAACTATTTAAGAGAAAAACTAGAGTTTTGACTATAACAGGCCAACCTTTCCAGACTAAAGTTTTAAGGGTGGGTCATGAAAAAATATATAGCGCAAATGAAAATGTAACTATGCCTGGCAAAAAAAAAAATAAATTTAAAGATTTATAACAGAATTTTCCAAAAGACAGCCTACACAGTCTCCTTGTTTTGATTTTAAAAAGTTTTGACCCAGAAGAACATTGCAAAATGATAAACCGAAACAAAATGTCACAGATAAAAATTGAATTGTGATGGGCAGAACATAGAAAAGATTTACTGAAGAATTTCCCGAAAAAACTACCTATACTGATCCGATACTGATTGAAGTTCCAGCTGTCGGGTCAATAGAATATCGTCAAAATTTAGGATGAATATATGACATTTAGGCGATTATTAATATAAACTATTTTGATTATTTTAAAGCGATACCAGTAGCGACATCTAACACGTCAATGGGCTAACATATCATGGTACTATGTTTATTTATACTACGACTGATCTCTATAACTGATTTTAACAAATTTTGTGTTTAAACTGTGTTTAACACAAAAACTGAGTAAGTTTTGACCTTGAAGAACGTTGCAGAATGAAGTAACGCAAAAATATTTGTATGCACTGACTGAAAATTTAAAAATTTACTAGAACAGTTTTCGGACATAAATATCCGATCCCTCGTACACAGGAGGCAATAAAATTGAACTCACCGAATTTGCTTTTAAATAAAGTTTTTTGTGGTAGGTTTTGTCAACAAAATTTGAGGGAATCACGTCGAAAATGTAGCACTCTCTAACATTATTTAATTAAAAATAGTTAGAGACATCTATGAATTAGTACTAACATTAGCAAAAATTGACAAATAAAATAGAATAACTGTAAATGCAAATAATAGTGGAATTTTTTCACAACCTAGGATAAAAACCTGAAATAGACAAAAACGTAACAATTGGTGAAAGCTGTGAGATTGTGCATATTAGAATAATTACGCTCTATGAATTGAAAGTCGTTGAATTGAAAAAGAAGTTGGATTGACGAAGTTTATCAACTAACGGTAATAAAAAGACGTTGGTGGTATGACTTCGTGAGGCTAGGGAGCAAGAGTGGTTCAATCACGAAACATATAAGTTTAAAAAAGAAAATGAAGCTAATAAACAAGTAGGAACCGTCGAGAAAATTGTAGAAGAAATACAATCGTCGGTAGAAACAAATAAAAAACTATCCGGAAATTTTGTTTTGTCGTCAATGACTACCATGAAAGAAATGTTGGAGCAGCAGAGGTGATCGTAACCTCTACAGAATACATCTAAATTAGGCTGATATCAAAAAGGTAGAAAATTAGTACAATAGTATTCCAGACGATACCCCAGTCGTCAATAAAATTCAGAGACTTCAACTGAAAGATCAGATGCTTGATAGTGACAAACATGTTCATCTTCCGTAGTGCTCCAAAGAATAATGAATAAATAAATATGGTTAAACACCGGATCGACACTGGATCGGAGATTAAAATTCGTCTGGCACCAGACCAGATAAGGGTGGATAGAATGGTAACCGAAATGAGAACGCATTAGGAGTTATAATGAATAATAATAATCGAACAGTCCTTGGAGCTCGCCAGTTGTACTGGTTGAAAAGAAAAATGCCAGGCTAAGAGTCTGCATCGATTATAGAAAACTCAATACAATAACGAAGAAGGATAGTTATCCTTTTTCAGAGCGGACATTGGCAGGTGGAAGTCGCAGATTAAGATAAAGAAAAGACAGCTTACAGTGTAGGCAATGGGTTATGGCAGTTTAATGTTACAAACCTGCGACTTTTAAACGGTTAATGGAACATGCACTTAAGAGATTCTATTGGAAGACGTATCTAGTGCATCTAAGTGATATCAAAGTTATGGGAAGTCTTCGATGAGAAACATAACAAAAACATAACAATATAAAAAACCTTTAGGAGCTTACTTCATTTTTATTAGTACATAGTTTTCTTTAAAACTACTTGAAAGAAGAAATATGCCAAACAGTTTTTAAAAATTATAAATACATTTTTTAATCCAATGTCGCCTATACTATTTACATCGTAACAGACAATTTTGCAATGTTTGGGCCGAAATATAAATTTTGTGGGGTTAAATTTAAAAAAATATATATATTTTATTCTCTAGTTGTGACTTAACACCAAATTTACGTTCCATAATTTAATTCGGATTAACGTGAACCAAATTTGGGAAAAAAAAATAATTTCACGCTTATCAATAATCCACAATAAATAATCGTTGCTAAGGATTCTACCCTATAAAAATAAATTTGTTGTTGTCATACGACGATTTGTTGCTTTTTGGTATATAAAACATAATATGTGAATATGCTCCAATAAACTATTGCGACGATGCCTTTCCCCCCTCCGTTTGCTCAAGCACATCTATATATATACATAAATGGATTTATTGAATTAATATAATTTTTTTATTTATTTCCAATACACCAAGAAAATTGATTTATGGCCCTATTGAATCCAAAAACATAAATGCTCGGCATAATGGATTTTTTTTGTGTATTCGAATTGAATTTGATTGAGCATCGTGATACCTTTTTAATGTTTTATATTTTCGGTGTGTATATAGAGGAGAGGAGGAGTGGAAATGTGGCCATAAAACATTTATCACCAAAAATAAACAAAATTATGTGATGGGTCGTATTTTTTAAGTAAAATCTTAGTAAAATTCTCAAAGGACACATATCGGTGGAAACGACATATATTTATATTCAATTAATTGTAAACGACCAAATAAATTCGGATTAAAAACACTGAGAAATCAAAGTGTAAAATAAAAAGAAAAATCCATTCACTGTAAATAATTCCATTTTTAATCTTTTCACTTTTGCTTTCCGCGCCAAAAATAACCAAACTTCAGATCAGAGTTGGGTTGAATTGGGACGAAGAAAATAAAAAAAAATTTTATCGCGTAATTCTTTACATTAACTTACCCCAATTAAATTTTCCAATTCGCCAAGCCATTCGTTTAGCAATTTATCTGGGTCATCCGATAAAATATCCAGTGACATTTTTGCTGTTGTTGTTGTTGTTGTCGTTTATATTTCTCGAAACACTTTTTGATTTTATTTTTAAAGATTCGTTGTATACTTTTTGGTCCCTTTTTGTCGTTTGTAAATTATTTTACACTAATCCTGGAAAAAAATGTAAAGGAAATTATTAAAATTTATAGATTTTGTATTTAATATTTTTACAGTCTGTTATAAAAAGTTAATAAAATGCTTTTATGGCTTTAGTGCCGATTGCTTCATTTTATTTTTTTACTGCTATCAACCCGGAAAATTGGATTTTATTTAGAGTATATTGTGACTTGATTGAGTGAGACATTTAATGATGAGATAGCTGTGCTACTTCCGGCAGTTAAAATGGTCAAAACTCATGTAGATAACAAGTTTTTTTACGATAACATTTACTAAAAGTTTTTAATGGTGGTAATTTTGAGATATTTTATGGCTGTTAACATATGATGATGAGCACCCTAGTATTTGAAGAAATCGATGGTAAACAAATGATTCGGTTTCTAAAACATAAAATATTAAGTATTTCAACAAAGCAATAAAATGGACTTATTGCGACAATAACTAATCGCTACAAAAAATAATTATCATATTATTAGGCCATGGCGACTGAGATGTGTAGACCAATTCAAAATAATCTTTATTTGATCTTTAAAATGTAACAAATCATTAATGTATAATTTAATTAGATTTTCGTGTAATTTTATGTATTTTGTCAGTTTAACGGTTGTTTCATTTGATTTTAGTGTTACATATAAATTTTTTAAATCTGCAATTTATATACAGTTTAGAATTTTAGAGTTTTTTGATGATATATTATTATATTATTATATTATTATATTATTATATTATTATATTATTATATTATTATATTATTATATTATTATATTATTATATTATTATATTATTATATTATTATATTATTATATTATTATATTATTATATTATTATATTATTATATTATTATATTATTATATTATTATATTATTATATTATTATATTATTATATTATTATATTATTATATTATTATATTATTATATTATTATATTATTATATTATTATATTATTATATTATTATATTATTATATTATTATATTATTATATTATTATATTATTATATTATTATATTATTATATTATTATATTATTATATTATTATATTATTATATTATTATATTATTATATTATTATATTATTATATTATTATATTATTATATTATTATATTATTATATTATTATATTATTATATTATTATATTATTATATTATTATATTATTATATTATTATATTATTATATTATTATATTATTATATTATTATATTATTATATTATTATATTATTATATTATTATATTATTATATTATTATATTATTATATTATTATATTATTATATTATTATATTATTATATTATTATATTATTATATTATTATATTATTATATTATTATATTATTATATTATTATATTATTATATTATTATATTATTATATTATTATATTATTATATTATTATATTATTATATTATTATATTATTATATTATTATATTATTATATTATTATATTATTATATTATTATATTATTATATTATTATATTATTATATTATTATATTATTATATTATTATATTATTATATTATTATATTATTATATTATTATATTATTATATTATTATATTATTATATTATTATATTATTATATTATTATATTATTATATTATTATATTATTATATTATTATATTATTATATTATTATATTATTATATTATTATATTATTATATTATTATATTATTATATTATTATATTATTATATTATTATATTATTATATTATTATATTATTATATTATTATATTATTATATTATTATATTATTATATTATTATATTATTATATTATTATATTATTATATTATTATATTATTATATTATTATATTATTATATTATTATATTATTATATTATTATATTATTATATTATTATATTATTATATTATTATATTATTATATTATTATATTATTATATTATTATATTATTATATTATTATATTATTATATTATTATATTATTATATTATTATATTATTATATTATTATATTATTATATTATTATATTATTATATTATTATATTATTATATTATTATATTATTATATTATTATATTATTATATTATTATATTATTATATTATTATATTATTATATTATTATATTATTATATTATTATATTATTATATTATTATATTATTATATTATTATATTATTATATTATTATATTATTATATTATTATATTATTATATTATTATATTATTATATTATTATACCAAACATTTGTGTCCAAACATACCCTGATAATATCACAAAGTTGAATTCCGAATATAAAAAAATTAATTCAAAAATTACGATTACATCAAATGAGAAATCTATTCTATTTATCTATGCTTATACGTTTCTTTGTCGATGCTCAAAAATTCTCGACGAACAAAAGTTTTTAGCAAAGATAATCCCGGTAAAATTCATGAATAAAGTTTTACAACGGTATACGATATACCGAGAAATATTTTAAAGTCTGCGATAGATTAAAACGATTTATTACTCCGGATATTCTTTCACGACTAGAAAGTTTAAAATTTAAGTCGGTTTATAAGTTTTTGTTACAAATCCTGAATTTTTGTTGAACTTCTTCCGTTCAAAAACTGTTAGTTAAACAACTAAATAAGTTTCACAATTTAATAACTATATTACTACTATCAAAAAATCAATTTTAAACGGAATACAAACTATTGAAAAGCGAAATATAAAATTGATTAATAATTTTAGAAATATTATGTTCCACTGTTTCTACAATTTACAAACAATTGTACAAAATGTACCACTGCAAAATGTACCAGAATGTGATGATCTTAGTATTTATTTTGGCCAATATAAAATTATATCCTCGTCAAAAGTAAAATATGTTCCACAAAAACATTTTTTTAAATTATGTTCCACACTTGAAGATATATTTTAGTCCATTACAAGCGAAACACATTATTTTTCAAATTAAACCGTTAAACATTTCAATTCATGAATAATTCCCTAAATAACTCATCAACGTTTTACCATCCACCTGTTAAGATCGTAAATATTTCCATTTCGTATAAAAACAACCTCAACGGAGCAATAATTTGCAATAAGTCGTTAAAAAATCCACAGCAACATTTTATGACTACCAAAACAAAAAACAAAGTATCGTTAATAAGTTCCTAACGTTTTAATTAAATTACTTGATGGTTCCCTAATTAAATTAAATCAAACGCGATAAATCAATTTCATTTACGGACATACAGGAACAATTTTCAACCATCATCGTTTTGTTTAAATCACGTTTCATTATCGTTTACCGCACTGTTCAATTTCAATTATTCACGGTGAATTTATATTATCGTGGAGTGGCGTAGCGAGGGGTTAACAAATCAATCAAACCATATATAAATATATTGTAAAGCACACACTCGCACACAGATGAAATCGAAAACAAATTTTTCAAACCGATAACGGTATGAATGAAAATGCTTTCGATTTTATCCATCCATTTATTTTACAGTATAGCTAGCAGGTGTTTTTTATGGTGGAAAACTAAAATTTGAGTTCTTATCTGAAATGTGTACGGATGGTATCGACTGTATTTTCTATGTATTCAATAAACATTTTTTATGTCTGGTTCATTGCACTTAAATTGGTTATTTGATTTAAAATAAAAAAAATTCAATTCATTCGATTTTCAAGTGGTTTTCCGTCACAATTAGAAAGGTTAACAGAAGAAGAGCATATAGCTATTGCTTTTGTAAAATTACCAAATATTACAAAATAACGACTTAAGTCCGATTTATTCTTAGTTCAAAGATCATATCAATTTTTGGTAAATAAGATAAATGTGTTAGAGGGGGGAAGAGGGAACGAATTTTTTAATGTTATTGGATAAATCGAAATCGTTTAAATTTAATACAACAACAATTGTATTAAATTAATCAAAACATTTATTTTTTATATAGAAGGGGCTCGGTTTTGATATAGTTTTTAGATTGATATCTGAATGATTTTGTTTGTAATTCGAAGCAACTGAAAAGTGTTCTGATTGCGTATTTTACATGGGGACACAAAGCAGAAATATGTTGATTTTACGAGCTAACAAATGTAATTGTGACTAGTAGAACCTAAATTTTGATTACTTTTTAGATCTGAAAGATTTTATTTGTAAATGAAAGCAGCTGACAATTTGATGGCATAATTTACATTAGGACAACACGAAGTAAATATATGTTGGTTAAACGAGCTAATAAAAAATTGATTTTTCCCTTTTGGATTCTAAATTATGATTAACCTCAATAATTTTGTATGTAAATCGAAGTAACTTAGAAAATGACTTGTGGAACCTAAATAACTGAGAAAATTTTGTTTTAAAGTAAAAGTAACCGATGTTCTGATTGTGAAAGCATAAATGTTGGTTTTATGAGCTATCAACGGTTGTATTGAGTTGTGGAACCTAAATTGCAATTTTTATTTTAGGTCGATATCTGATAGATTTTATTTGTAAATTGTAGCAACCACACAATGTACAAATATTTCAATTTAATAATCTTCCAAAAATTGTTTTTACTTGTGGAACCTAAGTTTTTATTCGTTTTTAGATTTATCTAAATTATCAGAAAATGATTTGATTGCCTGTTTTTTATTAGGACAACACAAAGTGTAAATATGTTAGTTTTACGCGCCTCCAAAAATTATTTTGGCATGTGTAATCTAAATTATGACTACTGCTTAGGTTAATATGTTTAGATAATTGAGCTCCCAATGTTAACTTATGGAATGTTGGACATTGAAAATTTGGATTAGCTTTTAGATTGATATCTGAATGTTTTGTTTTTAAATAGAGCAAGTGAAAAATAATTTGAAAGATTATTTAACATGGGGATAATACGAACTACAAATATGTTGATTTTACTGGCTTACTGAAATAATTTTGACTTGTGGAACCTAAATTTTGATTAACTTTTAGACAAGAATCTGAATGATTTAGTGAGTTAATCGAACATCAACTGAAAAATGAGTTGTTTGAATTGATTATTAAAATGGGGACAACCCAAAGTATGGATATGATGGTTTATCGAGCTAACTAAAATAATTTGACTTTTGGAACCTAAATTTGGATTAGCTCTTAGATTGGTATCTGAATGATTTTGTAAGTAAATCTAACCAATTAAAAATATCCTTATCTTGTGTTATACCTAAATTTTAGGTGTGGAACCTAAATTTTATTTTGGTTTTAGATTGGTATCTGAATGATTTTGTCTGTTTGTTTGTGTTATCCCCATTTTACATGGGGATAACACAAAAAATAATTATTTTAGTTTAACGAGGTAATGTCTGACTGAATGATTTGGTTTTTAAATCGAAGCAACCGATGCTCTGATTGCTTATTTTACATAGGGACACTAAACATTGATTTGTTTGTTTTTGTTTTGATCTGATAACTAATTGATTTTGTGAACGAAGCAACCACACAAAGTACAAATATCTCAATTTAATGAGCTTCCAAAAATAGTTTTGACTTGTGGAACCTGAAGTTTGATTCGATTTTAGATTTATACTAGAATGGTTTTGTTTTATCAAAGCAAAAGAAAAATTATTTAACTGCCTGTTTTTCATGGGGAAACTTTCCATGGTAAATAAGTTGGTTTTACGAGCTTAAACGGGCTTTCAAAAATTATTTTGGAATGTGGAATCTAAATTTAGGTTAGTGTTTAGACTGATGTCTGAATGTGTGAATGTCTAAATTGATGTTTGTAAATCAACGCCATTGAAAAAAATCTGACTAATTAGTTTACATGGGAACAACACAAACTAATGGGGACTAGCAAAATAATTTTATCCCTTGGAATCTAAATTTCGATTTGCCTGAATGGTTTTTTTTAATCAAAATTAAGTGGAACATAATTTAATTGCGCTTTTTACACGGGAACGCCACAAACATTGTATATATTGATAATACGAGCTAAAACAAGAATGATTTCTTATGAAACCTAAAATTCCATTAGCTTTTAGATTGATAATTGAATGTTTTTTTTTGTAAATCGAAGCATCTGAAAAATAATCTGATCACGTATTTTACAGCGGGCTACATCAACTACAAACATGTTGGTTTTATGGGCTTACAAAGTTATTTTGGCATGTGGAATCTATATATGGTTAGCTTTTAGATTGATGTCTGAATGGTTTGATTTGTAAATGGAAGTAATTGAAAAATATTTGGAATGGTTATTTTAATTGTGGATAACACAAACTACAAATCTGCTGATTTTACCGGCTTTCAGTAATAATTTTGGCTTGTGGAACCTAAATTTAGATTAACTTTTATATTGAATTTTGAATGTTTTTGTGAGTAAATCGAAGTGACTGAAAAATTAGTTTATTGCCCATTAATCATAAAGACAACCCAATGTATCGATATGATAGTTTAGCAAGCAAACAAAAAATTTGACTTCTGGAATATATTTTGTAATTTCATTTTACATTTGTGAATGAAAGCAACTGAACATTTGATTGTGCACTTTATATGGGTTTAGAACAAAGTACAAATATGGTGTTTAACGAGCTTAAAAATGTAATTTTGATTTGTGGAACATAAATATTGATTAGCTTTAAAATTGGTATCTGAATACTTTTATTTGTAAATGGTAGTTACTGAAAAATGATCATGAATATGTTGGGTTAGTGAATAAGCAATAATAATTTTGACTTCGTGGAACCTAAATCTTTTAGAATAATATAGGAATGTTTTGTGTGTAAATCGAAGCAATTCAGAAGCGATTTGATTGCGTATTTGACATGGAGACAACACCAA
The DNA here is from genome assembly GCA_963556175.1 of Tipula confusa. Taxonomy (NCBI): domain Eukaryota; kingdom Metazoa; phylum Arthropoda; class Insecta; order Diptera; family Tipulidae; genus Tipula; species Tipula confusa. The sequence continues at coordinate 186,695,584 of OY744476.1, read as the reverse complement.
GTACAAGTATGTTTATCTTAAGAACTTATAAAAATAGTTTTAACTTGTGGAACCTAAATTGTGATAATACTCAATAATTTAGTTTGTAAATCAAAGCAAGTAAAAAATTATTCAATTGTATTTTTTACACGGAGACTACGCAAAGCATGAATTTGTTGATTTTGTACGAGATCTAAGGGCTCAAATGGGGTCCATAAAAATCGAAAAGAATTACTTGTAGGATGTGATGATATCGAATTAAAATTCTGACGGCAGTGTCAAAATGAACAAGTCTTCTTTCTAGAGGAATCTTTCTATCGCGAGGAACAATACTCAATGACAAGAGGATAGTAATGAAGATAGTGACGCAATCGCAAATATTGGCATCGCAGAACTAAATATTCAGGATCAATCTGAAGAATGGCACGGATTTTTGCGACCGAAGTTTGCTGATTTAGTCAAATGTTCAAAATTTATAACTGGATATTTTGATCCCATGATATATGAAAAAACCCTCAATTGTGAGGATTCGATAGAATAGAGAAAGGCCATGGACGGAAAAATATTAAAGCAATTCATTAATTCAAACCCTGTCGATGTTCCTGCCGATCACCCCCATCAAATGTATATTTGTATCAAAGCATCCGAATGCAGATGATCAACTAAGCAATTAAGGTGACATATTGATGCAGAATATGCAGGCAATGTAAATACACTATAAGGAGGTCACATAATCCACAACAGAGTTTAAATCCACACCAAAGGTCACTGTAAAATTCCCGAAAGCTTGTGTTTAACTATTATACTCTATTTTGACATCATTACTCTCATTTTATATAAATCCACATATCTCAACAAACAAGCGACAAACTCCATCAAACCATACGACCGCCAAAAATCCAAGACACAGAATATTCCACTTCACGCAGAATGGTCTGCGGTTATCCTCATACATAGTCAGAAAAAAGAGCGTTGCTATATAGTAGCAAATATTTAAATAATTAGTGAAAATTTGAAAAAAAAATTTCGTTTTTTAATTAAAACTAAAATTCGTTCATCCACGAAATTTACATAAAACATAACGGAAAATTTATTTGCGCCCGCTTTTGACAGTTGAGAAAAATATACATTTCATTTTTTTTTTTTTTTTTAGCAAAAATAGCAAAAAAGTTTTCGAACCCTCCCATATATCAATGCCGAAGTTTTAAATATATGATTTAGACTAAACCAAGTCTCTCATACTCCGCACATCATCCCTCGAGTAATTCATTTTAAAAATACTGTACATAAAAATGCGTACAACCGCAAAAAAAAAATTGGTAAAATGATAAATAAGAAAATTAAAAATGAAAACGTTTATGGAAGATGGAAATCGTCAACATAACAATAAAAGATAATAGTTGTGTTTTGTGTCGTATATACGAGGAGTGTATGATGGAAAATATTGTGACAAGTTTCGTTATTCTGTGATGAGGCTTTCATATTATCATGTTTTCAAGAAGCACGAATTTCGCATTAATGTTGAAATTACATTTATGTATAAGACACTATAAAGTAGTTTAGGCAAACGAATATTCCATTTTGTCAAAATATTTCAAAATGTTCTGAAATATTCTGTTCATGTTATTCTTGTGCGATAAGTATGCCAAGGTTACATATGATTGACAATTTAATTGGAATTCCGAAATTATTTTACTGGGTATGTTGGGATGCGGTATGTAAAGTGGAGTTTTTCATTTTCGTGAACATTTTTCCTCATTTATATTGAATCATTGCTATATTACGAAAACGGAAAACTTCGACTTTCGATTTTTTTTATTTAATATTGGTCGTTTATCAACTCATCAACAACAATTAAGAATATTACACACACACAAAACCCACATTCCATTCTTTTATTTATGTACATAAATACATATATAAAGCATATACATCATCATTTGCTCTCAATTTCTTTTCAACGCACAGCAAAATTGTACCAACAATTTTCAATATTGATGAAAATCGTTACAACGCGATGTGTTTGTAAATTGATGTGGATGAAAAAAAACGGTTAATGGCGCCGCCATTATAATTAAAATTAATTAAAATGATTGCAAAATACAAAGCCAATTGATCGTACGCACACTTTATATGGACTTTGAAAAGAAACGAATAATTTTATTTCCGGTCGACCATATATGGAATGCGACCAGATGAGACAGACAATATGGCTCAATTTGTCCAGTTCGGTAAACTTAATGTTTGATTTGTAAGTCACGTTTACGTATGCAACTAGCCAACCTGTCAATAATTTGTGTTTACGATCAGAGAAGTGAAAAATCGTTATACAAACGCACTGAACAACAACGTGGTGCTTGCTATGAGAACCAATGTTCAGTATATGAACAGAATTTTAATTCCATCTAATGTATCACTAAACTTCGATAAAAATTCCAGAAACAAATCAAAAAATGGATAGTTGTTTTACCTTCTTGAAAACAAGATTCCAATAACTTGCCGCACTCTCAATAGAAAGAGTCATAAAAAAAAGAACCACCACAACACAAGCACAAAACCTTCAAAAGAGAACAATACGCTTGATCTGGGATCAACCACTACCTCTAACTTTATCAGTGCAATGGGAGGACTTTAAAATGTCTCTTCGTTCCTTAGGAGAGATAACCATACTCAGATTTGTTCATTTTTGATGAATTTTTAAATGAATTTTGCGGTGCCTATGAAAATGTGTATGATGCAGTAGATGACTAGAATCAGCTAAAATGGTGAAATTAAGTTAGCACTACTTTCATCTAAGGCAAAGGTAGCCCTATATTGAGGTGATCAATGTAGGTGTCAATTTATAGACTGATTCCGTGATTACGCTGTCGTGGGTTTGGGGACATCTTCATAAATACAAAACTTTCGTGGCTCATAGAATTTCAAAAATTCAAAGAAGATCAAGTTCAGTACAGTGGAGACTTATAAGTTCTAAAGAAAATCCTGCTGATTGTAGTACTAGAGGGATTAGTCCAAACGGATTAAAAAACCAAGTATTATGGAGAAGTGAGCCAGCATGGCTTCAATTAGATACTCAAAACTGACCGCAACAACCGTCTTCAAGTGAGAATATAATAGGCCCAGAATTGAAACAGGTATTTTCTGCCACAAGCCCTATAGTAGTCACTTCCTTTGAACAGCTGATAGACAGAAATTATTTCACATCATATGCTATTGTCGGCGATTCATCAAAAGATGTTTAAAAAGAGAACTAAGGTGATTATTCAAGAACTATAATACTATCAGGAAGAGAGCTCAAGGAAGCCCGTGATGAAATATGCAGGATAATTAAACGTTAAGATTTTCAAGCAAATAAAAGGTGCATATACGCAGATACGAATCAGTATCAGCAAAAAGTAATATCCGTTCATTGACGAACAATGAATACTTCGAGTAGGAGGTCGTACAGCTAACAGCAGGCTAGATATCGATGCCACACATCATATAATTTTGCCATAATTTAGCCTGTTTACGAACGGTTTATTGGTTTACAAATGCCAAACGAAGAGTTCGTTCGGAGATCAAAAAATGTCATCGTCTCCAGGCTACCACTATGCAAGAACTAAAGGCAAACTTAGTAAAATAAAGAAGTTCCTTCACGTCCCTTTGTTGGATTAGACATTACAGGCCTCTTTCAAGTGAGAATCTTAAAAGGTGAGGGCAATTAAAGCATTTCACTTAGAAATTGAAATCGCGTTTTTAGCGGCGTTCAAGAGAATTATAGGACGTTGTAAAAATATCTACTCAGACAATGGAACAAACATCGGAGCCCGATCCATAATAAAAATAGAAAATATGATGTTTTTAAACAAGGTATTTCACATTTCAAGAAATGCTAGTTAAAGGCGGAAGAACATGGCATTTCATACCGTCTACAGCACTACATTTTAAAGTACTTTAGGAAGCAGCAATCAAATCAATGAAGTGCCATCAAGCGTATAGTTCCATCAAGCGTCGAGACACGTCTCATATTTTGAATTAAAGAACTAGTTGATCAGGCAGCGTCAAACATACTTTTGGAGGCGCTGGTCAACCGACTATTTAAATACCATCAAAGACAAGGAAAATAAAACTTCCAACAGCCAGAGGTGAACATAGATACTGTATCTTGTAACAATGGCAAATCTCATCGAAGGCACATCTCTCCCTCACGTCCTGATTTGTCTGGACAAATCAGATAAGGAGTCAAAAAGATCATGAGCTAAATTTTCGTCTGAAAAGGAATTCCCTACCTTAGATGAATTTATAAAATTTTCGGCAAAGGAATGCAACGAGATTGGAATATTAGCAGGACCTTCAACATCATGTTAAACATTGTCAAGTCCTAAACCTAAGGAATTTATAACTAGGTGATTTCCTCAAACAAAATTGGCTTCTATTGAGGTATCTCCATGCGTTTGAATGCTCTGAAATTCTGGTTCTCAGGTATCATTCATTTTAGAAAAACTTGTGTTTAAAAACTCGGCTTGTCAAGGTCAAACACCAATCTGACCTTACAAAAAATCTATACAGTTACTGGGATCGAATACATTTTTTGAAATATTAGAAAACGGTCGGTTAAACAGAGGAAATGGAAACAGAGATCCAAAATTCAAACAATTCAATGAACTATAATTTGCAGAGCGTGCCTGCATACTGTGGTTTCAACGAACACACTACATGGATGGTACGGTCCGCAGTTTACCAACGGTAAACTAATATCTCTACCACCATTCATAGATGTGCAAGGCGTTCTCAGAGTTGGCAGTAGATGCAGAATGATGATTGCTCGTATGATACAAAACACCCTATAATTTTGCCAAATAATCACATACTGAGCAAAATTATAGCTGCCACATTAAATACTTTCATTCCGGTCCATCCATATTATTTTGGGCAATACTCAATTCTCGAGCATTACGTCAAATGCGAACTGAGGATCCAACCAGCTTAAACGTATTAGCAACAAGTCACTTCTTCATAATGACACTTTAACCGTTACTACCAGACAATAAGCTATCGAGGTGGGAGCAAATTGCAAAACGAATGAGTATAGCTTTTGGAAACGTTACTCACAAAAATTTTTACAAAGACTGCAACAACGAAACAAATGGCAAACCATATTTTCCAATCTTCAAATAAATGATATCGTGTGGGTGAAGCTTACTTCACCCACACGATATCATTTATCAAACTGCCTCCATACAAATGGTTAAAAGCCAGAATTACACCCTGGCAACGATGGCCTTGCACGTGTGGTAAAACTACGCACATAACGAACTTAGCCCAGTCTTGTAATCTGATGCTTTTTGGAAATGTTTCAACGATTATGCTTGAATTTAATAATTTGCTGCAAACCAGCAAACCAGAGCCAACTTATCAACACTTAATATCGCGATAAAATACAATAGAAATTCGCACCTCCAAAGGTAATAACGCAAAGAGATGGTAGTATTTATTTACAGCAAATTTAACAATGCTATATCGATGATTGCAGAAGCAAACCACAAATTTTCCTATCAGCACCATCATCAAAGATGACAAACTTTTAGCTTTGAAAAAGGAAATAGGACGAGTAGTCTGCCAACATTCTGCTGCTGATATACTTGTTCGGGTGGAACCACAATCCTTTGTGGTTCCTAAAACGCGGAAATATTTTACTTTATGCTTAAGTATAATTAAGCTTAAGTCTTATAATTCTAGGCTAGGATTAAATTATTTTACAGATATAATAATGATAACATAATCGCGTATGCGACAATCGATCATTTTTAACATTCCACACAACAACGAATACCATATTTAAAAAAAAAATAATTTACATTCCGCAAGTTTTGTTTGTTGTATATGTTCCGACACAAAAAACACCAGCATAAATCATTAGTGGCCAGTCTTTTATGTTATATATCCCAAACCTACATTATATTATGTTATGTATACGTATCCCTTAATTTATACACTTGTCTTTATCATTTTGAAAAACGTAATGAAAACATAAAAAACATAAATTTAAATACAACACAAAAAAAAAATGAAGAATAAAAATTGTAAACATAGATAACATAAAACATTAAAGAATAAAAAAAAATTATGTTGCATATATAGTGGATTAAAAAACTACACTAAATAACATTTGAAAAACATGTTGATTGTGATTGATCGTACGTAAAACCGCCTTAATTCTGATTATGTTACATCGTTTATATAATGTACCCAACTAGTAAATAGTAATCCTTTAGGCGTAAATTTTATTTTTGGTTTTTTGTTATCTCGTACTCCCTTATCTTTACTATATCATTATAATATTTTATATACAGACACACAACTCATTTAATATTGAATCAATTTTCATTTTCAATAAAAGCGCGCGATGCGATTTCATTCAATTTAATTCGCTCGCTTTTCTTATATGATTATTACTTTTATTGTTCCGCGTATTATTGCTGTTTATTGTTAAGTAAAGTTATTTAGATAAGATGGTGTAGTGGTACGTACGAAAATATGTATAAATATGATAAAAGGGTGAGGAAAAATGTTTTTGTTGTTGTTTTATGGTATGATGATGTATACATATACGCTATATGTGGTGTTAAAGAATCAACACGGTAACCGCATCATCATCACATATGAGATGAAAATGAAAATGAGCGAAAGAAAATGAATGAACAAATCGTGAATGTAATGTGCTTGGTGGTAAATAAACACATAGAGCGTATAAAGAATGTTTATGTTGGAAAATGTACAGTAGAATTATTTTGATTATTATACTATGTATGTATATGGGTGTAAACAAGTATACAGTGGAATAATTTAATGGAATGATTGATCGGTTTTAGTAGTTCAGTTTAGAAGATAGTAAATGACCTGGTAGGTAATTTGATTAGTTCGAAGTGCATCATTTTATTATAATAAACTGTAATCTATACATGCTAAAATCGAGTTACTTCTTATAAATCGCTATTTGGCAGGCAAAGGTTGGTATAGGACATAAGCAAAACATACGTGTAACATGTGATTCTGATAAACCCTAGAAAATAACTTATGGTAAAACACACACAGCTCTGCCAACCAATCCGACTCTCACCTCCACGAAGGAAAAGTTATCTGCCGGATGCCACCTGATTAAAACTATAATGAGAGTGAATACATAGAAAAAGATGCAATGGACAAAACAAACGGAAGTTTACTACCCCAGATGACAGATCCTGGAAAATCTATTTCTATTACTTTTACCAGGAAGTTGAGAAAACTTCAGTAAGAGTTCACTCTTACAAAGGACTCCACCGTTAAGACCTTCAGATGAAACATGTACACTAACAATACCGAAAACAACATTAACGAAACAGTGTCATCTTGAAACCAGCAAAAATGAAAACAGGTAACAATGTGCCACCAGAAGGAGCAAATAATAAACAGCTTCCTTTCTAACTAAACTATGGTATATATAGGTTTAAATGTTCTATACCGCAAGTTCATTTAGTGAACTACATTAAACAAAATACTTTAGTGTGAGCGTTACCAAGTCTTTGGGCACACTACAGGCAAACTATTGCACAATAAGCCGGTAAGAAAGACCACATGTGTTAAAGACTAAATAAAAGAACCAACTTATTGCCGTCTCCATTAGAAACGAAAAATGAATTGTAAGAAGAAGTAGACCAATTTGTTACACTGAAGAGTTGCATGATCCGGTACTAAAAATATAAGTGGATTGTAAACCCGAAACTAAAAGCTGATATATTTATGCTTAGCACCTGTGCCATGTCTACAAAAGCTCTTCCCATAGCACATTTGAGGCCAACACAGCTCTTATATAGAAAAGAGGACGAACAAGAAATTTATTTATTACTTTTATAAGCACCTATTTTAAATTAAAACACGTTCCAAGCCAGTGTAAAATAGCTGAGCTATTACCAAAGCCCGGAAAGCCAACATCAGAGATTTGGAATCATATCGACCAATATACATGCAATATCTGTGATGCCAAAACTTTTTAAGAAGTTGCTTCTGAAAAGGCTTGCTTCTAAGAAATGGTTGCTGGTGTTCTTTATCGAAGTGTACCTTGTCGCACTCGTTTCTTATTGTTCACCAGAGATATTCTAGGAGGCAATATTATGATAGCTATATTTACAGACGACACAAAGAAATCAACAACAAGGTGGCACCTTATGCCAATACAGTTAAATACTTGGTAATTAACCTATATAGATGCCAAATTTAAATGGAGAAAGCTCATAAAAAAAAGGATGAATTATATATAAAATAAAAGAAATTATACCGTCTGATTAGATAAAACTATAGCAAATTTGAAAGCCTGTATGCCATCCAAATATGCGGGGATGCACAAAGATAACAAATGTGCAAATAATACAAACTTTTCAAAACAAAGTTCTCCATCGCATATCATGCTGAAGTTGGAATTCGAATCAAACAGTTACATGATTGCATTTCTCAATACATTGCAATGCTGAAGTTGGAATTCGAATCAAGCAGTTACAGGATTGCATTTCTCAATACATTGCAATCGACGACGAACTGTATGCGTTATCTAAGTAAACGCACACAAATAAATTTGTCCAATTCGAGAAGGAGGCCATCGCATATTTAGTCAAATATTTCAATATATTGGAAACATTTATCTAGACAAAGTAGGCTGATCCCATATCTGCTACAGGGGACATAATATCGGCCAATGATATCTGAATATTCACGACACGTCTAATTGATCCAAAAATCAAGCATTTCTTGGGTTATCTTAAAGAGTGGATATACACTGCAAATCAATGTAAAAAATTCAAAAAACGCTCATTTGCGAGATTGACTGACAAAGTGAGACATTTTATATGATTAAAAATATCGCCTTCACAGATGTGAATTACAAGTTGGCATGGGAAGCACTATGCAAGAGAAACTTTTAGTATGAGCAGAACTCATACTAAAAGTTTTGTTACAGTTTTGTTTTTTATTGCCTCAGTAGGCAAAACAGTCTTATTATCAACTGTGCAAATAATTAGACTCACTTTTATCTGCGACTTCTCGATTTAGCAGCCGAAAACAACTTCATAACATTATGAGCACCATTTCGGTCAACCACAGTGAAATTGAATCTGATTTTGATCACCTAATTTATTTATCCATGCATTGGATCTTAAGTGGGATCCCTTTAACTACAAGCTTATGACCTCATTTCAAAATATTAACGACCAGAAACCTACCACCATACGTGAGATACTCTCCAACGCGGTAGGTATTTAATCTATTGGGTTCAAACTTTTGGCTGCAACGTTTTTCACGGGATCAAATTATATCAATATTAAGAGTTTCTGGTGACCTTTAACTGATTGAATGAATAAGCACCGACAGATGTATCATCTTAAGCTAGCCCCAAACACTCGAACTTCATGGTTTTACAGACATAAGCCAAATCGCATATTTGGGGGCTGCATTTAGATTCACGCCATAAATAACAATGGGACCATTACCTTCAATTTGCCAAGAGTATAATGTGCCAAAAGTCAAATCGCACCTCTAAAGCAACAAAACAATTAGCGAATTGAATTATGTGGACCAACGTATTTGGTGTTCAATTTGATAAAATATGGCTACGGTCGGACTAGATTAAAGTCTACCGACACTCGAATATCAACTAAACGAATTTTTTGCCTCACATGTATACAACACAACAACTCAATAACAATGCAATCGGAAACCTTATACATCGGTGTACAGCTCATACCTAAAATTACTACGAATCCATGTGAAGTAAGGTGGAAAAATAGTGGAGACATTGCAACACATATGAACACGGAGTAGGAATATTGACAACAGCTAAAGGAAAGAAAGCATTGCTCGATAAGTAGCAGAATAATAATAGCACGATTCCAGTCGAAAATAAGAAACACTACGATAATTCAGTTCTGCACCTACAGAAGAAGCAGATGGCTCAACTAAAGACGAATTCTATAGGCAGTTGCAATCACAATATACAGCACAACAAGAAATTTTTTAAGGTTTTAAAAATTTTTCAATTTTTTAACGCAAAAATTGAAATCGATATGACATCAATCATGGGGAAACACACACTAAATTCTCCAAAAAACAATAATGGGGAAGGACTCGTCGATCACTGGGTAGCAAATCAACTATTCATAAGAGGCAACAAGTTTCCACACAAAACATACACAAATACCCTTGGACATCACCAGATGGAGGAACCAAAAATCAAATTTATTTAATATGAAATTCCTATCCTCGTTACAAGATGTCAGAGCAATGAGAAGAGCAGGCGTACATAGAGTCACCAACTGGTAATAGCAACATTCAAAATCAAAACAGCAGCAGTGAAACCCGTAAAGATCAGTTGGAGAAAATCTAACGTTGAGAGATTGAAAAATAATGACACCAAAGGCACTTTCAAAGATACGCTCTAACTTATGAAACAAAAGCCACACTATCGTTCGAAAATGGGAGCAAATAGCAAAAACCTATACGTTAAGACTACTGCACATGTGCTACCAAAACTACACCAGGAAATCATAGATTCGAGAGGCCACAGTGGAAAAATAAACGGCAATGCATGCGATGCAGCAATGCCGAGGAAAGGTCGTGGAAATATCAGGCCTCCACTCTACTGGTGGAATAATAACATTGCTGAATTCCGCAAAGAGTGTCTCAGGTCAAGGCGAAAGCATCAGAGAACAAGAGGGACGGACGAATACCTGCGGCTCGCAGGTATTCGTCCTCCCTCTTGTTCTCGAATATAAAATCCAAAGTGCTCAACTCAGAAAAGCCATATTGGAAAGCAAAAGTGCATTACTTTTAGAGTACTACGGGATGAAGTAGAAAGCAATCCATGGGGCATGGCATACAAGATTGTTATGAAAAAAACTGCGGTACTGGGCAAACCAGAAGTGTTCAGCACACTGAAGGAAAATTCCCCAAGAAATGGAAGAGACAAAGATTGGTACTCATACCAAAAGGAGGTAAGTCACCAGAACAGCCCGCATCATACAGGCCACTATGTATGTTAGATACTACCGGTAACCTGCTTGAGAGAATTATGTGTACTAGACTAGAGCGCCACACGGAAGGTACTTCCGAGCTACATGACGATCAGTATGGCTTGAGGAAAAAGCGTAGCACAATTGATGCTATTGCAAACACAAAGCACGCAGTCCAATGGCTGGTAAAAGGTGGAAGGAAGGCGACAAAATTACTGTGCAGTCACTACACTTGATATTAAAAACGCGTTCAATACTGCAAATTGGGACAAAATCCTCAATAAACTACCAAGCTTATGCGTGCCAATCTACCTAACCCGCTTAATAGGTAACTATTTCCAAGACCGGATGCTAATATACGACACTGATGAAGGGCCAAAACAATATAAGGTAATCGAAGGCGTCTTGCAGGGCTCAGTACTCGACCTGGTCCTCTGGAATATCATGTTAGACGGAATATTAAGAAAACCAAAAAATGTGCAGACAATTGGCTATGCGGACAACATTGCAATAGTGATGGTAGTGGCAAAAAACATTTCACAAGTTACCTCAGGCTGTAACGAAACGATAGAGGACATAAGAAAGTGGCTACAATCAGCGGGTCTCCAACTTACAGAACATAAGACCGAAGTGGTCCTAATGAGGAGCCGAAAGAAGGTAGAGACCATCACAATTCGTATGGTTGATCACTATATTACTTCGCGCAGCATCTGAAATACCTGGGTGTCCTTCTAGACCACAGGCTCAATTTCCAAGATCATCTAGAGTACGTAAGCGAGAAAGCCAGGAAAGAATATTTTTCGCTGTCAAGACTAATGCCAAATATCGGATGCCCAAAACAACCAACCAGAGAGCTGCTTGCAAGTGTCATAAAGTCTACACTGATGTACGCATCCCCGATATGGGCTGACTCAACTAATGTCAAGTCGTATATTAAAGGTGTAAAATCTGTTCATAGATTGACCACGATACAATTTGTGCTTTTCGAACCATCTCAGATGAAGCGGGTACCGTAATTGCACGGCGTTACCCTGTCGACATTGAGGTAAAAAAAAGCCAAAGCCATTTACATTAAAAACCATGCACAAGAAGAAGACATAATGAAACCGGATAACGAGGAAAGTTTAGCCGAATGGCAACATAGATGGAGTCAATCCACGAAAGGTCAGTGGACGTACAAACTTATACCAGAGATCAAACCTAGAGAGAAATCATGGCGAGGTCAACTATCACAAAACAATAAATAATTGTAAAGACATTTAGCGAAATCGGCATTCCGAGGAAAATAGTAGAACTTATCAAAAACGCATGGTGCTAGAAATAGAGTTCAATATAAAGGAAATCCAGGTATTTCCAGGTATTTGAAAATAAATGCCGCAGGTTTAATAAGATGCTTCTGGCCACACAAAATCACGAACGAGGAGTGCCTCTTGCAAACAAGGCAAATCGATGTAGAGAGAAATTAGGAAACGAAAATGTAGATGGATATGACACACATTTCAACTCCATCAAGTGACACTGCCAGGATGTCATTAGAAAGGAACGCGCAAGAAAAGAGGAAAGTCAGATGACCACTGACGACATAATGGTGAGTTAAATGCAATAGCCCCAAATAGCGTGAGATCCAGTCTAGTAGACGCCCTATATCTCGTAAAATTGGAAATTAAGAAAAAAAAGAATATCACTTTACTGACGTTATGTTTCAATCTTATCATAACAGCGGCTTCCATGCTGGAGAACAGTCAATGTGTATCACCCGATGTATACGTCATGCGATGTTTCGTGACATTTAGAAATAATCATTTGCAGCCAAAAAATTACCAGTGACAGACTGATTTGGACAAAATCCTCACTGGTAGTCAACTATACAATTTCATCCGCCAGTGGAGAGATTTTCTTCAATGTTATGTAAGTAAGATAGTTTTAGTAAGGTAGCATACCTTTCAAATTTAAATAGATTGGACTTAAAACCCCAGAGAGGCGTATTTGAATCGATTTACCACGAAGGTTTTTATCCTAGTCTTGAGTGGTAATATATCTAGTTCTGGAAGTGATATGCAGTGCAGTGGCCCCTTTACTGAAGTAACCTCATCTGCGCTCATTTCTAAGTTGATGTACTTGTAAGATGACTTCACCCTTCCAATTTTCATGCAATTTTTCTAAACTTCTGAATAAGCTATATTCAGTTGCTAGTCTGATGTTTTGCTTGCTTTAGCATTGAAGTCACCAATCCCTATCCTGAAATCGCACTTCGGTATGGTGTTAGTCAGATCATCTAAATTGTTGTAAAATAAGGATTTATCTTTGGGTTAGCACATCAATGGCCGCGTAAATTCAAACGATAGAGAGATTGTCTATAGTCGCATGCGTAAATGTATAGCTTAAATATGCGATTATTATCGACTGCTTTAAATTCCAAACCGGCCTTTTTTATCTGAGACCCAAGAAGACATCTTACACTAAGATTGTCGAGGCCATCTCCACTGTAAAGTAACGTAAAGCCTTAGTCTCCACTTTTTGACCAATGAATTCCTTGGAAAGCAACAAATTTAAAAGCTAAGGATGAATTGGAAAAGTTCTAATGGCCAAAATCACAAAACTTTTGTATTTTTACCTGTGTTGAAATATTTTTTGCCATAAGCGAAAAATGAAATTAACTAAAAAGCTCACCCTAATAAAATTTTATTTTTACAATAAAAGTAAAAAGTAAAGACTGGCATAACCTAAATTTATTTTGATCATAAATTGGATTGACCCAGAAGAAATCCTTTATATTTAATGTAGACCAATAAATGAAACGCGATTTAAATGAGTCAATTTTTTAAGGTAAGTTTGGCTGTCTAGAGGACAAACTAACACAGAGAACCATAGAATCTATCCCAAACTTATTTTCAATGGAGTTTAATCATAGACTTTTTGTTTTTGCGCAAAATGTGTGCTACCACAAAAAATGGAAATATCATCACGTGCTGATATATTTCATGTTTTTTTCTTAGCCAGCTACGTGGTAAGCTTTTGAAAAATTACATCCATTTGAAAAGTTAAAATATAATTATACCTTCCATTAGATAATTTCAGTAGCTCAAAACTAATTTACCAATTTATCTAAAACTTTGTGTCGTCGGCACCAATAATATTGTACTTCAATATGACACGTTTTGACTCCATAATTGATTCATCCTACTCGACAATAGCTATTATCAAACACAGAAATTTTCCAACAAATTCAAAACCACATAATTTTTTCATTTGTTTTTCTAATTTTACTATATACACACATTAATATATCTTTAAAGTATACGTATCTACGAGAGTAGAAAAACAAAATTGTAAAACGAATTTTCTTCTACTCAAGAGTTTTTCTATTGTAGTAAATATTATATTATATACCATAGTACCATACCATAATTATTTGTTGTTGTTTTTATTATTATTATTGTCATTGTCAAAGTTGTTAAGTCTTTCCTCAACGATTCATCAAGACGAACAAAATAAAATTATTATTTTCTTCATAAAAATCATCCTCCCTCCTTTATATATATATATATATATATATATAGTACTTGAGCAAAGTTAGAATACATTTTTTCTTGTGGAAAAAACATTTTTCTCTCGATCGTTCTACTATACGTTCATTGTTTGTTTATTTAAAGTTGGTTTTGTTGTTGTCATTCTGCACACAAAAAATTTAATCGTATCGAAATTATTTTATTGTTCCACAAGACGAAACATAAAAGTATATAGAAGCTAGTAAAAGGTAAGGGTGGAATTTGTACCTCGTACCTATACACAAAATATTGTGGGGGCAACAAAAAACTAATAATAATAATTCACAAACTAAATACAAAAAAAAAATAAAAATAAAAAATTTCCCGCATTTTTCTTGATATACGAGTATATAACGTACGATGAGCTCTCGTATATAGTGACAGCATTTTATTTCATATGTTGTGAAACGACGACAACGATACAAACAACAACTACCACTACCACCAAGAAATAAACAAACCATAAATATTGGGGTGGAACGTGAAAATTGGAAATTTTTTATTATATTTTTTTTTCTATTGATTTTACGTCTTAACCCATTGTTGAGGTAAATTTCATCGTTGGTTTTGTGTTGAGGTAAAATTTTTATATTGTATTTGACAGTTAAAGAAGTATTTGTATAAAAGTAATCAAAATTTTGTAAGAAGTTAGGTTAAGGATGACTAAGCAATCTAAATGGTGACATTTGTCTATTTTCTTTTTTGTATTAAAACCAAATTGTTAATCGACATTTTGACTTTCACAATATATAGATAAACCAAAATGTCTAGTGAGAAGCTAAAGGTTCACGATGGAGGACCGTCTTAAGAAGCAAATATCATATTCTAAATTAGGGCACCTTAGAAGTTTCAGATGCAATATACATCCAAATGATGCCTATAAAGTCTTCTAGGCGAAGAAACGGGACCTTATCCTTTACAAGTTTGCAGCAATGCTGTAGCTTCAAAAATTATACTTACTCCTATTATCAATCACAAAAAATACGAACAACGGCTAAAACTAAATTGAGCCATTGATTGCTAGCAGACAAGTTTATATTGTTCATTTCATTTACCGTCCAAACTCTATCCGACAAAATGTTCATAAATTATTAACCCGTCTGAACGAAAACAAATTTCATGTCCATCAAAACCTTTTAGAAGAATCCTTAATTTATTCCATTAGTCAAATTGAAAACAACAAATGTTGCTACGCTGTATTACAAATCCACCTATCTTCACAAGCTACCGTTATAATGGAAGAAGTAATATCAAAACATAACGCGAGTTGGTAACCATGACATTGGGAAAGTACGAAAGATAATCAGCCTTAAAAGCCAACCAATTATAGCTTCCAAATTTGAGCTACGAGCTAAGAGGTGAAAAATGTAAATTGGCAACATCTCAATGCTTGAATTGTTAATGCTGATCATTTAAAATTTATATTTTTGTTTAATTTATTGTGTGAGAGACATCTATCATTTATGATACGTAATAATAACAAATAATAATGGGAAATTAATTAATACATCGATACAATGATAGGTGTCTCTCCGAAAATGAAGGGGGACAGTCGGATGTAATATTCTAGAAATAATATAGCTATATAGTCAGTCAATATCTAACCTTGATGAACGACAGTGATACATATAAAATAAACCGTAAGTCAATTTTTAAGAAAATAATATATATCAACTGTGAATAAAGTGTATTGTGTGGATAGGTGTGGTCAGAAATAAAAATTACAAATCTGACCTCAATTCGGGCGTTAAAACGCATTTCTAAAAATTTGGAGGAAGTAAAAATTAAAGCGAATAACCTAGGCCGTACTTCACAAATAAGTGAAGTAAAAACATGTTTGGCACACAGTCGGATGTTACATTCTAGAAACAGTCGGATGTTATATTCGACGAAAGGAAAGAGTTTCAAACTATTAAAAATCCAGTTAACGGTGAGTTTACTGACGCTCAAGTTGAAGTTGTTGAAAAAATAGAAGCTTTGTATTTAGAAACAAGACAAAACCTTTACCAATTTAAAAAAATCGAAAATTAGCGCGGAGCTGCAGTTTTTGATGATTTAGTAGCTAATCAATCTCAGTTTATAAATGAAATATCACAATTAAATAGACGAGAAAGCGAAGTGCGATTGCCTCGGGTAGATATTTCACATTTTACGGGAAAATATTCAGAATTTCCTTCTTTTAAAGATTTGTTTGAGGCATCAATAGACAAAAACGAGAAATGGTAAATCTCTGCCAGCAAATAGTAAGAATACGGAGGCATTCACATTACAAATAAAAAAAGAGTTGAGCCTGGAAGATAATTTAAGGAAATTTTGGGAAATTGAGGACCTTCCAAATACCAAGACTCCAGAATAAGTAAAGTGTAAAAATATTTTTGATAATACTCACCAGGGACAAGCCGTTGGCAGATTTGTTGTAAGATAACCTTTTAAGGAGCAATCGGAGAATTTAGGAAACTTTTTATTAGTTGCCACGAAGCATTTTTGCTTTTTAGAACGCAAACTATTAATCAAATCCTGAGTTGCAGGAGGAATATTCAAAACAAATTCGAGAATACATCGATTTAGGTCACATGAGCAAAATTCCAGATTTCTGGCGAGAGAATTACAGTGAGTCTAATAGTTATTACCTACCTCATCATTCTGTAACGAAAGCAACAAGTGTCACCACAAAGGTACGAGTAGTATTTGATGGATCCAGTAAATACAGTAGTGGGATTTCGCTGAACAGTAAATTGATGGTAGGGCCGACGGTTCAACCTATACATTAAAAAAATAATATCAGAATATTCACGATTATTTGATCCTCTTGGTTTTATTTCGCCATCTATTATAATTCTAAAAATACAATTTCAGAAAATCTAGCTTATGAAAGTAGATTAGGATGCCGATTTACCAAGTGAATACAGATGCAAGCAAGGCAGCCTATTGTGCGGTTATTTATCATTGAACGATCTTGAAAGATGGAAATATCGTCAGCAGCTTACTAACTTTCAAAACAAAAGTGACACCACTTAAACTGTAATCTCTGTCCCGTTTAGAACTTTTCGCATGTCACCTTCTGGCGAAATTGATGTTCACAGTGAAAAAATCTCTTCAGATTGGTGCTGAGTATTTTGCCTGGATAATACTTTCTACATATTTCTACATATCCAGCTCGGTGGAAAACGTTAATTGCCATAATAGAACCATAATATTTTGGTTAATTGCCATAATATTTTCATATTGGAATATTCTCCTCGTAAGCATTAGGCTCATGTCAAGTCAAAGGAAAATCCCGCAGTTCATGGCCCCAGAGGTGTGTCGACCTAGAACAATGGTGAAGCCCAGAATGGGTAGTTCAAGAGCAAAAAGATTGGCTCCTCGCAGTGACAAGTTAGAAAAACCTCATGAAGATTACAGTGTGATGGAGTACAGCAAAAAGAATAAACCAACTGTTATGTTACACAGTAAATGTAACCCAAGTCCAATTTCGTGGATAGAAAAATTGTTCGAGAAGGGGCTTAATTTATCAAAAATATTCCTAGTGGTGGCTTATATATTACAATATGTAAATCGGAGGTTTATTGAACAAATAAGAAACCCTATAAGGAGAGATATGATGCAGAAAGTCGAGGTACGAAATTAACATCGTCAGAAATCAAAGCTGCACAAAGATTGTGTATCATGTGGGTTCAACGCCAACCATTCGAAGAAGACATCGGACACATATTTAAAGATAAGAGGATACACAACATAGATCAAGACTTTTATCTTTAGCTCCATTTGTCGATGGAGCTAAACCATCATATTGAGAGTGGGCGGTCGTCTACAAAATGCTGATTGTGATTATGACAGTAAATACCTTCTCATAATACCCCAGAAACATAACAGAAATATTATACGGGAAAAATACTGGGTGCGACCCACGGGCGGAGTAACGTGAGAAATTTGTTGAAAGGATGTGTTTTATGCAAGAGATATGCGGCGAAAACCACAACGCAAATGATGGAAAATTAACCTAAAACGAGGATCACTAGAAGGTCTAACTAGACCTTTCGAAAATTGTGGTATAGGCTTCCAGAGGTCCAGTGTATCTAGCTACAAAGAGAGGCATGTATCTAGCTTCGCTGGAGAGGCAAGAAGATGGAACGTACCAAGTTGCATTGCCATTTCAAGAGGACAAATATATATACTAGGTGTTTTACAAGCCGCAGTAGGACTAATCCGAGTAGAAAAGAAGTTAAACAAAAACAAAAGGAGATGAAGAACGAATATACCAGTTTTGTTGAAAATCTCAACATGCTTGGTCATATGGAAAATGACCAATCAGGAAAATATGGACAAACGTTATTTTCTGCTACATCATGCAGTGATGAAAATAGTTCACCAACCAAACTTATGGAGTCACACTCAACGATTTAATTTATGCCAAAAATACAACAAGATCTATTAGAAATCCTACTGAGAAACATTAAGAAGATGTTTAGGCTATTGAGCATGCGCCACAAGATCAAACCTACCAATTAATGCTATAAAGAAACAAACAAGTCATAATTAGTACTTAAAAGATAGTAGTGTCTAGTACTTAAAAGATAGTAGTGTCGTATGGATCTGCAGCAGCAACATATTTGGCTACTAGAATTTTTCATAAGCTAGAACAAGATGATGGTGTACCGTGCCCTGCAGCAAAAAAAGCGCCCATTGAAGATTTTTATGTCGATGACATGTTTATAAGGGGAAGGTGTTATCCGAAACATCCACATTATATGCGTGTGAAGTTTTTCCTAACTTTTACTAAAACTACAAAAACAACATTATATATGCACTAGTATTAGTAAGAATTAGTAAAACAGATCAACATTTAGGCGAAATTCAATTTTAAATTAAATCAAAAATTTTACAAAAAATAAAAGTAGAACTATAGTTAATAATTACTTCATTATTGCACAAAAAATTAATCATAAAAAAATTAAAAATACAAATGTAAGAATATTTGCTTCGATGTGTTGTTATTAATAAATTTGTCTCCATACTAAACATTTAAGTAAATATGAATTTTAAACTAGTTCAACGTATTGGCCTAAGATACATTCCCAGGCTTTACTAACTACCTCGTAGGTGTTTAGCACCATATTCACTAGTATTGCTAGATTGGTTATAATTCATGGAACATTTTGGCCAGGTTTCATTAACTTCTAATGGGGACCTCGTAGTGTACCATGACATTGAAAATCAAAAAATTTTATATGGGCCGAATATGTACTTCTAGCTAGGCTTTACTAACTACCTCGTAGGTGTTTAGCACCATATTCACTAATATTGCTAGATTGGTGATAGTTCATGAAACATTTTGGCCAGGTTTCATCAACTTCTAATGGGGACCTCGTAGTGTACCATGACATTGAAAATCAAAAAATTTTATATGGGCCGAATATGTACTTCTAGCTAGGCTTTACTAACTATCTTGTAGGTGTTTAGCACCATATTCACTAATATTGCTAGATTGGTGATAGCTCATGGAACATTTTGGCCAGGTTTCATCAACTTCTAATGGGGACCTCGTAGTGTACCATGACATTGAAAATCAAAAAATTTTATATGGGCCGAATATGTACTTCTAGCTAGGCTTTACTAACTATCTTGTAGGTGTTTAGCACCATATTCACTAATATTGCTAGATTGGTGATAGTTCATGGAACATTTTGGCCAGGTTTCATCAACTTCTAATGGGGACCTCGTAGTGTACCATGACATTGAAAATCAAAAAATTTTATATGGGCCGAATATGTACTTCTAGCTAGGCTTTACTAACTATCTTGTAGGTGTTTAGCACCATATTCACTAGTATTGCTAGATTGGTGATAGTTAATGGAACATTTTGGCCAGGTTTCATCAACTTCTAATGGGGACCTCGTAGTGTACCATGACATTGAAAATCAAAAAATTTTATATGGGCCGAATATGTACTTCTAGCTAGGCTTTACTAACTACCTCGTAGGTGTTTAGCACCATATTCACTAATATTGCTAGATTGATGATAGCTCATGAAACATTTTGGCCAGGTTTCATTAACTTCTAATGGGGACCTCGTAGTGTACCATGACATTGAAAATCAAAAAATTTTATATGGGCCGAATATGTACTTCTAGCTAGGCTTTACTAACTATCTTGTAGGTGTTTAGCACCATATTCACTAATATTGCTAGATTGGTGATAGCTCATGGAACATTTTGGCCAGGTTTCATCAACTTCTAATGGGGACCTCGTAGTGTACCATGACATTGAAAATCAAAAAATTTTATATGGGCCGAATATGTACTTCTAGCTAGGCTTTACTAACTATCTTGTAGGTGTTTAGCACCATATTCACTAGTATTGCTAGATTGGTGATAGTTAATGGAACATTTTGGCCAGGTTTCATCAACTTCTAATGGGGACCTCGTAGTGTACCATGACATTGAAAATCAAAAAAAATTATATGGGCCGAATATGTACTTCTAGCTAGGCTTTACTAACTATCTTGTAGGTGTTTAGCACCATATTCACTAAAAAAAATTTGGAGACTATGTATCCTAATAGTATACATTGCTTTATAGTGGAGATGATCTCGGCAATCGTTGTGTTGGTTTCTTTAGGGTTCCAGGTGACATAGGCTGTTTATGATTTCAAAGCTGTTGATAATCGTTTGTATAAGCTACATTAACGCATGCGGTTAGCTAACATGTCAATCATTTGTGGTCATGCACCCATTGATGTAAGCCACCCAAAGATAAAAACTGATTTTACAATAATTTGGATAATGTGATGGGATCCAAAATTGTATTAAAATTGTAAAATTGTGATTGGTGTCTTAAATGCTAGAGTTTACCGAGCAAACGGTGCAGTGGTTGGGTCGGGAGGTACCGGCCTCGAATCCCAACAGAGGAGGGTTGCAAAAGTGGTTTTTCATCATCTGATTTCAATCGGTGATGACGATGAATACAACTATGACCCCCTGTTGAAGTGCAGAATCCATGGGTGGAACCATCGTCCATGACAGTGCAGGCTGGCTGGAGCAATGCGATGTGCAGATGGTATTCAAAGCGAACCTGTATTCGTGCGTCCTCCATTTGGCTGGAGACCGTGTAAGGTAGGACATCAAAAACTAACCGCGAAAAAGTTGGGTGTGCTTCGGCCCCATAACAGGTGGCATAGATATGCACAAAGAAATAAAAATGCTAGAGCTGGCAAAACTCAGGACTTATGTGGAAAAATAGGTCTTCACGCTTATCATCAACTAGCGACTAATAATAGGAAAAGACTGGTGTACTTTGCGATCGCGCATGACTTCATAGTGGCTATCACATTCTTATCTCATAAAAATATATATTTCGAAATATGGACATACCCTTGTAATAGTCCCGAAATCAAGCAGGCGACTCTAGGTATGGTAAAAATTAAACCAACAACAATGATTGGTTTGATGAGGAGTGTCGTCTTGCTGTCGAGCAACATTCATTCAACCTATAAAGAAGCGAGAGTACGTTTCATATTCGCACAGGAGAACAAAGCGGTCGTTGCTAAGAGAACCGTCACGCGAACTTGTTGACGGAAAAAGCGTGAATGCTGGAAGGCCAAGGTCTTAAGAGTACAACAACTCACCTATGAGTACAGTTCTCATAACTTTTTTATAGAAGTCATTGATCTGCACCATACCATCAGACCTAGGTCCATCGCCATTTGAGACTAGGATGGAAATATCCGTGTTATTATCAATGCAGTGATCGACACTGAAAGGGACATTTCTCTGATTTACTCAATGTTCAACACGTGTCAAATGCTGTATTTTAAAGTTGTCAAATCCAGACTGCGGAAATGTGCATAGTTGACCCATCATAGGTGGAGTTTACACTGGCCATGTAAAAAAAAGAAAAGTTCCGCTGTGGTTGATTGCATTAATTCCGAGCTCTTAATATTCGATTTGTATGGCAAAGCGAAGTTAAATGTCTGATGAATGGAAAGTGGCTGCGTTGTGAAGTAACTTAAAAAAACGAGACCACTCAAAATGTGAAAACTATTGCAACGTAGCTCTCCTTTGCACAGCATACAAATTACTGTCTTACATATAGTATTAGAAAGAATCACTGCTCTGGAGGAAGAAATTATAGGTGACTACCAAGGAGGATTTTGTCCTAATCGATCAGTCACTAATCAATTTTTTCACTAAGAATGATTCTTAATATTACGAAACATCTCGTGACGTATACCTGGTGTTCTCAGATTTCTACCAGACTTATGACTCAATTCATCGGGATAGCTTATGTTTTGCTTTGCAATTTCTGGGAGTACCTGACAAATATGTGCGTTTATGTAAATGACAGCAACGCAATCATAATGTTGTGTCAAAGTTGTAAACAAGCTATCAGGATTTTTTACAATTAGCTATGGGGTACGGCAAGAAAACGTTGTCCCCGATATTTTAAATGTCATGTTAGAATTTATCTTTCGTAAAAGTGGAACTTCTTGTATTGTAGGTCCAACCACTGTCAGTGTAATTGGGCTGAATGGCAACGGTGTCAAAGAACTACTGGAAAATCAATGAGTTCAAAACAAAATTCATGATCACTGGTTTTAGAAACCAAGACGCAATGAAGTTTTGTAAGTACAAAACTTCAAAACCGTGTACTGAAAAAGTTAAATATTTTCTGTAAAATAAAATAATGTTTATGATCAGAAAATATATAAAATTTTTTGATTTTCAATGTCATGGTACACTACGAGGTCCCCATTAGAAGTTGATGAAACCTGGCCAAAATATTCCATTAACTATCACCAATCTAGCAATATTAGTGAATATGGTGCTAAACACCTACAAGATAGTTAGTAAAGCCTAGCTAGAAGTACATACTCGGCCCATATAAAATTTTTTGATTTTCAATGTCATGGTACACTACGAGGTCCCCATTAGAAGTTGATGAAACCTGGCCAAAATATTCCATTAACTATTATCAATCTGGCAGTATTAGTGAATATGGTGCTAAACACCTACAAGATAGTTAGTAAAGCCTAGCTAGAAGTACATATTCGGCCCATATAAAATTTTTTGATTTTCAATGTCATGGTACACTACGAGGTCCCCATTAGAAGTTGATGAAACCTAGCCAAAATGTTTCATGAACTATCATCAACCTAGCAATATTAGTGAATATGGTGCTAAACACCTAGGAGGTAGTTAGTAAAGCCTAGCTAGAAGTACATATTCGGCCCATATACAATTTTTTGATTTTCAATGTCATGGTACACTACGAGGTCCCCATTAGAAGTTGATGAAACCTGGCCAAAATGTTCCATGAACTATCACCAATCTGGCAATATTAGTGAATATGGTGCTAAACACCTACAAGATAGTTAGTAAAGCCTAGCTAGAAGTACATATTCGGCCCATATAAAATTTTTTGATTTTCAATGTCATGGTACACTACGAGGTCCCCATTAGAAGTTGATGAAACCTGGCCAAGATGTTTCATGAACTATCATCAATCTAGCAATATTAGTGAATATGGTGCTAAACACCTACGAAGTAGTTAGTAAAGCCTAGCTAGAAGTACATATTCGGCCCATATAAAATTTTTTGATTTTCAATGTCATGGTACACTACGAGGTCCCCATTAGAAGTTAATGAAACCTGGCCAAAATGTTCCATGAGCTATCATTAATCTAGCAATATTAGTGAATATGGTGCTAAACACCTACGAGGTAGTTAGTAAAGCCTAGCTAGAAGTACATATTCGGCCCATATACAATTTTTTGATTTTCAATGTCATGGTACACTACGAGGTCCCCATTAGAAGTTGATGAAACCTGGCCAAGATGTTCCATGAGCTATCACCAATCTAGCAATGTTAGTGAATATGGTGCTAAACACCTACAAGATAGTTAGTAAAGCCTAGCTAGAAGTACATATTCGGCCCATATACAATTTTTTGATTTTCAATGTCATGGTACACTACGAGGTCCCCATTAGAAATTGATGAAACCTGGCCAAAATATTCCATTAACTATCACCAATCTAGCAATATTAGTGAATATGGTGCTAAACACATACAAGATAGTTAGTAAAGCCTAGCTAGAAGTACATATTCGGCACATATAAAATTTTTTGATTTTCAATGTCATGGTACACTACGAGGTCCCCATTAGAAGTTAATGAAACCTGGCCAAAATGTTCCATGAACTATAACCAATCTAGCAATACTAGTGAATATGGTGCTAAACACCTACGAGGTAGTTAGTAAAGCCTGGGAATGTATCTTAGGCCAATACGTTGAACTAGTTTAAAATTCATATTTACTTAAATGTTTAGTATGGAGACAAATTTATTAATAACAACACATCGAAGCAAATATTCTTACATTTGTATTTTTAATTTTTTTATGATTAATTTTTTGTGCAATAATGAAGTAATTATTAACTATAGTTCTACTTTTATTTTTTGTAAAATTTTTGATTTAATTTAAAATTGAATTTCGCCTAAATGTTGATCTTTTTTACTAATTTATACTAATACTAGTGCATATATAATGTTGTTTTTGTAGTTTTAGTAAAAGTTAGGAAAAACTTCACACGCATCACATTATTTGATCCAATGGTACCACATATGCGATCGCATATGCGGCTATAATTTATTTAAAATCCAACCGTAAGGCCAATGATAGCAAGATAACCATAGTGATTGCAAAAACAAAAGTAGCACAGTTAAAATCAAAATTAACAATTCCCAGATTAGAGTTGTGCGCCGCTGTACTTTTAGCAAGACTACTAAGATACACAAGAAAAATGTTATAGCTGCCCGTTATATAAAACATTTGCTTGGACAGATTCTATGATAACCTTGGTGTGGGTCAATGGTAAGGTCAGAGCAAATAATATAGCAAATTTTTTGCTCACAGGATCGTTGAAATTCAATAGTTATCCACTTCAGTGGAACTATGTAAAATCAGAGGATGTCCTCTGAAGAAGAATGTTCTGGCAGATTGTGTATCATAGGGTCTAACTGCTTCAAAGCTACTAAATCACTAACTGCGGAGGAATATCCCAACCAGGATTAAACATCCACCTCTCATCTTTAATCCCAACCAGGATTAAACATCCCCAATATGTGGTTGTAAAGAGGATGCCTCTTTACAACCACATATTGAAGAAACCACACAAGAAAAAATCACCAATTAGCCGTCTACCTCTGTGGTTGTAAAGAAGATGCCTCTTTACAACCACATATTGAAGAAACCACACAAGAAAAAATCACCAATTAGCCGTCTTCCAATTGAGGATAATAACCAGTTGGAAGAAATAAGTTTTCCAAAGGTAATAACAATACCACGGAAGTTAAGCTAGCATCATCTGCTTCAGATACTTCGAAATAAAACACCCGATGGAACGCGGACGAACAACGAGAGCCAAAAGTAAATTAAGCCTGTTTCTTTGCTACACACACTAAGAAGAGCAAAAATGAATATATCATAAATCACTTCCCATCCTGACATTTATATTGATAAAATTAATAAAATTGATCAAGAGAATCTTATCAATGAGGATGGAAAAGGTACTTCCACCAACATTTTCCGATGATACTGTTATTTTGTATTTACACAAAAATCAACAAACTGCATCAAAAGAGTTATACGATCACATTTACAAAATTGAAGACCGAACCTTCAACAAATAAACATGAAATACTTGGGTTTTCATCTTAATAGAAGTTAAACTTGGAGAAAGCACATTGAATCAAAGTGCAAACAAATAAAAATAAAATTCTCTGGAATGTACTGGCTTTAATTGGAAGAAGATGAAAGCTGTTACTAAAATGCTAAATTTTACTATACAAGGTCAAGGATAATTCAACGATGGGGCTCTACCAGGACATCTAATATATCTATAGTCATTTACGAAAATGCAACGCACACAAAAATGCTATACGCAGCATTAGAAATGAAAAATTACTGAATTAGCAAGGAAACTATACTAAGACTTTCAAAATATAGCCGGAAGATCAATCAGCTATGAAAACAATGCAGTTTTTAAGCCATCAATTCACAGGAGTTCTAGGTGAAATATTATGTTTTTAAATACTAGAAGTATTCTTCCGAGGTTAGATGAAATTAAATATTTAGGCTGCGTGCCATACTTGCTTATGAGATACTCTAATGATTGTTTCCATTAGAGTATCTCATAAGCAATTGTTGCACTGTTTTAATATCATCATGATTATGTCGTTCACATTACGCTCGATTTGGTAACATGCCAAAATAACACCTGTTCCAAAAAAGCAAAAATATAATTTATATCTGACTTTCGACCTAACACTTTGCTGCCAAGGCAACTGAAATAGTTTGAATTTGTAATAAAATATCATTTTATCTGAATTTCAGTCGGCCTATAGATCTAACCATAGCACGACAACTGCTTTGGTTCAAATCAGCGATGATATGTACGAGTATGCACGTTGGTGTTGCCAGATTTCGGAAAGGCCTTCTATTTGATCAGCCAGCAGCTCATGATTTAAAAACTTAGAGAACATTTAAAATTTTTAACCATGTCCTCTTCCGTATTCTGGTGGCTCTTAAAGTTCAATCTTGGGGCTATTTTTATTTATAATCTATACTTATGACTTGGAACTCGCACATCGTAACAGTTAATAAGAGGATAATATTTTTACTAAGAATGCTATGGACTACAACTAAATATTTTCAAACGATTTTAGTCTGCGACTTGTCAAATCTTTTGTTATATCTCATTTTCTTTAGGGTGAAGTGGTCATTTTTGATTTCCAAAAAAAATAAAAAATACTTTTTCCGAGTTACGTCGTTATGTCGTTCTAATAAAAATTAGGACAATAATTGGTTTTCATAATGCTACTGATAACAAGATTTTGATATTGTGTTTCCTCATTTTCATTTGTCACACCTTCACAGTTGAAACGTAAGGTACTCGGTTTCCTGACTTGATCTATGACTTATACCAAAACGGCCATCTTAGCTTTGCAGTGACCAAATGATGATATGCCAAGCTGACCGAAATGATCTTACCTTCCCTTAGAAATTAACATTTGATCAACTTTGGGAGAACTTCCGAAAGGGTGTTTCCATATTTCCAACTGAATATTTTTATGAACAAGAAATGTGCTTGCCGCAATCAAATGAGATCGCTATCGCAAAGTACGTCATTCTTTACCATTTGATAATGATCGATCGCTAGATCGTGTCGGGAGTACATAAATATAGGGAGTAGCCTAATTTTTGCCAACTCTAACATTGAAGTTACCAATCACTATTCTGACGTCGGGGTCCGGTATGATTTCAATCAGAATATCTAAATTGTTGTAGAAAGTCTCTTTATCTGTAAGTTGGCTTACATCAGTGGGCGCATAAACACCGATGATTGACAGTCTTTTTTACACATGGCTTAACAAAAAATCCAAAACAACTCACAGCCTAGAGACTAATGGTTTCTCATTTTTTCATGGCTGATACTGTAACATAAAACAAATTGACAAGGAAGCGAATAAAATCGACTACTTTGCAAGTAGATTTTGCAAAAAATAAAAATTAAATTTCGGGAAGAAAGAATCATAATACTCAGATTTTATAAAACCTGGAAGTATAAAAAAACCAACATTTTTAATAAATTTTAAAAAACTTCCATCTTTTTCCCTTCCAACATCCACATTTTTTTATGTATTAAGCCCAAATTAATCGAACACCATATAATTAAACTTCAGCACATACATAGAGCATTGGTATATAATCAAACATGATCTTTTGAATATTAATTAGATAATTTTTTTTTTATTATTATTATTTTCATAATTTACGTGAACTAAATTCTAATAAATAATTGTAATTAATAAAAACTTTTTTTTAAAGTAAACTTTTAACGCAAATATGGCCAGGAATTTATGGTGTATAGAAATGCACGTGTCGATTCAAAAAAAAAAATATATATATATTCCTTAAACGAAGTAAGTAGTTCAGATAGGATTTCGGGAAGAAATTATTCGTTTGTCTTAAATTTAAAAAAAAAAATTAGAAAATTTCCGATACTACTTCAAACGCGAATATACCTTGCCATTTGAAGTGTTTAGCAATTTTCTAATATCAATTATAATGGAAGGAGATAGATTAAAAATGTACGAATGGCGCCAAAAACTGCAAAATAATTTATTATTACTTAAAGCGTGTTCGCGATTATATTAAAATGATTGCAAAGAGATAGAAATGCGACTAGACTTATGTATTCGTATAATATATAACTAACCGGCTAATAGATAATTTGTGTAATTGCACAAATGCATTTTGTTATAATGTGTTGCAATTTTTACTTATACATTTAAAATTGAGTGCGTATCCATTAGCTAATTGTTGGTGTAAATCGAAGACACATAAAACGCGGTATTATACACTCGCGATATAAATACTTATAGTTTTATGAATGATAATAAATTATTCATTTTTATTTCTATATAGTTAAAACGGATATGTGTTTTGCAAATCACAATAATGCATATATACATTTTGCTAAAGTGCATTATCGCTCGGACTCATTTCATATATTGTTCGTAAATGCCTCGGAAATGAATGTACATTTTACTATCGACGTGATTTTCATGTAAAATTCTTAATTAAATTTTTTACGCGGCATCTCTTTTACTTCTTAATCAGTTATTCAAGGTATAACGTTTTAGGTATGCCTACATTTATTGTATGCCATTATTTGTATGAGTACTTATTGATACAAGGAAATGAGTCAAAGTTTTCTTTGTATAGAATTTTAGGGTTCTAGGTCAATGAAAATTGGTGTTTTATACCTCAAATTTATAGTTCTAGATTTTATTGTGTACTCGCGTCTTTCGATAAGTCAAGGCGAGGGAGATAAATCTCTATGGAAAACTGCACAATCACTAAAATACCATAAATAAAAAATAACCGAGAAAATTGGGTAACAAATGCTTTTTTTGCATTAATTATAGAGGAATACATTAAATAAGTTTAAAGACGATGTTTATCATAACCTACTCACCTAATTACACTTGAAATAGTAAATCCATTTCCAGAGAAAGGAGTACCAAAATTTCTTCATATAATCAACGCATCATTTTGACTGAAATGTATTCCTCAGCATTGGAAAGTTGCTAAAATAGTCAAGATACCGAAACTAAACAAGCCTTCTAGTGATAAAAAATCATAAAGCTCAATTTCCCTGCTTTTAGTACTTTCCAAAAATTTTAAAGAAACAGATGGTTAAAAGCCCGTGACTTTGGAAAGAAATTTAATACCGCCTTATCAATTTGGATTTCAAGAACATTACTCTACTATTGAACGTTAAAAAATGATATAAGATGTACTTGAACATAAGAAAATATGTTCGACATTTTTGTGTGTAGCCTTCATTAAAGTATGGTACCATTGGTTGGAATATAAATTGTACAGATATTTCTCAAACTTATACTTTCAGTTTATATAAAATTTGTTTATATAATACATAGTATAAATACATATAGCACTACCATCATAAGAAAAAAACAGTTTACCCATTGATGTTTCAGATGTACGTGTCGGTAGAATATCGTCAACATTTAGTATAAATATACAACATTTAGGCGATTATACATATACAAATAATTTGATTATTTTAAAACGATACCACTAGCGACATCTAGCTCGTCAATGGGCTAACATACCATGGTAGTACTATGTTTATTTATATTATGTTTAATTATAAGTTCTGAAATCCTTTATTGCTAACCGATATTTTCACTTTTAATATGCTGAAGAAATCATCGAACTAAAACTATTATCAGCAGCAGTTGCCAAAGATGGCGCTATAGGAGTAGTACTGTATTTACTTTATAAAAGTGACTTGCTTAAATTAAATGTATACAAGCGAGACAACAACAGCTACTTTCACGGATGACACTGCAATTCTAGAAACCGAAGCTAATGTAGAAAAGGCAACCAGGAAATTGCAAATTAAAAATTGGAAATTGGAAATTGGAAATTAACAAACCTTGTGAACACAGCTGAATATCTTGGCATAACTCTTAATGCTAAGTTAAATCGAAAGAGCATGTCAAAAGTTAGCCGAATTATTTAACAATTATTTCGTAGCTTTATGTTCAAAATTTATTGTAGCAGGCGACTTCAATTCACGCCAGATACGTGGAATTGGCCAAACAATAACTAGAATGGCCAAGCATTTTTCAGTTTATGCAATAATTAAATGCTCCTAACGACCCTACATTCCCTTTTAGGAAACTCAATTCTTGATGTAGTGCTATGAATAAATATCTCACTGGTATTTGCTCTGACCATTTACCAATGACATTTAAAATCCCATTCAAGACCCAAGCCATACCTCCAAAGGGACTTCGCGACTACTCCCAAGTTGGCTGGTAGAAATTTAAAGTTCATGTTCAACAAAATTTTCCAGATGTTTCTTCAACTCTATACTTCTTCTGAAATTGAAGAAAATGCCAACATGTAATCGACAACAACTCGACGCACCATCAAGGACATCATCTTCTCACTCAGAACAAACCTTAGTACTCCTCCTAAATTTCCTGTTGGTTCAGTAAACTAAGAAATTTCGATCACCGAGATCCTTTAAGGAATCCTAAAAATAGGATACTTTTCGAACTGTTGTAAAATTGGCAGATTCATTCCTATCAATAAACCAGAAAAGCCCTTCAATAGTATACAAAACCAAAGAAACCAAAATCTAAATATATGCCGATGACACGGCTAAATTCACACCTTCAATTAGAACACGCAAGGAAATGGAAGATTAAAGTAAACTCTTTTAAAACTGAAATCATTAATTTCTATCTCAACCAATATAGCAAAATGCACAAAGCAGGTCATATTTAATTCGAAGGCAGCATCTTAAAATACAAATCTCAAGTCAAATATATCTAGGTGTAATTATAGATAGCAAGCTATAACCCGTAGTTCTCAATGAAGAATATTCGGAAAAAAGCTTTTGAGGTACGCAGCTTTCTATGCCGGTTTTTTAACCGAAATAGTGGCATTTATGCTAAAAATAAGTTAAGATTTTACAAGGCATATTTGAGGCCAATCCGCATGGATGAAAGAATTGTTCAAACGCCACTGAAGAATTAAATATTTTTATTAAAACTCATATCGAAATATAGAGTAACTTGGCCTTTTATGACACCAAACGCATTTTTGAATTTGGGAGGCCTGTGTGAAGCAGGCCTAGTAATTATTCAAATTAATACAACCTGTATTCTCGGCCGCTGTGTGCTCTACAACATTCTCAAATCCTAATCCTAAAATTGAAAGGTCTGTTTAAAAGCGTGCCGTGCGGTATTGCTCATATTATGACATAATTTTGGTCTAAAATTGGTAAACTTTAAATTGTTCAGTTAGTGAAATGTCCCTGAAAGGACATTTGCCGGAAGTTTAAAATATAGGCAATGTGAGCTTCTTAAGTCAACGTCTTCTTTGAAATATGATATAAATTTTAAAAAATTGTAACTCTGATCGATTAAAATTTGTTAACATTACCAGGAAACCCAAATATTTCTTTAGTTATAAACTTTACCTAAACCACTGAAATCTTCGAATCCGACTGTCTAACTTCGAGTGGTAGTGCGGCTTATATTTTGTAAGAAACTCACTTAAAAACCTTTACGTGTATAAATGCGTTTAAGGTATATTTCCGCCCAGAATAAAATATTTATTCCACAAAAATGATAAATCAACACTTTCTGTTAGGGCAAATTAAATTAATTAAAGAAGTAATAAAAAATCACCTTTCACACGATCGATGATAATCCAAACATAAAAAAAAAATTAATTTGGATCATAACTCAAATTATACTGCAGTTTTGCTGACCCGAAACTTACTTTATATTTCGCCATTAAATACGTTAATGATACCCAAATAGACATTCATTTTTAATGCAATTTTGCACATTAAAAATGTTGTGTGTATGTACATAAAATAAAACCGCAACGCATAATTATATAGGTTAATTGAAAATAATTTTTCATCTTGGGACGCTCTCGGTTTGCGTACATAATTTCGTTTAGTCCAAATAAATGTTTTCGTAAAAATAAAATTAAAATTTTATAAACCAGCACGAAACGAAAAAAAAATACAATTCTTAATCTTACTACATAAACCCAAAAATTATAACTTTACTATGTACAATGTACAAGACAAGAAACTGAAATCTTATTATCTTAAAATTTAATGATGTGTAAAAATCTGAGATGATTATGTTTTCAATAAAACGATAAATTCTTGTGTTCAAAAAAAAATTTGGAAAATAAGCTGCCCGAATATTTTTTTATACAGAAGTATAGGAAGTAATTTTCGTTCTGAGTAACTACAACACTTAAGGATTAAGAAAGTTAATATTCTTGAGACTTATGCCCTATTACTCTTATTATATTCGTTGTGGTTCTTATAAATATTTTAGTTTGTGTTTATTCATAAAGATTAAATAGTTGTCTTATAATTTATAAATGGTTAGGGGGCAACATGACAGTCGTTAAGTGGGCATAATAATTTAATGAGATTTCATAATAAAATTTTCAAATTTAATTGTTGTGTTGATACATAAAAAATTTATATTTAATGCTGAAAATATGTTCAATTCAGAATTTAAAAATAAGCATCTGTCAGTAAGGCAATCAATTGATATCTAAAGCAGAAAATTAATTTAAAACGCTTACTTTAAAATACTTTAAATAACTCTTAAGTTTTAAGTGTTAAATCTTAAGTCTTAAGTTTCAAGTCTTAAGTCTTAAGCGTTAAGTTTCAAATCTTAAGTCTTAAGTTTCAAGTCTTAAGTCTTAAGTCTTAAGTCTTAAGTCTTAAGTCTTAAGTCTTAAGTCTTAAGTCTTAAGTCTTAAGTCTTAAGTCTTAAGTCTTAAGTCTTAAGTCTTAAGTCTTAAGTCTTAAGTCTTAAGTCTTAAGTCTTAAGTCTTAAGTCTTAAGTCTTAAGTCTTAAGTCTTAAGTCTTAAGTCTTAAGTCTTAAGTCTTAAGTCTTAAGTCTTAAGTCTTAAGTCTTAAGTCTTAAGTCTTAAGTCTTAAGTCTTAAGTCTTAAGTCTTAAGTCTTAAGTCTTAAGTCTTAAGTCTTAAGTCTTAAGTCTTAAGTCTTAAGTCTTAAGTCTTAAGTCTTAAGTCTTAAGTCTTAAGTCTTAAGTCTTAAGTCTTAAGTCTTAAGTCTTAAGTCTTAAGTCTTAAGTCTTAAGTCTTAAGTCTTAAGTCTTAAGTCTTAAGTCTTAAGTCTTAAGTCTTAAGTCTTAAGTCTTAAGTCTTAAGTCTTAAATTTTAAGTCTTAAGTCTTAAGTCTTAAGTTTTACGTTTTAAATCTTAAGTCTTAAGTCTTAAATCTTAAATCTTAAATCTTAAATCTTAAGTCTTAAGTCTTAAGTCTTTAGTAATTAATATAATAATTATAAAAAGGCCCTAGTTTTATCGAGTAGCGACTACGGAGTACCAATAAGGGCTCTAGGGCTGTTAGGTAAACCTAAGACATTCAAGAAAGGAACAATAATTGGAAAATGTGAAGAGGTGGCCACAATTATTGAATGTGAACAGAAAAACTCGATGGAAAAAGTCAACAATCAGGGACAAAAGAATATCTTCGGTAACTATTGCTCTAGCGGTACATGCCTTTTGATAGTAATAGAAGGACCAAAATAGTAAGACATAAATTCGATACTGGAACTGAGATGCCAATTTGTCAAGCACAAGAGGCAAAATCGATGGCAGTTCATCGTTATGTAATTTTGATTTTTGAACGCCTCAGAGACATTAGAACGACTAATTGCGCGCGCACCGAAACGACTCTACTAGAAAACATGCCTAGTATATTTGGTCGATATCATCGTAATGGGAAAATAATTTGATGAGCGCTTAAAGAATTTGGCAGAGATTTTAGACCCGATACAATCTGTCAGTAAAAAATTAAATCCGAAGAAGTACAAGTTATTCCGGATAAAAACAAAATAAAATATTGCAGCAATAGAGGAATGGCCAAGATCTAAAAACTTACATGAATTACGAAGTTTTTAAGGATTATACATTTGCTATAGATGAGTCGTGCCAGAATTTGCAACCATCAAAAAGAGTCTACTTAAACTGACCAGGAAAAACAAGGCATTTGAATGGAAAACCGAACAAGAAAACTCGTTTGTTTGGCTAAGAAGACGTTTATGTGTAGCAACAAATCTTGGTCGGTCTTTTACCCAACGTCAAGTTTATTTCGGACAAGCAATAATAGTATAGCAGGTCTGGTATCTCCAGAGAACGGATGCTTAAAAAGGGTTTGGGAAAGCACGGACGGAAGATCTAAGCAATTGTAGGAGTGGTACCAACGAGGAGGAGGAGTGCTGAGAGTCTAAAAGTGTTTCATGGATGTGATCTGGGAATCAACAATAATTATAGGATAAATACGGTAACGATTGTACTGGTTAGGGTTTAGACAGTCGGTGGTAAAGTGGTGTCAAAAATGTGACCAATGTGCGGTAGTAAATGGAAAAGCAAAGAGCATAATGGGGCACTATTCGAAAGAATAGCAATGGATACGACAGCGCCATTCTTAACTACTGAGAGTGGCCATAAATGCTGGTATAGTCATGGGCTGTTTCAGTAAGTAATCATCGGTGCTCAGATTTAGATTTGAAGATTCAAACGGATACAGTATGGAACTCTAATGTAAAATACGAACGGAACTTTTGCATCCACCCACAGTAAGTTGGAATGGTAGAAAAGTTAAAATTTTAAGCAATTGTGGTAATGTTTTTACAGATCAAATTAAAGAAAAACTAAACGTTGATACACTTAAACGATGAAAGTATGAATATCAAGATGCACCTAGAGACATCTATGTAATACTAGCATAACCATAATTTGAGCAGCTTAGACTCTACGAAAAAATAACATTCAACATACAAGTTTTTGTTATATAAACGGCGTATTATTGGGATAAGTTGCATTTTCAACGCGAAACCGTTAGTTTTCGTACAGTATTCATGTGACCTATTTAAAATATATTTGGTTTCTTTTAAACTATATGGTCTATACGGAATTTTAGGTTTGCTTTAATATGCAATACCGATTTCAATGATTAGCTAATAATCGAACTCCTTATTCCGCACATTAAAGCAAACCTAAAATTCGACTAATAAAATTTCCCAATGACTCATCTTTAAAATCATCTTTTCATCTTGGAAAACCATATACATACATAATTGAATATAAGCTGATTCATCCATCTATATACAATCGATTCATGGATGTGGCAATAGAAAGATGATAAGAAAGACAAATATTTGCCAAATTTTCAACATCGACAAAAACATGATTTCATTATTGAATTTTTTTAGGAATTTCCCTTCACATATTATATATAATTTGAGTTTCGGATGTTGATTAATAGATTTTATACTTAAATAATAATAAAATAGGAAAACTTTGAAAAATTATAACCCATAGAGGCGGACGCCTTTTCAATTATAAATTTTTGCAGCCACACCTAACTAAATCTCAAACAACATAAAAATTTACCAAGAAAATATTACACATAAGAAAATACAGACAACAAATAAAATTTATTATTATCTTAAACCTTATAAGTGTCGCATCCCAATTCCATGCGATATAAACACCAACTATAATTTCCATATATTTCCCATTGTTTTGCTGGATTGTACTATTGTAAAAATGTCGTCTCTAGTGTGTTTACTGTATGATGCAGCATACATTACACATTCCTCGTTCGCAGGCGATTTGTTGTTTACCAAAAATAGTTATTTTCATATCCTTATTCACACATATATGGGATATTCGGATAATTTATCTTATGAGTAGCTATATATGTTGTGGAATGAATACTATTATTATGCTGTATCATTTCAGTCAACAAACGAAACGAACGAATTCAAATCAACAACAAAATTTTATACAATGATAATAAAAGAATTAGAATAAGAAAATGTTAAGAGAGGGTGAGGGTGTGGGGTTAAAAGGATGAATAGACGATAGTATAATATTATTGTTATGAATCCTTGTTGAATCCTTTTTAACAAATCTATATATCCAGATATTATTATTACCCGAATGGATATGTATATTACATTGCAATAAGTATTTTTATTGTGTTATATGATTGTGTCTTATATTGTTGTATATTTACAGTCGGTAAACAAATTAGCCTATAATTTTTTATTATTTTGTGGAAGCTATATGCCAGAGTTATGAAATACATAATCGTAACAGATCTAATATACGTGGTAAACCTTATTTATGAAGTATCCAGTAATCTAATATTTGAAACTTGAAATAATGTAACAACCGCACATGCGGTATATTTCTATCAAGCTCCATGTTTTGGTATTAGCTTTCGGTCAGCCATTTCACTCTTGGATCGCAATATCATAAAATGAATTCCATTAGAAGGAATCAAGAGCACTAACGATATTGTAATGAAGATTTGATGACAAAGTGTTTATCAGAATTAAATTTGAAGAACGATCTCTATCTGGTTGGTTCCGAAAGCCAACTATATAAAAAATGCTAGACACCCTGGCACTCAAGTAACAATCTGAAAATTTCAGATTAACGAACAAAAACAAAACATCGGACTAAAATGATTCACACTAAAATGAGAAAAAAATTTAACCAGCTTTCAAACAGGGTATGAAAAAAACAAGAGCATGGTAGGGATAACTAGCCAAACATCTAGTGGTATTTTTAAACACTACTAACATAGATGTGGCTTAACTTTAGAAACATAATTTTCAGAGCTTAAAACCTTTTTTAAAATATTGGACATTGCATTCCAGTGGCCGTGCTTGAGGTACAGGTATTTTAATCATACTAATGTTTCTTTATTTTAAACAAGCTGAAACTTAAGATGGTGTAATTTACATTCCAAAGTACCGTGTACATATGTTATATCCCTTCTACACTGACAACAGAAAGAGTAACTGTTGCTGATGTCTTTAAAGTAATAGTTTTGCTAAAATAAAGATAAATAAACTAAACCCAGTTCACATTACCGTTGCGGCACAAAACTAGCGAAGTTTACATATTCATTGATGGGGTACACATTCTTTTAGCAAAATCTGCCAAAAACATCGATTATTTCAGAATTCAAAGATGTTAACTCAATTCTTGCTTGTAATAAAGAATGCTTACCGTAACCAAAGAGTACATAGCGGCAGTGGAATTGTCGTCATTAACGAAATTGAAACGGGAAGGGTCGTATTTGTTATAAAACGGTTAAATCAATTGATTTGTAATACGAGTACTTTATCAATTTTTTAAAATCTAATTTATATTAATTTTAAAGTTTTGTGTCAAATAAAGTGTATATAAATTAGATTTTCGGCGATTATATGACGCATTTACAATATAACGGTTAATTCAATTAATATTAATTTGTTGTATCCTCTGCGCCTTCCATTCGGGAATAAATTATGGTGTAATTTCATAATTTTGAATGAAAGTTTGCCATTGTATGAGTTAGTTTTTCTATAGAACGCGTGTCTTGAAGGTTAACCTATAAGCAATTAATTTGTCTGGCAAATCCTAGTCTTGCACTAATTCTTCAGCGGAACAACGTTTTTACTCCGTTCGCAGTATTCAATTTTGAAGCGATGGCAATCTTGTCACTTTAAGTTTATAAATTTTGTCTTGTCGAGCAGCCCCAGAAATCCACCGATGAGTGGAAGAGAATAAGAATCAATTCCTTGCGTCAAAGCACAATCGGGTTTTATCATTTGTCTTTCGAAAAGTAAGCATGCGGTCTAACTCGTGGTCCATTTCCTTTTCTACTGCCAGGGATACGGCATAATGTATTTGCTTAATCGGTTGAGTGGCTCCTAAATTGATTATGTGCGATAAGAGGTTGATTTCACTCAATCATAATTTCTCAAAATATGGGAATTGCTTAATGGCTGCCTCAAGTGTAACACGTTGCACGGAGGTGAAACTGTGTTGCAAAGGCGTATAATTGTGATTTTATTACTATTAGAGCCACTAGAACATAAACAGAACCATTACTTAATTTAGGAATATGAATTTGATAACCAAAAGCTTCTAAAAGACTAGTCCCAATTGTAGTGGGGTTTCTGTTGTACATTTGACGCTCGACCATGAACGTGATTAAAGGTACTTCATCTATTTGTGTTTGATGTTGGTGATGATTCCAAATTCAATCGATTTATTTGGGAAGCCTTAGTCTTTTTCGGTTTGAGACACTCGTGAGTTTTCGGGTGTAGATTAATTTGATTCATAATAAATAGGGTTTCCTGGAAAAGTTCGTTTTTTAAGTTTTGTTTTTCTGTGATCCCTGACTTGTACGAAAACTGTCATCTTAGCTTTCCAGTCAGCAATTGATAATCACTGCCTACAAATTTGGCAACTGATAGATAAAATCGCACATCTTGGACGACTCGAGACCTTCCCTTAAAAATTAACACATGGTCAATTTGACCTTTGGAACCTCTTACGAGGGTATTTGTTTCTATTCTGACGTTGTGCTTCAATATGGATCCCATCAGATCATTAAAATTTTTGTAAAATGAGCTTTAATCTTTGCGTTAGCTTACATCAGTGGGCGCATGAACACTAATTTTAGCCTGGTTGACTAGTCGCATTCCTAAACGTAGGTGATATTCTCTTTAAAGCATCGTAAAGCTTTAAGGTACATATGTAGATTCCACTTGTTGACCATCAAATTTCTTGGAGAGCAACGAGTTCGCGGTTGATATAGCACCATCAAACGCGCATGGTTTTCTAAACGACTGGATCTTTCACGTACCAGTCCAAAACCGCGGTTCCGTTAACTTAAGCAAAAGTTAAATTGTGGCGTTATATCCACATTTATTTTTATTCAAAATTTCAACATTTGGGATTTTTTAGGTCCAGTCCACCGATCCAACCTTTGTTTATCAGCCAAGGATGCTGTGATAGAACTTTAAGGATAACATGCTCGTTTAGAAATATTTTGCGAGGCATGGATGTTCCGCTCGATCTTAATTGTCTTTTTTAAATTCACAGCAAACTCCACTGTTTGACAACAGGTGTAAATCGACATCCCCAGCATCTTTTAGATGTGTATTATTCGATGTTTTAAGTCTACCACATTCAAGTATTCGCGGATATAAAAATATCGATGTACCATCCAACCCAAATTTTTACTAACCTATAGCGTATGGTTGCTTCACGACGTTGGTGGATAATGTGTCGCTTCTTTTCTTTTAATCATTCAAGTTTTTTGAACATACCATATTGAGCCTAATGCATCAATATCTCATTCAAAACCCGCTTTAACCGTTACGCCAAATTTAAACTAAAATAAATTATAACTCTGCAAAGGCGTTTAATTTTGTAAATATTTCAATCAATATGAAATTTAAGAATAGTAGCACGAGATTGCGGAAATAATATTATAAGTTTGACTGCATTTCGCTACTCAGTCACATTTCCCTTCCCTAACCATATAATGACTAGGTACATCATTTCATATCAAAAATTGTAATAATGATGGAAATGCATGTTCAATTTAATATAAGATGAAAACAAATCGTGATTATTAATCAAATGGCGCCTGTACCAATTTGTATACAACATAACTCTTATAATATACTCGTTCGTTGGTGTATATACATGCTCGATGGTACAGTAGGTAATCGCGAATTTTAAACTCATGTCATATTATGTATGTGTCAATTTAAAGAATACGAACTGTATCCCAGTTTTTTTTTTGTTAGCTGCTTTTTTTTAACATTACAAGTTCGGATATATACGGTGTTGTGGTATGTTTATGCAAATTTTGTTAATAAGTTATGACACTTGAACATTTTGTTTATGGTAAATAATTACACCTAAGTCGAGTTGGCGTGTAATGATACTTGATTATTTGTTACGTTTTTATATGGAGTTCATTTATTTTTTTGGCGCGAGATGAGTCAAAATAGCAACATTTATTGATCACGAAAATTATGTACAGTTTGGCGACACAATAACTAAAATTTTAGAAAGTCGATATGGTTGTATATTATTATAGACGATAGGCGAATGTGGGTTTTGATAAATTAAAGATGTTAATTTAATTGATTTCATTCGTGTTCAGTGTGCACATCTAAATCGAAATTCACCGTGTTCATATAAACAGAAATATAGTGTAGAAAAAATCGATTAGCTAAAGAACTAATTACTTTATAGTTTATATATACTTGTAAGTATATCGCAAAGTAGATAAAGAAAGTGTTGCAATATACAACTAATTAACTTAATCCCGTCTCGAATGCAATATAATGCAATCTAAATCGAGATCGACGGATTATAAATTAAAGTACAACAACGAGAATGAATATAACAAAACTATATATAAGTCGAGTACATTGAAAACATGAATTGATTTTTTCTACTGTGTTTATAGTGTGCACTGTGTCTATATAGATGTGGCTAATTGCATGGAAAATTGAAGAAATCAAACGAAAAATCTAACAAATCGAAATGTACATTATAACAAAACTATAAATTATCTATTTATCTTGTACATGCTTATAGACATAATATTTTACTGCATTATATAGTTTACACCCAAAGTTTCAACCCAACAAACATATGTACATATTGTATATATTGTGCTTTGATAACAAACAGCCAGACGATGAATGATAATGATTTACCGCATACAAATTATTTGTCATTTTATGCATTAGGCCATTGGCTAATTAAATGATTGTACGATTGGAGGAGAGAGAGTTGAAGCAAAATCGATTGATAAGGGATGCAGGAAATTAAATGATACAATACGGATAAAAATATACTCGTATCTATAACAATTTTGTAAATTAAAGATGAAACGGAATTTCCGGTAATTTTTCACCATTTATAGACGGAAATTTAATTATGTGGAAATATCAGAAGAGAAAATAAAGATTGATAATGGAGTTTTGCATGAATGAAAAATATACAAAAAATTAAATTTGAGCAAAGTTATTATAGCCATGGCTTTAAGTTAAGATATCCTCTATAGAAAATGGTGCAGTCGATAATTTGGATTACCTGATGGGACTCATCACGAATTGAAACACAAAATGGAACAATCGCATGCAAAAATAAAGCGATCCTTGCCAGGAATAGCGCTAAATGAATTTGTTTAACGACTCAGCAATGAGCATATAGTCTCCAAAATGTCTTTAAAAGTATCATCGGACTAGACCTTACCTTTAGATCTATACGTTCATTGCAATTTGAGACCAGCATGGTAACGTTCCTGCTAACATAACTGCAGTTCGCGACATTTGAAGGATCTATTCAATGCTCAACATGTGTCAAATGCTGTATGTAGATGAAATTTTATTGTTTGATGAGCTTGCAGTTTGTTTGGGTGGTGTGGGTGAGTCTCAATAGGATAGGCAATAGTTTTATGGTCCTAACTTGTTACGGCTTGTTCTTCATTGTTGTAATTATGTGGACTCCACCAATTGTATCTAGTGGTACCAACCGGGTAACGGCTTCGATCGGCTAAAAATTAGGTGCGAGTGCTAGCACTATAAAACAAGGGCTGGATTAAGGTGTCATGCAACCTATGCTGATGATTAACCTGGCTGGGGGCCCTTTCAAATAGCCCAGTCTTGAACGGAGCCTCTGGATACCTGGCGACCTCCAGTTGTTCTTAGCCTTATATTTGTATTGCGGATCTCTGCAAGGATGGACGCCATTTTTTTCGCTACTCGTGGAACAAACATGGATCTTAAAATAAAAATAAAGAGTCTGGAACTCTAAAAAAACCGGAAAATTCAAATAAGGAGAAACGGGTCTTTAGGCCTTCTCTTCCTATAGTTGGGGAAGGGAATACGTGCAAAACTAATGTAGGTCCCTCCAAACCAAATAAGGAAAAACAGGACTGTAGGCCCTCTCTACCTAAAGGTGGGGAAGTGGATTTATTCAACGACAAAGCAGGTCTCTCCTAACCAACTTTCAATGCTAGGAGAAAAGCATGGAAAGGCTTGAAAAGGATAGAGGAAATTCTGGGGATGTGAGAACGGATAAACATCTAGCAATGTTTTCGTGTGCTACTAAGATTGTCAAAGCAATGCCAGGAGCTTCATCTGAATACTCTCTGTCCAAAAGTCAGAGATCACAGGATGAATCTCCGAAGGCAGCGAAAAGATCTAAATTGCAGGTAACTGCAGATAGGTCTTTTAGTGAGGTGCTAAGGTCTTTTATTGATTCACTACTTATAGCGGTGGTTGATGGAACTCAGGAGGATGGCAGCATCACTCCCTCTAATTGGAGGAAGGTGGAAAAGGCTTTAGCCCCCTCATCCCTCAAGATTATAAAGGAGAACCCTGGGGTGGCTCCTATATGCCGGGATGGAGGTTGGTACAAGAACCATGTCAAATTGACAGCCTGTACCAATCAGAGATCTCTAGATCCCTACACAAAGGCGATTAGCAGCTTTGGAGAGGTTTGGCCTGGAGCCAGGCTTAATGTTGTTTCGTTAGAGGATATTCCCATCATCCATCCGTAGATTTGTAAGTAGGGGTACACCGCAAGGTGGTGTATTATCCCCCTGTTACTAAACCTGGAGGGGACTTGCTTTAAAGTGGTGGCTTATGCAGATGATGTTGTTATTGGCGCTTTCGGTAAATCTCCTTGTATCCTCAGAGATGTTATACATAATGCTTTAGGCATTCTAACTCAATGGACCACTACTTGTGGTCTTAGTGTTAACAAACTAAAGACTCAGTTGGTTCTTTTCTCCAGGAAGTACAAACTTCCTCGATTTGACCCTCCAACTCTCAATGGAGTTGTTGTGAATATCGCAGATAAAGTGAAATTCTTGGGTCTTTTTTTGGACAGCAAACTAAGCTGGAAGCCTAATATTCTGGAAAGAATAAAAAAGGCTACGATAGCACTCTACTCATGTAAAAATGCCTTTGGGAAAGGATGGCGTAAGCCATCTCATCTTTTCGAATATCCTGGCTAAGCAAGTGGCTGCTAACACAGCCATAAGGCTTAAATCAATTTCTATGTGGTCCAGTAACATTATGTGACAATCATCTATTCTAACGAACAAAGAAACCCCAAAATCTATCGACTACACCATCTCGACATCATACCTCGAAGTTAAATTTAAAACTGATATTCCTTCCAGAGAGGATTGGGTGAATGGAACAGTTTTAAAGTCAGGCTTTATTAACTTTTCTGCGAAGAACTAAATGTAAATCTCGCTTCCGCCTCCCTGATCATTGCAGTATTTTTCAGGCAGAGCTTATAGCAATCAAGGATTGCTATAGACTGGATGAAGTATCATGTAATATCTGTAAGAGATATTAGCATTTTTACGGACAGTCAGGCTGCTATTAAAGTTTTACTATCAGGCTTTATCACGTCGAAAGTAGCCCGGAGTTGTCTTTCATCTCTTAACGAGATGGCTGAACAGTTGAACATTCATCTTACGTGAGTGCCAGGGTATTTCAACATAACGGGGAATATTAAAGCCGATGGACTCGCTAGACTGGGTACCTCCTGTCGCATTTTACCTAGTAAAGCTGACATTGGGATTCCAGTTTCTACGTGTAACCTACTTCTTAAGGAAGAAGCATACAAAATCAAAAATGAAAGGTGGTAAAAGAATAACTCATGCGTCATCACATGGCAGATTTGGCCTATACTCAACTTAATCAGATCTAACCAACTAATATCTATGAAGCGTTGTAGTATTGGTAAAATTGTGGGTGTCATCACTGGACACTTATTGGTAAGAATGCAAGTAGATTTGGTGTTTTCTCTCATGATTACTGTGTCGTGGTTACATGGATGAAGAGGAGGAAAAAACTATTCTCCACTGTCTATGAACCTGTCATATCCTGGCTCTGTATAGGCTTAAGTTTCTAGGAGCTCGTAACCTGTGTGATCTGACAGACCTCAGCAGAATTGGTTTCAATAGCGAGAGGTGGAGAAGAAAATTCGTTGTGACAGGGCTACGAAACTTTTTTGTGTCTATGCCACATTACTGAATGACGGCCACCTAAACCTAACCTAACCTAGCTCTGCCGAGAGTCACAAGTTTTGAAGTCATTATATTTCTGCTGACGATATTCCAGAAAATCAGAAGAAATTTTGACACAGCCGAAGAGAAGGTGGTGATGCAATATTGGATTATCTATAAAACGAATTTGCTCGACTCACAAGTGTACGTTTGAAAACAATTGATCAAGTAATGCTCGAAAAATGAAAATGAAAGACATGGCTGTTTTCTCATTCAATTGTCAAAGTATTATGGCCGCGATGATAAGCGCGGGAAAGTGATAGAAAAATCATATTTGTTAATTTTATCGGAAACTTGATTGGAGGATGTTCAAATTGTGGTAATTCCAAATTTGAATTGTATTGTTCAACATAAGAGACTGGATTGGAAGGCGAGT
This sequence comes from Tipula confusa, assembly GCA_963556175.1. Classification (NCBI taxonomy): domain Eukaryota; kingdom Metazoa; phylum Arthropoda; class Insecta; order Diptera; family Tipulidae; genus Tipula; species Tipula confusa. The sequence continues at coordinate 186,650,591 of OY744476.1, read as the reverse complement.
GGCCACGTGATTCTACATTATTTAGATATATCTCTTATGTTCAGACGTTTTCTATACGACATCTGTTATAAACCCAGTCATTTTATGCTCAACAAATTAGGACACATAAATGCAGTTACTATTGATTTAACCAAAAAACAAAGAAAAAACTTTTATCAGTAAACTAAAAAGTCCTACACGATATTTTCAGCAGAATTGTTTTCTTGACGGTAAATTGGCAAGAAGTGATGCCAACTATATAAGTATTTTCAACTAACGAAATTATTTTCAACCCCGAAATTGATATTTGTTGCTTCCATAAAAATGAAAAATGCATTAACCAATATCCGATGAATGCATCAAATTTTTAACTTACATTTTTCATATCATAGCGTGCTTTGGCCATTTTCCTGAAGTTTTTGAAAATTATGTAACTAATAATAAAATTTAAGACCTAGCAAAGATGCAACAAAACTAAATGATACTTTTAAATGACTCTTAAATGATACGACCACTACGTTAACTATCAACAATCTAAAACCTCTTCGAAAAAATTATCAAGGCAGGTGCACGAAACTGGAAAAGATTCATATAGACTCATACCTTAAATCAGAAATTGTCACATTTAAATTTTAAACACGACTAAAATAATTTAAATATTTGTATCACTAAAGAAAATTCAACGAGAATATATCTATAAAATTGTCCCGCAAGGTTTGCTATTAATATACAAGTGGTTTGCTCTTAAGTTACAAGTTTTAATTTTACTGCCTTAATCAATAAAAAGTTTATTGTATCTCAAGATTTTATAGTTGTAAAATGTATAAAAATGGTGAATTAATTGTTTGTGAATAACTTTTATGAGCTTTTATTTTTAATAATATGTTTATGCTTAATTTAAGCACAACAGAAACTGTTTATGAGTTGTCATGTAATAATGAAGAGCATAAAGTATTTAAAACTATAAAAAAAATTTACGAGCTTGTGGAATTGGAAAATTCCGATATTTTTTAATACTTATATGTTGAAGAAGCCCTAAGAAGCTTATTTATTAGAATGTATATGTTATTGTGATATAACCCTAGTTTATGTTCTGTAATCTATAGAAATACGTCAGTCGCTGCACAAGTATTTTCACTGAAAATAATTTTTTATATATTAAGCCATCCTATCGAAATTCATCTTTACTGCTTTATGAAATGATAATAAAACCTATCAGGACGTATGGTATACAGGGGAACGGCCAGCAACTCGAATTTGGAAATTCTTCAGTAGTTCCAATCTAAACTTCTAAGAATCATAGTAGATGCAACATGGTTCGTGTCAAACGCTATAATTCACAGAGACCTTCAAGTCCTAACAGTATGGGAAGAAATTAGGGCTTCCAGTGCCACGTATCACTCAAGATTAACAATTCATCCAAACAAACTAGTGATCAAACTTCTCACTACCACAACGAGGGAAATATTGAATTGCCGTTATTTTTTAGGAAGTTTATTGCATCAATTCTGAGCTTTTGATATTCGGAAAGAATACTTTGTGGAACTATTTTGCTGAACTTATTCGATCAGTATGACAAAGCGATGTTATGCCCGATGAACGAAAAGTGGTCGTATTATGCCGTATCTTTAAGAAAGAAGATTATTCAAAATGCGAAAACTTAAGCGATATAGCTCTCCTTTGACAACATACAAATTAATGTCTTAAATAATATTGGAAAGAATCCCACCTCTAGAGGAGGAAACTGTAAGTAACTACCAAAGAGGATTTCGTCGGAATCGGTCAGTCACTATCAAGTTTTTTTTTTTGCTGAGAATGATTCTTTCTAAATATTGTGAAGCAACTCGTGATGTACATCAGATGGACACAATTATATGAGTCACAATGTTTTGTCAAAGTTGAGAACAAGTTATCTGACATTTACGTTCTGGTCATCTTAATGAAGCGTGACTCAAGAAAACATAAAGCAAGTCCTAAAACTCGCGATGAAAGTTCGAAAACTCAAAGTGCGTGAAACAGCTGAGATTGGGTAGTGCGTTTAATATTTTGCATGAAAATTTTGGCCTTGGAAAAGCTTTTTTCTGAATGGTGTGTCGCATTTGCTCACAATAGAATAAAAACAAGAAAGATTTACCATTTCACTCTGGAATCAAATTGGCAGTCATTTGGATGGAGATAAAAGTCGTTCAAAGTATCCAAATACGCCTAAAAATATAAAAACGCATCAATAGCTAATCTTACATGGCATTATTGATGCATTTAAAACTTTTAAGCCACAAGTGTCACAAATCGTTGAAAACAATGATTAAACTACACGAATTGGGCTTTGAGTTGCTTCCTCATAAACAATATTCGCTAGATCTTGCCCTAGTGATTACTGGCCTCAAAAAATGCTCTAGAATAGAGATTTGAACCTAAAGATTAAATCATTGCTGTGACTGAGTGTTATATTAAAGTAAAAGATAAATCGTTCTACACACATGATTTAAAAAGTTAGAAAACCGTTGGACTGATTGTATTGCAGTTGCAAGGCGATTATGTTGATGAATAAAGAAGAATTTACCCAAAAAAAAATTGTTGTATTAGTAGTTAGTCTCGGGACTTACTGGACAATGTTATAATTATATAGATAAAAGATTTTTCTAATGTAAACATTTATAATTTTTATTATTATGTTCAGTAGTTATTGACTGTTTATCATTAAGTTATCTGCGAAGTGACTAATATGGCCAACGGTTAAATCACTTTACGACAATTAGGAATTTTTATAAACTTAGGCTTTTTCCCGATTTCCATAATAGTATTGATATTTGCAAGTAATTTTAACGTTTTGTGTAATTCTCTACATTTTTCGTGTTATTTTAAAAAACACATTCTGATTGCTTTAGCAAAGTGATCCGCTAGTAATTTTTTAGAGAGTGGTTTAATGGAAATATTTTAGTGATACTTTTTATACGAAAAAAACTGTGAAAAATTCCGTAGGATATTTTAAGATTAAATTCAGATGTTATTGAATGACAATGAATCTGGTATAGAAATATCGACATCTAGATTCAGAACCGTTTTTTTAACGATGTAGAATTCGATGGGGATCTTGATTAATTTACCCAACTGAAGCTTAATCAATATTAGGACGAAAAATGTAAAACAACTTTTTTTTCGGGTGTAATATTTTATTTATACATCGCCATGTAACATCAATATTCTCGACTGCAAGTTTCTCATTAATGCCTATCCGAGGACTGGCGCAGTCTTTCAATTTTTTCCAATGCCTTTCTATTGCACTTATGTAGTGGTTCTTTTCTTTTCTATTTAGATCAATCTTTACAATAATCGAAAACTTGGCAACCAAAATTAATAAAAGTATTATACGTCTCACTTGTTTAAGGACACTTTTTTCAAACACCAGATGGTTTCTCCAATACTATAATTAAATAAATTCAACTGCTCCATCGGAATAGGGTTTTATTAAGAAAATATTCCACACAGCAACTTGCAAGTACTTTAGACTTCTTTCAATAAAATGGAGTGCACCTTTAATTGCCACTTGTTTAAGAACTGAAATATACAGTTTCAAAGGCAGAAAACTAAGAGTGTAGGATATTAGTTCGTGATTCATTTTTGACGTTTGTGCAATTATGCTTAAAGGGAAGTTCTTAAATATTGACGAAAAAGCCGAAGTTCGGGCTTTAAAGGAGGACGGTCATAGTATCCACCAAATTGCAGCTAAAATTGGAAGTTCAACCGTTATGCAGAATTACTTCAGTAACATGAAAATCTATGAAAAAGCAGTAAAGGACGTGTGAGCATGGCAGTTAAAGAATGGCAAAAGTGTATTTTCCAATGAAAAAAAAATTTATTTGTATCGAAATGGATACAACTATTTTTTTATTATCTAAGAAAACAGGAAATTATTTTTAGTAAAGGGCGATATGTAATGGTGTGCGTAGCAATGTCTTTTTTTGAAAAATTGATTTAAATTTTCAGACAGCAAAAACGACAGCAAATTCCTATAAAACCTATTTTTCGAAATTTACAGAATTTTTTACTGGACAGCGATAGAGATCGTGTATTCACGACAGGAGTATGAAATACAGTGCTATGGCTTTGTCCACCTTATTTACCTGACCTATACATAATGGAAAACGTTTGAGGATGGCTATCACGGAAAGCCTACGAAGGAGGAGGGCAGTTTAAGATAAGGACGAATCAATTGATGTCATAAAATCAGCCTAAGCCGAATTATCTCTTCGGTATTTGGGGTCACTGTACATATTTCAAAACACGAGAGAGTACTTGAAGTTATTGAACATCAGGGTGAATATACTTATTACTAATTGCGTAAATAATAACTAAAATTAAACAAAAAATATAAAAATCTGTTCACTTTAACTGATTTTGCTAAAAGTTACTGAAAGGAATATTTTTGTATATAGAGCCCTCTTCCCATTTAAGAAATAGAATTTATTTAATTATACATAGTATTGGAGAAAAAAAATGTTCTTAAACAAGTGAGACGGAGTCTATCCCTGTAAGATTTTCCAATGAACTTGTGTAAAAATAATATATCTTTTTTAGAATAGTCGATTTAGAACGAATTTAGATTAGTTAAAATTTGATTCACGAGACTAAGCTGAACACAATTTCAGCTCTCTAGGACTCCTCTTGGTTAAAAAGAAGCCGAAAGAAGTTGCAGCAAACAAGCATCAAGGTGCAAGTAAAGTCAATTGAAAGATTAAAAATTGAGCAGTTTTCAATTTTGAGCAGTTTTCGAAAACTCATTATTGCATACCATTTTAAAGTATGCCACAAGGATTCAGTGTTGTGTTCCCTTATTCCTTCATTCATAAAATCCTACAACCACTTTAAACAGTGAACTGAGGAGTTTCAACTCGCTGAAGAGAGCTTTGCTGAAAGTGTTCAAAAACTGAAACATGTGTCACCATTGTTAAACCCGCTTCTAACAATCTTTAAGATGGCGCTTTTTTGACTTACAATTCGATGACAATCTTAATATGGTTTAAATTGAACTAAAATCTCCTTTATTTACCTGAAAATAATAGAAAAATTTAAAACATTAGTAATTTAAACAAGAAATGTCTCAAAGCTTAAAGTACTCTCAACAGTCACATACACAAAATTATCAAAACAAAAACAAAAAATAAATCCATTCCCCACAAATCCATTTTCTAAAATCATAAAATTTTATTTCAAATCTCAATTACATCGTAAAACTCTTATACCACGCAGCATTTTGTCTCGACACAATATTAATTCATTTCCCCGGGCATCACTTGGATCATCATCATCATTATCATTGGGAACAAAACATCGTTTACCTCTTTTCACCATTGGCAATATAAAAAATAAAAAAAAAACGAACTTAACAATTTAATTATTAACGAATATTAATCCAATCACTGTTTTGGGGGGGATAAACCCAATAAAAATTAAAGAAAAGTGCTAAAATTTGCTACTTAAGAAAGACGTACGTACATAATTTCACATCATAACTTTTGCGGAATAGAAAACTCGTAAAAAAATATATAAAAGTTTTTCATTTCAGTTTTTTTTTTAACTTTTCCAGCACCATTTTCATCATGCTCGATATACACAGGTATGTAAGTACACGAAGAAAAAAAAGGTATATCGAGAAGAAAACCCATTAAAAATAAAATAAATGATTCATAAAATTTGTTGTTGTTGAGGAAAAGTGTGAAATTATTATTTCACTCGTCTTTTGAGATGAGTATAGTGTCGTCGGTGGAATGCGGTTTTTTTTTTAAACAAGGAATGGGGTTCTATATAGAATTTTAAATATCTCATAAATTTTTTCGTTATATGAGAAATATATACAAGTATAAAGAGGGGTGTTCGGTATAGGGTTAAAGAAATATATGGAAGTATGTATATGGAAAGCAAATAAAAATACAAATCAAAATTTCATTTCATTCTCTCGCTAGTGCTGATGAAAAAAAATTGGGGGGGAATAATAAAACTTGAAAATTATTCAAATCACATAAATATTTTCAAATTTTGCTTTGAGACATTTTTTTTTACTTTTTTTGAATGTTGTGCTATTCGACATCGTGATAACCCTTTCAGCTCGTTTTTCAAACCATCCCTTATAGCATAAATAATTATGTTTATTTATTTTCCATCATCGAATTTATCTAAATATTTCGTCATAAAATATATATGACCTCTCTCGTTTATCGATTCATCACCAAAAACTGATGAAATTATGGACTGACGTAAAATACAACGAAAAAAAAAATGATTTCCAATATTTAACAGATTACGTATACTGCTCCTGGTGCTGGTGTTCTCGCAACCAAATATAAAAAAAAATGTAAATTTTAAATGTCCATCACGTATTTTCCCGCTCCATCATCCACAACAACAACAAGGATTAAAATTAAAATTAATTTTTTATTATATTTTCATTATGGTACAACGTGGAAAATTCGTTTTTGCTTTTTTTTTACAACTTTGAGGAAAATTGGAAATTTTTTTGTTATACCTTAGTATCGTTCCCATCACAGTTTTGGTGGGTGGAAAAGAGGTGGAATTTTATTTTCGATTATTTTATGTTTTTTTTGTGTATGTATATGGAACCGAGAAATGTCAATTATTAGAATTTTTCTTTGATATTGAAGGAAATACGCAAAGGATGGTTTAAACGATATATTTTACCACTTTTAAATGTTTCAACGTTTCATATTCTAGATAATCTAATTTGGTGATATAGGTCAATATTCAAAAGGTGCTAAAGGTTAGACGAAATTGACATAATTAATTATATTTAAATTAGAGGTTATATCCCATTTTGGGATATATTGCGCTAAGACCAAATTGGATCTATTTTTTTTTACTGAAATTCAAGCTTGTGCAAAACTAAAAAAGCCAAAATCGGAAACAATGGTCTGATTGGGCTCAACGATACCTCTAAGAATAGGTTTTGGTGAGTACATAACATGTGTAAAATTTCATTTAAATCTTTCAATTATTTCTTAGCTGCTAAGGCCAAAAAAAAAAGTAGGATGTAGTTGTATTACCCTGGCTTCCTAAAATATATAAAATAGGTAGTAATATGTTTTTACCACATTTCCTCCACATTATAGGCAGTTAAAGAGGCAATATTTCAGGTGACTCAAGAGGATCCTCTGAAGAGATCTCCATCTCAGGATAATCTCATTAGGAGTTTTGCCAGTATTGAATAAACATCAAATATTACTCTCAATTTTGTACTGGCACTATCTAGTTTTAAAACACGAAGCGGTAAAAAATTAAAATTGTCCAAGACCTCTATCTCAGAGGGATATGGGCTACTTTCCTATGGCATAATAGTTCTCTTACATGCATTCCACGTAATCTTCATGAAGTTTAAGTAACGATACAGTACCATTTGTTCTAGAGTTCCCTAAAATGGCTAGAGAAGCTTTTAAATTAAGGTTTGAACCTTTGAATATAATTTGGATTCTCTAGCTCCAAATATGATGTCCTCACAGATTTGATCTTTACTTTGAATATCCATAATTGCTAAATTACAACAATAAATTTGATTTGAAGTCTTGATCTTGTCTAATACTCACCTTCCAAGAAGTATATTTTAAAGCGTGTGAAGATGGTCGCCTAATATGTTGGTCTTTATGTTGAGGTTATTAGAATTGTGGATCAGATTCTTCGAAACAGGCTATAACTCAGTCATTTTAACGGATGTATGGCTTGATGTATTCCAATCACATACTCCATCAAATAATAAATGACACTTGCTTCTTTTTATTCCAAGTACTACAACTGACTCCGATATAACTTAATCTGTCAGAACTCAAAGTATATCTTCAGAAAATCTGTATAATATGAAGAGTTGAAACACGCAAAGTGTTTTCCAGAACATTTTCGGTAGCATTCGATATTTATAGATGCGTCAATATTAGATCAGATCAGATGCAATTTACACAAAGTTTTTAATTTTCTATCTGTTTGGCACGATCATCGAGTGACAGAAAAATTGCGAATTATTAAAAATGGAATGGCCTTCCTTGCTTATATAAGTTAACTTCATTTTTTCTAAAGTGGCAGGTCTTATGTAGATGGTGCTTCATCATTCCATTTGACAAATGTAGGTTAGGTTAGAGTGGCTCTCGCACATTGTAGTTCTCGAGATCCATAAGGCCGTCGAAACAATACCTGCCCAGATGTTTGTATCTCCGGTAAGCTAGCGCCGGGCATGAGCAGAGGAATTATCTCAAAGTCTCTTCCTTCTCCTCATCCATACAGCTTCTACATAAGTCATTTGCCATTGACACAAGCATCCTCGCATACTCCCCAATAAGGCAGTGTCCTGTGAGCACCCCCACGACTATACTTAAGTCAGGTCTACGTAGGCATAGTAGTGTTTTAGAGCACTTTAAGTCCAGTTTCGGCCAGATTTGCCTCGCTACATTGCATGTTATGGTGTTATTCCACCTCTTCTGTGCCGAGACTATCGCCTCCTTTTTAAGCGCCATAAAAAGCGCTGCTATAAGCCTCTCCAGATTTGCGGTTTCAATTGGAGAGTTGTACCTTCCCTTGCCAGTTCGTCAGCTCTGCAGTTCCCCAGAACATCCGAGAGACCGGGGACCCAGACTATCTGGATATTGAAATGCTCACTCATCTCATTAAGAGATGAGCAGCATTTCAATGCCACCACGAACGTCAGAGAAACTGACTTGTTCCAGCGACTTGATTGCCGCCTGACTGTCCCCATATATTGTTATATCCCTTGTGGATATGACATTATGCATCAACCAAGTCAGCGCTTCCTTAATCGTTACCTCTTCTGCCTGGTACACACTGCAGTGATCAGGAAGACGAACGGATATATTCACATTTAATTTGTCACAATAGACTCCACCTCCGATTTTGCCGTCTAGCTTGGAGCCGTCAGTTTAGAATTGTATACTTCCAGTTTCTATTGTTGACCTATTCCCCCAGGACACCCTTGAGTGGATAAGTGTCCGGGAGCCTTTTTCAAAGCATACAATCGGTATTGTGTAGTTACTATTCACCAAGTCTTCCTTAAGCGAACTCGTCGAGTGGCCCGTCTGTAGACATTTCCACTCAAATACGGCAGAGAGTCGTGCAGTCGTAGTTGCTGATCTCTGCTTAGCATAGCCTCCATAGCATGTGTAGGGGTTGTCCTCAGTGCCCCACTTGTAAGCAAGCAGGCCGTTCTTTGTACCTACTCTATCATATTTTTATAAGTTTTCTTGTCTAGTGCTGGCCACCACACACTCATCCCATGCATCAGAATCGGTCTGGCTACAGCGGTGAAGAGCCAGTGTACCAGCTCTGGTTTTAGACCCTATCTCCTACCGACGGCGTTCCACGATGAGTACAGAGCCACCTCCGATCTGACATTATTAAAGGCGCCCTCTATATCGAGAAAGACTACCACATAGTACTCTTTCGAGTGGATTGATTTCTCAATTGTTTGCATCAGGGAATGCAGAGCCGTGTCCACATATCTCCCTTTCCAGTACGCATGCTGAAAAGTCGCCCAATTACTGGGTTTTATTTTTGCACGTATGTACACGTCAATCAGTTTTTCCAATGTTTTCAACAGAAAGGATGATAGAGTTATAGGTCTCTAAGGTCCTTTGGGTAGCCCTGTTCCCCGTTTTCGGGATAAAAATTCTTCCCCGTTTTCGGGATAAAAGTCGCCCTAACCTCCGTCCATTTTCTAGGAATATAATTCAGCTTTAAACACTCCCTGAAGATCACCTCCAGCCATGGGAGAATGCTCGATGAGTTTTTTTGCAATTCCACTGGAATGATACCGTCCGGGCTACCGATTTATAGGGTCTAGAGCCGTTTAGCGCCCATAGGATCCGGTTTTTGCACACGATTTCCTCCGGGCACCCCGACGATAGTTATTCCCTATTCCTACCAACTGTCAACACATCCACAATACCTGGGAAATGGGTTTCCAACAGGAGCGCCAATGATTCCCCACTAGGCGTTGTCCACAGCCCATCTGGTTTAATTAAGTAAATAGGGCTCGTTGGGCTCGTAGATACGAATTTCCTGAGGCGCGAGGTATCCAAAACACCTTCCATTTTATCACAGAATAGTCTCCAAGACCTCCTCTGCGCCTTCCTTAATTCCTTTTTATACTTTTTAAGGTGCTTCTTATAGGAGTCCCAATCCTGAGCTTCCCTAGAGCCTTTTGCTCTGTTGAATGCTTTCCTGCACCCTATACGAAGGATCTCCAAATCCCTGGACCACCATAACGATTTCCCATTAGGTATTCTCTTGGGGCAAGCAGTGTCCAAAGGCAAGTTCAGGCACTTGTGATTTCCTCCACCAGGAAATCCAGCTCCTTCTCCAATTGGTAAATATTTTTTCAATTGGTAAAAAATGTAAAAATAATACAATGATTCCTAAACAAAACTTCACGTGGTATTGAAAATACAAGGAAATAAGCAATCACGCGAGTAAACATATATAGATCGTCTTTATACCGTCATGAAAACGTTGAGTTTCGCCGTATGACGGACAAAAGAAATTCATTAACACATCTCCTAAGAATAAAAAAGAAACATCAATTCAAAAATCAAAGCTGTGTTTTCGAGTCCAGTACCATCATTACTCGGTTAAGATTTTTTTAGTTTACAAAAATTTAAGATTTTAGAAAATGTATAACAGTTTTAAATATTGACTTTAATCTGAATAGTATTTCGCACAAAATTACTTTATAATCGCACGACTCCGAAAATTATTAATTACACTCAGTTCTTAATCATATATATACATAATGTTGGGTGGCCAATTAAGAAAACTAAAAAAATAGCGCAAATCATACATCTGTGTTCTAATCGCCTAATCAATCTAATTATAATTCATTTTAATCTACATTAATGATCTGTATATGTACAACTTTAAAAGAAATTCCATTCTTAGTAAAGTAAGAAAATAAAATCTAATTCATAATATACAACATAAATAAAATGGTAAACAACACAAATTATACATATTATAATAACATGTCTCGCGTTTAGGCCTGCGGCAATCCATCAAAAATTAATTGAAATGCGCGCATGTTTAAATATTTGCGATATACAAACAATTATCAGAAATTGTCATGTACTTATGTTAATGGCAATCATGATGAGGAGATTATCACACTGCATCCCCTTATAAATCATATATATATTTTTTCCAATTTGTTGTTCATTTCAATTAATTTTTATGATTTAATGCTTCCACTTTAAACATTCGCTTAAACAAAATCAATTAAATTGTGATAAATTTTCGATCTAAATTTGTGTATTGTGTATGCTGCTGCTGCTGCTGCTGCTCGACTCTCATCATCAAATTCAATTTATCATTTTTATTTTTATATTATTCTCTATATTGTGTTTGAATGCTGATGATGACTTGGAATTCAATTTTTTATTTTTTATTTTATCTTGAATTGAATTCAATTGATAAAAATCAATTAAAATTATATCGAATATAATAATTCGGTTATTTTATGCTATATCTATGTGGCGTCTCTACGTATTGAATGGTATTTAAGATGATTTGTACTATATTTGATGCGATGGGTGAGGGTTTTTCATGGCATGCTTAAAACCCACACGTTGATTGGGATTTATTGTAAAATATTTATCTATAGGGTACAGTGGTTTTCATTTAATATTGAGGTCAATATACTTTATAAATTGTTAAAATACTTAAGTTCTGGCATTGGCTTATTAAATATATAAAATTGTTTTCAAAGGTCATTGCCAGAAAACTCACTAATATAATATTTGCTAACCTCTTCACATGTTTAAAGTATGCGTATTCGCATATGCACAAGTAACAGCTAATGCTCAGAATCAAGAAAACTAAATAGCAATTCAAGTATTAAATAAAAGCTTCAATTGATTCTAAATAAGCTCAATTCAATTGACGTGCGGTTACAACGACTTGACAATAAGGAAGCTATCCCTAAACAAAGAAATGTGTAAATATCTTAAAATCTTATGCTGGAAAGCCAATGGGATTCTGCAACATCAGCTTGAATTGAAGTTAGTTACAAAAAATATTGATATTTGCCTTATATCAGAGACACATTTTACCAAAGAATCTAGAATTTTAGAAGATATAATGTTTACTATACCATACACCATAATATAAATACACATAGTACTACTATCATAAGAAAAAAAACAGTTTACCCATTGATGTTCCAGATGTCGGGTCGATAGAATATCGTCAGCATTTAGTATAAATTTATGACATTTAGGCGATTATACATATAAAAATATTTTGATTATTTTAAAACGATACCAGTAACGACATCTAGCACGTCAAGGGCTAACATACCATGGTAGTACTATGAGTATTTATATTATGCATAAACCTAAGCAACTCAGCCAGAGGTGGAAGTGCAGTCATAGTAAAGGAAAATATAAAACATTTTTGCTACGACAGTTGCCATTGAAACGCCAAAATATACAGTGGTAGTTATTACAGATTTGTATTGCCCACCAAGACATTCTCTTAAGAAAAATCAGTATAAACAATTCAATCAGCGTAGGTCTGGTTTAGTTTTGGAGGTAGCCATATTTATATTTGTTGATATTTTTAACAATTGGATTTTTTAAGTATACGGGCAGTCAGTCCAACGATTCAACCTTTGTTAAAAAGGTTAGCCAAGTTTTAGAAAACTGCCTATATTGTTTTAGCACAGTTTATAGTGTTTTTTTTCTTTTCAAGACGTTCCTTTTCTTCTAATTCTTGATTCTCACGTTCACTCTACGTTATCAATGTGTTGCAACGCTGCTGAAGTTTAAGCACGGTACGTGTTTTTAAGAACCAATCGAAACGAAATAGTGGCGATCGAAACTTAGCTTGTGCAACATATACATACTAAAATTCGATCCTCTTCTTCGACATTTACCCTTGTTGTTACCATAGTATATCCGAAGTTGATGGAATAATGCACGATATCGTGATATATTTCCATCGAATGCCTGTTTAATCGAGGCCTTCCTCTATATTTTTAGAGGCTTCACCTCGTTCAATTTGTGCATTAAGACGTTCGATGTCCTGAAGTTCATTGCAACGTTCCCAAAATACAGCACTATATTCCATAAGTTCTTCGGGCATTTTACCTTCCACTTCTTTTGCAATATTTTCAATGTCGTCACGGCCATATTTTTTTGCCTTGATAAATTATTTAAAATATCGTTTTGTCCAATTGGTAAAGCCTTAAATGAGTAACGTCTTTTTCCGCAATCTCTTCTTCGCTTAATGGTTCTGCATCGTCAATTTTCTTCTGTACCTACCTTTGAATTTTAGCTGGGTCTGGCCTAAGTTCATAATTTCGTGGTACTTTGTATCCTAGTGTCTTTCTAAAATAATAAATTTCTTGATCGAGTGTATTGATAGCTCGGAATTTCTACAGCCAGTATACATTTTTCTGTTTATGATGTTTAACTTGTCTTTTTAACATCCACTTTCCACTTAAGCTTAGCGCCATGCCAAGATATTTTTTCATATTTACAGGTTGAACTTGCTGTGGGTTGATTTCCATTGGAATCTAGTTAATTTTTTCCAGCATGTTGGTTGTCTATGCGCGTTTCGTGCAGGATTAGTAATGCAATAATAAGATGATCGGTAAAATAAGCAACTTAACAGTTCTGTAATCTGCCGTCTACTCGGAGCACCCGTATTGTCGATAAATGGATTAAGCGACTTCAAAATGCTATTGTTATTGACTTCGCTCTTAGCTTGTACGAAACAAAGAGTTTCAGTTGTCATCGTACCACTCCATCGTTATAGTGAATGCTATTGCTTTGTTCTTTTTTGTGATGTGCGTATATATGTTGTTGTACTGGCCAAGATTCGGGAGGTAAATGCATCAAAGCTCGTTTATTCCACCACATTATATGTGATCGAAGTTCGACGAAAAATAATCCGCGAGAAGCACAGTCTGCAGAGCTATTGATTGTGGAAACGAGGATCCAATTTTTGCAAAAGCGACTTAACATAATTTGACCAGTATGATTACCTATGAGCTAGTCAGTCCAGAATAAATTGAGAGTCACTCCATGCAATTATTTCGTTAATATTGTAACTTGATTCATGATTGATCTGACTTATTCGGATAGCTAGAAGTACTGCTGCGCATAATACGAGCCGAACAATTGATTATTGCTTAATAGGTGGTACTTTGGTATTAGCTGAGATTAATTGAACTGATATCCTCCCACATGGAGCAGTAACTCGAAAGAATACGACAGCTGTATAGTCAAATTGGCTGACATCGCAGAAGTTGTGAATATATCAATTTTAGATTTTTGAACAATCTGAATGAATCTGAGAATAGAAATGGTGTCCATTAATTTTAGAGTATCCCGTATTTTCATCCATATAATGTGCGGAGTTTTTTGCGGAAAGGATCATTCCATCTTGTATTGTTCACACAAAACACCTGCAAAAATATTTTAAAAGTTATAATCAGATCATCAAATCATTTTCTGGAAATTTGTATCATTTGGAGAAATGGAGACTTGGCGGTGCATATTTTATATGATGGCAGAAATAGCCATCATATAAAATATAAAATATAAAACAGATTTGGGAGCCAGAACCTAATAATGCTTTGCGCAGGGAATTAGTTTTTCATGGGTTTAATCTTGCACTGTTTTATGATTTTTACCACATGCCTGACAGTGGGCTGGACAGCGGCGTCGGGATGGACATTTATATATTGGATGAGAAATGCTGAGACAAATACCATATCTGTTTGTACGTTTGATAAACGCTTCCAATTCGGTGAATTCCTTCATCAGTTGGTCGATGAGCTGTAACCGCGTTGTTAACTCGCATATAGTTTGGTATAAAGTGAGTTTGTTCACGTATATAATAAAATATGGCTGCTTATCTGTACACGTAACTGAAGTTCCAGATTGATTTATAGCAAGTACTGCATAAATTAAATGATGTTGAATGACAAATTACCGAAATGAAAATCCAGCTTAAAGGAGGAAAATGTTGGGGTGCTACTGTGGCGATTGAATAATCTATAGACGCAGCAGATTCGTCAAAAGAAAAAAGCAGTTGCACGGTAATCATAAGCTAAAAGCTTTAAGTTCTTTTTTAGACTGACAATCGACAGCGAAAATCGATTTTCCAACACTACAGGAATTCCTGGATTTGTTGTTGAAGAGAACGAGTGCTTTAGCTAAAGGAAATAATTGCGTTCACAAACAACCAGTTGTAAAATAAAGGCTACCCTCCAAACCTCAATTTTCGGTCAAAATATTTGACATTCCAACAACGCCTTCTTGTCCACTTTGCTATGGGAAAAGCTACCGGCTGTTTGAGTGTTTAAAATTCACTAATCTTACGATTGATCAACGCCGTGAATCCCTTAAAACTAAATCCAGATGTTTTAATTGCCTATCCGATACAGCTTGTAAATGTAAAACTACGTGCAACCAACTGCGGATCCAATTCCAGCTCACCCTAGTTCTAGTATAATAGTTACCACGGCACACGCATCTTGTTGTGATGATCCGAGTATTAGCCAAAATAATCCATTTGGCAAGCTTGAAAAATGTTCTATTACCTTCCGCCGACTTTCAAATCCGAGATAGATGCAACGTTTGGCAAAATATCCGTAGATATTTTGACCCAGCTTCCACACGATCCTTTATTACCGAATCCTGTGTTAATCGACTTCAGCTGGCAAGATCCAACGCACGTTTGATAATTGAAACCATCAATAAATTAAAAGCAGGAAGTTCGCGAGGAGCTGCTACTATAAAGTTACGCTCTCGATTGGATAACACGTACATGATTCATGTAGCCACATTGATTGTGTCCATTACGTCAAATTTGTCACCAAATAATTTACCACAGAAAACGTCATTCCTAGGTACCCTACCATTAGCCGATCCCAAAAATAAAGAATCAGGACCAATTGATTTGCTTTTAGGATCCAACCATTTTCTAAACACCGTAACAGAGGGTAAACTAACCAACACATCGAATAACTTGGTGGCACTAAATACCAAATTTGGATGGATTATTAGAGGTAGGTAGAATCAACTTCAGAAGGAAAGCAAAACTGAGTCAGTCTTCTTTACAAAAGACGAGGAAATGAATATAGACCGGCTACTCAGAAGATTTTGGGAGATAGAGGAGGTTGTAAGACAACCAGCTGAAAGGATTGTCCTTCCAGCTTATCCCCGAAGGAACTCCAGAAGTATAATTTGTGGTGAAAGGTACCATCATTTATTCAAGACGATCTACTCATTATTCCATCGAACCAAATAATAAACATCGAAGACTTACCTGAAGCAGCTGTATTCCCAACGTGTACTACCGTGAATGATGATTTTGCAACCCGAATAGAACAGATGTCAGGCACGATTTTAAGATACCCCACCATACTACGCGTACTCGCTAGAATAAAGAGATTAGCGTTCAAAGCAAAACATATCATTAGAAGAGACGCAATTGAATTCTTATCAGTGAAGAATTTGGCTTGGGCAGAACCACATTTACTTTCTTTAATACAATACCAGAAATTTGAAGAAGAAATAGAAAAGCTAAAATCAGGAATGAGAATAACAAATGGCAAATTAGTTAATTTCTTTCCAATTATAGACAATGTTAGACTGCTAAAAGTGGCCAAATCTCAAATGCTTCAATGCCAGATGACGCCAAACATCCCATAATTTTACCTAGGAGCCATTCAACGGTCATGAAGATGATAACATACTTACATTTGAAGCTGTTACATGCTGGCACATCGCATTAATTATCACATGTTTACCGAGCAATTGGCGCAGTGGTTAAAGCTGCGGTGTTTGGGGCGGGAGGTACCGGGCTCGAATCCTAACGGGGGAGGGTTGCAAAAGGGATTTTTCATCACCTGATTACGATCGGTGATGACGATAAACACAACTATGACCCCCCGTTGGAGTGCAGAATCCATGGGCTGACCAATCGTTCATGCCAGTACAGGTTGGCATGGAGCAATGCATTACGCAGATGGATATTCAAAATTCGCGAACCTGTAGTCGTACGTCCTCGATCTGGCCCTCGTTGGCGTAAGGTAGGACGTTAAAATAACCGCAAAAGAGTTGGATGAGCTTCGGCCCCAGAAAAGATTGTAGAAATTAAATAAAAAAAAATGATCACATGTCCACCAAAGATTCCAGATTTTGAGAAGTAAGGAATTGATAAAGAAGGTAATCTATAGATGTATGAAATGTCATCGGCAGAAGCTAAGAGCGCAAACGCAACTAATGGGGTAGCTACCATCTTCGAGGATAATCCTGTCAAGACCCTTTCAAAGACCCAGATAGGATTACGCAGGTCCATATGCGATAAAGGCTCATCAGCAAAGAAATTCTAAGCTTATCAAAGTATACCTCGCCATATTTGTTTGCATGGCCACAGAGGCTGTGCCCTTCGAGCTGGTTACAAATCTAAGCACAGAAATGATTTTAGCAGCCCTAACGAGATTCCAGGCAGTGACAGGAATTTGCGCATACATTTTCTCAGACAACAGCACCAATTTCGTCGGTGCAAGAAATCATTTGGAAGAGATCGCCCAATTGTTTAAATCTAAGGTTGATGTACCAAAAATAACAAATCGGGCTTCCGAGCAAAGAACTACCTTTTATACCTCCTGCGGCTCCAACTTTCGGAGGCTTATGGGAAACGGCGGAGAAATCAACAAAATTTCACATTCGACGAGTTATTGGAGATACTACATTGAACTACGAAGAACTGCTGACACTACTAAAACAAATCGAAGCAGTTCTCAATTCACGAGCGCTATGCAGAGATGAAAATTCCGATGACCCACTCACACCAACACATTTTTTAATTGGTCAACCTTTGTCATTAGCACCTGAACCAAATGTAATAAACACAAAACAAAATTAATTATCCCGATAGCAACAAGTACAGAAAATACTTCAATTCACTTTCATTTCTGGCAACGATGGCAAGCCGAGTAGTTATCATCTCTCAATGAAACGTCAAAATGGAATAAAGTTGATCACCAGCCAAAATTAGGGGATATCGTCATATTAAAAGATGAAAACATACCACCAGCTAGATGGCCCTTTGCCAAAATAATCGCAACACATCCAGGTTCCGACAACTTTGTCAGAGTTGTAACATTTAATACATTTAAAGGTATATATAAGCGATCGATCCAAAGAATATGCCTACTACCGAAGATTGACTCCAGCGAGTCAAGGGAGATTTGTAATACAACAAGAAAAATAAATTTAGCCTTTTTGCAACAGTCGTGAGTAATAAGTCAAAATAAAAGTAAAAAATATTACATAATCATTAGTGTTAACATTTAATTGCGTGAACATAGCCTGTAAGCCCTTTTAACGTAAGTACTTTTAAAAACTTTACCAATAACTTATAAGACAAATTTATGAACTGATGGTTAAATTTAGGTTATGTCACATAATTTAGTTTAATTTTTTTATATTTTTTGCATAATTTGTCACCTTTGACTAAAAAACTATATTCTTCTTTAAAACTTAATCATATAGTTTTTAGGATAAAACCATTCGAACTATTTTAAATATTTAAAAGATAAAATATAATAATGTCAAATATAAATACTGTTGAAAAATTCTACATTATGACGAATGTCGTAAAAAAGCCAAAAATTTTCCGATAAACTTAAATCCAACATTGTCAATTCCATAAACATTTTTTTAGTTTCTTCTAACAATTTGCGATTATATGAATTTAATCTATAGTTGTTGTTACTATTCTTGTTATCATCTCTTATTTCAATACTAAAATTTTGTTGTTGTTGTTGTTGTTTTGTAATCGAATCCATAAAATTTACATATAATTGTCGTTTTTGTGAACGACGAACGACTAAATTACAAACTAAGAAAATTGAAATTCGATATTCTTGAAGCAGAATTTTTTTTATTTTTTTTTTTGCAATTTTTTTTCGCCAGTAGTGTACTCTAGAAATTAAAATGTATATACACGACTGAGATTTCATTAGGGAAATAAAATTTGTAACATTGGAAATTGCTATTTGGTGTATACTGCCTGCAGTGTTTGTTAGTTTTTTCAATTTTCAATTTTTCAACATCAATTGACATCGACATTGAATGTGTATACGAATATTATACGCATCCAGTCATCCACCCTTAACCATATTACGAAAAAAAAAAAAAAAAGTTGAAATTTCGTAAAACTTGAAATTGAAAATCAATAAATTTTATTTTCAGTTTTTTATTTTTGAAACTCCATTACATATAACATCTCCGCAGGGGTTCCCGCACTTTGATTCTTTTCCGTATATACCTAAATATATTATTTGGTTGGCACTGTTTGCGGTGTATATAAAACATACGTATCTGATGTACGGCGCTTTATTCAAATTATCTCAACCTGTTCTCGTTTTCACTTTTTTTTTAGCTTTGTTCGCTTTTGGAGTTATGTTTGAAAATTACACTTTCCATTGATATGGAAATTAGATAAGGCACGATGTAAGTATGTTGATGATGGAATTCATGTATGATGTGCGACGCACGATGATTATCTTATTTCGATGTTTAATTATTTTGATATGTTGATTTTCAATATGAATTTTATATATATGTATAGTGAAGCGTGCGAATATATGCGTGTCGTGCCATTGGTGCGTGCTTGCCATCGAATGTCAATGTGGAATTGTGTGATAATTTTAATAAATATAATTGAAAAAAAAAAAAATGACGTATGTCATTTGACTTAAATAATGCTGTCGATATGTTTTCTGTTAAATTATTATGTCACACTTTTAGAATAATTTTAATTAGAATAATTTAAAAATATTATACAAGCTGGGACAGTACGTCTAAAAGTCGAAAAGAAACTCGGAAGTTAGAAAACTTTATAAAGAAAAACGAAAGTACTTGGCAGAGCGTGTGAGCTGTGTGAGGCACAGCATGAACCATACCTTACTGAGCTGAGAGTTAGTGATTTAAATGACGTTACTTTTGCAAGTGTTGATAGAACATTGGTTTTAAGGGGAAAACCACCGTTAAAGCTCGATATTTACATGAAAAGTTTTATTCGGACTCAGTCAAAAGCAAACATTTATCCGCTGTTTTCAAACGGTCACAAATGATGCTGAACGATCATTAAAAAACACTAAAAAATCGTGATGAAAAATCGAAAACTGAATATGCGTGACATAGCTGGGAGTGTTTAATATTTTACATACAAATTTAGTCATGACAAAACTTTTTTCCAAATAGCTAAGAAACGGCTGTAAATGAAGAAGAAAAAAGTGATGTTTCACCAAGACGAAGGCACTGTGCTATTAGTAGTTGAAAACGATGGCCAAACTACTCGAATTGGGCCTCGAACTGCTTCTCCATTCACTGTATTATCCAGATCTGCCAGAGTGATTGCTGGCTGTTTGCAAACTTAAAATCAGATATTTAACCAATTTAAACGCAACCTTTTATCCACTTTGGTTTTATAGGATAATATTTGGTTTAGGCACCAATCTTCATTGAACTATAACCAATTCGGACCGGTCTACCATATACAGCTAGCATTCAACAGATCAACCATTGATATTCCTCTCGATGCACAGTCTGCTGCATTTTGCTTTAAAAAGCATAAAGCGGATTTGATGATAACCAATCCAATACGATCTTACTATCACACCATAACAACGTTCGTTTTACGTTGACCTGTGCCCAAGCAACCTTGATGTTTCTAACCAGTTCGGTCAATAATACTGCGCCTAACAGCTCTAACCTAGGCATGCTTAATTGTCAAATTGGTGAGACCTTAATGTTGCCTGCAATTAGATATGTGGAATTATTTGTTTTGGCGTAGACCTCAGCGCTATATGCCAATTCGCTGGCATCGGAAAAGCCATGTAGCTCAACTTCGTCGCTAAGCTGAAGCCATCTTGGAATAAATAATTTTTCGACCTCCTTTAATTCGTCACGAAATGTGATCCACCTGTTGCACACGTCATTCGAAAGCGGATCGACCCATTTCAGATCTATTAGCCATAAACTCTGAAACAAAATTTTGACTCGTATGGTCACCGGTGACTACCACCCCAGAGGGTCGAATATCTTGCTGGCTTCTGACAGTAATGTTCGCTTATTGTATTTGATGCATTCTGCAAAGCAAACTGAAAAGTGAATGCGTCTTAGTTTGAATTCCAATTTAGTCCTAATACTTTGATGGTTTAATCTTCAGTTATATGCTTCCTCATTAGTTCCTGTTATTAGATCATCTACATACCTATCAGCTTGAATTGCAGCAGCGGCTACGGGATATCTAATTTTATTTTCTTGTGCTGCTTGTTCAATGCATCTTATGGCTATAAATGAGGCAGACGCTGTGCAGTATGTTAAAGTCTACAATATAAATTGTTTGATCGGTTCATTGGTATCGGTTCACCACAGCACCCTTTCGTATCATTCGAGTGGACCCAAACTCGCAGATACATTTTTTCTATGCCACCTGAGACAACGTATCGGTATTTACGGAAACGCAGTAAAATTTCCAATAGAGTTTACATCCTTTGATGACGCATCAAATACAACCCATAACTTAGTAGTTGTGCTAATTTTTTTATAATGCCATGATGTGTTAAAAAATAGTCATCCCGGTTGATGCATTCATTTATCTCTGCCATGTGCCCCAGTTGTTGATATTCCTTCATAAAGTTGTGATACATCTGCTTGAACTGAATGTTGCATATTAATTTATTCTTCATCGCATTGAGTCGCTCTCATGCTGCGAAGAAATTGGAACAAAGGCTAGGTAAATTTCCTTTGGCCGGTAACCTCACTATGAATTTCCCGTCTTCAATCGTTTGCATTGTTTTTTCAAACCAATCTTCACAATGCAGCTCTTCTTCAGTGAGATCCATAATCGTTTGAATACTTTCGATTCCCCAGAACCTGCGCAAAATGTGACCATTTTCATTAAATTTCGGATCAGCCAAGTACATAGATTTTAACTTGTCGAATTCCGATTTTTGGCACCATAGAAGTTTGCACTCTTAATTCCGGTTCTGCATGTGACCTTGCAACGACCTCTAATTGCGTAATGCCCCAACGACCTCTAATTGCGTAGTGTCCTAAATTAGATTCTCCCAAGCCACTCACCCTCACATGCTCCCTTGTAACCAAACCCAACTTTTGAATGCACGCATCCGTTATGAATGTGACTTGTAATGCTGAGTCAAGTAGGTCACAGCGTAACTTAAATTCACCGTTCACATGTTTCACTCGGACGATGCACTAAATTAGTTTTTGAATATGATGACATTGACTCCAAAGCATCACATCTTTTGTTTAAAAAGGCAAAGAACTCTTTGGTAGTTGGATATTCCATGACTGTAGACTCTTGTGCTCATAATATTCGTGTTTCCTGGTTCAACTTCTTAATTAAAATGTAAACTAGCCAACCATCACGACCCTAACCTTTGGTATCTAACGCCTTCATTTCACCAAGCACCTCATCATACCTATCTCGCAATTTCCTAAGAGAGATGCTTAATTGATTTATGGACGGCTGATCCATAAACATACGAATGAACACATTGACTATATACTTCTTGCGATCATACATCTCAACTTGTTTCGAAAATGCTTCGGCGTAATTCGCTTCGGTAACCGTAAAGAACCTGATTAGTTGCGATGCCTCTCCCGTCAGTAGGCTCTTTAGGTACTGAAACTTATGGACTGCTGGGTAATCCTTACTATCAATTGACGTGTTAAACCGATCATAGAAACTTGGCCCAGTGTATTCCCCAGAAAAGAGAGGTATAGATAACTTTTTCAATTTCATCTCGGTGCATGGCGAATGGATAGCATTTAACATGGACTTATCGAGTCTTCCAGTCCTCCGAAAATTGAGAGGTTTTAGATCTTGCATAGTAATTACACGAATCTTCAACTCATCAATGGACAGCTCGTTCATTTGAGCAGCATTTGCTATATAGTAAAATTTTCCATTTTCGTTAAACTTCCCTTTATGGCAGGCCGCACTCTTTTAAGCGCTAGTAGCTCGGCCATGCTACTTGTACCCTAATTTGGTTATGTCGAATTTATTTTTATCATATTTTGCAAATGGCGAGCCACGTGTATTATAGTGGCGTTGGTAGGTTATCTTGACGCGTGGTAGCGTGGTTTGGAGTACCTGGTTTCACTGGCTTTGATGTCGCTCTGTAGGTTGCCAATACTTGATTAGCTAATTTGCATATTCATCTACAATTTATTCGCTGGTAAAATAATATTTAAGTTTTAGTTTGGACCCAATATAGAAACTTGAATGATGGATATAAATATAATTATTATTATTGATAGTTGTTTTCATTTCAGCTTCCTTGCATTCTGTGACCACTGGAACAACTGGCACCAACAAACCAAAATAAAAAATTTATTCACATTCATCAAATCCATAATCCAAAACATATGGTAGGAAATTACGTCCATAAACTATTTAAATGCGATATTCAACCATATCCAAATTATACAATTAATAGCTCCAATGAACCCAAATAACCTTTCCTATTCTTATACACACATACGATATGATCACAAATCTAACAAAATCACAAATCGTATTTAATCGTAAGAAAACCAATCCTACTTTAGTTTTTTTTTTTTTTTACTATCTAATCGTAATTGCGAAACTATACCAACAACAATATGTGATTGAGGTATTATATGTGAGCAACACAAAAAAAAATTCTATTGTTATGGTATGATTCCGGAAATCAATAAAATTCAAATTAAATGGCAACTAGAAGCAAATAAATCATGACAATTTGCACAATATATATTTCGTGTAAAATGGCAAGTGTAGAGAGAGAGAGATACAAACCTAGATTGAACTAATAAATCAAATGAGTTTTATTTGAAATTTAAATTTTTTTTGACTGATTTAGAATGAACGTCCAAGCATTAAGCAGAATCTCCCAGATATTTGGCCGGGCCACCGTCAAAATAATCGCCGAAAATCTAGTTTATATACACTTTATTTGACACAATACTTTAAAATTTATACAAATTAGGTTTTTAAAAAATTGATTTAACATTACAAATCAATTGAATTAACCGTTTTACGATAAATACGTCATAGCCATGGTCTGGGGGGATGCAAATTAATTTTTAACAATTCCTCATCAGATCGAAACTGAGCTTTGCTTCGCACACATCTAATTCTGAATAATTAAAATGACGACACACACATCCGCCGCCGTTATAGACTACAAAAAAAAAATACAAGAAAGATGGACTAGAAACAAAAACAAAAAAAATTCTGGAAACAAAGATTCAGACATTTACGGGGTTCATCAACCGATATGAAGCCAACCACGAGCAAATAGAAGCAGAAGCTACATTAGAGCCCTCACTAGAAAAATGTTAACAACATTCGGCGCGCTCCTTACTGAGATGTCAGCGTTCAAATGAGGCTCGAACAACACCTAGGATAACAACAGAATTTCAGGCGTCTACAACATTCAGTTTTACTAAAAATAATAAGCAACCCACACCCCGGTTACACATTGAAAATAACATTACTGGGAGTGATATTTCGGATGGTTTATCAATGGAAATTAGGAACAAGTTCTTTAGGAACGAGTCCTAAACAACAGCAAGTTGGTATCCCGTATATCAATATAATGAATGGACGTTGCCCACAACAGATTTAAAGATTTGTGCACGAAAACTAAAATCTGTGATACGCACAAAATCAGCTACCCCAAAACTTATGTTAAAGAAGAGGCAACAAAACTTTTAAATCACATTCCAACAACAGGAATAAACTACACGGATGCATCGGTACAACACAGGAGCTTACTTGTACCCAACCATGTGAATACATTGCTGAACCTGCCAAATATTAGCTCGGAGTCCGCAAATGCAGTAAAAAACCTTTATGACACGATGGTAGAAAATCTGTATGATCTTTAACTAAGAACTAATACAACAACATCGTTTGTACTAAGTTAATCTTGAGAACCCTCGGGATATTTAACCTCTAAGTGGATTTCTTAAGTTCCTAGAAGCTCGCTTCCAATCACTAGAAGCAACCAACAGCCAAGTGAGGGGGTTTCAACAAAATAATATCACCTTTGCACGACAATTATCTGTTATGTCACAAGCACCAAGAAGAACTTTTGCTGGAATTGGAAAAATGTGCATTGTTTCAAAGGCATCACATGACATAACAAGATGGCCCACGTTTATAAAAATGCCTGTATTAAAAAGAGATAAACTTATAGCAGGGAACAACATATGCATAATTTGTTTAATCGCGACGCATAGTAAATGTCTCAGAAAAAAACTTGCGTGCGGTATGTGTGGGAAATCATATTACGTTACTATACACGAAGGAAGTTCCAACTTCACTCCACACTGCCAAGAACGCTTCTGCAATAAATAATGGAGCACCTTTATTAGCTTCAGCCCTGAAAAAGGCAGCTACTCGTATTGGATATGCAATACAACTACGCTCTTTCATAGATCCAAGGTCACAATCATGGTTCATTACGCAAGAAGCCGCCGAATTACTAAATTTACTAAAAAGTCGTATAAATCTGCAAGTCAGTGGAATTGGTGGAATGACGACTAGCAATCTAGAATATAAGGTGTTCATTACAATATCACCCTATTACTCATCAAATTTCAAGCAAGTGGTAGAACCGTCCATTTTACCAAAGTTTACTGAACATCTGCCAGCTGAACCAATAAATGATGTCAACAATAATACGTGAAAGAAGTTTATATTGACAGATCCGAACTACAAGACACATATCTATCGATATGATTCTAGGTGCAGATATTTATGCAAATATTTTAAAGAAAGGAGTAATTAAAACCTCGTCAGACCATCCAGTAGCTCAAAACACCTTCAAACTAGGTGTCTTTGACTATGATATCTCGAAATAATCTTGATTTAGAATTTCGAAAATTCTGGAAAATTGAAGAAATAAGTCAAAAATAAACAATACCCAAAAGACGAAGAATTGTGCGAAATGTCTTATAAAGACATCTGTAGTCGATTAGCTGATGGAAAGTATAAAGTCACCAGACAATTTTAGTTTAGGAGATAGCAGGAGCCGATCCATAACAAGATTGATGCAAGTGGAGCGGAGATTAGAAAAGAACCCGCAATTAAACCAAAATACCACAACTTTTTAAATGAATTCTTTTAACTAGGACTTATGGTTCCAATAAATCTAAACGATGTTACATGCAAGAACAACATATGCAATCTACCGCACCATGCAGTGGTTAAATAATACAGTACAACAACAAAAGTTAGGGTAGTATTTGATGCATCGATGAAAACATCAAATGGACTAAGCCTCAATGACATCCAGCTAGTAGAGACAACACTGCAACAGGATCAATTTTTGAACATAACAAGTTGGCGGAAATACAAATATGTGTTTATTGCACAATAAAAAGATGTACAGACAGATCCTTATAACCGAAAGACGACAAAATCTACAAATAATTGTTTGGAGAAATGATCCACAATCGCAAATCAAAGAGTACAAGTTACGAACAGTAATACACGGTTCAACTTCTGTTCTATACCTGGCCATAAGAACCCTTAGGACCACCAACGAAACGATACGTTATATTCGAAACAGCCAAAATGTTCGATCCATTAGGTTAATTTTCTCGTACTATCATTATTGGTAAGCTTATGTTTCAAGAATTATGGATAAAAGGAATATCAAGATATACCTGAAGAAATAATAAGAAGTCGGCACAAATATACAAATCAACATTCTACGAGCTGAAAAAAATAAAAATTCCACGAGGTATATTTGACAGGTTGCACAATGATTTTTGGAAAATTTTGAGCAAGGTGGAAAGAGTGGTAGAAATACACCAGGACATGATAAGTTAGTTAGAGTCATTACTTTGAAAACTCAGAACGGAACTCTCAAAAGATCCATCGCTAAAATCAGTCCACTGCCAACTCACTGTAACGACGAAGCAGAAGATAAAAATAATCCTACAATTTTCAAGCCGACAGATCCTATACACGTGGATGGTTTATCTGGTCTGAAGGCTTCCGAAACGAGTTATTATAGGATAACTCGAAGTCGGTCTGCAAAACTGATATCAAATCTCATTTTATATTGTGTTTACCTAATGAGGCTATTTTTTAACTGTGCAGTAGCGGGTTGGGTAAATACAACAGAGTATAGAATAGAATACCTCAACCACAATTTTTTTAAGAACAAAATATAATTATGATCAAAATAATTAGAAAAGTTTTAATTCAATTTCAATCACATTCAAATTTATTTTACTTTTGTGTTACTATTTAAAATCCCTAACTACTATTCAATTTGCATTCAAGAAACTTAAAAAATATTTTTATAACTTTCCGAGCGCAGGCTACATTAAAAAAAAATCTTCATTGTCAATACTAAATAAAAAAGCAACGATTAAATAAAATTTGAAAAGAGTTTGAAAGAAAACTAAAACACGGAAAAGTTTAAATAATGTTCAAATTTTAAAAATATTAAACTATTTTGCAGTTTTATGGTCAGTAATAATTGAAAATATTAAAATTTGAATGAAATTTGAAAAAAGTTTTAAAAAAATAAATGTTTATCAAATTTTAATTACTTTCAACTGTATTTGCAGTTAAATATGATTTTACTAGTTTTAAGCGTCATTCAAACTTCAATCAAGATTTAATCAAATATATTTTTTAGTGAAAAATATAAAGTTCACATAAATTTGAAAAAAAAAAAAAAAAATATTTAAATTTAAATTTAAATTTGAAATATTTAAATTTAAATTACAGCAAATGTGTGGACACAGTTTACATTTATTCCTTACAATTCTTAAGTACCATTCAAATTGTATTCAAGATTTGAAAGCTAAAATTTTAAATTTTGGGCATAATTTTCCCAGGAATTTATTTTTATTCAATCAAAGCTCATATTAAATTGTTTAAGATTTGTTTTATTTAAATAATTAATAAAAAAATTTTGATTAGATTTTTCCTTCAAACTCGTTTCAAGTCACATTTTTCTCTGCAAATTTCAGTTTATAATATTAGTTATGACAACTGTAAAAAGTATCTTGAAAATGGTTTAAAACAAACCTCACATTTATATTAATTTAAAAATGATTTTTTTTTTAATTTAATGAAAATTCGATTTGAAAAAGTTTTAATGTAGTTTGAAAGATTATTATTTTTAACCCATTATATAAATATTAGAATTTATGTATATAAATATTAGAAAGTAGTATTTTAGTAAATCGATTAATTGAATTTTTAAAGCAATCAATTCATTAAATTTTGGGTAAGTTTGAAAAGGGTTTGATTAGAAATATGAGTTTATAAAATCTAGTACGCGGGTAAATACTTAGCAGCACTATATTTAAATTATTTCGATGTTAATTTAAAATATTTTTTGCACTTACATTCGTGATTAAAATAAAATTATGATTAATATCAGAAAAATTGGACTGTCATTTGAATAAAGTTTGAATGAAACAAAAATTTAACAGCTTAATTTTTAATTTAATAGTAAGCAAATAAATTTAAAACTTGATTTTTTATAATTTTAAGTATTCAAATTTAAATCAAGTTTTATTGAAAAATATTTTTATTAATCAAGTTCATTATGTTACATAATCTTTGAAGAGGATTTTAAATTAAATTTATTATGTTAATTAACAACCATTAAAATTGTATTTGAAAATGTTTTTATTATTTTTCACACTTAGTGAAAAATTTAGTAGCTTAAATTTGATTTATTTGAAATTTCAAAGTATTTCATTCAAACCGTATTCAATTTATTTTAAAAGTATTTTTATTATTCTTAAGCGTAGTTACATTAATAAAGGTTGTTACAAAAAATTATTCAGTTAAAATTACATTCAAGTGTTTTTAACTCTAAGTAGACTCTAAATAGAGCCTAAACCATTCAAATTAGTTTTTTAATAAGTATCATTCAAATTTTAATCCAGATAAACGAAATTAGATAAAAGATGTATGATTATGATTGTTAATGATACTATTCAAACTGCAATTAAAATTTATTTGAAAGTATTTTTTTATTTATTCTGTAGTAGAATTTAAAAAAGTTTGAATGTGAAAAATGTAAATTCGGTAGATTACGAGTAGTTTCTTTCCGAGAAATCTTATCTTAAAAATTTTGAGATTTCGTCATAATTTTACTCTTTGAAAGTCTCGAGAAATTTAATTTTTTAGTTTGCAAGATTCTCCCTTCTCGAGAAAATTTAGCTGCTAATATTGTAATGAAACTAGATTTTAGGTTTGAAAACCGATGTCACTGGAAGCAATAAAATATTTTTTTTATCTTTAGACGCATGAACCAGCTATCGAAATCACTGGTACTTAAATTTTAATTTAAATGACTCAAATAGAGACTCAACAGAAAATCTAGGTTTGACGCGCATCAAAAACATGAGAATGATTACACTATAATTCACAGATAACAAACAATGTGAAGTTTTGAAGTTTGGGGGAGCCACTACAAAAGGTGGCAATTTGCACAGTACCAGGGTATAAAAGCTGGAACTGTAAAGAAAACCATATCGCGAACTACAAGGATAGAGTAAAATTAGACATTATAAACTCCAAAAATATTGTGAGAAGCATATTCAAGCAACTAATATCTGCTTAGAGGAGAGGTGTGGGCAATGTGTCATCTGTTTAGTTTACAGTCCACTGAGCCATTCAATCCAAAACAACCAATATGCAAATTACTTTAAAGCGTTGGGAGATATCTGAGAGTATTCCAACATATAGGCCAGCAGATAGGCAAAAGATTCTCGGGTTAATGAGCACTCAGATTTTATAACTACTTTTACCTATATCTGACGAACTAACTTACTAATTAATAACGTACTAAATTAATAAAGTACATTTTCAATGCGATAATGAAAACAAGATACTTTCTCGTATCCTGGACAATTTCACACATCTAGACCTAGATGAAACGAACGTAGACTCTTATCGCTAATCAGTTTACGACCGACCCTCTCTAAACTCTTTAAAAAATGTTATTTAACAAATTTAAACCAAGTCTGGATCACAAAAAAGTCATACCAGATCATCAGTTTGGGTTTAGAGAAGAGCACAGAGTGGTTGAGCTAGATCTCACATCTGAAATCAGGAACTTGCTGGAACAAAAATAGTATTATTCGTTTTCGATAAAGTATGGCATAAAGGACTTTATCATTAAAAACTATTTGCTTGACAAAAATTCCTGATGAAATATAATTGTGCAACTAGCAATTTATACGAAATCTATGTAGGGGGGATCCATAATGCAGCGTGCTAAGCCCAGTACTATATTTTACCTTTACAAGACCTATACCAACATCAGGGAATGTGCCAGTTTCATCATTTGCGGTTAACACCGCAAATAACTGCCCACTAGTCCGATATCATTCTACCACAGCACGAAAACGTTAAATACCTATAGGCTTTAAATATTTTTAAATACTTAGATAGAAGGCTGACTTGTAAAAACTACATCCAAACAAAACGTAAACAAATCAAGTTAAAATGATTTAAAATGATTCAAACCTCAACTTGGACTGAAAGGTATTTCTGTAAAAATGGTATTTTTCAAATTTCGTCGAAATACTTCGACTCTTTAGCTGTGTTGATATGCATGTAATTGCTGTAAGCGAAACATGGTTTTGGCGTAGCATAAATAGGAAGGTTGTTAAAATTCCTAGTTTCATACTAGTTTGCAATAATAAATCGATCCCTGCAAATTCCTATAATTATGGTGGTAGTTAGATGTTTTACATAGCTAAGCACAAAATAAATGCGCACCAAAAATTAATTGGAGTAGACTATATTCCACCAGGTAGCACTAGTTTTGTTGAAATAGCAGTTGAACTCACATATTTTTTTAAGAACCTTTAGTGTACTGACTTAAAACAAAAACTTAAAGAAGCACAAAAAATTAATTCAGATAAGCCAGCTAAAAAGTCTGAGTTGAACTCAGGTTCTGTTGAAATGATTCGGAGGCAAGGAGCGGGACGTTTCATATATCTGGCACCCGTACCTATGTCACAGTTAACGCCATGAAATCCTGATCCAGGACCTATAATCATATAGCATAAAACAATTATTGCGACATTATAATTACCAACTGTAAAATGAAAAAAAGAAGCCACAAAAGTAGCTCGAAAATGTCAGTAAAATTCGCAAATTGAAAATAGTGCAACAATAACTAACAAGCTACTATAACAGCGATGAAATTTCCAGTTTCCAACTCAAATCGACCCCACATTTGCCGGATAATGGAATGCGACAGATATCAAATCAGCAAGTGGAACATTTAAAATTTGACAAGCAGATGCAACCTCAAGATTTGTATGTTGGTATAATGCCGAACATTTAGAACCAATCAGCTTACATCGAAAATGAAGATAATTTTACTAAAGATGATGAGTCACCATCGAAAGAGAATCGAACCTGTATTTTATAATTTACAATTCCCGATACCTTAATGATTCTTGTCTTGCGATATTTATGAGGAATGTACAAACGTTGCTGTAGTCAAGATATGCAAGACTGGACGGTCAGTGCTACAAAAGGTAGTATTCTATCGTAGGCAACCTATAACGGAGATTTGCCAGAATTAGACATCATTACTGAGGGCCTCGTTTCACTAAAGCTTCCGTTCATGCAAATACGTAGATTGTGATATTTTAACGGTCAATTCGCTATATAATCAGGCAAACAATTAATGTATCTATCTCGGTTAATAATATGATAGACCTTGTACTCCTGACCAATTGATGGACAAGAAGAAGTTTTTTTTTAGAAATGTACACATCAAGAAAAAGCTAATTCATAAAAGTAGTTATCATTATGGGCTGGTTCAAAGGTTTGTCATCAACAATGCATGGCATATATAGTCCAGATACTTTTACATAAACATTTCTAAATCAAAGTAGATGATGCCTGGTAACTAATAATAAAACCATTATAATTATCAGGACCGGTGTAGAGAACTCGAGAAATCATGATAATATACAAGCACATATCTACCTGAAACAGCAGATCACACGCCTCCTGTCAACTGTGGCTCGGTACAGAAGCACATATTGATGGCTTACTTGAACATATTACAAATGGTTAAAGTCCTACAGCGCAACAGCAAACTCTCATGTGGCGAGGATGCATTCTTGCAAATTCATCCAGGTGAAAATAAAGTTCCGGAGAGTTTATTTTTCGACTAGTTTTGCAGAGGACTTATAGTTTCCAGCTATTTACCTTGGGTTATTTCGTGTATTCTGGTATGAAATTACAGTTACAATATTAATGATGGCAACAAGTGAATTTCGTCGTTCTTAATGCATCTAAGGGTTAGCGTCTAGAGAGCATATTATACCTGAAGGTTATATTAACACCGGTTTCTAGAGAGCAACTTAGCTTTCATGTAGTCAATACCAAATTATGCATCTTACTGGTATGTGCATTAGCGGGATCTATTTGCAATGATGTGCCAGTTAGGGGAAGACAAATCATTTTTTTGACGATCATTGCTATTGAGATAGAGCGACTAAATCTTCTGAGGATTCTATATAAATTCAAAAATTTTGAAGGAGAGCTGACCGATGAGCAAATTGAAGCATTGAATTATTTTGAAAAATTCACTTTGGCTAATGAAGGTGCCGTACCATAAACCTATTGTAATGATATCAATCTTTCTAACAATGTATTTCTATGAGAGACTTTAGAGTGCATCGGAGCTGACACGGACATTTCAGAGTTTTTCTAAACTGAAAATAATTAAAACTTCCAAATTAATTCTGAGGCGATTAATTAAGGTCCCTGATAGTAATAATATGAATAAATATCTTACTACAACTATATCAGCATCAAACCCTGAATTTGACTAGAATTTATGTTATATACGATTTAAAAACTATAACTTGAAAGAAATTTGAATAAAATCTAAATAAAATCTATCCTAAGGAAATCTAGTTTGATAGATTGAAATATTTTTTTGTTAAATTTCCAATTTCGACCTGAGTCCAATTTATTTTTGACCGGTTTATAAATTTAATTTAATCTTGGATTAGTTTAAATGAAATTTGATTCGAAATATGAATTATATAATCCAACGATAGTAAATATTGTTTAGTGTGAATCAATATTTACCATCGCTGGATTACCAGCGACCACTGTGGTATACTATTTGGTTTACTGGTACCAAAATACGTAAGTTTGAATAAGATTCCCAGATTTTTTTTCGTAAATATAGAATAAACAGATTTAATATGTTAAAAACACAACATCCAAAAGAGGTAATCTTTTCCCGGTTCCACACATAAAAAGTCTAAAAGATTTTCCTAATTATTTTGCAAAAAAAAAAAAAAGTTTTCAAAATCCATAAAATGTCAAAAAAATGTTGACAAAATTAACTACTTAACAAACTTTTACATATACACAAAAGCTATATAAAATCCAATAATGACATAAAAACGTAAAACTTTTTTTTTTCTACATCGGTTGAACTGTGGGGTGTGAGGTGACAATTTACGGGAGGGATTACTTGGAAATCAAATTAGAAAGTACTATATACTGTATAAATTATATACAGAACAGTAGAAAAAATTGTTGTTGTTGTTATTTTAATTAAAAGGTTTTTAAAAAGGTAATAAACTAACAATAATTTATATTGTTACAGTTTAGTTTTGGTTTTGTTGCTGTTGTTGTTTTTTTCGGTAACAAATTAAACTTTTTGGAATTTTGTGTGTGTGCTTTCGATTTGTTTTAGCGTAAAATGACATATTTAAAACCGCAATTAATTGATTACATGCGGGAAATAAAAATTAAAGTTTGTTTTGCGTTTTTTTTTTGTTGGGATGTACATAAAATATATTTATAGAGTATTAAATTATTATGTAGTTGGGGGCCGGGGACACAATATAATATGCTATAGTGATTTTTTGTGTAGGTTTTATTTAAAGAAAATTCCTGGATTCCTGCGTGACTATAGATAAAGAAAACCTAGTACAATCTAAAGTATTAGCTACATATATAGTTGATGAAATCAAGTTGATTCAGTTTTTTCAACAAAGTTTTGTCGCAACAAAAAGTTTGAGGGTTCCTCAACTTTATTTATCAGCATGCAAACTTACAATTTTTTAAGCCACCGTCACAAAACGGTTAATCTAATTGTTTGTAACGTTTGATAATTTTTTTAAAATCTACTTTGTATTAATTTTAAAGTTTTGTGTCAAATAAAGTTTATATAAATTAGATTTTCGGTGATTACATGACGTATTGGTCATAAAACGGTTAATTTTATTGATTTGTAATGTTTAATCAATTTTTTAAATAGTTAAGTAGTTCAGTAAAATTGTGATTGTCTTGTGCTAATAATAGTTAAACATTGGCTTCCGGGAAACCGAACCAATTCTGTCATTATTAACTTACCTTTCTTTTCCCTACATTATAAAAAAAATACTAATTATCGATCGCTTTTGGCGTCAGTAACCTGGTCGAGTCTGTCATAACTAACATTCCTTCCACTTCTTCGGTTTTTTTATATGTAACACGGGTGTACGGGTGTTCCTAGTTCGTCCTTGGCCGTACGTCAGTCAATCAATCAATCAGTAGGTTTGATTGTGCCTAGCTGTTGCAAATTGAAATAAAATTGAACGTATTATTTTGAGGAACCTTCAATATATTTAGATGGGATGAGAGGGATTAACATTTTTATTCAAAACCAATCTGTGGAAACATAATAATGGCTGGAGTTGCTTAACCTAAAGCTGAAGATCTGTAAGCCGTAGTGTTCGGAAAATTAAATACCTTTTTAAACCATAATATCGGACCTAAATAACATAAAACATATTTGAGCATATATTAAAAATAAAATTCTGCATCATACAAGCCAGGCAAAACAGGGATGAGATTTTTATTTTAATTTATTACTCTTGTGTGGGTCATTTCTGGTTTTCCTTAAAACGTAGAAATATGAAAAGGAAACAATTTTAATTTTCAAGAGTTTGCATTATTTATCAAATGTTTATCTAGCCTTTCTTGTCATAAAAATATTTTTGTTTATGAATATTTATCCTATTTATTGCAGTATTTTACCTTTACTTTTTCATGTCGATTTGAGTTACAGAATAGTTTTCCTATATAATTTAATTAACTATATAATCAAAAAATTTGAATAGCAGTTAAACATTAAACGTCACTATATTATAGATATATGACTTATGGACCTATATTAACAACACATTTGAAAGTGTTCGAGTTATAGTTAACAAAAATAGGCAAACTAAGTTTAAACAAAAAAACTCAAATTCTGTGTTTAGCGTATCAAAAGACAAAGAAATAACTTCATTGACATGAATGCCCAAAAAATAAGAAAAATCCGCCGAGAATTTAAAAACAGACTCCGTGAGGGGCTTTACACTCTTTGAAAAGTTTTTATGGAACATTAGGATTATAATGGGCCAGGATAGTCACAAATAAGGATCTCAAAAATTTAGGCTCAAACATATATGCTCACGATTCTCAGATACACAGTTCTCCCACTCATTACTATATCATTAACTAATCACCTACTCTTGTTGTTTTTAGTAGTTTAGGTAAGTTTAAAAGTTTTCAGGGCTTCAATGATATAGATTCAGTACCTTCCATTAACAGAAGGAAAAATTAGTCGAAGATAATAACGATCTGATTCTCTAGGGGGATTTGCTATTATTCTGCCAAAAGATTTACTAACCAAAATGATAATTAAAAGATCGCTTTTCCCATTTCGAGTTCTTGAATACTTAATTATTCGAAATGTCACTATAAAATAATTGATAAGCGTCAGTGTATATATTAGGTTATGTTCATAGAGTGCCGTCAAAGTAATGCACGTGGCAGATTATCCAGCTTTTAGGTGAACAGATAATATTACAGTATTGTGTGATTGACTATATGAATGTGTAATTCTTGTTGAATCCAAGCTGGTTCTTGTGAGCTTGTAAGAAATTCATAAAATTTTAAGGGTTGATTTTATTTCTTCGTATGCGCGAAGTAACACGTAAAAGTGATAAATAAGTTTGGACGCCCAAACTTCCAAACAATAGCCATATTGTCCTGATTTAATTTAGATATGAAACTTAGACCACCAATCAACGAAGATTCCTTCAAAATTCCACTATAACATTTAACACTAAGAGCTTTTTGATTATGTCGTATATACTTTTGTGATGCATATAATGGTGGGCTATCCGAACATATTATATTTTTTAATTTTTTACTTATGCTACAATTATACTGAAAACAACAAATCGTATTATTTAAGCATAAAGCATAATTAAGTTAATTAAACATTATGTAATTCAATAATATTTTAAAGTAAAGAAATTCATGTTCTCAGTTATCTGTGGTAAAATCGGTAAAATAATTTTTAAAAAATTATTTGCCATCTATCAGTCATTGTCAACCGAGTACTGCAATACACACAAAATTTTAAAATTTATATGAATTACTGCTTCAACAAAAATTATTTAGCACGAAAATTAAATGAACGTAAACGTGTGAATTGAAAACGTAATTACTGTAAATTTGGTGAGTTATTTAAAAATATAACAGCAAAATAACCCACCTGTTGATAGTCTTAAATGTACATAAATTACAACAGATTTAAAAAAATTATTAAAATTAAATTAAATAACCGTTAAATTTGGCTTTTAAACACTCTCAATATATACAAAGTTCTAAAATGTAAATGAATTATAGATTCAACAAAAATTATTTAGCACAAAATTTAAATGAAATGATCGTTAAACAGACAAAATACACACAAAAATCTAAAATGTATACAAATTATAGTAAAAAAAATTATTTAGCACGAAAATTAAATGAAATATCCTTTAAACAGACAAATTTCGTCAAAACATTCTCAATGAATATAAAATTCTCTGAATCAGATAATTTTAAAAACGATAATAAAAAGGGAATCTTCGTCTTCGATACTTTGAAACTCATAGAGAATTTATCATTCGTAAACTTCAGAAGTACTTATTTAGCATACATGTTTATTTTATTCCGTTAAACGGCTTTTCGTAAAAAATTCTTGGGTAAGCAGTCTTTGGCTCTAAGTTTTCACCATACAAAGATAATAATATAAGTTAATGAAAAAAAAAGTTAGTTAACAAGAAATGTAAACTAACTATTGAACATGGAAAACCGCCAAATTCCCCCATTCCAGATTCTGCTACATTTTATACTCAATTTAATTTTTTTGAAGTTAAACGTGTCAAAAATGCTTAATTTACATATTAATTACGTTTCATTATAGGTTTTCTAGAAAAACGTTTTTCTTAGTGTATTTAAGGTGGAATTTGATTATACAAATTAAACAGCCAACGGTGCGGATTTAATTTTAGCTGTCACGTACAAAATATTTTTATTTTCTATATAGTCCTAATTGTTTTAAGTTTAAGGTTTAATGACACAGATGTATTATAGTCATAATTAAAACTAACTTTTTGTTTTCTAATTTTTATTTTTAAAAAAATTAATGATAGATGGTATGGTGTGGGGATTGAAAAATTATATAATTAAGTCGACGTTTATAATCGGAATTGATTTAATTACCGACCCTAACCGATATATATTATATAGTCATCATCGTTTACTGTATAATTTACTCTCGTATATAATATAACAAGTCAACAAACTATTGAATGATTTTGTGCCATTAAATTCAATTGTTGTTCAATTGTTGGCAAAATTGATTTTTGAAATATAGTCAACCACAAAATGTCACACAACAACAAGATATGTACGAGTATAATATTGTATTATATAAAATACACCCACTCTTAAAGGAATGAAGAAAATTTGTCGGAAAAATATAATTTTTTTCATTTCTCTATCTGGTTTAATTTAATTTAAGTTTTTTTTTTTTTTTTTTGTTGTGATAAAACATATTTGTTTTAATTAATTTAATAATCGAATTTAATTTTGTTATATGTATTTCGATTTTTAAATGACATTTTTCTGGTTTTTATCGGGAATCGGACGTTGTGTCGAATGGAAATTGTATTAGAACGATTTAAGGATTACTGTGTGTCTTTTGATGGTAGTCACATGTGGTCACTTGTCTTTTAGATTCAAAATTAAATTGCTGGAATTTATATGGATATATTTTATATATATATATATATATATATATATATATATATATATATATATATATATATATATATATATATATATATATATATAACGGGTTTTCCAATAAGAGCTTTCATTTTGATATTTAAAAAAAACGAATATTTTTAAAGAGAAATTCATGAATGTTTATTTCATTTTAAAGAAGAAGATATGCCATTAACATTTGAAAACGATATTAGCCACATGGCCGCCACGGCTACGCTTGCAGCACCATACCCTTTTCATGAAATTTTCCATGACCAATTCGCACATTTGCGGCTGTATGTCCTCGATAAACAAAAAAAAAACTTCGAAAAAATTGCAAACTATATTACCGTTACTATCAAATGAAGTTCGGTTAACCGAATTAGATCAGTACAAAGCATTAAAGTCAAAGTAACAAAGCATTTTAAGACTAAAACATGTACAGTTACAAAAACCACTTAAAAAAATAAAACTAATTGTAAAAATTATAAGTCATGTAATTTCTAAATTTCGAATAACCAAAACAAAATTCCGATACTAGTAATATTAAATCGAGGCAAAGCCTAATTATAAAATTTTATTAAATCTTCTTATCAAGATGAAGTATAAACACAAAACATTCTTTCTACAAACAAATATGAAACTAGAACCAAATGTAAATAATTTAGAATACGTAGATGACAACGATTTTCTTCAATATGCCTCGAAACAGACATTAACTTCCTAACTAAATTAAATCCACCTTTTTTGTTACTCAAAGTAAAAAATCAAAATTTAAAAATTTCGCTAGCTACGGGAGCAAATAATTCTTATATAAATCCAAGATTCGAAATTATACCACAATCATCATAGGACGTGCAGTTTAAAGTACGATCAGTATTTTCTTTAACGGAAATAAATAAAATGATAATAGCGAAGTTCTAAGAAATTTCACTGAAACTAAACTTATTTCTGTTTAAGTTTCACGATTTTTTCGATTTGCTCATTGGTAACGAAAATTTGCAAATTATGAATGCAAAAATAAACATCGAGCAAAACCAGTAGAAAGCACCAACTTATAATCGTTAAATTCATAAAGAGTTTAAATCTATAACACCAACTACTAAGATAAAATCAAATTGGTAAGTATACCGGTAACCAACAAGAAAGGAAACCTTTACATTAAACATAGTAAGCTCTTACAAAATCTAAATATGCAGGAAGGTATCTACAATACATGTTCCCAATACGAGGCAAGGAAGAGGCTTTTTGGAGAGGCAAAAAAGGAGCTCATGATACGTATAAACGTCACCAAATTCGAAAATTTCCACGAAATTAATTTCCACATTGCAAACAGAAAAGTTATGCAAGTTGACTTTGCGCATAAATTAAAATATATATAGATGTCCAAAGCCCACATAGTGACTTGTTTTCGATCGATTTGGACATGGAATCCATATGAATATGGAATCCAGCACAGTTGTTGTATTTTGGTATATAAAGAAAGTAAATAAACGTTATAAAAATCATGAAGTTCGATTTTTTTTTTGTTTTCTTTTTTTTGTTCCTTATTTATTAGTACTACTAGGATTTTTTTTATGCGATTAACGGTTTATATTTTAAAATTTTGGTTTTCTTTTTCATTTTGTGAATCGTGTCGTGGTAAACGAATTGAATTTATTTTATTATTTTTTTTATTTTTAGGTATTTTGGCTGTTCATCTTTAAACCTAGACCTACTTAGATCCTAACACCCCTTTGAAGTTATGAATTCACAGAACAATTTCAAATTACCTATATCAACACTAGCGGATTTAAACATTGAATCGGATTGAAATTTCTAAAAGTGGTACTGCTTAGTTCTTTTACCTAGAAATTATAAAACTTTTTAACAGGCGTGAAATAGAATTACCGATCGAACATGAAGTCCTAAGAATAACACCACAATATCCTTATTGTTTGACATCATTTGAGATATCAACAGGGGACATATACAATAATTTTTTCCGAAATCATGTCCGAATTAGACTCAGATTTACTATGGAGAGGTGGTCACAAATTCGGACATATGCGGAAAAAACGTGAGGTTATGTTTTTGTTGGAAATGTGGGCGGAGATTATTTAAAATATTTGGCGGCTAAATTATACGTTTGAATTTAAATTAAAACTTTGAACTGAATAAAACCGTTTGAAATTAAAAAAATTTTGTCTACGTTTTTAAGGAGGGGTCATTTTAATTTATTTTTTTTTTATCACTTTTTACAGTAAAAAAAATGTTCTAAGCAAGAAAATAAAAAACTGATAACATTGAAACTCTCAACGAATTTTCGTAGAAACTCATTTGCAAAACTAAATTAGCTAAGTTGCAGAGAATTTAAAACCATTGGAAATACATTTTTGCAAAATTTCTGTACGACCATTGCTTGTTAAGTTATTGCAATTTTCATATGCGATATTTAATCAATGAAAAAATAGTTCTTAACTAATTAATTAATAATGATTTTAGTCCAGAAAGCTAAATTTGGTGGGTCATCAAAATTATTTTCATTGGGACTTCCAGAAGTCATATACTTGTATGTGAAAGGTTGCTACGCAATTTTTTAACACGTTGTTTACTCAATTTTCTGGGATTGCATCTTTTATATTCTAATTCTGTTCATTCAATTATTTCATAATTACTAGGTTTCTAAAAAAAAGTTTTACACTTTAACCTCTGGCTATGGACTATTTTAAATGTTTTGAAAACATTAGATCGTTCTATAAACCACTGCAGAGGCCAAAGATATGATAATGCGATTAATATGAAAGGGAGATATTCAGGAATGAAATCACGGATCAAACATGAACCAAGGGCATTTTTTGTATCATAATCAGCACTTTTAGTGAAACAAGGTTTTCTATTAGAATTGATGCCTTGGTCCCTTAAAGGATAATTTAGAGGATATTTATGAAGCTTTGATTCAAGCTGCGGAAGAAGGTGATCCAAACACAAAGGTGATGGCTACTGCATTGGGTGATAAGATATTTCAGTTTAAATTTATTTTTAATTTTTTGTTTGGTATGACATATCAGAGAGTATTCATATTGCTATAGTACTTTACAGATATAAATATTTCTATTGCTGTAATTAATGAGAAATTATCAAAAATTTGAAGAGTATATCGTCCGGGCTCTAAAATTGGCCAGTAGATTGGAAATTTCAGTTCTAGAAGAAAAAAACCTCGTTGTGCTTATGAGTCATCGGATACTACATTATTGGCGAAAGACCAGCTTAAAATTAAATTTTATTATACGGTTTTGGATCAGGCCATATTATCAATAACGGAACGATTCCGCCAATTAGAAAACTACAATGAACTATTCTGTTTTTCGATATCCACGAATTGACGAAAGAAGAACCAAACATTTTGTATTCTAAATGGATGAATTTAGAGAAATCCCTTACAAACGTAAATGAGTGTGATTTAAACGGAAATGAACTTAAAATTGAATTGAGGATATGACAGAATCTAGTTCAATCAAAAATACCTCCTAAACAAGTGTTAGATTACGTAACTCAACAAAATGTGTTTACTTTATACCTCAATACAGTAATAGTAGAAAAATCCATTAATTACACTAGCAATGTTGTAGTAAAGACCGCTAGATGGCTTTGTCTCTCTATATGTCTTTCCTTTATGCTTTGAGATAAAGATCAACACTGAAAATTTAAATGAGGAAAAACAATTAATATTAAAATTATGTAAATAATTCCAACACATTTTTTACGATGAAAATCAGGAACAAATATATTATATTCACAAATAATATCAAACATGAAATAAATTTGTTAAAAGAAAATCCATACTAAACAATATTGTGACCCGAAACATCAAAAGCCGGAAATTAAAATCGAAATAGCCAAGTTACCAAAAAATTAAATCATTCGTCCTTTATTTAGCCCATGGTCTTCGCTCATTTGGATGATCCCAAAGTAGTCTGACGCAATGGAAATAAAAAATGGAGATTAGCTGTCAACTTCAAGCAACTAAATTCTCAAACGGTGGATGATAAACATCCTCTACCTAATATAGAAGATATCCTTGGGTAACTCGGTAAAGTCATCTTTTTTTCCACAATAGATTTGGATGCAGGTTTTCATCAAATTAAAATTACATTCCCAAAACTGATTAACTAATGGACATTTCGAGTTCACTCGCATGTCATTTGATTTGAAAAACGCCCCAAGCATGTTTTAACGTGTAATGAACAACGTTCTTGGCACCTTGCAAGGCAAAAACGTCCTGTCCTATACAAAAATTATCTAAAGCCAATTAAAAAATTCAAATTGAGAAGATGCGGTTTTTAAAAAATCCGTTGGTTCTTTAGGACATATTTAACTCCTTACACAAAAAGATACCAAATCTTTCCTTGGTCTCGTCGGCTATTACAAAAAATTCATTAAAGTTTTTTCCAAAATAACCAAACCATTAACATGAATTTTTAAATTGTATGGAAACATGTAAACAATTATTGACCTTGGGACAGTAATTTACTTCAATATTGAGGTATCCAGACTTTACTCAAGAGTTTATATTAAACACAGACGCTTCTAACTATGCGTTAGGCGCTGTTTTAATTCAAAACTTTTACAACAAAAATCTTTCGATTGCATACGCATCTCGTTCTTGATCTAAAACAGAGTGTAATTATTAAACGATTGAAAAAGAATATCGTGCCATAATTTAATATCGTCACGGACCATAAGCCTCTGCTTTGGCTCTTTAACGCCAAAGATACGATTTTAAAACTTATCAAATGGTGACAGGCACTCGAAGAATACGATTACACCATTTTTTATAAAAAAGGCTCTGCTAACATTAATGCACACGCCCTTTCACGCCTAGAAATCAATAGGCAAAAAACTATTGTTCTTGAAATAAATGACCTAGAGAACCTGCAGATAATTCAAAGCAACAATATAAAAAATTATAACACACTTGTTAGCGTGCTAAATAATATAAACACCTAGAACGACGATCCTGTGAAAATAAACAAATACCAACATCTAGCTCCAGTCTAAATGAATTCCGCCACCAATTAATCATTTCTAAAGATACAAATCGGACACAAAAGTTTTATTTGATTAAAACCAGCGTGATACAGAAAAAATGGCAGAATTATCCAACATTGATCTGGAAATAATACTAAACAATTACACTAACAAAAGAAAAATTATAGCTATATATATATATATATATATATATATATATATATATATATATATATATATATATATATATATATATATCCAATGTCATTTCCGTACTACTATCTGCTGACTATTTTGCGAATTTTTTAAAAATTTCTGAATTAAATTCGATTGCGGAGTCCAATGTTATTAATATTGGA
The DNA here is from genome assembly GCA_963556175.1 of Tipula confusa. Lineage (NCBI taxonomy): Eukaryota > Metazoa > Arthropoda > Insecta > Diptera > Tipulidae > Tipula > Tipula confusa. The sequence goes on along the minus strand of OY744476.1, from coordinate 186,607,029 downwards.
GTTCCTTCTCTACTAAAATAGGTTAGGAATTTTCTAATCATTGTTTCCATTTTCCGATTTCGAATCTCGAATGCGGCTCCATATTTCGAGAATGTGTCCACAAGGGTTTAAAATTGTTTTTTATCAGGGCTATTAGATTTCATAATTGTGATATTTTCCTTGTTCGTAGCTGGTTGGATTTGCATTATATAACACTAATTACTAAATCAAAATCTATGTTTTTTAATTTAAATAGGACTAGTGCTACCAACTCCGATATGATATCTCATTCAACTGATTTTTACAATTCCATAAATACTAACCTGGCAGCCTGTATTCTACTTGCAATGGAAACTGTATTTCAATCGAGTCCGTGGTTAATTTTAAATATCTGTGAATAACTTTAGATTCTCGATTTAGTTTTAAAACTCACTTAGATCTTTTAACCCTAATCTACGTAACTTTTACATATCTTCCGTAATCGACTAGCCGTAACATAGGTTTTATAAGCATTGTTTCTTTGACTACTTTGAAATTGGACGATAGCACATAGATTCTTTTAATTAAACACAAAATAAAAAATAAAAAGGCTTTATGAAAACACATCTTGAAGTTCATGAATTCAATTCGGCTATCTCTGAAAAATGACTAAACCTTTTTTTAGATACAGTTCTATAGCCCTTATTACGTTAGTTTTCCGGCGTAAAGAACGATTCACTTCTTTTAGTCCAGGATCATACAAAGAGGCAGAAACGAAGCATCTAATGAAATTAGATTGGTTATATAAAATAAGCCCTAAAACCGTTACTTTTACAGAAATTTAAAAATATTAGATAATTATATAGTAAATTAATGCACTTCAAATACATTATATAAATAAGATACATGACCTTTCAAACTTTGAACCCGATACAACAACGATACAAATCAACTATATATGTCCACACTTTCTCGTACAAATTTAAGTTTCCAAACAATATACCATTACATCAAATTACAGCCGCTACACAAAAAAAAAATAGTCACCTACTATAAAATTAACCTCTAACCTAATATAAGTATTCAGATAGGTCTAACACACACATAATTGACCACATAAAACCTATAACAAACAATATATTCTTATAACAATTCCCATTGTGTGCTCGACGAATACAATTAATTTCGAATGAAAATTTCTTCAGAATAAATAGAAAAATTAAAACTTAATGAAGTTCATATATAGAGAGATTTGGTAAGATTCAATGGGTGAGAAATGAATCCCCACAAGAAAACTCTGTATATACGTATATATGAAAACATAAAATGAAAATATTTCGTAATTCTTGTGTGCTTGCAGATGATGGTGGTGGTGATGATGTCGAGAGAAAAAGAGACTAAAGGTCAAAGTTTTTCTTATTAAATTACTTTGTTGTATTTAAGTTTGATCTTTATACTTCTTCATTTTTTATTCTTATTATTCATCTTCATGATTGTGTTCTTGATTTAGTTTTTTGTTTTTTTTTTCTATATTTTTATTTTTATTCTCGTAAAAAAGATTATCAATTCAGGAAATAAATTGAAAAAATAAAACTTTTCTTTTTTTTCTCTTAATTTTTTTAACTGTTTGCTGTTTTTGTAGTTTAAGTTGGAAAATAATCATTTATCTTTCAGAACATCGTTTGTTTGTTTTTCAATGCCTTACATATAATTACGATTATACAGATTAGATATTAGTGTGGCCGGCCACATTTCGCATATGATTTAAATAACTTTGGTAAAATTAACGACATTGTAATGAATGTCTAATGGTATTTATGTCATTATATATATATATATATATATATATATATATATATATATATATATATATATATATATATATATATATATATATATATATATATTTATTTATATATATATATATATATATATATATATATATATATATATATATATATTTATTTATATATATATATATATATATATATATATATATATATATATATATATATATATATATATATATATATATATATATAAGTCATTCCATTATCTGTTTGATATTGGTTGTAAATGTTTACCAATATTCGTGATCGGTTGATGGGTATTCGGATTTTAGTCATTGGATGTCGTGGGTATTGGAAAAGTTTTGGAGTTTTGACATCTTTTTTCTACGTTACAAAAATGCTGATTATTTCTTTTGTTGGAGAGATCTATTTGAAGTTTTTTCTGGAAGTGGAGGCAGGCTGATTTGCCTATGACTGGTCACTTTAGGGATGATGGTTGGGTTAGTATATAAAAATAACGTTGGTATGTTCCTACGAGGGAGGGGGGGGGGAAATAAATGTAATAGTTTTATTTTGTATTTAATATTTTTGTATTTTACATTTACATTTATGAGGTTTAATTAAATTCTTCGTTAAATTTCAAAGTATTTTTAAATTTATTACTAAAATGTACTTTTATACTTCATTAAAGTTTATTAAACTTTATTAAAATCCTTAACATTTTTTGATTCATTCCTTGTTTAACAAAATTACACTTAAAATAGATGCATCCAAGTAATTTTTAATTTTTGTTTTATTTATATTTATTTGTAAAGAAACTCGTTCCATATTCGCTCTAGTCACAAGAATCGTCAAGACAGCCATTATACATTGCTTTAAGTTTGGAAATGTCTGCACAGTTTAAATTTCCGTAGTTTGTACCAAAAGGAGTCGACATCCATTTGTCATTCAGTCCCAATTTTACAAAATTTACCGACCTTAATTCTCGCCATTCTTCGTCGGCATTTTCAAAGTCATCTCTTTGATTATATTAGAGAGAAAAAATAATAATAATAATTAATTTTCCGGAACTTATCTTTTGCTTATTAATTACTTTTATTGGCGTAAGAATCTCTATAGCTTCTATAACTTAGTCTCCAAAATCATTTTTTTGAATACAGAACTTTAAAAATTGCAGTTAAAACAAATCTTTAAAAAATTCTCAATTTCTGACTTAAAACTTTGGTAGGTCAAGCAAGCATCACGATTTTATGAAATTTTGATTATGGGAATTTTACGTTTGTTAGATTAAATTTTTACAGTTTTGATGGTCCAACCGCATCGTAATTTCCTGAATTTTGGAAGTTTTCGTTTGTTGGCTTGGGTTTTATGGTTTTGATGGGCCAACCATCAATGTTTTCTTACGAAAAATTACGACTTGTTGAAGTCGTCTCTAGTGACCAAACTAGGAATGGTGGTGGTTGCGTCGTCTGATTAAAGTAAGAAGTACAATTTGTGTAATTGTGTGAAAGAGAATATAAAAGAGCGGCACGGTGTTGTTGTGGCTGGGTGTCAGTATTGGATCCTGGAAGATATGTATAAAATGTCTGATGATATACGAGAAAAAATTCATGAAGTAAAACGAGTGCTAGTAGTGCGCTATTTTAAAAATGTTCTGCGAGCCGACGTTAAACAGATTGTGCAACGATATGTGCGAGTAAAGTCCTGTTTGGCAGGTGCAAAGGTAGTTTTTGGCAACCAGTTTCTTCGGGGTAGAGAATGGCCTGGCTTCTGTTGGTTGTTTTTTAGAACCGGATCGTTGATTATATATAGATACGGATCAGCAATGACATTAAAAAGCCGTGTGCTAGCGAACCAAACAAAAAGTAAGGAAGGAGACTAGTGGCAGCGGAGGGATAACAAATAGAATTAAGGAGACAAATGCTATCGAAGTAAAGGGCAACCAACAGGAAGATATCCAATTAGAAGAGATACGTAAACGAAAGATGGCGCTGAAAGATAAAGAAATCGAACTGTTAGTAATCGAGCTTCATTAAGAAATCGAGCTTGCTTAAGTTTTAGAGATGTCGAAGAAACACTTTCGAAGTTCAGCGGAGAGGATGATTATCCCATCGAGAAATGGATTCAGGGCGTCGAAGATTCTGTGGTATGTATGAATTGGAGTGGTGAACCGATAGTTAAATCTTCAAAAAGTTTGTTAATTGGAACAGCAAAAGATAGTTTACGTTTAGCGGTGACCGATACCTGGGAAAATCTGACAATACATTTAGTCAGCGAGTTCAAAAAGAAAGTAAATTCTGCTGTGATTCATAGGCGCATGGCAGAGAGGAAGAAAACGAAAGATGAATCTTTCAAAAATTATTTGATCACAATGCGTGAACTAAGTCAGGCCGCTAATTTCGATGATGCTTCGATAATCGCGATTATTGTATAAGTGACATAACCGATTATGAGCATAATAAGGCGGTTTTATATGGGTCAACCTCTATGAAAGATTTCAAGAGTAGGCTCACAATTTATGAATCAAACAAAAAATTAAGGTGAAAGTACCAAACGAGAATCAGGGCACTAGAGCACCAATCGAGAGCGTATCAACAAAGCCCATTGAGAGCAAACAGTCTAGTAGATTCCGAAGAATGCCAAGATGCTACAACTGTGGTGGAACCGGGCATCTACTATAACTTTCGCTGAACAGAGACCATATAAATGATCGAGCGGTGGCCGATAGAATTCGATTATTGGTAGTAAACTACAATCCAGAGAAGAGGACGCGAAGTCCAAATATAAAAATGCATATTGAGCTAAGTGATAAAAAAACCAATTGCTTGTAAATCAAGACGATTGCACCACTTGAAACGGAGATCGTTAAAAATCAGATAGATGATGGCTGAATGAAGGGGTGATTAGACACAGCTAATCTGAGTTTGCGAGTCCCATAGTTTTGGTGAACAAAAAAGATGGTTCAAAGCGTCTTTGTGTGAACTACCGAAGGCTGAACAGTATCATGGTACGAGATATTTTTTCCATTGCCACTTATCGAGGATCAAATAGACAGGTTGGGTGACGCTAAGTATTTTTTCACATTAGATTTTCGAAACGGATTTTTCCACGTGCCCATAACCGATGAATCTGTAAAATATACATATTTTATAACACCGTTCGGACAGTATGAGTTCCTGAGAGCATCCTTCGGTTTGTGTAACAGTCCCTCGGCATTTATGCGATTCATAAACAGGGTGTTTGATGAATTATGTCGTAAGAGAATAATGTGTATCTATATGGATGACTTGGTGATACCATCCAAAATTACAATAGAAGCTATGGAAAGATTGGAGATTGTACTGAACGTTGCCAAATTGCATGGATTGCAAATTAAGTGAATCAAATGTCAATTCTTATGCAAGAAAATCGAGTATCTTGGATATGAAGTGGGAGGCGGACAAATCAAACTATCAAGACAGAAAACAATTTCAATCAGTAAATTTCCCGAGCCAAATACAGCTAAGAAAGTTCAGCAATTTTTGGGTCTATCAAGGCTATTTTAGAAAAATGGTGGAGAGTTACGCAATTATAGCAAAACCATTGACGGATATGCTTTTTTTTCAGTAGTACCGATTTCACACATGAGTTGAACATTCGTATCTTGGTCTTGCGCGACTGGACAGAAGTATTCCAGACTTTGTGGATATGCTTAGAAATTCTATATATTTGGAAAATGTTGAAGGGTATCAAGCAGATAAGTTGTTTTTGACTTATTCAGTCATCTGCCGTATTGATAAAACGATTCAGATTTGGCTCGAATGCAACTCGAAATAGGGAAGTCGCTGTACTGCTTAGTTAATGAGCTACAAATTAATTAGGAGAAAACCACATTTACGTTTTTATGTATATCTGGCATAATGGAGTTAACCTATTAAAGGTTGAAGCGCTATGGATTAAATAAAACCTTACGCTAGTTACGAGCATGATAGTTTTCGCAAAAGTCGATTTCTTTAGGTACAAAGATTTTCACTATAATATTCTAGTCCCATAAATTTTTTTAGGCAACATAAAATTTTAAATTTTTTTGATTATAAAAGTACCTTTTCGGCAGCCTTTATTGCGTTTCTACAATACTTTAAATAAAATTCCGCTAATAATTACTAAGAAATAAAATTGTTGGCTAAAATTCAATGAGTTCGACTGTTATAAGTTAATATTTTCGTAGTCTATGCCAAAACTATAAATTAGATCGTTGTAATTTCGTAATTTTATTATTTCCGGCTTAATATATTAAGAATTATGCTTCCGGATCTAAAATTCTATTTTCAGTTATACAAGACAATATGTCACCGTGATGGTAGTTCACGATCAAATGCTTTTCTTAAAAATATTTTTCCCACCACTTGCGGCCAATATGTTAGCTGCTAAATATATTTCTATATACAAAATCAAAATAATACAAAATTTTATATATTTTTATGATGAACATTAAATCAACATAAATTTTAATGCTCTTCCTACCCGCTCGCCGCTTTTTATATTCGGAATACGAAACAATGGGTAAATTATTAGAAAATGATTCATAAAATTTGTAAGGCACATAATTGCAACAACAATTTTTATGCATATTGTTTTATGTTTATATGATTCAATTATATAATTACATGTACTTTGTCACAAACGTATATACGGATATATGATTTATGTATATAATATTACTCGTATATGATTGCTTTTATTAGAACATTGACCATTTAGTTTGTAAACACAATTTTAGAAATTGCAGAGCAAGTTATATAGAAGTAACCTTATAACCTCGCATCTGTATCTCGAACATATGTATCAGAATACGGAAAACTTTTCCTCTTTCATATTTATGTATATGTACATGTATTTGTATATAGCTGAGTAAATCCTTTTTTATTCAAATTGACTTTTTAAGAGCATCAAACATATTAACATTATGTAATCTGATCATAAACTTTAGACAAAACAAAGTTAAAAAATTTAAAAATCCCATTTCTTGCCGAACATCTCTACCCTACCTACCGAGACAAGAAAAAAAAATGAAACTTTTTACTGTACTGTATTTTTTATTTTACTCCATGTCTTGAAAAAATTTAAAAAAAAAAAACTTCCATATGTGACACATAATATCCAAAGCTGCACAAGGAGTACATATACGATATTATGTGGAATGAAATCAAAATCACAGCAACAATAACGAACGTAACGACAACAAAATAATAAAATCGTTTTAAGGGATGAAAAAAGTTCCCACCCTTTTTGGTATAGCTATAGATCTGATAGAGAATCCTTTTTTCTTTACATTTTTATTGAATGTCGTATACATTACAGGGTGTTACTTTACCTAAAATTTTAAAATTGTCTATTTACGGGTTATGATTTGAGTAATTTAGTTGGGTATTACTTTTACAGACACCTTGTATATTCTATGTGGTTATATGACACATTGTTTATCAAAAGCTGTGTTCGACGAGAGAAAGCATATGGTTATGTTATTCCATTAATTATTAATGACACAAAATTTGTATACAGAATATTCGATTTTCGAAGTAAAATAAAAAGAAAAGGGGAACAAATTGATACCTGATACCTGTTTTTTAATTGAATGGAAATGGCTAAATATCTTTAGTTCCCATTTACAATTTGTAGTCGATTTAATTTTTTTTAATTCAATTATTTTTTTTTTTATCAAAAAGGAGATGAAAGTACATTGACGGCGCAAGGATAATGGAAGTTTTACTAGACTTTTGTAAAAATTTTAAATTTGATATGGGAATCAAATACTTCGCAAAAAGGTTAAATTTTTACCAAAGATCCAACTTATTTCAAGGTAAAATTTCATTTCAAAAGATTTTAACAAATATTTGTTATTAGATAATGCTCCTAGAGCAACTTGAAATTGAACCTTAAATTAAAAAAAAGAGGAAGAAAAACTGTAAGAAATATTAAAATCTGTACTAGATATATAACACCGGCCAAATTTTATAAAATATTTCTAACTAAGAAATTATTTGCCATGGATGACAAACTAATCCAAGAGCCCACACCGTTGATCGGGCCATACTTAATTAAGCGACTGGAAATAAAGATGAAAACGCAATGAAAACACATACCGTAAGCCAGATAGTCTGACAGGGAATCTTAACAACCACTTTAATAAAGACAGCTTCGATCAATTTAGATTCGCTTTTAGATTCTGGGTAGCATTCATCATTTATATCGCCTGTGTGCAAAATTTGAATCAGCACGGGAAAAATGCTAGAATAAGAGAAAATTCGATGAAGCTGGAGTGAGGTCAACCAAGGGATCCACTGATGTAGGTAGAGATTGCCTGCACAGATCTCAACGCCAATTTGAAAGCTCAGGTGTTTATTCTACCAAAAATATCCAGTATAACCGACGAATTCAATTTATCTCAAGCGGGTCATCAGCTGGCGGATCCAAATTATAATAGATGTGGCAAAATTGAGTCGTAAGTTGAAAAGTGGGCTGACGGAAGTTCGCACAATATTTACACTTATTTCGTTCCCCACCACGGGGTATTGAAAACTAGCAGTACAACCACCGCGGTTCAACCACCACTCATAAACATTTTACAAGAAGGTGTGGGTAGACAGTGAGGATCAGAATTGCCAAAATATTTTATGCCGAACTTACCCACGTCATCAACTGAGCGTGGACCAGCTAAAAACCCTTACATATAGATTCAGCATGGCCACCAGAAGTTTAAGGGGTGTTGGCATAAAGTTGCGGTCTAGTCAACCAAATTAAATAAAAATTTAATGCAGCAGGTAACACAGTCATTGCCGATTCGTAAATTTTTGACGAATGATGATGAATTACGATTGTTTATTGAAACACCAAGGGAGAAACAAACCAAACGCACCGGAGAACTTACCGATATGCCTAAGGTGTTGAGCCTTCAATGGTATTCATACGAAGGTGCATTTAAATCCAAAGTTCAACTACCGGATCGCACCAAGATTCCAGCCATTAGGTGAAAATTTTATTTCAAAATCTATGGGTACAAAATTTAAGCTGGGATGAGGAACTTTCTCCAAAGGTTATGACGCAATGAAAAGCCATCAGAAATGATATAACTGAAGCTGACAGCTTGCGAATTCAAAGATGACTGCAGTCCAACAGTGTTAGTTTGATCGGATTTTGTGATGAGAGCGAACACAACCCAAGCACGAGGCACAAGCCAAGCACGATCATATCACGTAGCGGGTATTGTTGCACGATATGCAGTTATAATGGCAAAACTTGTAGGTCCAAATAATCATGTCCAAGAACTAATCAAATTCTTAAAATCAAGAACAACCTAAATATCATCGGCGCTTCGACGATACAAATAGATTGGAAGTTAATTCCACTGTGTTAAAACCACCGTAAAGCATGTATGTATTAGATGGGATACTTCTGCCGGTTCTTTCACTGACTTAGCTGAAGAAAATGTCACTGAGCAAAACACCTCACCCATGAGATAGAAGGAAATTAGTCAAGCAGGTGCAGTAATATTTTTTGTCTAGATGGCACCGTGATTATTTGACGACTCTACAAAACTGATAATAAATGGATCAGGAAATCTGACAACCTCAAATCAGGAGGCATCGTGTTAGTGGCGAACAGGTTTAGCATCCACATGTTGGACATTGGGTAGAATAGTCAAAACCAATCCAGGAAATGATGGGAAAATTCGAATTGTCGATTAACGTTTATATAGTCATCCAGCGCCAATACATAAATTATGCAAACTTCCGGTTTAGGCTAATGAATCAACTGTTTCATGGCCGGCGGAATGTTGATGTGTATACTGGTTTTAGTAAAGCCTTCGATAATACAGATCTGCAAACTATATTAGTGTCGTATCATGATTACCTCTTGGATAACAGTAATGTAAAGAGTTTATTCAATGATCTGGGGATTAACCCCAAATTTGTCATTATATAAACATATTCTCATTTGGGTGTTTGCAGCTGGAATATTGCATATTATAAAATATTATAAACAATCAATTTATAGGCTAGAAGATTTCATTGAAATTAGCATTCCATAATTTCAACCGCATTCTAAAGGTGAGCCTTTCGATATCTTATTTACAGATATAAAATTTAAATATCATTCAACCGGTAAGATATCCACTTGCGTCGATCAATTGTGCTACAAAATACATCACAAGTATTTAATTGTCGCCAAACAATGATTAATTAACATAAAAGTCGTCTATACAAAACATGTCCGCGCAATATTTGGTTAAGTTTAACAATTAAAATTTATGTTATATTTTTTATATTTTCAACTAATTACAAGTCATGCCAAAGCGTTCAAGATGGTTTTAATTAATTGTGCGTATATATCGTTTAAAATTATTACACGTACGTGAGATAGTGTTTCGATTGTATTGACCACAGTACTAATTGTTTTGCCACGCAAAGTAGTTATGATATGGAAAAATGTTCATGATATCAATTTTGCGGTATCAACTATAGTCGATAATGAGAATCGATTAAAATTCCGGTATGTTTTAGGTACCCATATTGAATGCTTGTACTCACGTCCCTAATTTAAATTTATGTATTTACCTCGAAGTGGTACATAATTATTTTAAAACATAGGTATAGGTATATACATATACGAGAATATTGAAAAATAAAATTTTTCATGCGTTTATGAATTTTCAAATCAAATGTTAGCTCAGTACGGTGGAATAGGTAATAAATACAGGGCTGGATCATTCTACTTTATCTATAGATAGGCTTCATAATACTGCAATCAATTAATAGAATTATAATTTATGCATCGAGTATGTTCAGTTATTTGTTCGAACTTAATATTGATAGTAGTACATACAAAAATATATAGATTTACTCGAGATAAAATCTATTTTTAACCAAAAATACACACAGGAGAATGAGATTTTATTGATTTTTGTATATAAAACTTTATGTATAGTTATTTTAGGATAAATATAGTAAATCTAACGTAGTGCAGGAACTAAATAGTAATTGTAGGAATTAATGTCTGTGATTATATAATTTATATTCTTAATATGAAAATGTTTTTATAGGTTCAAATCTTTGCAATATTTATTTTACCTGTACACACAAATTAATTCACGGTATATGCTCCTGCGTACATACCTGAAAAGAAAAAGACAACGTTAGTATGCGAAAATTTTAAAATTGAAGCACTATTACATTAAGTTATATTTTTAGAGACAAATTTTCCGTTGCTACATGTAGTGCACAGTTTGGTAAAATATGGTTAGCATTTTCAACATTTACACGAAAGTCAAATTATTTTATTTCTAATGATGATAACAGGTCCAGGTTCATTGACCATCCTGTAATGATAACAACACTGTTGACATAATAATGATCGTAAATGTCCGCGAACAATAAAATGTTCTTATGCCGTTAATTAAAATCAAAGATAATACAATTTTAGGCTAAATCTAATATAAATTTGTTGCTCATTTTATACAAATATAAATATTTTCTTAGAAGGATACAATTTTGAGCAACTTTTCCAACAACCTTTTTTTGAAAAAAGTGTAATATTTTTAAATTCGTAAAATTTAAAATTTCTTTTAACATTTTTAAAAAATAATAAAATATTTTAACAGTTGCTCAAAATAGTGATAAGCTTAGATTATAAAAAATTTACTATATTGCTAATTACATCAATTAAATATGATTAAACTGTAAGTAGCGTCACTTACAGTTATGTAAGTGACATAATTTTATTGCTCAATTTATAATTTATTACCTAATTTATAACAATTAACTTGATTTGTTATCTGAATTTAAAAAAAATTAAGAACACATATTAGATCAAAATATCTAACAAGTAATAATTTTGTTTTTAAATATATTTAGGTATGTTTTTATAGTTGCTCAAAATATGTATAATTAAAATGTAAAATAGAAGGAAATAAAAAAAAGTATACGCCTTATAAACGTTTTTGTTTTTATAAAAATTAAGACTTTACTGAATATTTCTATTATTTTAAATGAAGAAAATATCAACCGCAAAGTCCCAGTGTGAAATTATACATTCAATTAGTTGAAAAAAAAAACACTCAATTGAGAAAAACTGTGAAACCGTTTTATTTTAAAAGTTGCTGAGTATATATTTGCTAAATTTGATATAAATTTACCCAATTTATCAATTAATTAAATTTAGTTTTCTATTTTGCTACAGGTCCGATGCTATTCAGTAAAGTGTACACAAAAAAAAATTGTCAGCAAAAAATTTGTAGCTCATTTTCTCCTTACTAGTTCATGAACACAGTTCTAGCAAAAATAATTAATATGTAATTATTTTTAAGACGACAGTTTCTTTTTTCTTTAACATTTTATCATTTTGACACAAATTAAACGTAAAAAGATTATTTGTCTCTGTTTGGTTTTATTATATTTATAGCACTGGTTTAATTGCTGAACTAGTAAGTGTTATAATATACCATAAACTATTATTTATATAAATGTATGGTTCCGTTTATAAAAAATTACTATTGCTATTATAATTTATTTAAATTTTAAGTTGCTCAAAATGGGATTTTATTTTATTTTATTGCTAATTTTCTAAATCCTTAAGTCTTTGTAATCTGTTAGAATCCGAAGTAACAAAGGACATCAAAGGACATAAACCAATTAGAACGGCCTTGCAAATATTTGTTTAAGGGGCAAATATTGACTTTAAATATGGATGATGTTAAATCATGAAACTGTCTCTAGTAAATGTTGGCAATATTAAGTAAAATGTAATATGAAATTTTAGCAGATATGAAATAGTTTTGTTGGCTATAAGTGACCAGATGCCATTCTAATAAACTTCTGTTTTATTATTTTTGAAATAGCTCAAAATAAATATAAGCTACATTTTATATACATTAAAAATTAAAAAATTTTGGCAGTTTAATTGTTTTAAATTTTAATTCGCTCAAAATGAGTTTAAGTATTTTTCTGTTGCTCAATTTTACAAAAAAATACACTGCGTCATCAGAACTGAATAGAGTTTGGTAAATTAAAATTTGAATATTACAGCAAAATCTTACTCAATAAAATTATTAAATTAAATTACTAAAAATTTAAAGGTCTGGACGTAATCTAAAGTTAGAATACAACTCTTTCTTTAATAATCAAAAATTTGTCCGTAAAGTTCAAAGCTTCGTAGGCCTGGAGTTACCGGATGTTTATTTTTGCCGTTATTCAAAATAGTTGTTAGCTAAATTTCTGTTGCTTAATTATTAAAAATTAACTTTTTCCTTCTAATTTGAACGAATCGAGCAACATTGTATTATTTTTATGATAGCTAGTTTATTAAATAGCTATACATTTAATAAAATTTTGTAGCTCAAAATAGTTGCACGTTAAATGTATTTAGTTGCGCAAAATCTACATTTTTTAATCGAATTTAAAATGTATTATTTTTGAAAGTGCTCAAAGTAGCTATATTTTATATGCATTTGTGGCTCAGTTTATAAAAAAATTAATGTTTTGGTAGTTTAATGGGTTTAAATTCAGAGTTGCTCAAAATGAATTTTGATATAATTTTACTGCTTAATTTACAAAAAATACACATTTCGTGTCATTTTAACAGGGTTTCTATGTCTGTATACGATACGAATTAGAAAGTACAAGACTCATATTGGATTTTAAATAACAATCGTACCAATTTTATTCAAATTAAATATGATATCGGTTGCCCTTGCAGTTATATTTTAAATAATCAAAAATTTTGAGCAATATTGTATCATTTTCATAATAGCCACATTATTAAATAGCTACATTTTATAGAATTTTGTTGCTCAAAATGCCGTTATTATTTTATAATATATTTTAAAGTGCTCAAAGTGCAATATGTCAAGTACATTTGTGGCTCAGTTTATAATTATATTTTTGGTAGTTTAATTGATGTTTGGTAGGTTACTCAAAATGAGTTTAGAGATAGTTAAGTTGGTCATTTTACAAAAAAAAGTGTTTGCGTTGTCAGAACTAAATAGAGTTTGGAGGTAAAATAAAGTTTAAAATATACAGCTAAACCTCACTCTAATGAAATTTGTAAATTAAATTACTAAAATTTTAACGGTCTGGACGTAATCTAAAGTTAGGACATACCGAAATGTAATGCATATAAATTCGATTTTAAATTAGAGTACAGTTATTATTTTAATAATAAAAAAATTGGCTGTTCAAAGCTATTGGCCTGGAGTTACCACATGTACTTTTTGACAGTTATTCAAAAAAATTTCTTAGCTCAATTTGTATTGCTTACTTGTTTGAAAGTTAACTATTTTAACCTAATTTGAACCAATCGAGCAATAATATATTATTTTCAAAATAGCTTTGTTATCAAATAGCTACATTTTACAAAATTTTGGAGCTCAAAATAGTTGCATGTTAAATATGATGTAAATAGTTTAGTTGAGCAAAATATAGGGGTTTGATTCGAATTTAAAGTATATTATTTTTGAAAATACTTAAAGTAGCTATATTTTATAAACATCCTTTATGTTTCAGTTTAAAAAAAAAACAATATTTTTGGTAGTTTAATTAGTTTGAATTTTAAGTTGCTCAAAATGAATTTTGATAATTTTATTGGTTAATTTACTAAAAATGCACTTTTAATGTTGTTTGAAATGAATAATTTAATAATTTGAAGGCAAATTTAAATTAAAAATGTGCAGCAAAATCTTACACTAATGAAATTTCTTAATTTAATTACTAAATTTAACGGCTTGCTCGTAATTCAAAGATCACAAATGTAACGCATATAAAACTTAGGATTTAAATTAAAAGCTGTTGCCCTGTTATTGGATTACCGGATATAAATATTAAACAGGTTGGATGAAAAACACTATATGCAGTTATATTTTAGACAAGATAAACTAATAGTCATGATGAAAATTGTTTATTTATGTTGTTACTTAAAATAGTTGTTAGTTAAATTTGTGTTGTTTTTAAATTTTAAGTATTTCCAATTTGAATCAATGTTGTATTATTTTCAAAATAGCTAGGTTATAAAATAGGTAAATTTTATAGAATTCTTGCGTAAAATCTCGTTTTTTGAATCAAGTTTAATCTATATTATTTGTAAATTTGCACGAAATAGTTATAAGCTACTTTTTATATTCATTTGTTGCTCAGTTTAAAAAAAAATTGTTATAATATTTTTGGTGGTTTTGAAATTGAAGTAGCTCAAAATGAGTTTGATATAATTGTATTGCTAATTACATAAAGATACAGTTTTGTGTCTTCTAACGTAACTAGAGTTTGGAAGTAAATTTAAGTTTCAATTACCTAGCAAAATTTAACGTTAGTTAAAATAAGTAAATTAAATTATTTATAATTTAACGGTCTTATCTTTATCTGAAAATAAAAGTTTAAAATTGATCTTGTGTTGATTAACTGTTCAAAATTAACTATTTCAATCTAATTTGAGTCAATCGAGCAAAATTGTATTATTTTTGCCAAATAGCTATAGGTCACCAAATAGCTCAGTTTTATAAAATTATATAGCTCAACATAGTTGCAGCCTAAATATAATATATACATAGTTTTGTTTGCAAAACTCGTTTTTTTAATCGAAAGTAGCTCAAAGTAGTTCTAAGGTACATTTTAAATCAATTTGTGGCTCAGTTTATTAAAAATTTAATATTTTAAATTTAACTATTCTCATCTAGTTTGAGCCAATCGCGCAATATGTTTTTATTTTTAAAATAGCTATGCTGTGACTCAAACGTCACCACAGCCACGTGGTCAAATAGCATTTTTTTTTAGAATTTAATGGCTCAAAATAGTTGCACGCTAAATATGATATAGTTTTGTTACCCAAAATCTCGAAAGACTTGTTACTGGAAGCTGCAAAAATTAAATTTTACCAAAATTTTATAATATATGTATTTGTAATTATGTTGCTCAATTTTCTGGTATCATCATTTGAATACAAAAATATAATGCCAGCTAGAAAATATTTCTTGTACTATAGACGCCTTCAGTTTAATTAACATCGTATAATTAATTAATCGTTTTCTTTTCGACATTGTTGTTGAAACTTTATAACGTAAAAGTTAAAGTAACAATATTGGCTCGAGATAAGACAGCAACAATTTTTTTTTTCATTTTTCTATCGTCTTATTGCAATTATACTTCTTTTACATATTATATTTAAAGATGTATTCAAATCGTGTCTTATGATTATGAATTTAATATTTTCCTGATGCATATTGTGTCTTATCTCCTTAAAAGTTAACAAAAAAAAAGAAGAATCATCGTTGCTAAGAAAACTAAAAGAAAACTACTATAAAAATTTATGAAAAAAAAAATTCATTTAAAGTTTTGTTTCTTGGAGAGGTGACACGATACGATGGTGGTGGGATGAAGGGTGAATGGTTTTCGACAATTCTAATAAATTTCGATTCAAGACTTATCGTAGAACTTGATACTTTTTGCATTGAAATTATTTATTTATTTATTCTTGCCGTCGTTGTTGTTGGCGTTTTGTTAATATTATTTATTTGATGAAACTCGGTGATAGTGATATTCGTATCGCACAAATGCAAAAATACAACAACATAAAAACGTAACAAATGTGTTTTGTGCGCTCTAAAGACGAAGATGAAAATTATGAATATTAAATTATGGTAATACAATTTACAACAAAAAACGTTTTTTTTTAAAATAAGCTTTTGTGTATGTAGTAACTTTATAGTGAAAAGTTGTAAGACGAAACGGATTTTTTTTTTTAACATTTCGATGGTGAATGACGAAATATATGAAAGCATCTGGTGTTTATAAACATAATTATCGCGCGTGTGTGTGTGAATGTATATGAAATATGATTTAAACAATACAACTTCCTTGATGAAATCCAAGAAATCATAGGCGATTTAGTTTCAAATTCAAACCAACTACGCGAAAAATAATTCACCGTGAAAATAAATGGTTTGTGCCCATTTTGTATTGTTATGGAATTGTCACGTTTCGGGATTTTTTTTATAGTTTTCTTTTCATAAAACAATTAAAGTTTTCTTCTTGGTCGTCGATTGTTGTTGTATATTGTATGATACGATATTGCAAATGCGATTATCATTTAAGATGTCTTAAAGTCAAGAGACTATACAAGAAAAAATAAAATTATGGTTTTTACACGATGATGAATTGTTTTGGACAAAATGTTAGGAAAAATGGGGAAAAATGTTTTCGGATATTTATGCGATACTATGATAGAAATTTTATTTAATTATGTTCTTTCTTCTCGGATGATAATATGTCTTGTACATTTACGTTGACTAGCTATATAAAGTAGAATTTTTAGAAAAATTTAATATTTTGACAATTTATCATGCTTTTTTTAGTAAACTGTGGTGATAAATGATTTGGTAGAAAACCTAGTCAGCTAAATTAACTTTATGATGTTTGAAATTACACAAATTTATCATTACTAAATGGACATAATTATGTTTGTAGCAGATTTTAAATTTGTATTTTACATCATATGTCTCGTAACATTATGCTAATGATGAGATGACCCATAGCTATCTACAGTAAAAATAAAAATAATGATTTTTGTATCACTCAGTATCAATATTATGTAAATACGTTGGTTTACACTAATCGAAACCACTATAATCGGATCGATAGATTTTATTTTATATTTTTGAAAAAGCCTCAATTGATCAACCAAAGTCAACTTTTAATAGTAAACATATTATCTCTATAGGACCATGTTGCAGGAGGTAAACCACCATCTCGTATGATAACTATATATCCACATATGTATATGTGTATCTTTGATATATGTATATATGTTGTACCATATTTGGTACCAATTGCCAACTGGATAAGTTGTTTGAGTTTTTCGCAATTAGATTTGGTACCGGCATCAAGGTAAGTGGACGACCAATCATAAAAAGGCCCGATGTAATGCGATCGTCGTAATTTTCATTTCTACACAAAGGTCTCGAATTAAGGATTGTTTAAATAGGGTAAGAAGCTTTCCGTAGTTTAAAATGTTTCCTTGAACTACTCTGAGAATATGATATTTACACGACTTCACAGCCTTCTCCTGTAAACCACCAAATGTTAGAACAGCGCGCAGGTGGCATAAAATGACATTTGATCTGACCATTCCAATTATCTAAATCACTCCTTATGCATTCTGATTTTAACGGTTCTGCTAACTCAAGTAGTTAATTGCGAGCCCCTAAGAAATACGACCCATTATCCGAAAATATGTCACTGCAAATGCCACATACGGATTGAACCTCTTCAGTGCTGCGATGAATTTGTCTTCGCTTTTGTTCGTGACAACCCTCCAAGTGAACCGCTTTAGTAGCCATGCACATAAATATGGCCAAATAACACTTGATAATCTTGAAGTTGCATTGATGAACCTAGCCCGAAAACGAATGTTTTAATAAGAAGTTTGTCTCTTAGAATTTCAAATCTATGCCTGATATGCACCAACATTTGCCATGAATCTACTTGCAATAAGTCAAAATGTATTTTAGCAACCAACTTCTTTGTTAAACTGTGATTACCTGGTAGAATTATAGAATGCCTCCTTAGTATTCTTTGAAAATCTGAACCCGAATGTGTGACTTTAATCTACCGAAACATTTTCTGTATATCGGCTGAAAATACGTATTTAAATTTTCTAAACATAAAGATTTCCAATAAGGTTTGTTATACCGTAGGACCATCTATCATTTGGTCATTTAATGAATATCCATTTAAACTCTTCGTGGAACCGAAAAAACAACTCGTAATCTCGTGGTAGTGCTCATTACTTTAACTAATCCGTGGTAAGGGAGGTTATACGTATGCTGGATTTTTTATGTAAATCTACTTTTGGTACAGGTTCCATATGACCCAGTTGAATATACTCCCTAATGGATTGAATGGATTGGTGGCGAAGCTCATGGTATTCATTAGTCTTTTCTCTAAGGCACAAAACCGATAAGGATTTTGCTTAAATGGAAGATTTACGACTAATTGTCCATAATCATCTCGTTTGACATTTATTTTGAAGTTTTCAAGACATTGTAAATCATCTTTTGAATAATTTGAAGTTGATAAAATTTTTTCTAGTTCCGATAAACGTCTTAACGAATCATCAATATTAACCTCACTGCCAACGTTAAGATACATCTTTGTTGAAGAATCGTCGAGCCCGTGTTCACACATTCCGACCACTATCCAACCAAATTTGGTATTATGTGCTATGACATTATTTACATAATTGACAATCCTTAATTCCTTATTACAGGATAATGTAAAAAAAGGTCACAATCCAATGTTATAATTGGGATCAGATATAGGTTAGGATTTCTCAATTTAAAGTGGTCTTTCAAATGTTTTGGATGGAAGATTTGAGGTAATAACTCGATACGATGAATGCTGCCATCTTTATTAGACATTATTGCTTTTTTTAGATCCTAATTCAATCTTTGAATCACTAGCCATCATTCCGTGTATTTGTTTCGATTAAAATTCTTTAATTTATATGTGAAACTCTCAATGTCTTAACGCAAGGTTCGGTGAACCTCGAACATCTCGCCACATATTAGTGTTATCTTTTACTTGAAAAACTTCAATCGGGAATGTTGCAATCGCGGATTGTGCGGTGGAAGCCAATACTAACTTGTTTTAATCAGGATATAATACCCGTAATAATTTTTTTAGCTTTCACACTACTGGTCGCACTATATAAGTGTTTTACTGTTATTATAATGAACTAACGTATTATGCTTGCATTGACATAATTTTTACCTCCGTTTTCATCTACACCGATACACTGTGACCGTCGCCTACAATATCATTCATAACTAATGAGTCTTGCCATTGCAAAGAATATTGGAACCTACTGCTGATGTAATATGTAGAATTCAAACCTTGTTTCCTGCTTCTGTTGTCTAAATAATGATACATTTTCAGAGGGTGTCTCAACAAGTGAGTCCATTCTTCGAATAAGGAAGTCCAAAAATGATTAAGTGGTGGGAAATCTTGGTCTGCTGTTTCGTATTTCTACAGACAAAATTTTCATCTAACTCTTGATTTTTCATCTAACTTTTGCAACACTATGTGGATGAGCCACGGATCGCATATTTACAAAATGTAAAGAGATTGTTAGTCTGCGAGATTTCCATCCAATGGTGGCATAGTTTAAGATTTATTTTCAAGTCCATCATCAGAAAATAACTCACTGCAGGTAAAGTCAAATATTGAACCGAAAATTACCAAAATTTCAATGGAAGAGGAGACGCACAAAACAAATTATTTAACTACGTTATTCTCCTGATAAAACCGGTAGCACATCTGGCTTTTTAACATAAATAGTACCCAAAACTATTTGTTGACCTTTAAATTTTAAAACTGCAACTTAGAAATTGGAAACTTACTCCTTCAAAGATATTCTCCTTCCTAGCATAAAATCGTTTTGGTTCTTTTTTTTCATTTTTACCCACAGTTAAGCTGATTGACTTAATCCGTTTCTGCTTGGAATATTTAATTTTAGTACTTGGTTTAATGTTACAGTGTCAACTGTCTGAGAACAGAACAAGCTTTAGTCAGAGGAATGTAACATTTTAAGATAGATGCTACGAGTAGTAAGCTATTTGCAAAATTAATTTGTTCTACTTAAAATTCTAGTTTCTCATTTAGTTTTAAAAATCATCAACAATACATTGGACTCATCCGTACCTTTATACATAACCTTAAAATATATAAACAAAAAATAATTCCAAAATAAATTAAACAAAAGACGATTACCAGCGATTTTCTATTCTATATATTCGACTCCAGCACAATAGCACAACAAAACGAAATTCCAAAAATATTTTATTGAAAACTTTTATCGATATAGGAACATCAATCAAACTCTACCATATTTAGGCACATAAAAAAAAACTTAAACAAAATTTCGAACAACGAATTTTTTTTATTAGTTTAGACATTTTCCAATTGTTGAACCGATAAAAATAAGATCAAAAAAAAAATCTTTCCAATTCTTTTTCATCTTTTCAAATGCCAATATTTTCAAGAAAGATAAATTTTTAAACCAGAAAAATGTAAATTTTTTAAAACAAATTCGGCATAAAATTTATTTTTTGAACCGTAGTACTACAAAAAAGTTGTAAAGTTAAAGCTTATATATATAGAGAGAGTGTCCCATTTTGAAATAAATTCGTTCGAATACAACCAAAACTCGACTTTGACACATTTTAGTTAAATATTCAGGAATTTAATCGCACAACTCAAAGGAATCTCGGTAGAGTTAATAGCATATTTTCAACAGTTGCACATTTTGTTGGTACATTGTTGGGATTTATCTTGCGTATTTGTGATTTAATTTCCATTTTTTTTTTCCTTTTTTGATTAACAAACCCAAAACTAAAGATAGCGCACACAAAAAACGTGAAGAAGAATAGCAAACATATATACAAAATATTGTGAAAAAAAACCCTCGAAGGAGTTAAATTGGCTTCGTATTGTTAGTTCGATGCAAGCTACATGGACAGCAAGAGATATATATGTGTCGGTATATAAATATTTGTGTATCTTTCGATGATAACCGCACGATGAAAAGTGGCTAGACTTTTTGTTGTTGTAACATTTTGTTTGTGGCGGTTCTCTTGTGTTATATGTTGTATTCGGTGTGTTTCTCATCATGTCTTTACGATTACAATTTACTGTATTGTATGTGCCTTGTTTATTGTGTTCGGCTGTTTATAGTATATATGGTTGCTTCTTGTGATCACGATTCTCCTATTGTTATACATTTTTATAGATTTTTCATTGTCGATGTGAGTAAATCTAAACCTATACAAAAGACCAGAAATTAAAAAAATAGAAATAAATTTAATATATCTGCGGTATGTTGCTCTGGTTAATGATAAACCTTAAGTACATCAGAGTAGAATTAGGCACGAGCTTATGACAAAAGCATGAAACAAAAACATAAAGTTAATTTTGTCTACTGCAAAAATATGTATACATCGCGAATGGTAATTTAAACGCATTTGTGCCTCTGAAAAAGCTTTAGAACCAAACATCTCTTTAGATAACTTAATTATAAATTTAAGCTTAATTTTACAATAATTACAAACTTAATATTCAGTTACAAAAGCACGAAATTTCATAGGAAATTTCAAATTATTTTTATCATTTGCCTCAAGTGCCAATTTTAAATTAGATATTTTATAATTGAAAAAATGTTAAACTTAAAATTTGGTTACAAAACCAAAAAATTAAGTAGAAAATTCAAAAAAATTTGAATTAAAAAAAAAATAATGTGAAAATTTATGATTCAGAAAGATTTGAAAAATTTGATAATACATTTTAAATGCAATTAATTGTAAAACTTCAGAAATTTTGTAAAATTTCAAATATTTTGAAAATTTTCTTTTTAAATTTGACAAATTCGGTACATTTTATGTTTAATCCATCCACCAGCCTAAACGTTTACATTAAATAAATTGGTTAACGAGTATAGCTCATGCACAGTTATTTTGAAATTGGACAGGGAAGCATGCTAGTTGAGTTTAAATTGAAAAATAAATATATGTAAAAAAATCTGTCCAAAACAAAACTTACATTTATTTAAACTGCTCCACACTCAAAAATGATAATTATAGAATATCAAAAAGCTTATAATAAAACAATTTTACAAATTTTTTGGAAATTTAGAATTTTGGATATTTCAGAATATGATGGCTGTGTAAAATATAAAAAACAATCAATGACCGACCTATAACTCCAAGAAATGTTTTACTATCTTTCATAATATTTTGTCGTCATTATTTAGCTTTGGAATCCCAAAACAAAAGAAATTTTTAATAAAAATTGAAAAAGGCAATGTGGTTTAATTTTTTAAATATCTTAAATGTCAAAGTGTCTAGAATTTATTTTTGGTGCCGAATATTAACAAAAAAAATTAAACTGATTACATTTTGTTACTATAATATGATAATCGGAATGGATGGAGATCCTCAATGGTTTTAAATTAAGTGGCAACTAAATGATTGAATTAATGAACGCAATAACAACAAATCAATTAATATATATATATATATATATATATATATATATATATATATATATATATATATATATATATATTTATTTATTTTTTATTTATTTATTTATTTATCTGCTTTATACATTTTTTTTTCTAATTTTCATATATGTATTAGATATTAATTATAATGACCTTGCTTTACAGTTTAAATTAAAATAAAATAAAATTAAGTAAAAAAAAATAGTACAGTATTATAATTAATAAAATAAATAATTAACAATAAAAACATAAAATAAATGACATATTATTAAAGATACAAATTTAAATAACTAGGAACATTTAGAACATATAGAGATGTTGTGTTAAATGCCCCATCAAATTAAAAACTTACTATTTTAAAAAATTAATTTTGCGTGAGGTGCAAAACGGTAAACATCTTACATCTTAGTTGGTTAATTACTTTAAAAATATTTAAATGTTTGAAAAAAGTGAAAAAGAGAATTAAAAAGAGTTACAAAAGAAAATGTTTAACTGAAAAGAATAACAAGTATAACAAAAGTGAATCAAAAAAATTAAAAAAAAGGAATAAAAAAAGGAAAAATGAAATTTTTAAGTGTAAATTCAAAAATAACTTTCTATGTCATCAAGCTTATCAAACAGCTATGCTTTAAGATTGCGTAAAAAAATTGTTATTAGGTTAGTAGACTTGACAAATTGCGGCAAGATATTATACAAGACGGGAGCAGAAAAATCAAAATATTGACGACAATACTTCTTGTAAAAAATATTTTTAAAACTCTGTATACATAGAAATGTGAAAAAGGAAAACGCCTATCCTTGAACAAAATTACCCGAAGAACATATGTCTGAGCAACGATTAATGGTTTTAAATTATTTAAATATTTTCCACCCCAACAAGCAACACAGTGGGGTATTCTAGAATGAAACAATGAATAATATAGGGACTTCATAATATATTTCGATCAAAGTGATCTTAGTATGTAAAATTGTCTAATACTTGCATACAGATGTGGTTTTAAGATTTTAATATGATCTACAAATTTCAAACGGTTATCTAGAGTAACACCTAGATATTTGAAACTCACAACTCAATAAATTTTAAAACACTTTTCAATGCACATCGAACTGTCACAGTTAATCGAATGGCAAATAACACAATCGTGATCCGAGCCAAAATTAGTATTTTTCATATTAAAAAACATAAATTTGGTTTTTGGACTCAGAATCATTGAGTGTAAATTAAACCATTTTCTCAGTCTGTATAAGTCAGATACCATGTCCTCTTGTACTTCCCGCCAAGACACAGATGCATACGAAAAAGCAGAGTTATCTGCGAATGCTATTGGTTGTCCTTTAAATTCTAAGTTGAAAATGGAGTTAATGTAAATTATAAACAAAATTGGACCCAGAACTGAGCCTTGTGGTATACACCATTTGAAACTTCAAGATAATCACTGTAAACGTTATTGATTGTTAAAATTCGTTGCATTCTAGTTTTCAAATACGAGCTAAACCATTCCAACTCAATACCCTTAAACCCAGCATGATACAACTTACTCAGCAAAACAGAATGATGAAGTGTGTCGAAGGCCTTCGTTATATCAATAAATAGACCTCCACATTTTTTTTTATTGTTTAAGCTATTATTAATATTGGACAACAATTTGAGTACAGCATCTTCCGTATTTTAGGATTTTCTAAAACCAAATTGCGCATTATTAAAAAAAATTGTATGTTGTAAAAAATCTAGCATTCTATTTTTAAATAATTTTAACATTTTAGAGAACACTGATAACACCGAAATAGGACGAAAATTAGACACATTAGCGGTTTCTCCGCTTTTATACCAAGGAAATAATATAGCTTTTTTAAGATTAAAGGGAAAAGTGGCGGTTCGAATACTAAAATAAAATATGTACGTTAGTGGATCAATAATATTAAAACATATTTTTTTAATCATGTTATTGCTAAACCCGTCTTTCCCACATGATCCTGACTTTTTATAAACCACTAACAATTCTATAAAGTTCCGAAGGTGTAATTGGTGTAAACACGAAATTTTTCAATTCACAATGATTAGAAAACATCATTTATTCTTTGTCAAATTCACTTAAAGTATCTACTACAATATTATATTGATTTAGTTTCACTGAAATCGTGGCAAAAAACTCGTTGAAAATGTTAGCTACTTTAGAGTCATTATTATAAATGTCTCCGTTGGCATTTTTAACTTCATATGTTTTGATAGGATTAGGTGTTTCTTTGATTAGACTATTAATTATAAGCCATTGAGCTTTAGGATTACTTTTATTGTTATGAATTTTTTTGCAAAATATTGCTTTTTAGATTGTTTAATGCTATATATATATATATATATATATATATATATATATATATATATATATATATATATATATATATATATATATATATATATATATATATATATATATATATTATATATTCTTATGTTTTTCAGAAACAAGAACTTTTTAAAAATCTTTTTACTTCCGAAATTTTAACTTTTCCTAAAATTAAAAGCTAAAAAAAAAATCATAATTTTGTTCACCAAATCACAAGAAATTTTGATACTTTAAAAATAAAAAATGCAAAAATTTCTGATTCAGAGAGATTTGAAAAATTTGATACTTCATTTTAAAACCTAAAGTAGAATTTTTAAAATTTTTTATAAATTTACTTTTAAAATTTGACAAAAACGATTTAAGGATATTTAATAATTATAAAATTTTTAAAAAAATTAATATTAACGCTAATTTTAAATTTTTTAATTTTTGAGTTTTTTTTAATTTTTTATTTAATAGTTCAAAATTTTACTTTATTCTTAATAAATTTCTAATTTCTTATTTTAAAAAATTTAATAAATCTTTATTATTAAAAAGCTTTAAAAAAATATGTAGATTTGGAAATAGATTTACAGCATGGCAAATTTTACAAATTGTTAATTTGGATTTTGTTAAAGTGGCTCATTTGTCAATATGGATTTTCTTAATATGGCAGTTTTGAAATTTAAAATTTGACAAGTTTATAGTTAAAATTTTATTTATTAAAATTTCTAATTTTTTTAGAATTTATTGAAAAAAATTAAAAGATACAATTAAAAATGTTCAATATATTTAAAAGTTTACCAATTTATAAAAAAAAATACAAATTCAAAAAATATAGGTTTTAATGGCAATTACAAAATAAATGAAAAATCTGAATTTTTAAAACTTTCTATTTTGAATTAGTTAAAAAATTTTTTCAAGAACTCTTTTTCGTATAATCACTGTGTTCAGGAATATTTAACAATTGTGAATTTAGGAAATTAACAATATCAGCGATACACTAATTCAACATTTTTTGAGTTTTTTTTTTGTTAATCTTTACAATTTCCCTTATTTTAGTTCAAAATTTCATGTTTTTCAAAATGTAAAAATTTCAAATTTATAAAGACTTACTGATCTAAAAAATATTTGTAGATTCGGAGAAACAGCCGATAATGGAAAACAGAATACAAAAAATGACGAAAGAACTGCTTTTATCGAGCGAATGGGTACTGAATTTTCCTAGAAAAATTTAACAATATAAAAACAAAGTATTCAGAGAAATTTGTAGTAGCTACCACTTTGGCAACTTCTGTCTACAAAGAGCGTTAGCTCAGATATGCAAATATTGCGAAAGATTAGGTTGAGCTATTGTAATTGGAAGGAATGGCTAGCCATAATGAGATAAAGCACGATGACAAAGTACATCATTTGTTCGCCATTACCGATTGCTATATTGTGTCCTTCGTTTTTGCATAAGTCTAATTTTTGCCAGCTGTACCATTAAAGTCACCAATCACTATTCTCATCGATCGAAGTAGAAGCCTTTAATCAGAAAAGGAACAACAAAGTAACGAAAGGTGGTAGTTCAATCGAGTATCAAAACGAAGAAGAAGAGTTATAGAAAGAGAAAACAATTGAATAATGGGAAAATCAAAAAAAAGCTTTAAAAAAGCAGAAAACACAAGAAGTAAATTCTTCCAGTAAAATGAAAGCTGAGTCGTCTCCAGAAAATTGCACAACTATGAAAATTGAATGGTCTTAGATGCAGTTATTATGTTTAAAACTAAAAGAAAGCATATCCGGCAAAGAAGGGAGTACTGTTAACAAAATAAAGGTACCTCTATTCACTCTTTGCAAACTCAGAAGAAATTGAGAATATATTCAACATTAGGAACACCTTGGGAATGGTTGTCCAAATGGAGCCATCGAAAAAGGCGACAGGAATCATACCACAGTGCAAAAAATGTCAGGCATACAAACACAAGCAAAAATATTGTAATTGTGAAACCACATGTATAAAATGTGCGGGAAAGTATGTTACAAAAAACTGCGTTATAGATAGGAACACTCCAGCAAAATGTGTTAAATGTCAACGTATAGTTATCCTGCTAGCTTTAGAGGGTATGAAGTAGCCAAAACAATGCAAAACATTCGAAATAGACCAAACAAAAACCAGCCAACGAGAGCAACGAAAGAAAAGAAAATCTCGCAAAAACTGTCACTAGGATTCTCATACTCAGAAGCAGCAAGACAAGGACTACCTGGGCCTTCAGATCAAAATGTTGGAACTCAACAAGCTATGACAAGAATGCAAAATACTCTAAATGCTATTGTCAATCGCCTCTCTAAAATACAAGAAAATATACAATTGACATTTTTTTTCTCCAGATTATTCTCCAAACATACTTACGATCAGTAAAACAATAAAAAAAGAAAAACTACCAAGGTTAATAAGTGAGAAGACTAATTGGGTAACCTTCTCATAAGTGGGAAGCCCAATTGAGGAAAGTATTGACCTTCAAGTCCCAATCAAAAACTAAACACAATTTGAAAGAGAAGAACCTTACAAAAATTAAACATACACAGAAAATAAGAAATCTGGTTATAGAAAAGCGGAAAGCTCGCGAGATCTGGCATAGAAATCGTGCACTAAAGAACAAAACTATTTTCAATCAGCTCAAAAACAAGCTGCAGAAGTTAATACAAGAAACCAATGCGACCAGCTTCAACAAATATTTAATAAGTTTCTCTGGCCACAAATAAAGTAATTAATCTTTATGGTAAGCTACAAAAGGACTGACGAAAAGAGAAGATGCCACCGATTAAAAAAGCAGATGGTACTTAGGCCAAAAGTCCCAAAGATACAGCTGATCTTTTTTGCTGAACATCTGAAAGAAACGTTTAAACCTTTGACTAGACAAACATCAGATGAAAATAGCTTTCTCATGCAAAACGAGTTAGACATACGACCATTTACAGTGAAAGAACTCAAAAATGAAATCAAACATAACCTAAATGCAAAAAAATCTCCTGGAAAGACACCTGTTTTCTCACAAATTTGGTTTCAGAAAGAAACACTCCACCATAGAGCCACATAGTCACTAACGTGATTGAGAAGACGCTTGAAAAAGGGATATGTTCTGGAGTTTTCCTTGATGTTGTCTTAGCCTTTGATCGAGTCTGGCATCGAGGACTGGGATATAAATTACATCGCGACCTTTCTAAGCAGTTCAATAAGATATTAAGATCATACGATGATGGAAGATATTTCAAAGTGAAATATGAAGGAGAGTTTTCACCACTAAAGAGAATTGAAGCAGTGGTATTAACAACGGTGCGTGCTGGGACTAAGTATAGTCATGTATTTCCTTTATACGAATGACATACCCATTACTGGAGAAGCAGATATTGTAACCTTTGCGGACGATACTGCGGTTGAAAGTACAATCAAAGAGACGACAAGCAAATTACAGCACACCGTGAATGAGATTGTCCGCACTGGATAAAAAAATAAAAAGTAAAATTGAATGAGCTAAAATCAGTTTACACAACCTTCACCTATCTAAAAGTTGATCACGTACCCTATTTACATAAATAGGCAGGAAATACAACATGCAAACACTGCAAAGTTCCTAAGTATGGCGCTCTACGCCAAGTTAAACTGGAAAAAGCATGTCAAGAAAAAAAGGCAAGAACTGTATATAAATTTCAGAAAAATGTATTAGCTCATTCGAAGAAATAGTGCGCTTACCATTCACAATAAGCTGCTTTTATACAGGTAAATACTTATGCCTGTGTGGCATAAACGTTCCAGGACAAAGTACTACGATGCATTGTCAATGCACCTTGGTTTATTAGAAACGATAATCTACACAGCGATCTAAAGATGGAAACCGTCAACGAAGAAAACACTAAAAATGCCAAAAAATATATCAAGTGTTTATAACTCCATGAAAACACGAAGCCCAACTAAAAGAGAATTAAAATGAGAAAGAAAAATTGCTAAATGAGCTGTAACTTAGTCATAATAAAATAAAATAAAATAAAAATATTCTAACGTCATGCTGCGGTACGGATCTCATCAGATCATCCAAATTGTTGTAAAATGAGTCTCTTTGTTTGGGTTAGCTTACACCAGTAAGCGCATGAATACAAATCTTTATAAAGCAGGTTGGCTAGCCTACACATACCATTATCAACTGCTTTAAAAACCACAACAGCATTTTTTACCTGGGGTTTAAAAAAGAAGAAAACCAACACCAATATTGACAAGGTCATTTCTACTGTAAAGCAACGTTCCGCCTTAGGACACATTGTCCTAATATTTTTGGCAATCGAGTTTTTTGGGGAGCAACGAGTCCCAAATTCTAAACCGCATGACTTTTAACATAAGCGAGTGTCTGTGATCTTTTGTAGATTTTAACAGTGATATTTTTAAGGGTTTGGGAAGTCAGTCCAGCGATCCAACCTTGGTTTAGTCGCCTAGAACAAGCCAAGGATGCTGAGGTGGAATTTAGGATAACATGCTTAATTAAGTCTTTTTCGAAGCATGAAAGAGTCACATAACCACAGGGATCTGACGTTCATAATGACTTTAAATTAAACCCTGTTTTTTTCATGTTTTATTTTTTATGTCACCAACCAAATTGAGGAGGCACCACTACAGGTTCGCTTTATCTATCGATCTGCGCATACATTGGTCCAGCCATCTTGTATTGACACGGTTGAAGGTTCGACATTCCATCAGAGTGTCATAATTGTATTATTCGTCTTCACCGATTGCAATCAAGTGGTGTAAATGCATTTTTACATTCGTTTCCAGTTGGTATTCGAACCCTGAATGCTGATATATTAATTTAAATCAACATGTTGTTTGTAACCTTTTAACTTATATCACTTCGAATTCCATATTTTATATCTGGTTAAAATTAAACCCCGATAAATCACTAGTTAAAACCCAGTAATTATTTACAATCTGATCTGACAATTTTAATTAATTCTACTTGCAATTAATATGCAATGAATGACATACAAATTGTGACGGTCCATTAATTTTCCGCATCCAAGCGATGCAGCATAAATATTACAAAAAAACATAAGAGATATTTACTTACATGAATTTGTATAAGAAAAATGTAAGATTATCGTTTTTTAAACGATAACTTGAATGAATAATTTTGTAATTTAATCAGGGTGTATACATTATGTGTAATTGAAAATGAAGTGAGTTCAATATACCAAACATTCAAAGCGCTATATATGTAAAAGAAATCAAATTTCTGCCCTAAATATTTCAATTAGGCGCATCTAAAAATAGATAACAACGTATTTTTGTATCCACACATATATATACGTCAAAAATCGTTAAGCTCATGTATCATAACCATCATCATCAGCATGATAGTTTTATGATAAATGAATAAAATTTATGATTTTTTATTTGTGAGAAATTTGCGGTTGGTACGGGAACTAATGTCTATTTATTTTATTAGACAGATGTTGCCAGTTGATTTTGAGTTTTTTGCATATATCATTACGATTTTATAAAATATATAGTTTTGATGGATTTCGAAACTACCAAAAATAAATTCATTAATCAAACCATTTTTTCCAATTGACGACAGTTTAATATAAAAATACTTGATTTATATCGATATCAAAGTTCAATACTCTATATTTTATCAACTTCTGCGGATCTTATAAACAATTTTAGGAAATATATACCGTCATCATTAGTTTATAGTTTTATTTTTTTTTTTCGTATGAAATCGAAATCAAAATAAACCATAATTCACTATATATTGAGATCATCGCGCATCAATATCTCGATCTCTTCTCAACATAAATATATAGTCTAAATTGAAATGACTTAACACCACATCTTATTACTATACGAGTTTGAAAAATAAAACGAAAACTTCAATGAATATCGTAGGTGTTGTGGTTAATGTCTTGAGTAATCAAAATAAAAAAAAACTTTAAAATTACAAAAAAAATTATTTTTGTGTGGCTAAGAAAAATAAACGAAGAAATGGTCAAAACGCCGAGCGCATACACCGCCGACTTAAAGTAATGTGTGAAAAAAAAAAAGAAATTTGAATTCAGTTTTTCAAAGTAAATTTTATCACACACGTGCAGATCCGCGCATATTTCATTTTTATAATAATTTTTTATTATAAAAATGAAATATGAGACAATTTGTGTTGCATAAAAATTAAATTTTATGTTTGCTCGATGTGTAGGTGCGCTGCTATAGATTACAGTGTTATTAAGAATATTTTGAAATATAAAAATTGAGTTGTACCCCAGATGTCGGTTTATCAATCGAAAAAATCGCATAAACCGCCTTCAAACGTAAAAAAAAAATAATTAACCCACCTCAAAAAAAATATATACACGGAGTCGTTTCTGTAGCGAGAATCGGCGCCATTTTATATGCTTTTTGCGTTCGTCTAATATGCAATAATACCTCAATTTTGCATTGTATTTTGTATTTGTTGCAGAAAAAATGTTTCATAATTTATGTGCGGTGATGGTGGTGGTGTGGTATATGTCAAGAATATTTTATGCTGTTTGATGGATTGCAACTGTTGAATGATACAATACTTAATTCTATTGTTGAAATCATTTTGAGGTAAAGTGGTTTTTGAATAACAAAACAGTAATTGAGAATGAGTGTGGATGAGCATGGAAAGAGTAAACAGGCATACAATTACATAATATTGTCGTTGGGTTCATCAACTCAAACATTTAAGTTTTAGTTAGCACTTGATTTTAATCGATGACGTTTAAGAACATTACACATTATATTTTCAGTAATATTTCTTATGACTTTCTTAAATATACATATACAATCGAACTTTTAGAAAAAAAATGTTATCTGAGTCCTAATACAAACAAAATTTTAAAATCTATATAAAATAGATTTAAAAAAATTGATTTAACACTTAAATCAAATGAAACAACTGTTAAACTGACAAAATATGCTCATTACACACACAATTCTAAAATTTATATAAATTATAGATTCAAAATAAATTATTTAGCACGATATTTGAATAAAATAACCATTAAACAGAAAAACTACGTCATTGTTTCTTTAGAAGAAAATATAATTGATATAAATATAGTGAGCTACAAAAAAAATTAACAGCAAAATGACAAAAATGTATCTGAACTACAGATTAAAAAAAATATTTAGCACGAAAATTAAATGAAATAACAGTTAAACAGCCTCGTTTCCACCAGTGTAACTTTTATTAAATATAACTGATGATTTG
The DNA here is from genome assembly GCA_963556175.1 of Tipula confusa. Lineage (NCBI taxonomy): Eukaryota > Metazoa > Arthropoda > Insecta > Diptera > Tipulidae > Tipula > Tipula confusa. Next base: position 186,574,617 of record OY744476.1, on the reverse strand, counting down.
GCATTCTAAATTCTTATAACTCTAGAACTTTTTGTGCTTTAGTTATTTTAGATTAATTTATAAATTTTCTGGAATTGTAAATTCTTATAACTCTAGAACTTTTTGTGCTTTAGTTATTTTAGATTAATTTATAAATTTTCTGGAATTGTTGATCTCTATTTTTTGCATGTTTTATAAAGCCATCCTATTCGGAAGTGTAAGATGATTTAGACCATAAATTATGCACACGAATAGAAGACCTTTTTGTGTTTTCTTTGTACATCACTCCTTGAGTGATAATTTAAGCACAATTGGAAGGCATATAACAAACATAAAAGACAAGTACTTCTACTTGAAAATCGTTGCTATAGATCAAGTGTAAAATTTGTTTAATATAAGTTACCGTTAACTTGACAGAAGGTCCTTGCCTTGTTCTTGATGCATTTGACGCACTTTCTTATTACATCCTTTAGTTATTCTGCCGCTCACGATCCAGTATTTTTAAAGGGATTAGATGGAATATATGGGATAAGAGCTAGGATGGAGATATTTTATGTGGGAGAAGAAAATTATCATTCTGCTGTCGATATGTGATTTTGGGTAGAATAATAGCGAGTTTGGCATATTGTGAACATGGTTAATTGTTGAGTCTGCCTTCTACGCGTAATATATCGTTTGCATCTAAAAAGGAAGTGATTGATAAAAATTTATGATTATTTTACCTTTCTATCTTTTTGGTTATCGCTCGTATTTCGCTCGTATTTCGCCTGAATACGTTTTTTTGTTTTGTTTTAACAAGATTCTTTTGGTTTTTTTTCAGGGATGTGCGACGTCAACAAACGTCGACGTCGACAACTATTGTCGACGCATTTTTGTAGAGTCAACAATAACAAGTTTTGTCGACGTGAATTGTTGACGCGTCAACAATAAAAATAGAAAAATAGTACTTTGTTTTGTTTCTTTTTATTTTTTATTTTTGATATAACCCAGTTGAAAATTTTTTTTTCAAGTTGTCCGGAACTGGCTGGAATTTTTGAACATTTTCTGGCCAGACTGGAAGTCTCAGAAATTTTTATGTCCACCGGATTTCAAAAAACATTTGGGTCCTTAAATTTTTTCTATTTTAAATATTTAAAAATAAAGGGTTATCCAATAAGAAGTTTCATTTTGAATAGCCTGCTATTGGGGCAGCTGTCAATTTTAAAGCTGTCATCTTTTGACATTTGACAAGTAAAAATACATTACTAAAAATGGTACGATACACGCTTCAACAACGCATTGAAATTGTTAAAATCCACTACAAAAAAGGTGAAAATTTTGCAGTCATAGTTCGCAAAACTAAAGCACTTTTTGGTCGTCGTGAAGCCCCTTCTCGGCCGGCAATATTGAAACTGGTGGAATAATTTGAGCTGTTGGGACAAGTTAGTGATGTGAAGAATCGAAACCGTGTGGGTCGCTCAAGAACAACTGAGAATATCTTTGATTAATGATTTTTTAATCATTAATCAAAGATATAATTGGCGAATTGGCCATGGGAAATTTCATGAAAAGGTGCTGCAAACGTAGCCGCATATGGTGCTGCAAACGTAGCCGTGGCGGCCATTTGTCTGATATAGTTTTCAAATGTTAATGGCATACCTTCTCTTTACAATGAAATAAACATTTATTGATTTCTCTTGAAAAATACTCGTTTTTTTTAAATAACAAAATGAAACCTCTTATTGGAACCCCCATCATTTCTATTTTCCGTAAAGTCATTCAACTCAATCAGTTCGGCAGTTGTGATAAGAGAAAATCAGTCACTTGCTCAATTTACAATAAAAGATAAAACCGACAATATCACGTTTTTCACATTTTTCGCCCAAACTTAAGAAAAATTAAGGTTTAAGATATCTAATATCTATATGGATCCGTCTTATAGTCGAACATTGCGGAAATTCACAAATTTAATAATTTTTATGGCTAATTCAACAAATTCTCTTAGTTTGAGGTTGAGTATAAAATTATTTGACATTTCCTACAGTTTGTTCTTTAATTTTCACTCTGTTAACTTTATGACAATTGATTTAAACGAAATATTTTCGTTCAGTTTTTAACACTTTACTGGTCAGTAACATGTGGACTCAATCTGTCGTATTCTTACTTAAAGTTGTTCCTGAGTCGCTGGTTAGCACATTAATTGTAAAATTATGGCATCTTACTCTTGTAAAGTAAAACAAAATAAAAAATTAACGCAAAATTCGGATAGAATTAGAGAGGAAAAGGAAAAACAAGAAACAAAAACAAAAGAAATTATCGAAATAATTTTTTTTTCTTGACATTACGTCATTGTCGACATGAAATTGACGTCGACGTTATGTTGATGCATTGTTGAACGCGTCAACGTCGACAATAATTGTTGACGTGTCGTCGCACATCTCTGGTTTTTATGCATTTTAAAGAAACCTATTAATAAAACTTGAAATGCTATAAGCTTTGTTGATGCCTTGAAAACGTTTTATTAAATATGACATCATATATCTCATCCTCATCATTTTCTTTCTTTATCTCGCAAATTGTGGCGTCAAAAAAAACCTCTGGTATTAAAACTGGCCATGATGTTTCGTTGACCGATTGGCAAGAGTCTCGTTGGAAGAACGCCTCTTGATGCAAATTGACTAGATTGGTATCGGACTTGACGTGATTCCAATGTTTTCTTGATAAAATAGTTTCTGAATTTTAGACACACGGTTTGCAACGAACGTCTTCCATTATGTCGGATACGCAATTTTGTCGTAGTACTATCCCTCTTTGTGACGGCGTGCTGTGGTAAATAAAAAGTTTTCGCGTCATCTGGTTTAGTAATTTAATTCAAATACCCCAGTACGATATATCCCTGTATAATTTTTACTTACTCACTTTACAATTTAGGATCTTGGTGTAATTTTTGTTCGATTTTTAATCAATAAAATCAATAGTTCGACGTTTAGATTTATGCGGTGACTTTGTATTTTTTAGGACCCCAATTGCACTAAGGCCATTTTTGACAATAAGACATTGCCTCGATTAGGGCCCCTCGAAATACAAAGCCGCCATATAGATGGCCGTCAGTTAGCAGTGAAGTCTGTGCTTGGTTAGTGCAGCTTGTTTTTTTATACTGATAGATGGGTCTTGAAAGATACGCACGAACACATCATTCAGTATATTAACTTAATTTTTTTTTTTTTGTATTTAACTAGAGCATAAAGTTTTGGGTCTTTGTAATATCAATATTGTACATTTGGCAGCTAGGATCGAGACTCGTTTAATGAATCGAGATAAAGCTTTACTGTATCAAAAGTACACATGCCATCTTTCGATTAAAAAGTTGATTCTAATTATAACCGCAATATTTTAGGTCGATTTTTAGGTTCAATCTTACACGATTATAATAAAATTAAGGACGAAAAAAGGGTAAAAGGATATAGTGAAATAATAAATTATGTTGGTAAATTTCTATTTCAAGAAACTTATATACCTTTTTTACAAAAAGCTGTTAATAGATTAGATTTTTATTGCCATATTGTAACTTATTATCGGATATACTTAACAAGGTCCTTAACAAGGTCAATTCCCATCCTATTAATAATAATAAAACAGTTTTTACAGGCCATTGTTGGCCCTTACCGTTTCAACAATTTAGTGCCATCGAATTCGATTCCGAGCTTCCTCTTCGTATAGTTCTAGATAACCTGAAGAAGAAAGGTCGTTCTAGCTCCAAGGAGCCATCATCGTCATCTGCTTGCAGAACGTGACCGAAATCTCTCATACTCATTTGTCAGGGTCAAACTCTCACACTCATACATGACAACGGGTTTTATCAACTCCTTGTACCACTTCAACTTGTTGGCGTTTGCAATATATTTAGACTTTAGAAGTGGACGTAAGGCATACACGGTTGCCAGCGACAAGACGCACATTCATATTTTCGTTTTTTTTTTATATAAATTATACTGTTTTGGAATATCAAATTTTTGGGGTATTTTGGTTAAAATACGCTAATATAAAATTTGCTCTTTTGAAGTCATTTTCAATTTTTCTTTGAAATGTTTGACTTTTCAGATTTTCAAACTATCTAATTAATTTTAAAATCTAACCTAAACCCGTTATTAATGAAGTTTTAGTCATTTGAATCCAGATAAAAATCATAAATGTTTACTCATTTTATGGCCAACAAAACAAGGCGTAAGACAGTATAAAATTGGTCGAATTTCTCTGTCAAATATTTGACGGTTAAAATTGACTTAGCTATTCTATAGATTCATAAAATTAACCAATTACTAACGGAGGTTCAGTAATTTGAAATCATATTAAAATCACAAAATTTTCACATGTTGGCCAAGAAAATAAGGCTATAGAATGCATAAAGTTGGCTCTTATGAAATTTTTTTAATTTTTACTTTACTTATTTGATGTTTAAAATCAGATTAGTTTTCCTATGTAACCAAAGAATCCATCATAACCGAATAATAAAGGAAGTTCAGTCATGTAAATCCACATACAAATTAAATTCCATTTTAACTCTACCTGGAGTTAACCAAACCTGCCATTTTTAGTTTAGGTGAAGTTCAAGTTTCCTACTTAGGCGATCCAAATGACTTCAAATGTCCGGGTTATTCGCGTATTAACTATTTGATTCCACATCGAGGGGTAATTCTTTTTGTAAGGGGTGATCTCCACTTTAATTTACCTAAATTTATTTTACCTAGTTCCAAGCCTGTGTTTAATACTTTGTGGATTGAAATTAAATTATAATCTCGCTCTATTTGTATTTGTTCTCTGTACCGTAGACCAAATCTACCACATGTAGAGACATGTCATGAGCTTGATATAATTTCAAATTCAATTGGTATGATTTATCAGATCTCTCCAATGTCTGAAGTGGCTGTCTTGGGAGATTTTAATATTCATAATGACACTTGATTAGGATTTTCTCAACCAAGAGATCAAACAGGTGAATATGTTGAATTGTTTGCGGGGATGAATAGTCTTGTTCCAACATACCAACTCGGTACCCTGACATATTAGGTCATTCATCTCACTTGTTGGATTTATTTTTGACTACCATGCCTGACAAATAGTGTATTGCTGTTAATGCTCCTCTAGGTCTTTCGGAACATGCATTGGTCTCAGCGAAATTTCCGATTGCCCCACCTACTTCGGAGCTCATTACATGTACACTTAGACTAATCTGGAATTTCAATGATATACTGATTGGCAAAGTCTCAATCTATTTTTCTCTTCTTTTGATTGGGTTGTGTGTTTTATTAGTAATAATGCTGATACAGTATCCAAGCATATAACTTCGGAGATTTTAAAAGGAATAAAGTTATTCATTCTTGGCTCTTATAAAAGGAATAGGCCACACAAAACTCAATGGTTTGATGCAAATCGTAAGTCCGCTATCTCCGAGAAAAAATGTGCTCATTTAAATTTCCTCAGTAATCCTTCTAATGAAAATCTCATTAAATTTAAAATAGCCCGTAATAAATCGAATGCTATCATAATTAGGTCTAAATTAAACCATGACCTCGAAATTCGTAATCAAATACGAAATGTATTAGATTATAAATCAAACAACCGAAAGAAATTTTAGCGGGAAGACATCTTCTATCCCCTTATTTGATTCCGCATCGACTCTCCTTTTTCTCCCTAACCAATCACCAGCATGCACTACTGTTTCTTCATCTATGCCCAAAATTTATTTTCGTTCTCGAGTTTTTTCTAAAGTTCTTAGAAATCTGGGTCCATACAAAACAACTGGGCCTGATGGATTACCATCAATTGTCCTAAAATACTGTCATTTTTCCCTAGCTAAACCTCTTGCCAAACTATTTAAATTATTAATACACTCTGGCATTTTTTCCTCTATTTGAAAAACAGCAAATATTCAACCAGTTCCTAAAATTGGTGACAAAACTTCTCCTTCTAATTATCGCTCAATTGCTTTGTTGTCGACCTTATCTAAAGTAATGGAATCTATTGTGAATTTTCACATAACGAACTATCTCGAAACGCATGCGCTCAGATTTTCAAAATGGGTTTCATAAGAATCGCTCTTTAGGTGATCTTATTGCTTACTTAACTCATTTGTGGGAAAAAAGTATTGAAAAATATAGTGAGTCCAGTGTCGTACCTCTAGATATTTCAAAAGCATTTGATAGAGTATGGAATCAATGTCTGATCATTAAAATTCGCTCACTGAATATATGTCATTTGAAAGCCCTATTCAATACCTGTCAAAATCAGCTAAAAGTTTTTGTTTTGATTGTGCACATCCAACCGATTTCAACGATGGAAAATTTATCAAATTTGCGAAAAAACAGCATTCGCGGGAAGTTTTGTTGAGTCACTTTTTCGCAAACAAAACTGCAGCTGAAAGTCATCGTTTGCTTGTGGATTTGTATGGTGAGCATGCTCTTGCAAAAACATAGGGCTTTGAGTAGTTTAGTCGTTTCAAAAGTGGTGATTTTGACATCAAGGACAAAGAGCATCCTGGTCAGCTGAAAAAGTTTGAGGATGAAGAATTGGAGGCATTACTCGATCAAGATTCATGTCAAACGCAAGAAAAACTTGCAGAATCATTGGGAGTTGATCAAGCAAAAATTTCCAGACGTTTGAAAGCATTGGAATTCATCCAAAAGATGGGAAATTGGGTGCCATACGAGTTGAAGCCAAGAGACGAGGAAAGACGATTTTGCATGTCCGAAATTCTGCTCGAGCGCCACAAAAAAAAGTCGTTTTTGCATCGTATTGTCACTGGCGATGAAAAATGGATCCATTACGATAATCCCAAGCGCAAAAAAGCGTATGTCAAGAAAGACTAGGCCGGCCCATCGACACCAAAACCGAATATTCACGGGGCCAAGGTCATGCTGTGCATTTAGTGGGACCAGCTAGGTGATATCCACTATGAGCTGTTGCCAAGTGGCCAAACCATCAATGCCCAACTCAATCGTCAACAATTGATTTAAGAAAAAAATCCAGGCCGAATGGCCAACGTATGCGACCAGACACGAATCAATCATTTTCCACCACGAAAACGCTCGGCCACATATTGCGGCGCCGGTCAAAAATTACCTGGAGAATAACGGATGGGAAATTCTGCTTCACCATCTGCTTTATAGCCCAGACCTTGCTCCTTCCGACTACCATCTATTTCGATCTATGCAGAATGCCCTATCAGGAATACGCTTCACTTCAGTTCAAGGTATCGCAAATTGGCTCGATTCGGTTTTGGCCGCCAAGCCGGCGTAGTTTTTCTGAGATGGAATCCATAAATTGCCAGAAAGATGGGAAAAAGTAGTGGGTAGCGATGGGCAATACTTTGAATAAAAAATCTTGTAACATTTTTCCACAATAAAGGTTCAAATTTCAAAAAAAAAACTCCGGTTTTTAATGCATACACCCAATACTAAAACAGTGACTAATTAAATTCTAGTGAAGACTATATGACGCTTTATAGCAATTGTTACTGAAGAACGTTATCGTAACATATAGTTGATAATTTTCTGATGCCAGGATTTTATGTTACATGGCGCGTTCTAAACTGAGATTATAAAATTGGATTTTATTTTACCAACATGAATGTTATCACACTTCAGCTTTACTCAATAAATTCGTTAGATAAGAAAATTGAGCTCGTTACCTGCTTGTTGTAAATAACGGCACCGATTTACACTCCGAAATAATTTTAAAAATTCAAAAATAAATCTGATTTGACGATCTAGAGAAAATTAAAATTCAGCAACCTTAGAATTAAAATGATGAAACCGGCCAAATTTAGTTTTTGCTATCCTTGGGCCCAAATGATTGACCAAGGTCATCACCACTGTAAAACAAGGTTTAGTCTTGGAACCCATATGTACTCCACTATTTTGTCATTTAGTATTTTTCTTGACGAGCAAAGTGTTCCGATACTATTCCAAGGATGATATAATACCGTCCATTGATTTAACTATGGCGACGATCATAAAATATAAGACGATAAAAACTAATCATCTGAACTATTGGCATTTTTATAATATCGTTTGGTTATCGACCAGACGATGCCACCATACGTCCATTGACTTGTAAAATTAAATTTTAATGTGCGATCATTCTACTTTACGACAACGATAATATTGTGTACTTGATCATATTATAATGATGATGATTAAAAACAACTGAAACCGACATACATCTTTACAATTTATGACTTCTTTGTCTTGAACTCTTTTCATATTGGTTTTGCTTTTTTAATTACACAAAACGAAACGAACCATACAATATTTATAGCAATAATTTATTTGTATTCACATTATGGCATTAACAATAATTAATTTAAATTATTTATTTGTTTAAAATAAATTGCTATAATACTAAAAATTATGACAGCAAATTCAATGATGTATGGCATACGTTATTAGTTGCATACAACGACCGGATATTTAGTTCCTTGTAAGTAGATTTCTTTTATATACATTCGTTACTATTTCGGGTGGAGCAATTTTGCAAATTTTTATAGTTTTTTTGGCACTATCAAATTTATCGCTGGTGTTTGAGTAGAATTTTTAATTTCGATTCTAAAATAATTTTGAGGAAGGAAGTGTTTTTGTGTAGTGCATAATATCATATCTATATATAGAAAAAATAAAATTATGTGTAACTTATATCCAAATTATACATTTATTTTTGAACAATCAACAGATTTATGTATAGTTTATAATTAATTTTTGAAAGATTTACAATTTATACACATCCATAAAGTTCAATTAACTTTATAACAAATAAATAATACAAATATCATATGTTGAGCGATGTCTATATCGTCATTGCCCTATGGTACGAACATATACGAACTGCTTATATACAATTTCGTGTTGAACAAGAATATTTTATTAGCAAATTTATTTAAATGCAAATGATTTGTGTTGAAATATAAATGGGTGGCAGCTAAGTGTTTTTGTATTTTTTAATTATTTTTTTTTTGTTCATTTTGGCACTTGGTTTTTAAATCTTCGCCTCCAAATAAGAAAAAGTCAAAGTGATTACACAAATAAAAAAAGCGAAAAGCAAAAAGCTAAAATTAATAATAATCTTAAATCGGATTTCGTGCTTGTATGCAATTTTAAATTACTTAATGAATTTTTTTTTTTTTTTGTTATTTTGTAACATGTTCATAGTCAGTGTTCGTTTATTATACCGTCTATAAATATTTCTTATCATTCGTTCATCATCATCAATTGCAAAATGTTAAAATTCCCACACCCATGTCTCTTTATATGTTAAATTGATAACATTCAATGATAACCTGTAGAGTATATTATTATTAGATAATTATACCAGCTATATACATGCTGTATAGAGTTAATAATGAATGCTGCTGCTGCAAAAAAAATGTTTTTCTTTCCTTGTTATCACCATTTTTCATCGCCGCCACACAAACTTTCCATTCTCCATTCCAACATATTTATCGTATATGCACATACTACATAATTAACGTGTTGAATGTGCGCTTGAGATTGTATTACTCGATTCAATGTAGAAAAAATATATATTTAGGGTTGAGACTCTGGTAATTGACTTCAAGAAGGATAATCAAAAATGTAAATGATTGCTGCAGCCAATATCACCGCATCATATTCATATAACGACCATAGACAATGGTTATATAATTGTTGTAATTAATATAAAAGGATTTTGCAGTATGTATATGTGTATCGAGTGATATATTTAGTGGATTGGTGTATTTTAAATTGTTATACGGGCAGTCGACAAATAAATGTGACAAAGTTCATTTTCATAACAAAAATGTTATCCATTTTCTGATTATACTTATAGGGGATCCCCAATAAATTTCTTTTTAAGATAACCAAATAATCAAGTGAGAAACTTTTTTTGCTCTTGAGAAATTTCGATTGATTTTAAGGCTGTCATACCTTAAAAAGCGTGTTAAAAATATCAAGAAAAGTTAAAATTAATGCTACCAAAATTTAACTAGACTCCTGCTCACAATTACGGACTCATGGTTTAGGATTTGTACATGGAACGGCACTCGTTATAAGTGCTGTTGTCGTTATAAGAGAATTATGCGTGTTTGATGTCACTATACCGACCATGAAATAATGTCGTTTGTAAATCGCTATCCAAGAAACTCGATGGCCAAAAAGTGAAAACTGTATTTCCCAAGGTTATGCTTTGCTTTACAGTGGAGATGATCTCGACAATCTTAGTATTAGATTTATTCTTGGGATCCCGACGAAAAAGGGATTTCAAAGTAATCGATAATATTATGTGCAACCAATGTTTACGCATGCGGCGAACCAACCTATCAATCGCTTGTTTTTACTGGTCCACGGTTATCCGATTATTTGGTTATCCAATTATCGTTTCCGTTCAATTGGAACCAAAACTCTAATTTCGTTGCTGATTCGTTGCTGGTTTGGGAAATCCAGTACCATAGTCTCATACCTGCATGCGAGCGATCATACATTGGTGATTCAAGTAAACGCCAAGTATAGCTTCTAGTGCACTCACGTATCTGGCATTGCTGAAATTTTTAGGTTCATTGTGTCTAAGTTGAGGATTCTTTATAGTCGTGATCGTCATATTCACACAGCCAAATTCTTTGCAAATATATTTGTGAATATATTTTACAGCAATTACTGATGACGTATAAACTTGAGGTACTTGTACTGCACACATCAATGATTATCCCTTGTCAACGTTGTACTATGGGTATCCTTAATTCACATTGAAAGTCTTCGTCACATAAAACTGCTTTGGAAACCCTTTTTGCATTTTCCATCAAATTCCAAGTGAATGGAATTTCGCTTGTGAATTTATCATCTGCTCGTAATGTTATTAAGATATGCATGTGAGGTAATCCGCGCTATTGGAATTCAATTGAGGAAACGACATTCGCCACAAATTTGGGCTGACAATATTCATCTTAATAAACGATTGTTACGAGTTGTCTGAATTTTTTTTTTGGATAAACATAAATAAGGGCGGCTCACCATCATTGTTTATGAATACCATGGCAATCACATTGACAGGGATTGCATTATACATTCGCTGAACAAAATGACGATCTCGGCACCAGGTTCACAACATAGCTTTAATTGGCTAGGCGATTGTGGTTTCTGAAAAAGTGTACAATTTATTCGAGGGCCTGCGAAAAACAATGCTTGTCAGAAGGATGTTTCCGTAGCCTGTGTCCTAGAAAAAACTAAAAAGTTGATGACATTGTTGATATTAACCGTATACCGACTACAGATGGCTTATTCTATGAGAAACTTGAAGAGGAATCTTAAAAACATACGGTCCTCCTCCACGAAAGACAACCATTTTAGCTTCTACCGGTTCAAAAGGCAAAGTTGTAAGAGCGAATATTTTCACAAAATTGTCTATAGTCGTGACCTCGTTCACTGAATTTGGATTAATGGTATTTCTAATTTTACTTTGCCTTTTTGACAGCAACTAGCAAATTATCCATCCGAAGGACACTCGGCAACACAATTTGATGATCAACAGAACTGGCCAACGATATGCAATGCACCGCATTTTTATGTTCATTAATTTAATTTGTGTCAAAATGTGCCTGATGAAAGATTACAAAGGAAGTTCTAAATTTACCTGACATCTAGAAATGTCCAACAATTAAGCCATGGTTTATTCATTTCCGTCTCGTTGCTAACGATTGTGTCATCATTGGAATGCTATTTAACATCCCTTTTCCGAATTGTGTTCATATTTTGTTGGTTTTGAAGAGTTCGCCACCTCTTTATTTTATAATTTCTCTTTGCCCTGGGTTTTTTTACTGCAGGATTTACGTCGGCCGTAAGTATACTTGACAATTAATACCAAAAACTTGATGTACCAGCTTAAGGCAATGCACATAGAGAACAACAAATTCACGATTCGTTCGTATTTTTGGTAACACAAGGGTAAACAAATTAGCGAATTGAAGTTAACTAAGAACAAGAAAAATTCCTAGAACATTTTTGGGTGCCTTCGGAAATCGTTTAAAAAAATATTCGTTCGGCCACGGTAAAAATTATACTATGTAAATGGAAATTCGGAAAACTGCTTTATAAATGCCTCTCCGTTTCTAACATCTAAACTGTTCCAGGAAAGTATTCACTTACTACTACATCGTACGCTGCTATTACAAAGTTACCAGTTACTGTTTGTCTTTTCGTTACTGTTAGCCCATTTTCGCAAAGTGTTTTTTCATGAGGAAAATTGCGTGCAGCGCGATGAAAATTATTTTATTATCTCTGCAGAGATTTGACCAAATTTGCCGAGTAATTACACATTAGGCACAATTTGCCTATCTCCTATTTGTGATTTTATAAGCTTCTTCCTTTGGGAGCAGTTAACACATGGCAAGCGGTACTTCTTTATCAGCGTGGCATGGTAAGATGCAACAGGAGGTACCCGGTCGAGCGAGTTCATCAGCTTTTAAATTCCCAGTTATATTGAAATGTCCTGGCACCCATGTAAGCTGAATGTTTCAGCGACAGTTCCAGGCGACGTGATAAAACCTGACTATAGAACTTTAATGGCAGCCAGACTGTCCATAAAAATGCCAATATCCCTAACAGATATTACATTATAATTCATCCAGGCTATGGTCTCTTTGATTTTCGATGAGCTCCGCCTAAAAAACACTACAATGATCAGGGAGGCGAAAAGAGGTTTAAATTACGTTCTTTGCAGAACACCTCACAACCGACCCTCGATCCATCCGTACGATGCGAGTGTTTGCACCCCATCCTTTGACAATGGCATTCTTACAGCTGCCATTCTTATAGCACTATTGTAGCTTTCTTTACCTTTTCCAATATATGAGGTTTCCAGCTTAGTTTGCTGTCCACAATAAGACCCAGGAATTTCACTTTATCTGTGATATTCAAACCAACTCCGTTAAGAGGGTGGGTTGAAAAAAAAGACGTTTGTACTTCCTAGATAAAAGACGATTGTACTTCTTAGACCAATTCAGTTTGAAGTTGATTAACACTTAGGCCTCACCTATTGAGCCTTAGAGGGCAGTTTTCACTGATTTCCTCTTGCAGTTTGCGTGCTGAGATGCTGCTAACTTTACCGGGCTGATTGAGTATCTAATATTAACTTCTATCTGTCTCTCTAGAGTTTTCAAGATGGATGAAGATAAGCTAATGGATCTAAGGTCTTTTGGATCATAATGAGAGCGTTTTCCCGACTTAGGTATAAAAATGACCTTTACTTTAGTTCAATTGTTTAGAACATGACATAGTTCCAGGCTTCTTTGAAAAATCACTTCAAGGCTGGGAACCATTAAGTCGCTGGTTTGTTGGATGTCTGTAGGAATAATGCCATTCGGACCTGCTGACTTAAAGGTTTAAAACTGTTTACTGACAACAAAATGTTCCTCCTGTAGACAATTTTCCCAGCGAGATCAGTAGCTCTATTGGTTTTAGGCAGAACAGTCGGAGATTCGGAACATCCCGGAAAATGGAGTAGAAGCTCCAGAAATTCCGCCCCGTTGTAGTCCAGATACCATCCAGTCGTTGTAGATAACTTGGAATGGCAGGACAAGTAGATATAAACTTACGTAGCCTTGCTGCCTCAGAGGACTCCTGTACGTTATCACAGAATAGTCTCCAAGCTTTGCTTTTAGCACTTCTTAATTCGTATTTATTTGATATGAGGACTTCTTTATATGAGTCCCAGTCCACACCAACCTTTATTCTCTTAGCGATTTTGAAGAGCTTCCTGCATTTCAGCCGTGTTACTTGTAGCTCGCCTGATCACCGTGGCATACGAGATTTGCCTTTAGGCCTACTAATAGAACACGAGCCTAAGATAGCTTCATTAAAAGCATTGGACACCCTGTCGACCTGCGTTGATTCAGGAGACTTAGAGACCAATTCCGTTAAGGAGTTAATTGGTCCTTCTTCTATTCCTAAAGGTTTGAGTTTTAGAATATTTCAAATCTAATCCAAATTGCAGATACAGCAATGATCAGAAAAGGATTCTTTGGACACTTTCCAATTAACTTATTACTCCAATTAACTACCACGTATAAAAAATGTTCGCGATATATTCAAAAAAAAGTTTGGCAAGTTATCTATCTACTATTCGACTTGCAAACTCCCCATTCTGCTGGTTATTTTTTTAAGCAGTTTCGTCGTAGAAATTCTCGTATGTCAATTTCATTCATCACATAATTATCATCGAACAGTCGAGAACAAAAAACCACTAAAAGTGCCATCCTAAATGTTTCTTTTTTTCTATAGTAGAATAAATAAAGTATTTTTTAGATTGAGTCGGTTTGTTGCAAAACAAATATACTAAATCTTATTTTTCTGTTTGTGTAAACCTGCCGGTAATTAGATCACTTACGGAAGTTGATATATTTACCTAATATGCCATAGTTTAGTTTTAGTGGCGAGAGTCCGTTAAACTTAGCTTACTATGAATAGTTACATGAAAAAACTTGTGTACATTTAATATTCCGCTTATCTGCAAATACTCTACCTAAACTACCATTAAAGAAGATTTTTAAAAATGAATGACCAAAATATGTAAAAATATTACTGGTATAGGTCAAAAATAGGTAAACGGATTTACGCAAGGTCAAAAAATGTCGTAGGTGAATGTTAACTGATAAAAAAATGAAACATGACTTAAAATAATTAAAAGTTCTCGAAAATGCGTTTCATTTTACTTAAGTCCTTTTGAATGAATAAAAAATTGTCTCTAAATTGAAATAATACTTGACAAACACTATTATTCGTGTCAAAAACATCAAAATTATTGTCATGTCGAGCGGCTAACATTATATACGGCGATGGGCAAAAAATTCCGGATGCAAAAAAAAAAAAAATAGAAAAAATTAGAAAATCAAAATAATTTCACTAAATAAACCGTGTGCGCACCTCTTGCATATGTAATTTAATTATAAAGTGCGCACACGATTGACAACTAGATACGTATAGTGACATAAATAAATTGCATGTAATACATGAACATGTCACGAGTCAATTCTGTTACAATAATTGACAACTGCATGTCATTATAAATTTATATATATATATATATATATATATATATATATATATATATATATATATATATATATATATATATATATATATATATATATATATATATATATATATATATATATATATATATATATATATATATATATATATATATATATATATATATATATATATATATATATATATATATATATATATATATATATATATTGCTATTTATATCAACAATCTTATATATACATCGTGATAATAATTTCTAATTCATGCTCATATGCTTTTACAATATTCGACAATTTTAAACCGATGATCTAAACTATGCGTCCTATAACGTATATGAAAAAAGTACTTTTGGACTCTCCATAATATATTAGATATTAGAACACGTCTTTAAGATCGTCGAAGAAGAAAAAAAACTTGCTTTGCATACACAATTATAATATATTTTTTATATAATCTTTTAAGATTTGTATCTAATTTACCGTTAATTTATCTTAAGAGTGCAGTCATTTAAATAAAATACAACAACAATATATCGATAAGCGCCGAGCGACGAGATCAACAATTTTACTATTTTTAATTTATGTGTCTCAATTCTATTCGATCTATCGTATATTTTATATAGCTATATGTATACTAAAATAGAACTCATTGTTTTCGTGAGATGAGTCGACGGGAATAGGAAATAAATAAAATCTCAAATTATGTCTTTTATATAATGTTTATAAGATGTATGCATATATATATATATACATGATTCAAGAGTCATACAATTTTTTTTTTTTAAAGTATCATTTAAAGTCATCACCCCATTTGATTATACATTTTGTGTTCAGATGTTGTCGTAACATATGTTATATGCGCGCGCCGCGGAATTAACGGAAGTAATCTGTTGTCATTTGTTTCTAATTGTAATTAATTGGAGCATGAATTGTGGCGACAATTGAAAGGGTTTTCAAGAATGTATAACTATATAATTGGAATATTTATATAAAACAATAAATCGAAAACGACAATAATATGTTTGGCCTATTTTAAAATGTCGCGGTTTACAAATTTATCGCATTCTTAACATATTAAGTTGATTGTCGATCTTTAAGATAACAAAAAAATATAAACTTACTTCATTCAACTGAAAAAAACTTGCTTCAATGTGAACAGCTACTTACCTGAAATTAAAAATAAAAACTGAGGTTAGTATATAGAACTTAAGTGTAAGACTATAACAAATCAAAGCTTTTAGAACAGAATTAATTTGATTCGGTAAATTGGCGGTAATATGCAATCCCCAACTAAATCTCATATCCTAAATCTCTAACTCCATATTTTAAAATGATAATTTTTCTTTTTATTTTTAAAAGATTTTTTTCGCTTAACTATACCCAATTTCAAAAACCAAAATCGTGATACTTAAGATTCCATATCGAAATCAATATCGAATTCAATATCAAAAACGTTTCATCGAATATAAGGGGAACTGCTATGTACATCACAAGTTCTTTAGGTTTTACAAATCATATAACTGTTCTGATAGATACTGTTGCGGATGCCTCGCTTTTGCAATTTAATAATTTCAAAGGAACTTCATCGAAATCAGACCCTGGCACAAAATCTTTTTGATTTTTGAAAACCACTAAACATCGATATTAGTTTAAAGCAACCTTTTCCACAAGTTTTCACTGTAGCATCATTTGATATGCCAATTACATGCGCTGATTGTCTCATAAAATGCGATCTCTTCGTCGATTTAAAAAGACGACGAATATTTTGCTGTGCGACCTATGACATCTTAGGTTAAAACATCTTCGCCAATTTTCGCGATTGTCAATAATGACTACGGTTCTATTCTTATAATGTTTCCATCTCTTTTAGCTGTACCTAATTACAATAGTCCAGTAAAATCATATTTTTACTGAAGGTCAACTCTCGTTTGCAAAACCACGTCGTTTGGATCTAGTCAAGCACAACGTTGTCATTGCGGAATTTCAGTATGTAGCGGTTGAGTATACTATACTCAGCTGTATAAATAGTTCGTTATGTAAATATATAATTACCGTAATTATATATTTACATAACATCACAACACACATTAAATTCACGACATATCAATGTCGATCGTTTGTTTACATAACATTGACATACGATCGACTTGAAGTCGAACACGATTTACATTTCAGCACATTGCTGAATTACGATGGTTGATGTGTCTACCACAGGATGGGGCGACATTATCACAAAAAGACGAGATGACAAAACGAAAAACAAAAACTCGTTCATTCCGTTTTAAGACGTCGATCGATAAGCATAGTGAAAACCGTCATCACCATTATTATTATCATCATCATCATAAACAACAGCAACAACAACAATTAACACAATTAATTTTTCGAAACAAACTGTAAATGATTTAAAAAAATTAAATTAATAAGTGCGTGCTTAAATAAAATAATAATTCAATAAGCATTAATTAACTAGTGAGTTTCTATTCCCCTTACTGGGAAGTTTTTTTCATATAGGTATATGGTCCAGTTAGGGACCATCATCTTTTGAAGTTTTTTCTTCACTTTACATATAGTCCAAAAGAAAAGCAGTAACGATTGAAAGCCATTATCCGATTAAGTGCCGTTAGCCAACCCGACTGATATCTGATCCTACATATTCAAAATTTTTCGATGTATTTTCAAAAATTGATCTTGTATAAAGGGATAAGCCCTCTCGCATCCGAAGGCGTCCAAAAAACGGCTATTACTACTCCATTTAGTTTATTCGAATTTACTCGAATGCCTTTCGGACTTCGGAACACTGATTTCAAAGGTCTTGATTTGGTATTCAAATACATTGATGACGTACTTGTGGCCGGTAAGAATGATAAAGAGCATTAAATAAATTTCAAGAAAGTTTTTGAGAGATTTGCCGAGTTTAAAGTAAATATCTATAAAATGCCGTATTAATGACATAAAACCCTCGCCACAGTGGGTAGAAATCATTATATAGACAAAACTAAATAAGATGTAGAAATCTTAAAAATAATTTTTATGGCCAGAAGACTGCAAAGCAGCATTTGCTAAAATAAAGAGCGCACTAGCTAACGTAACTGAGCTGTTTCATCCCACTGACGATACCACAGTAAAGCATCTGACGCGTTAAATGTAGCTGTAGAAGCTGTATTGCAGCAATGGTTGGCCATAAAGCATTTACTAGAGCAATTGTCTCCCTGAGTGATAAAAATCAATGGAAAAAATACTATATCTCTTGGTTTACGACAGGCATAACACATATTTCTAGCAAGGACAATGTGGTTGCAGATGTTGTCACGATCATGTGATTACATTGAAAATTAGGACATCATCTAATTGATGATTTTTAATCATCAATTAGATGATGAGCTCTGCGAGTTCAACATCCACATTAAAGTAAATAAGTCTTATCGAGATATTTATGGCCAAACATGAATACAGATGTCACAATATAGACTAAAAATTGGTTGTCAAAAGAGCAAAATTCATCGACACACAAGACCGGAACCGGGAAAATTTGTGTTACTTGCGAGCAGATTTGAATATTTACATAAGGAAGTAGGTGATTCCCATCTTTAGAATACTCGGAATATGCTCACTATTATTAATAGGTATAGTGAAGGCCTGAAGTTTAAGAAAACGCCACTACTACTATTGCTGAAACTTTTGTCGAGCATTACATTTCAAGATTTAGGATATTTCTTGAAATAAACGACAGATCAAGGTTGTCTATTTAAGAGTAAGCTCTTTTCTGAATTAAGGCGTATACTAGGCGCACACAGAATTCGTACCACTGCTTATCATTATTTATTATTAGACAAGCTAATGTTCACCAGCAGGACTAGTTTATGGACTTACGGCTCCCAGAAGAATTTTTCGTAATCAGTTCCAATACCAGTCTCAACCCATCAGGCTATGCAGAAAAACATCGTGCAAATATGCACAACTTAATACCTACTGACACTCGCAAGTTAACTACTCCTTCTGTATTTATTCCAAAAGATTTAGAAAATTGCGAGCATGTTTTCGTTCGTATCGACAGAATACAAACTGGCCTTGAACCGCCTTACGAAGGACCGCATGAATTGAATCGACAGTATCCACTATACCACCCAGTACCATTTTATACTAGTATTTAACATAAAAAATGCCCTTTGGTGGTACCTTAACTACTTAGTTGGTTAATCCAACCTCTAACGAGATCAATAGGATCAATAGACTCTGGGATAAGGTGTATACTCCTGCAGTTCCAAAAAATACTAAGTTATAGGTATGAAAGCTTACATCTTAACTAAGATTCAACTCTCTTTAGAAATTTCTAATACTTTTAAAGAGAAACAGAATAGATCCTGAATAAAAAACGATACAAGCAAAAATAGATCAACTAAATTAGGAGATAACTTACAAGCTAATTTTACTGACTGCACTTAAAGAGCACAATAATAAACTAAAATGATATAATGAAAGCAACTGCATCAACCGCGCAGCAACCGCCAAAGTTTAGAACTCCTTTAGAAGGATACCTTTTAGGCTTTAACGGAAAATCAAAATACAATTGGACACCGGAGAGCACAGAAAAATATTTACAAATTTAAGCTTCATAAGCTTAATACTTGAATTACTCCTATTTGTGATATTTCTTTGTACTCAAAAATTTGTCCTGCAAGGAAATGTGACAGCAAAACTGACTAAATTAGTTTTCTTTGTGTATATATTGTCATTAGATAATGTTCAATTCCAACAAATAATAATAAAAACAAAAACGAAAAATATGTCATTCCAATTTGTCACTTTTTCGCTTCAGCTAACGGTTTCTTTGCAATTATAGTGTAGTTAATAAAGAAAATTATTAATAAGAAAATACAAACAACAAATAGTTTTACTGTTTGTGAAAAATGAAAATGGCACTCCACCACCACCAACAATTTTACAGTTGTACACACACTCACACACATACAGAAATTACTTGTTGTTGTTAGTAAACACAAAAAGCTTTTTAAATTGCTATTAAATATAACAAAACGAGCTTAATGCTTTTTGATGCAATTTTTATTTTATTTTTTTAGTTTTACGAGTTGCTGCAAAAAAGCATCTCGGCGTTTGTATTAAACATTAGCAACGTTGGAAATATGCGGTATAATCGAATTGTTGAAACTAGTATACAACGGATTATATGTACGTTAGTCGCTCATGATGCAATGACCTGCAATAGTATAAAGGAGTGGGTGCAATTCTATAGGGAATCTATATATACATATATGATTTGTCTATTTGTTTGTTTTTCCGCTTTCTGTAAACGATGCAACGTCGGTCAATCTAATCTATCTTTATATGATATATCTATATATAGGAAGAAAGAGATGGCTTTACGATGGGAGATAAAAAGAGATAAATATTAGTAATAAATTTATTTCGAAATGCATATAACATGGATGATGAGTGGGTGATTTTTTATGTGCACACATAAC
Organism: Tipula confusa; assembly: GCA_963556175.1. Taxonomy (NCBI): domain Eukaryota; kingdom Metazoa; phylum Arthropoda; class Insecta; order Diptera; family Tipulidae; genus Tipula; species Tipula confusa. The sequence continues at coordinate 186,554,103 of OY744476.1, read as the reverse complement.
ACATAATATAATGGACCACCCACACACACAAACTCACACAGTAAAGTCGAGTCGCAAGTAGACAAATTTTGTCGATATTTAATCAATAATTTGTATACACGAAACGAGGTGGACAGATTTGTTTTATATTAATTTTGTTTGATTTGCAACACTTTCATTCAATTTCTCTCTCCCCGTCATCCATAGATGTGTGTCGGTATATATAAATAAGAGAACGGAAGTGATTACTTAAAATGATATTAATAAACAAATTGGCCGCGATTTATTTGTAACGGTTGTACCACCTATATGTTGTGTAAGAATTTTTTTTTTTTTGTATAGATTCCAAACAAGTGAATTCATTTACCCGTTGCTCACATACCACAGTAATTATGTGTTTTGATTTTGGTTTGGTGTTCTGATTGAGGTTTCTGTCTTTGAAGCTTTCTTCCTGCACTGATGACATTTTGGTGCAGCTTGCTTTCATTAAGTATGAAATTGGTAACGTTGTGTTTTAGCACAACCGCAAAATCGTAAGCAATAGGCTTATATTTGTTTAGAAATTGGTCTATATGAAAGCAAGTTGTTATGAATAGAAAGCTCTTTTTTCTTCGAATAATCCAATACATTTCCCTATATTTGATGTTCATTTATTTTTGGTCTATCTCAGCTCACGGATTCGGACTCAGTTAAGTGTTCGGTTTGGAAAATTTACGTGATCTGATTAGGTTTTATTTAGGTCACTAATTAAATTAGTAATTTGTTTCCAGAAGCTTCGAAAGCAGTATCATCTGCAAATGTGGCTATTGTTATTTCTTCTAAACGCGGCAGTATATAATATAAAATATAAGTTGCAGAAAACTACTTTGTCGGTTGCCTACCAATTTTTTAGTTCGGAATACTCTTATCATATTTTAATCAGAAAAATGCTTAGATAGATCTCGACGCACTTTAAATTTCAGTCCATGGTTCACAATTTTGTTAAAAGCTTGAGAATACAAGAGTCTATCTTTCTCAAAACCGGAATTGGCGTAATCAAGGCTAAAAAATCACAATTACTTCTATAAACTTCCATTGACATTTTTTTTGTCTAAAGATTGAGTTAGTTATTTCAAATGGTTTGAGAAATGCCTTCTTCGAAATGGCTTTCACAATTTTTTTCAGTAACCCAGTCGCATCCAGGATTTCTTTAGTTTTCAATTACCTCGATAAGTTGTTTTTACTTATTGCAAAATAAATCAAGTTCTTTTATGTTTTCTAGTATGCTAATTTTAAGCTAAGTAATTCCCTTACTTGAACGGATATTTTTAGTTATTTTGAATAAGTAAATTATTCAAAATCTCTCGAGAGCAAGTTAACTGGGAATTGCGTTCCTTTTGCCTGTTAAACTCTATAGAATTAGACAATGTAGCGTCATCAGCAAAAGAGTGGATATCACATGATTGATATAGATTAAAACTAAAGTAGGCGACAATTCTGTAACTTGCAGTGCACCGTAGCATAAATCTCGTACGAATCAGATGAAATGCTACTAATACTACCTTGATTGATCGTCCCAATAAATAATTCTCTATCCAGTCAATAAAAATTTAATGGACAAATTTTAGTGATCAGACATTGATGCTATATACTTTATCTAAAAATACAACCTTGACTCACCCTATTGGTCTATAATTGTTTCTCATGAAACTAATATTAAAAATCTGATAAAAAAGCACGCCTTTCGAGATAGTTCATAAGATGAAAATTCACAATAAGTTTCATTACTTTAGATAAGGTTAAAGCAACAAAGCATTTGGGCGGTAATTGAAACAAGTACTTTTATCACTTTTTTTAGCTATTAGCTATTTAATATAAAGGATATTTTTTATAGAGTTACACAAGTTTAACTCATAATAAAACAAAGAAATATATTTTAAATATCAATGAAACGGGACTTATTGGATAGAAAATTGTATGACATTAATGTGACATTAATGCCACGGCTGGCGCGTACAAGGTGCAATCTAAAACACCAATTTTCGCAAACTTTTCACAGCATTTGCGGCCGTATTTCGCCAATAACTCTTCGAATGTCGCTTTCCAGGTGTTCAATTGTCTCTGGTTTATCGACGTAGACAAGTGACTTTACATAACCCCAAAGAAAATAATGCAATGGGGTTAAATCCAACGATCTTGGTGTCCAATTAATTGGACCATTACACGAAATTATTCTTTCATCAAAAATTTCTTTGAGTTTCTGTACAAGTTAAATCTTGAAAGCTTTTAAGACAAGATCCTTTTGTAAAATCTTCCATAAAGTGGAAGGACACAACCCCAGTAGCTGATAACGTCGACAAGTTGATTAGAACGGCGACGGATCTTCTTCAATGCTTTCCTGTACAGCGGCTATAGCTTTTTCAATGCATAATGTTCGGCATCTCACGGGATGCACATTATCATTAAGAGTAAACGTAGTCTGAAAACGATCTATTGTTATTCGAATAAGTCGCTCTGAAGGACGATTATGTATGCCATAAAATGGACGAAGTGCACGATAAGTTTGACGAACAGAACCAATATTTTGATAATAAATTTCAACAATTTGCAAGCGTTGCTCTGATGTAAGTCTATCCATAATGAAATGTCAAAACAAACTAAACAAAAAGCAACTGTCAGCTGTTAAATGAGATGTCAAATAAAGCAGTGTTGCCAACTCAAAATTGTTAACCTATAAAAAAAAACACCGAAAAGAAGATTGAGGGATCAAATAAAATCAAATCATATTATAAAAAAGCTTATCAAGTACAGCTTCTTGAAATAATGCAAACTACACGCAGCTTTGACAGATGGGTCATCACCATTCCACAGTTTTACTCCATGAACAAAAAAGGAGCGTCATCTTGACTAATTAAATTTTACATCTAGTACGTAAGTGAAATTTACATCCCTCGTTTCTCAGTTTACACTCAGGTAGGCTTATTCTATGCTAATTAATTCCCTAACTGTAAAATTATAGTTTTGATTCTTTCGAGATTCGATGTGTGGTTTAATAGTTTCATGCTACTAGCTATAAATATTGGAGTTAAGTAACTCTAATCGTCTTCCAACTGAGGCTTTAAATGGCACAATCTGGTTTCAGCTTTATAATTAGTTAAAATGAGCATGGTTTCCTTATTAATTATCTTTGTACTGAGAATCATGACAACATGTAACTGGTCGAAAGATAGTTTTATTTGTTTTCTCGTCCTGCTACAGAAAAAATTTTCCTCCAATAATAAATTTTAAAGTTATTTAAAAGTCTAATACTTTTCTCTCCTTTCTTAAGGTTATAACGGTGAGGGCAGTATATTAAGAATATATCATTAACGTTTTTATTATTTGGTTCTATTTGTACAGTTTTCTTCTTGGGCACCTGTCCTTGGACCTGTTCTTCTTGGACACCTGGATTTTAGTTGGGGTGCTTTCTGTTATGTTTCTAGTATGTTTAGGAAAGTAGAACATCCCATTTTTAAGCCTCTGCAGTTTTTTGATTATACCATCATTTATAATTTGCAGTATGATAGTTTTTGCAATTTTTACGTTTGGCTGAGTTAACTTTATATTCAACGCCCGCATGAGCGTTGTGTTTTTCAGCATATTTTTACGTTTGTATCTTTAAATCTTCAATAAAGTTTCAATTTTCTTGATGTTTGCAGTCTTTTTTTCTTAAAATCCTTTATTATATTATATCATCTCTTGAGAAAATATTACATGTAAATAGAACAATTGGCTAATCTGCTTGGGCTGCTTGTTTCTTCAAGAAGGCGTTTAGAATTCTTTTGAACATCTGTAAACTTGATATTGCGAGAAAAACCGCTAAATCTATTTGATTCCACAGAGAGGTAACTCTAGATAACCCTAGGTTACATTTTGGCAAAGGTTTGTTCTACATCTGAGTTTATTTAAGGTGGAAAATAGTTTCTTTGAATTTTTGTAGATTAAATTCTACCCTATAAGATTTGCCTTTTTCAATTACATCGCCAATGCAAAGGGAATTGAATGCGGAAGCAAAATGAGATGCTAATTAATTTACTTTTTAATAAAATGATAATAATAATAATTTTAAAGTAATGTCACCGGTCGTATAGTGATGACTAAAGTGTTGGCTTAAACACACCGCCGTCGTGAGTTTAATCGATCCCCGTCGCTGAGCTTAATGCCGTGACATTCTTTTTTGTGTTGCCTATTCTTTTTATAAACACTTTTAAAATCATTGATGTGGTACGTTTAGATGCTGTACCAACATTATTTCTAATAAATCAGACTACCCAATTAAAATAAGGGTAAATACGCTTGAGACTCTGCATCTTTTAAATGTTAGATTAGTTTAAGAGTAATAAGCTCCGAAATACAGGTGGAGAAATCGGAAAATTTGCCTAGAACAGACCTAGTGAAGCGTTTATATTAATAGAACATTTATCAGACATATGGCAGTCAAAAATAAATCTAATATAGAAGATTCATTTCCGCAAACTTTTGAAGATTCAAAAGATTCACCTGTTTGATCTCTGGTTGTAAAACCCGAAACCGCAACTGTCATTGTGAATTTAATATTATATTTAAAATAACTCAAGACAAACACTTCACAGACATTATGGAGAAGTCGATAAATCTTATCATGAAATGAAATGATTTCAAATTCGTGACAGATCTCCTCTCCTAGGAAAAAGGATACGGATTAGGGATAAGGATCTTATAAGGACCTTATAAGGATCTATAAGAATCTTATAAGGATCTTATAAAGATCATCAATATAAGATTCTTATATTGATTTCAATTCGTTCAAAAAAATCAATCTGTCGGTTATAAACTATTAAATTTTTATTTTAGGTTTCGATTTTTTCAGAATCTGTAAAGCTCGTATGTATTTAAGCTGGCTAAAAGCTTTATTTACACGGTTCATAATTTCTAACGGAAATTATCTAGGTAAGGTACCATTGAGAATTTTGACATTAATAAATTTTTTCACAATTTTCAAAACATTGCATTATGCGTAAAATTTTCGTATATTTTGAAAAGCACTGTCTTTTTAAAATTTAATTTTTGTGCGTACATTTTAAGATATTAGGATACTAATATCAAAGCAATAAATTTAAATAAAGCATTTTTTTAAATGGTTTTTATCTATAATTAAAATAATTTTTTTTCGTCAAAATTAATTTAATCGAAAACAATTATTTTCTTTAAACAATTTAAATTGAAACCTCTTAATTAATATTTTCAAAAATATTTTTAAACTTGGAAACTTTCCTCAGAAGTTTAATTATATTTTAAGTTTCCAAGCATTTACCGTTATGAACCATATTTCTACGTAAATGATAAACTTTATTTTAAAATTATTTTCTGTAGAAATTTTGTTTGTGTTAAGTGAATTATCGATATAATCGCTTTACCTGTAATTTTATAAAGAAATTAAAGATATAAGTATCGAGCTTTTATTACTAAATTTGTAATATAAAGACTTAATTGAAGAACAGAAATGAATAGAGGAAGCCTATACCAAAACATAGAAAACAATTTTAAAATTCATTACATGATACAAAGATTTTTGGAAGGTTGAAGATATCAGATTCCAGAAAATAAAGCAGACTGCGAACATTACAACGAACAAACAGATAAAGATGAAAAAAGCAACCAACAAATCGTCAAATTATCCTTCAAATAAAACTCGCCTAAGTTTGGAGACTCACTTAAAACAGCAACTCGCAAACTATTTGCTACGGAACGGCGTTTTGAAAAATATCGTGCATTGAAAGTTGACTACATAAGTCGTATTTTATTTGATTTTGGTATTGGAATTGGATTTGGAATTCAAATAAAATAGGTTTTAATTTTTTTTTGGAATTGGTTATTATTTTTAAAGGTTGGTACGTTGTATATTTTTACATTTGAATTTTCAAATAGTTTCTTTTGGTAATCATCGAAAATTTTAAATTTTTACCAACATATTATTTTGTATTAATATTTTAATAAATTATAATTTCAAGCAACGGAGAAAAGATAAATAATGTTTTAAGAAAACCATAGTGAGTATTATTTAAATCATCATTTTCGGCTTAAGTTTAAAAACATACAATCAAAATTTGTTAAATACAAATTTGATAATTACAGTTCCTCAAGAAGGCAATGGTCTGTACTATTAAAAGTTCATCTTGATTCATTTAAATTATCTAAATGATTTCACTTTCCAATACTAAATAATTTAAGTACTAAAATACTGATTAAATAATCACATTCAAGATTTAACAAAATATCGTTAACTCAAAATGAATGTCAAAATAATAAAATAACAACAATGACCAACTTATAGAAATCAAAATATGAGATGTCGCGCACCTGGTATTCGAGATACTAACTAAAAAGAAGAATTGGAATTTCAATACCATCAATAGAGAAAGATTTCAACCAATTCCAAAAAAGAATTCGATATATGGGATTGTTGTTGTAAAAAATCAAATAAAATACGACTATAAAATTCACGAGAGAATATATTTTATTTGGGGCATATGTCTCTACTTTGGTCAGGTGATATCAAGAATTTCACGCCATAACGAAAAAACTCATAACTACCAAATTGCGCGTGGAGTTTCATGCTTCCGCAAGAAATTCAAAAGGATTATCAAATCTGACTTCTATGCAGACGTTAATTAAAAAACATTAATTGACAGTTGGAATTTCTGAGAAAAAACATTGGGGAATATTTGAATAACACTTTTTGGCCACTTTACATTCAAGGTCAAACTAAATGAAGAACAAAATAATTAAACAATGGCTCCGGCCAGGGTTGTTGATCCACTCGGATTTATAGCTCCTTGCACGATATAGCTAAAATTATATTCCAGCATCTTTGGCTTCATAAACTGGATTGATACGTTTCATTGCCACCAAAGTTAGTTGTGACACGGGAAAAAATATACTCAAATTTCAATATGTTTGAGCAAATCAAAATACCACGATTTTTGGAAATGCCGAAGCTCGTGAAGAAAACCGATTTGTATGGTTTTCTGAAACCTCAAAAACAACACATTCCGCCATTGTAAATCAACGTACTATCGGAACTGATCATTTTTAAATCATTCGGCTAGTGGCAGCAAAAACCAAGCTCCACTTACCTGCACTGTGGTGTCGGTTAAACTTTATATTCAAAATATTTCACACCATGTTCCTTCAGAAATGAATCCCAAACATGCCCTCTAGAGGAATTATACCGGACAAGCTGATTAATAATACTTTGTGGTTTTGAAAGCCCTCCAATTCTAAACAAAACTAAAAGTTCATAGCCAAACTTATGTCGAGGGGTTATCCAGGGCCTGTCAAATGAAATATTAGAAACTCAAAACTCATACATCCATACAGCAAATAATTATACAACGTGCTCTTTTAACGTAATTGATAAGTTTTTCGAAAAATCATCGTCATTTGACAGCTTCTCATATGAAAAAGGCAACCATGGGATTTGTGAAATGATCTTAAGCCGAGAGTTTTAGAATTAAACTACGCATTGGGGACGAATCGCAGCCCAAGTCAACAGCAACTTTAATGATAATTATTCGGCAGTCTTTTTGAGTAATCGATGCTTACGAATGTTTGTCGCACGTAGAGGCTTACCAAATCGAATTTATTCAGACAATGGTCTAATTTTGTAAGTGCACAAGGCAGAATTAAACAATCACATCAAGATCCCTCCGGCATCGCCTCACTTTGGTGGTATTTGAGAAGCTGGTGTCAAGTCTATCAAAAGACATCTCGTTCACAGTATTGGAAATTTAGCAATTACATTTGAGGATATAGGAGCCCTCTTATGGCAGATGTATGAGACTTTAACACTGGGCCATTTTTAAATGGGAAGTTTGCCGCTTATATTGTCTGAAGTACACAGTGCATAAATTTCTTATACCACAAATAGAACCGCATTGTTGTTAAATGTGATGAGTAATAGTCTTCACGCTGTCGTGATTAAAGTCAAGTAATAATTAAATGATAGTTAAACGAATATGATTAAATGTTTGTTTAAATAATGGTTAAAAGTGGAATTTATTTAGAATCCATTAACACTAAACTTTAAACTAAAATCTGTCAACAGAATTAAAAAGTTACATGTATTAAACTCCTAAACCAATTTATTCTAATATCTGGAAAACTAGACGCACAGATTATATAAATTCAATTAGTAAAGATTTTATTTTTTTCGAGTAATACTAAAACTTTAAAAGTTTATTTAAAATCCTCCCACATATCAAAATCAGTGGGTGTGTATACCAACTGACCGCATATATAAAATTTCACCTCAAAATCGGGCAAATGACACAGAAAAATGTGTTAATATTTAAAATTAAAAAACAAATATAAAAACAATCACCCACTGATATACTGTACGCATGATTGAGCTGCATCGAGAGAATCTCAAACCTAAATCGACTTAAAAAATATTATTTGTTCCATATAAGCGTGTTTCATATAGAAAACAATAAAAAATTAATTTATTTTCGTCACTGCATCGCATCTTGACTTGAGAGAAACTAATAAACAAATTGGTTTGGAATATTTATACGTACAGAGTTTACGACCAAACGAATTATATAAAGAACCTCGCTCGAATCGATAAAAAAAATAAAAAATAAAAAATAAATTAAGAAGTTTAAAAAAAATTTTATTTGTCGTCTTATATAAATTAAATTAAATTTATCAGCGGATTTAAAATATAAAAAAAAAAAGTTTTTATTGTGCTGTTGGGAAACAATTAATTTACTTAATGATTGGTAATTTGTTGATAACCAACTGATTTTACCGTTTTACATGCCGCGTATATAGTGGTTTTGTGTATACATATAAGCTCAATGCACTAATGACTTAACTATATATTTTATATATGGACCGTTTAGATATGTCTGTCGTAATCACTTAAGTTTTTTTGTTTTTGTTTTGGGAATTAGATTAGGTATAGTTGATTGGATTACTATTTTTATTATTGGAATAAAACTTTTATTATGGATTTGCGAAGAACTACTTCAATATTACTTAAGATAAGACTATGAAAAACTTGTATTCTAATTCGATGTGTTAACTAAAGGCAGTTGAAATAATCAATAATCTATTGAGGAAGAAGGTGAGCTTATAAATATATATGTATATATATATATATATATATATATATATATATATATATATATATATATATATATATATATATATATATATATATATATATATACAGTGATTCCATACGAAACCGATCCAAAAAACGAAAATTTTGTCCTGACCCCTTTAGATTTTGATGAAACTTTTCAAAAATGTTCTCTATGTTTAAATAACTTGAAAAAAAATTTTTTTTTTTTTTTGCGGCACTGTACTTTTTGACTGTGGCGCACGGTGTTTTACCTTTTTCTTGATTTTTCTTGAAAATGCTAATTTTTGAAGTCCTCTTTCTCAAAAACCACTTACCCGATTTGAAGATTTTATATTTCAAATGAAAGGAAATGAATGGATCTTATAAAAATAACGGTACAATTATAATTTTTAAAAAATTGGTTATTAAAGAAAAATGTGTTTTTTTTAAATGTCATTTCCCGTTATTTTCGACCCCAACGAGTTATCAATTTTTTTTATTTTTTTTCAAAGCTTACTCATTTATCAAACAAATAAAAAAATAAAAAAAGTAGTCCTATGATCTGAATATTTTAAACCAAAAATCAAAAAAATCTATCAAACTTTTTCTTTGATAATTTTGTTTTTGTACTGAACCCCAGATCCATCGGAAAAAAAGCAAATTTTCGTAACGTGCCGTAATTTTTCCTTTATAAAATTAACTAGGTCGGTAATAAACAATCTCACAGCTACATGATTATGTTTTGGGGCCTCAGATATAGCTATCAAGCTTGTGAATTCCAAACTACTATTGTTTTTCATCGTATGACCAGTTTTCCCGTTTTTATAATACAAGGCAAATGGATGTACTGTCTATTGAACATTCGACCAATGATATCCTTGAACCGCATCCTGAACTACAAATGAAAAGTTCTCAGAAAGGCACATATAACTATACATTCATCAGTTCCTGCATTTAATTTTCTATATTTCAGGTAATCTGCTTGTTGTTTTGCAATAAACGAATGTGGTACTATGTTGTGTAGTTGTTCACCCAGTTTATTTGTGAAAGCCAATGATGATACGGTTACCGTTTCCATGGTGCATCGATCTACCTTCTGCCACCGCATGAATGTTATTTCATCTATACAATTATTTAGACATTTTGCAGATAAATCCTTAAGAACATTATCGGTTCCCGAGCAAATTGGACATTTGTTTAAATAGCATAATGTGCTTGGTGTAGCGCAAATAATCTGCGAAATAAGATCTTGATAACTTCCCAATTCGTGTGATAAAAGGTTCATAGATTTGATTTTATTAAGCATAACTTTAATATTTTGATGGTATATGCAGACGCAAATAGTATGTGTGCCCCTAGAGTTCGCTAATACGCAGTGCCCTGGACGAAGTGCAGTAAAACTAGAAAATCCAATTTTTGTTTTTGGATAGGTTTTTTTAAATATTTGATGAGCTTCCTGCAAATTACAAAGAACCAATCTACGTTGATTTGCAATAATAACTCCTTCTGATGACACTGTCCCGAAATCTTGTTTTCCAGCACATACTCGACTTATTTCGTCATCTTCATAAAATTTCTGCACCAACAATGCTATTTCTTGATTAAGAGTTGTTGATCCCACTTTGGTGTTCGGTGTTGACATGATACCTTTTCTTTTTGAACTATTTGCCATATAATAAGACACACTAAACTCATCTTGAATTTTCCGATGCTAAAATCATATACTTTTCATTTGTTGTTGTAGACATTCCAAATTTTTCTCGTAATTGTTGAATCATTTCAATACTATAGCCTGGTATGTCATTTTCGACATGCCCGGAACTGCACGGAAGCATAAATATTTCCTCAGAAATTTTCGCTGACACTTCTTGAAATTTGTGTTGTTTATAATTTTCACTTCTCATTTTCTTATGTACTAAAGGAGAACGGTGCATTGATTTTAAAGTATCGTTGAATGATGAAATATCCGGATGAATATATTGCTCCCCATTTGATGAATTTACAGAAGAAGCAGGTGATCATTCTCGATCCAAACTAATATCTTGTGAACCAAGGTTCTTCTTCATTTTTCAAAAGGTGCTATTTCACCAAATAGCATTTTTTGCAACCAATTTAGGGCTTTATTGCATTGCCAAAAGTGTAAGTTAGTGAACAATTCAAGAAAAATTATCAAAGAAAAAATTTGATCGATTTTTCTGATTTTTGGTTTAAAATATTCAGATCCTGAAATATTCAAAAAATCATATTTTAAAAATGAAAAATAGGACTACTTTTTTTATTTTTTATTTGTTTGATAAATGAGTGAGCTTTGAAAAAACTTAAAAAAATTGATAACTCGTTGGGGTCGAAAATAACGGGAAATGACATTTAAAAAAAAACATATTTTTCTTTAATAACCAATTTTTTAAAAATTATAATTGTACCGTTATTTATAAGATCCATTCATTTCCTTTCATTTGAGATATAAAACATTCAAATCGGGTAAGTGGTTTTTGCGAAAGAGGACTTCAAAAATTAGCATTTTCAAGAAAAATAAAAAAAAACGTAAAACGCCGTGCGCCTCTGTCAAAAAGTACAGTGCCGCAAAAAAAAAAATCATTTTTCATGTTTTTTAAACATAGAGAACATTTTTGAAAAGTTTCATCAAAATCTAAAGGGGTCAGCCAACTCGTGATCGGTTTCGCATGGAATAGCTGTATATATTTATGGTGAAAGATTAGTGAACTAGTTTTTCTCAATTTTCTGGAAATTAGTATTTTTTAAATTAAATTTTTTTAAAACTAAATATTTTTTATGCGGCCACATTTTATTATGCCCAGCCCTGCATATTTTCTATAGAAAATCTTTTGGTCCGTCTTTTAAAAGTTTAAACCTACAATTTTATACCTACCCTACCTAACAGTTTATTCTTATATTATTAAGAAAACTAACTAGCTGTCGTATGATGTTTGTCGGAAAAGCCACATACTCGGATTTTGATTTCATAATTGTAATATTCGCCGCGAGTCGGATATTTTTTGTTTATTAATTCCATCGAGCGACGGATTTTACGACATCGTAAAAATTTCATAATAGTCCTCCAGGCTTATCCATAATAACAACAAAAGCTATGTTAGACGACTCGTTTTCTAGCATAAGCTCTGCAAGTACGAGACGTATCGCAAAAACGGCCGCTGTAAAGCGACCACCACCAATCATTCTGCACAACGTACCAGTTGAGAAAACTGCGGAAACAACACGGCAAATAAGTACCACAGCAGAGGGAAGAGCCCCATTCAGATGCACGGGGAAATCAGTCTCCGTTAACACCACTGAGAAGCGTGACTGGACTCCAATAAAAAATAAAATAACTGGAGACCAAATTGAATATCACACGAACACGCACGTTGATGATAGGAAATTGGTCTATGTCATAGCGAGGAGCACATTCTTCTCTGGATCCAGAAGAAATAGTGCCGCTATGTTCCAAGTAGTTATCGATAAGGCAACGCCGGTCGAAAAATTGCTAGCTATTCAGCACATGAGCCATTACAAAGTCACCTGGGAGAAGAAGCGTGGTCGAGCCCAGGTGGCTCCATGCCGAAATTGCCAGAGATTTGGCCACACAGCTTAAATTGCGGCAGAGGTTTCCGTTGCATAAAATGCAAGGAAACCCTTGAAAGAGGATACTTCAGGAACACCACAGAGAACCGACAACCCACAGAATGTGTTAACTGCGGTGAACAACATCCAGCAACATCCAGCAAATTACAGCCAGTAACAAAGTTATCTTGGCAGATGACTTTAATTCACGCCACACCACATGGAGTTGCCCAAATAATAACCAGAATGATCGTTCACTTCTTAACTTTTGCAATAATTCCAATATCCAATTAAATGCTCCTAACGAACCAACATTCCCAAAAGTAAACTCGGTTCTTGATTTGGTTCTATCTAAAAATATCTCTTTAGTCACTCCACCGCAAGTTTTGCATGAATTTTGCTCAGATCATTTACCAATTGAATTCACAATCCCTTTCAAGACCCCAGCAGAAGCAACAAAAATATTTCGCAACTAACACCCAAGCTAACTGGATAAAATTTAAAATTCATGTTCATCGAAATCTCTCAGAAGATTCTGAAATCTCTACCACTACTCAAATGAGGAAAAGCGGTCAAGTTAACTAACGTAATCAAATTAGCCATCAAGGAAACTATACCTCTCATTCAGAGCAAAGGCACCTTAAAAATTCCTCCTGAGCTCCAAAACCTCATTAAACTACGCAATCGAATGCGTCGGCTCTATTATAAATACCCAGGGCATATTTTCAAATCTCACGTTAATTTTTATTCCAATATGATTTCATGTTGGTTCAGCGAACTAAGAAATTCTAAATTCACAAGTAGAATGCCTAAAATTCCCGATAATTCTCCGGAAATGTTCAATGAAGTTCGAAAACTTAATTTTAAAAAACATTGCTAAAGATCCTAGTCCAATCATAGATCCTAAAATAATTGCAGAGGAAATCGCGTCTCACTATGAAAAAGTTCATATACAAAACGATTCTCTAAATGATCCCTGTTTCGAACAGTTAGTCAATAACTGTGTCAATAATTTTTTTTAATTCTCCTCCTCTTAATTCTACCTTAATCCAGATGGTCGATAAAGTAGAAGTTGCCGACATTCTTCAGCATGTTCAACTTGGTACTTTCCAGATAAAGCAATATCACAACTTACCGATATCATTAACTGTATCTTAAAGACAAGCTACTTTCCAGATTGTTGGAAACTCGGCATAGTCATCCCTACTCCTAAACCAGGAAAGCCCTCTAATAGTATAGAGCATACTCGCCCAATATCACTCCTAAACGGAATAAGTAAGGTGATGGAAATAGTTATTCTTAATAGTTATTCATACTGTGAGCTAAAAACTGGGAATGGAAAAAGGTATATTATTCTGGATATATACATGGCCAGCCTTCTTTAGCGAATAGACCGATAGATTTTTTATCCTTATTACCGATGGCCGAAGAATCACTGGAATCCTTTGTTTCGGTGAGAAGTAAAATCGCTGGTTTTGTGGTAGTTTTATGATGTTTCACTGCATCAAAGTTAATCTGCAATCCGTGAATTTAAAAAACTGAAGAGAGGGCATTCTCTCTGTAACCCAGGAATACAAGAACTAAAAGTTAAAGAGCGCAAGAGCAGCGTTGGGTCAGAGAACAATGATGTGTCCACAAACACCTCCAAGTATCGGTAGTATCGGTTGGATACTAATATGAGCTAATGAATCATGCAGAGTTCCAAAAATTACTATAAAAATCAATGATTCCCAAAGTCGACATTGATGGCATAATAGTGCACAAATTCTTGGAGGTAGATGATATATCTTCGATGAGAGATTTGAGTCCGGACGAAAAATTGTGTGAGAATAAGTTCAACGATACAACTATAAGAGCATCATCTGGTCGTGACTTAGTATGATTACCTTTTCGTACTCATTCAAATAGCGAAGCAGTTTTCGGGAAACCTGATCAAACGACCATCAGACAGTTTGCGAAATTAGAAAGAAAATGTTTAATGATTATTCTACACAAAGTTAATTGGAACCGTTGAGCACAGCAGAATAGCATCACACGTCGTATCAAAAAGGTTGAATTTCAGTGAGTTGCTGGTATTTGCTTGATCACGCAGTCTTTAAAGTTTCGAGTTCAATGACAAAATTGGGGATTGTTTTTGATGGTTCCCGAAAAACAATAAATAGCAATTTATTTAATGATGTTTAGTTTCCTGGATCGTTAATGCTTAACAATTTGCCATCTGTTATTACTAATTGGCGATTCCATAAGGTGGCATTCGTAGCTGAAGGAATATTCAGGTAAATTTTGGTTAAATCCGATGACGTACAGTTTCAGCGAAAAGTTTGGCTTAGTAATTTGGGACTAATTGTGCGCCCTACTTGGCAATAAGCACACTTAAATAATAAATGTCCAATTACAAGTTATTTACTAGAAGATTGTACGTATATGTATTCGGAGGTCTAAATTGACAATAAATATCAGTAGACTTTTAAGGGTTTTGTGATGCCTCAAAACGTGCGTATTGAGCTTCAATAAATCTGCGATCCATGAGCACTCAAATTGCATCTCACTGTCACTATCACAGGCGTCTTACTATTGGCTTTAATCATAGATAAGATTATCAAAAATTACAAGGTGTCATCTGTACCAGAGATTTTCGCATGGACAGACTCGAAAATAATATTAAACTGGCTCAACGGTAACTTAAAGCAAATTGAGTCTCAACATCTAAAAGTTCTTGGTTCATTCTCGAGCTTCGGCACCAATTTATGTTGTCTTAAAGCCACGTCCAAACAATTTTAACAGAATTTTTTCTATCAATATTGCGACTATGACTGGGACTAAAATAAAATTTTCGCGAGCACACAGTAATTAAAATCCTGTCTACTTGTAATAAACTCAAACGTATCAAACTATCTACTCGTACATTCTAACAATATTCTTTGTAGTGTTAAAAATCTATAAAGAAACTCAAATATCACTATTGGTTATGATGATATCTCTAAGCAACTGCATATCTATATGTCTGAAATACTAAAACAACAACAAAAATTTAATTATAAAACACAACAACACGAACAACCGAAACACTGTACAAATCTTTATGTATACAACAAACATAGATTTTCTATTTATAGCAAACACAACAGAGTGCGCACATCTTAAAACTTAAAGACGTTTCTCGATATCTTAATTTTTATTTTATTGCTTGTTTTATGCTTTATGTTTTTATGTGTAACATAATTCGATTTAAACATAACATGATATGATTCTGGGATCATGTACAAAAATACGTCGACGACGATACACACAAAACCAAATTAAATAACTTTTTGTATGCGAAGGTGGTTAAGTTTAGTGACATTATGTACACACGCGACTTGTATTTATACGAAAATTTTGATTGATTCCAATGCATCAATCGAACCATCAAAATCATGTATACGATATAGTCTGAATAATAAATGTCAAGATGATTCATCATCTGCAGAAGACGATGGAAATCTTTTATTTTGTGTGTTTGTTTTAAATCTGCACCCTCCCAATTTTTGCCCCAATTTCATTTGTTACCTAGAGCAACACAGACTGCTACCAATCAATCAAAATTAGTCAAACATATATAATGTGTGTGTGTATCCCTTTTATGAGTCATTCAATCCCCTAACATTTTTTTTTTTAATTTCGTAGAAATGACAACAAAAAGGTTTTTGCGCTCGTTCATCTTTATATACACACACATTTTTATATACAATCATCTAGACGGGAAGAGAGTATCATTATTATTAACCTGTCTGATTGAATTAAGGATACATTTTGTTAACGAGTTCCCTTATTTTTCTCGTGTATGAACATTTCGTGGTCGAATTAATGTCGATTTATTATTTTTTTTTTTTTATATATTTATTTCCATTACTGCACACTCAATTGCACTTCCTACGCATAAAAACATTTCACATAATATGTAGTCGTCGTCATTCATTCATTCATTACTTATGTTAATATTGCATGATCATGTTGTAATGAAAATGTATACAACAACAAAAAATGGTTTTTAATAGTTTTCACAAAAAAAACTTGTTACCCATAGAATCCCCTCAAAAGTTGTCCAGCCTACATATAATGTACATAACACAAACGTGTTCTGATATTTGAATATACAATTCGAGAGAAATGTATGAAGTTTAAAATTATATGAATGAAATAATTTTAAAAAAAAAATAGTTGGGAGGCTCAACATTTTTTTTTATCAATGCAAACGAAAAATAGTGCAAATAATTTCAAGGTATTTACATTACAAATCTTCATTAAATAAACATATGGTGATACTTAGTTTAAATTTTTTCTTGAATTCGGTACAATTTTGCAATTCAGCTTATTTAAGTTCAATCAAGTGCACAAGTGACAGGTTTTGTGTCTGACCCTGCAAAATTTTCTGGGGCCGAAGCTCTCCCAACTCTTTCTCGGTTAATTTTAACGACCTTCTTTACGCCAGAGCCAAATCGATGACGCACGAATACAGGTTCGATTTTAAACCCATCTGCACATTGCATTGCACCAGCCAGCCTGTACTGACATGGACGATGGTTCGGCCCATGGATTTTGCACTCCAACAGGGGATTATAGTTTTGTTCATCGTCATCACCGATCGTGATCAGGTGATAAAAAATCTTTTTTGCAACCCTCCTCCGTTGGGATTCGAACCCGGTACCTCTCGTCCCAAACACCGCAGCTTTAACCACTGCACCAATTGTTCGGTAAGTGACATGTTCAAAATATAAAAAGGAATTGATGTAAAAGGAATACTGTCTTATAAAAGCACTTGTTCCGATACTTTATTTAAATTTCGTTACTTTAAGGCGCGTGTAAAATGAAATGAAAAGGAGTTGGGTTTAGTCTTGCCACCCGTCCTCTTTTGTGGAGGACAGTCCTCCTTTCGTAAGAAATTTCCTCCATCCTCCACGAACATAAAAATGTCCTCCACCAGACAAATAAATACCATATTTTGTAGCGTGCGACTCTCCCTGCAATGTAAATATCATATCAAAGAGAAGAACTGGAAAAGAACGACAGTATCCGAGGCTAATTATTTCACCGTTTTAGATTTATTATCAAATTATTACCAGGTAGCGATGAGTCAAGAATACTCCAGAGTCAATACCCATAACCGCTTTTGTTACTGCGTACATTATCAGTTACATTTTAAATTGATTAGTTGACGAGACTAATGAGGAAATAGTGGTATATCTAGATGATATAATAATCCCAAGTAAGATGCTCGTAGAGGGAATGAGAAAAATAGAGCGGTTGTTAGATGTAATAATGTGCCATGGTCTATTGCTTAACCTGGAAAATAGCAATTTATTTAAACGCAAGCGGTAGAATTTTTAAGACATGAAGTGTCTGGATCACGAGTTAGACCCGAAAGATCAAAACCAGATGCCGATGTAAATTTTATACAGCCGAAGAACAGAACTCAGATACGACTACATTTTATGGGATTGACGGGATTCTTTCGAAAGTTCATGAAAAACTTTAATATTGTTGAAAAACTTTGGAAGCGCGGTACCGTGTTTTTATGCTAAATGAGTGAATCGCAAAACGTTAGAAATATATGACCCTAATTTAAAACATGAAGTGGTTACCGATGCTTGATCGAAATGGTTAGATGGAATTTTGTTGTAAATCTTTCAGTATAAAAAAGACGACCTGTGGCCTATTTAAATAGACAGACCACCTAATGTGAAGAAAAGTACCATTCATACGAATTGAAAGCCTTAGCCTTCGTTGTTTTACAAAGTTGTTCAACAAAAAAAATTTAATACCAAAATTTTCAATCTGGTGGCTAAAATTTGCAGATTACGATGTTTTCATGGAATATCGGCCAGGAGCACAAATGAAGCATGTGGTGGTGCTGTGTTGGAATACAAAGGGTATGAAAGAACTGATAAATTCGGCCAGTTTAGATATTTATAAAATTACTAATGGGGAACACGATGAGCGTGATAGCTTGCACCTATTGAACGACGAAGGTCTTAGGGAAATATTTATTACGTTGAAACGACAGATACTCCACGATTATTTGGCGAATAAATGCCAACTTGTTTGTAAGCCTTACGCAGGGCGCATAAATGTGTCAGTCCTAGAATGATCAAGTGAAGATTCGCCTAACTAAATCATTACTATATGGGATATGTGGAATTTAGAAGGCAATAAAGATGCTCCAGATAATTTTTTAGCTTGGACCATTTCCTTATACGCTTATACGTGGAAGTTGTTCCAAAGCTTTTGCGAAGACAATGACATAAAGCGGATGAACGCAACCACAACGCCGAGAGCGAATGACCAATTGAAAGGAGATATAATCGAATAATACTATCTATGCTAAGGGCTACTACATGCGAAAAAGACAACAAATGGGATTTCAAAATTATTCAATTGCAATGGTCATTAAACAACATACCAAATTCCACTACTGGAAATTTGCAACAATATTTAGTTTTGACCTAAATCTCGATGAGTATATTAAAAAACAAATTATTACTCGCGCCTTTACAGACAAAAACCCATTTGCTGAATTCAATGAACTGAAAGAAATGGCTGTTAAGACAATGAATTGAGCTGCGGTTAAAGAGATGTTCGATAGTAAACACCGGAAACCAAGGAACTATAAAGAGGGTAGATTTTTAATGAAAGTTTATTTTTATGAAACGTTTTTAACGCCCCTCGACGTTTTTAACGTCGACAAAAATAGATTGAATTTTGAACTACTCGGAAATTGAATTTAAAGAAATTCTTCGGCACATATCGATGAGAAAGCTGTCTTTATTGCCTGCTATAGATACAACTATAATTTATATTTGGCCAGCTTTATCAAGATATTTCATTAGTGAAGATTTGCCAAAATGGATTCGTTGATGTTTTGGACTTACCAAACATGTTTTGGTGTTTAAAGCAAAAGTTTAACTGCCCTCCTCTGGGATTTTTTAAAGGTGGCAAGCCTAGTTGGGTTCCATCGGTTTCAAAAAAAAATTTTGTTTTTCTTGTAAACAAAATTAATCAAATGAACGCTACTTAAATGTCAATGCCATAAAATAAAAGGTAACATTAAATGTACAGTCACTTAAATTAAGAAACCTCACCCAACTCTTTCTAGGTTAATTTTAATGATCTACTTTATGCCGGAACCAAATCGAGGACGCACGAATACAAGTTCGCATTGAATATCCATCTACACATTGCATTACTCCAGCTAGCCTGTACTGAGGTGGACGATGGTTGGGCCCAACGATTCCGCACTCCAACAGAGGACAATAGTTGTGTTCATCGTCATCATGCTCTGTAGGAATTGGAACCTGGTACCTCCCGAACCAAACACCGCAGCTTTAATCACTGCCCGCATTGCTCGGTCCAACTAAAGCTACACATCAGACAGTCTCTTGTATTACCCATTGCTTTATCCGTACTTCTAGTTCTTGCATGCTGAATGCATCTGTCCAATAATTGCTGGTAACAGCTCACCACTTAATCGGTATAGCTTTAAAATTAAATTGCGGTTTGAAAACTTTCATTAATGACTTTGAAAGTTTATTTTTTTACATCCTAATCGATGGATACGTCTGTTGCATTTTTTTAACTACTCGGTTGACACTTTGGAAATTTCTTATTTAATCTTAAATCGGGCGAAGGTGCTGACAGTCTTGGAATGAGTGTGGATTCTTTCATTATTCTCATATTCGAGAAGAGTGATAAGTTTATAGCCAACTATTATTAAAATCAAGGAGAAAACACTGAAAAAAATAATAGTGGCAATCTTTTCTAAATTTTATGTAATCAGTGATTGCCAACATGGTTTTAGGTCTGGAAAAAGTGCAGAATTGGCTTTGATTGAGTTTTTGAATGGTGTCTACTTCAATTTCAACAATAAAAAGCTTGTTGGTGCATTTTTATTAATATAAAAAAGAGCCTTTGACATGGTTGATCACGATCTTCTATAACATAAACTTTTTTTATGTGGGCTTAGAGATGTTCCACTTAAATGGTTTTAGATCTTATAGGAGTGACTGACATTTAGAGTTAAAATTGGTAACTATGTCAGTGCTGAGATTATCAGTTGTCGAGAGATCCATATTTGAACTTTAGTCCTGAGTTTGTCGTCAATGGGGGTTCTTGCAAATCTTCTGGTTCTGGTAACCAGTGCTTTAAAATTGACTCAGTCCTAAATTTTAAATACTTAGGTGTCCACGTAGATGCCAATTTGAATTGGAAATTTTTTGTTCAATCCAATAAAAAAACAATTGCATTCTGTTCTGTGTGCCATATATTTAAACTTCGACCCGTTTGCCTACCTTGATAAATTTAGAAAGGAATTGTGACGTTAGCAATCACCAACACAGAAGCTACTGTCAGATAAGGGCAACTAGCAAAATTTTATCGACCGTTGTTTAATAATATTTACGAAAATTATGAAATTATGTAGTTGTTAATCCTTCTCTGCTGCTGTCAAAGAGCTCAGTCAGATTTTATCTATCAGCAATACGAGCAAACAACATCAAATTGCAACGTCTAAATCCAAAGAAATTTTCCAGAAATTAAATCCCAAACGAACAACTGCACCGAGGGAACCGCACAATGTGTAAATGCAGTGACCATGATGCAACCTGCAAAGGATGTAGCGCATATCAACACAACAAAAACGCAAAAGTGGCTAAACTTTTTGACCCGAACCACAAATAATTGAAAACCCATCAACAGCATATCATCGCCATAGATTTATAATCACAAAAAATTGGTGAGTGTCTCTTATGGAACTGAAGCTCCATAATCTCAAAAAAAAAAACAGGAAATTTCCCATCATTCAAGAATAATTATACTATTGCGATTAGTAAAGGAATATTTAACCAAAATATAACCATTGTATAGCTGTTGTATTTAAAAGACTCCCAACAAGGGAGCTTCGGCTCCATTTTTAAAATCCTCATAGTAGAAAAACTTTGATCCTAAAATAAATCGAGTAATCTAAGCACTTCAACAATTTGGATGGAATCCATAGAAACGAACATAACGGTTAGAGATATAAAACCAAATCACGTTTTTAAGAAACTGAAAATCCGAAATAATAAAATTCCACTGCTAACACTGAATTTTCAGCAAGTAGCATATTTTTCTAATATCAATAAAGTTAATTTACTCGCGAAAAATACATCAAAGAATACAAATTCTAATAAGGACACTGGGCTCGATTCCCTAAATCACTTCTTGTTGTCTAGTATGTACGTACCTATCGAACAAACTCCTAAATTGAGCCACTACCACTATAGAGTACCGTCTCGCCCAGAAAGGGTGAGAAAGTACTAAAATTCTAAAATTGATAAAATAGAGTACTAAAATTCTATAGTCGATTGTTAATTTGATTTCCGATCAAGCCATTCTGCTCTTTCCGCTATGTTTCTAAAGATGACCAAAATCAGTAGGCTCCATCATTAGTTTTTTTAACTTTTTAACTAATTTGATACGTGAACCTATGTCTGAAGCATAGGTTCACGTATCAAAATGCCAACCTGGAAACTATGTATTGGAAGTTGAAATTTCAGTCATTGAACATCAGAGGTCAATGCCTGGATTGCATCGTGGTCTCTTTACGATCTTTAAGCAAACCAAACAAACTTTAAGTAAATTTATAAATTATACAACTTTAGAAAGCGGCCAATAGACCTGACACGTGCATAGCTGGTTTGGGTCAATGTTGCCTAAAGCGCATATTATTATTCGCACCTGATGGATACAGCAGCATTAAACTATAGTTTTCGAATCAATTGCTCAGTGAAAACTTGTTAAATAAATATTTGGTTCGACTTATTTATATATAGAGCGCTCTATTGGAAGCTACTTTTGAGTTACGGAACGACAAAAAGAACGAGAACAGCGATTCAATTGGATCAAGCTATTAAGTAAATGGAAGTGAAAGACTGATCGAATGGCAAGATTTTCTAAATATTTGAATATTGACCAGATAAATGAGCATATATGCCAAAATCGATATGTTGCGTATATATCGGGCCCGAGAGCCAATGGCTTCGGGGGTCATGTTGGTATGTTCCAACATGTATGTATGTTGGGTGTGTTTATGAAATTGGTGAATGGTAAGATGAAAGAAAGAATTGACAAATTTAGGAAATAATTTACTGTCGAAAACCACTTTTGGACTCTGTTGCAACCACTCTGCAAACCAATTTGTGGAAAATTTTGTAAAATTTTGTCTACTTTCTTCAATCTGTCTGTATACAAGTTTGATTCATGGATTAAATACAGAAGATCAACTCATTTTGAAGTTTGCGGATGACTTTGTTATAATGGGTAAAGGTCCAAATATAGAATCGGCATATGATCGAGGTCAGGAATGTGTGGATCAGGTAACTAACTTTTTAATTGATCTAAATTTGCGTGTGAATCCGAGAAAATGTTGAGAAATTAACTTATAGTTATAAGAGCAGAGTGAGTGTTACCAAAAAAGGGTGAGTAAACCGAAATAGGGAGCTCATATGGCTGTAACTGACATTAAATTGCGAAAGACACTGATATTATATTATGCGAAAGACACTGGTGTCCTCCTCCAAAAATGCATATAGAATGAGCGTGTTTGGTGGTGGTTCTAAGGTTGGGTTTAACGCGATAATGAAAATTGAAAATAATTGCTAGAATGATATTAGGAGAAATTAATTCAACCCCAATACACACTCTGTGGTCTGCACTGGATGTTTCAACTTTCAATTATATAAAAGAGTTATAAAAACTGTGCGAATGATTATGAAAGATTAATGACTTAAATTATATTCAATAAAATTCAAAAAGTGGTTCCCCCTGCAAATCTGGTATATTAAATTAAGAAAAATTAAGAAAAATTAAGTTAAGAAAAAATTTTACAAGATGCAAATGAAATATTTATACATTTAGAAGTTACTACAGATGCTAGTGTAAGTGACGATCGGGTGGGTGCTGGAATTTGCATTCCAGCACAAAAAAAAAGTTGAGGGTAAATGATAACAGATCTAGATAATGAATTCTGAGTTGATTGGGATTATGAAAGGAGCCAAATTGACAATGAATGAAGGGAAAGCGAGACTTATTTTACTCTCCGTCTCCCTGAGTGGATTA
This sequence comes from Tipula confusa, assembly GCA_963556175.1. Taxonomy (NCBI): domain Eukaryota; kingdom Metazoa; phylum Arthropoda; class Insecta; order Diptera; family Tipulidae; genus Tipula; species Tipula confusa. Next base: position 186,530,285 of record OY744476.1, on the reverse strand, counting down.
TCTTCGATAAGCAGGAGAAGGGGTACTCAGTGCAATGTTTATGTGAATAAATTATTTGAGTATGCATCCGATTTTGTGGGAGTTAAGTGGTTCTTCAATGGATACCTACACACCTACAGATCGCAGGTAATGAAAGAGCTGATATCATTGCAAAAAGGAGTGCTTTGATTGAGGAAGGGAATGAATATAATTTGGGCAAGTTTTTACAAAGCAGGCCAAGTGGCTCCTGATGGTTGGAGCTAGAAAAGTCTACTTATTGAGTTGGCTCACTCGAGCTGCTTTATAAAACGCACTGTTTTAAATTAGTTTCACATGGCACCGGATGAAATTTTAAATGAACCGGCACAATTGTTGGGTAAATGAAATCGATAGGTCTCACTACCAAAATTTCTAACTTTATAACTTCACTCCAATTTACTTATTAGAATATATGATATTAGATGGCAGTCTTTATTTTGAAATGTAGCAATTACAACTATTTTGTCACCAAATAATGTATTAAAAAGTAAAAATTGGGGTAGGTCTAGCGAGAAAGTGGGTTACTTCTGCAAAAGTATAGATAACATGATTGCGAGTGTTGTAGTAGTTAATACTACTGTGACAATAAAAAATCAGTCCATAATATAGTAAATAATCAAAGATATGTCGAACCACATAAAATGGGTGCTTTTCACAAATAGTTCTGAGCATTTTAGTTGTTAATAACGATATTTTAAATCAAACCTTAATAAAGTTCGGATGAGTTAAGAATGTTAATAAATATTTCATATTGAATTTTAATTTGACTTAAAAATCTTTACTTAACTTTACTCCAACACTTACCAAATGATAAAGTAAACTTTGCATGGATAAAACAAGTACTTTGGTCAAACCTAATAGATGTAGTTTTGGCTAGTAAAAAGACGACCTACGGTAATACAATTATTGGCGAGGTAGGTACCATAATTCATATAATCATCGATACAGCAAACGAATGGAACTTTTTTTAAATATGCTGTTCATTGACTTCGAACGCAAATAAAATTTGAAAAAAATTGAACGCAATAATAGTTTTGTAAAATAAGCATTCCAACTAAAATAATGAACCTCTTACAAAAAATGAACCAGGATCGTAGGAAACAAATTCTATTCAAACGCAAACAAAATGAAATAACCCACAACACCTGAAGAGTAAGGCAAGGATCCACGAAACAACTCGGGAAAACATAGACTGATATAGAAGCTATATTCCCCAAAACAGGTGAATAGCTCAGTATAGTAAACGCCTTATAATCCTATGGGAGATAAAGGAAAATTAATGGTAACTGTAAAATAAAATTGCCAACTAAACTTATCAACCTTGCTAAAATCAAAAAAACAACAGAAACTTCAAACTACTGAGAAAAACAAGATGAGATTTTAGGCTTTTTCTCATGTACTTGTGTATATACAAGACATTTTTAAATATGCTTATTAGTCATTAAGTGTTCTGCCGGCTTCACCGATAGTATTTCTTTAATTTCTCTATCAACCACCTTCACAACCAAAAACTGGTAATTGGCAGTTTTAGCGGGCGGTTTAGATGTATTTTTTACTCCATTTTAAAACTGATAACACTTAGGCTGTTATTTACAAATTCAACCCAAGTGAAAAACCAATTTTCAGACGATTAAAATATTGTGGCTCAAATAGTTGTGAGCTAATGGCAATATGCATTACTAAAGTACAGTACTAAACAGTTGCCAATTTCGATCTTATACAACAATGATTTAAATCAAACCTTAATAAACTTTGGACGAGATAAGCATCTAAATTTAAATGTAGGTATGTAGGTATCACTAAACTTAAATAGTGATCTTATTTGAATAACACAAAAAATTGTGTTAATACACAATTTAAATTCAAATCAAGTCCAGGTCAAGTTTTAATTTGAAGTTTTAAATATTAATTAAATGCTAATCTGTGAGCTTCGAGTTTTTAGCTACTTAAGATTTTATTCGAGCCATGCTTTTCAATGTAAATTTAAGCTCGCTTTTATCAAATAAGTAGTATACAGTAGTATAAGAATGTTTTTATTACAACGAATTTTAACGAACAGTGAAAGGTTTGAAAAAATATTTATCCATTTTAAAAAATATTTATCCTGATATCCATTTTATTTATGGTTTATATAACGGAAATGGACGAGCTACGGAGCGTAAATATGCAAACAGTTACCCAGGTAGGTCGGTGCCAGACTATAGAATATTTGCAAGAGTTCACAGAAGATTACGAGAACGAGGAACATTGTTTCATTATGAATACGAAAATGTTAGTCAAATTCAATACGAAGTCAATACCGATGAACAAATTTTGAATTCTGTACAAAGAGATCCCTCCATTAGCACGAGACGACTTTTGATACAACTTGGTATTAGCAAAATCTGGAGGTTACTTCACAGAAACCATTTACACCCATTCCACTACACTCCAGTGCAAGAATTATTACCGGTCGATTTAGCAAAAAGAGCAAATTTCTGTCGTTTATTGTTAAACAACGAGCAACATAATCTTTCATATTTGTCATCCATTTTATGGACAGATGAATCGACATTTACGAGTGATATAATAATAAATTTCCACAAACTTCATGAGTGGCAACTAGAAAATCCACACGTTAAACGAGAATCATCATTCCAAAGACGTTTTAGTGTTACTTTATGGTGTGGTATAATTGGAAATAATTTTATCGGGCTAATTTTACTACCTAAAAAATTTAACACAGAAAACTATCTTCATTTTTTGAATGAAACAGCTTCTACTGTGCTAGATTCAATTACACTCATGATAAGAAATACTTTCTTGTATCAACAAGATGGAGCTCCTGCACACCATGGAAGACAAGTTCTAAATTGGTTTGATACAAATTATCCAGGACGATGGATTGATTGCGGTGGACCTTGGCCAGCTAGATCTCCAGATTTAACACCATTAGACTTATTATGTATGGGGATATTTGAAAGGAGAAGTCTACAAAATAAACATTCAGACTAGGGAGCAGTTGGTTACTCGAATCAATAATGCCGGCAACAAACTAAAAGAAAATTTAGAAAATTTCAAAATGGTTGCTGCCATTAAAAGACGACTCCAACTATGCTTGTTACAAAATGGAAATCATTTTGAAAATTGTTTGTGAAGTTGAAAACAGAGATTCATAAACAAAATTTTTTACTTGAACAAGTACTAAATTGAAATGTTAATATCTCGAAAACTATGCGTGATTAGATAAAAATCATTTAGACAATTCTTTTAGTAAATCTTCTATTAAATCTAAATTTGAAATTAAAAAAAAATATTAAGTGATTTTTTCGACTAAAAATGAGTTAAATGAAATTTTTTGATTCCACCAACGATTTCTTTATGGAAAACGCAGTGCATGCTATTCTTACTTCCAAAAAAGAAGCACTCTGAGCCTTTAAAATTATAGAAAAAATAATTGAGTTATTTTAATTTTTAGTAGAGTTATTGGCATTTAGATGATTCAAGGTATTGTGCCGTGCTAAACATTTTGAAATGCAATTCAAGTAGGTAACGGTTCATTTCCGGGCATATGCGTAGTGGAATTTTTTCATGATATTGATCCAGCTACACGCCCTATTCGTTTGGACTCGCCCCAATGGGACACCCTGTATACTAAGTCGGATCCCCAACGTTTTACTGCATAAATAATATTTTTATTATAACGAATTTTAACGAAGAGCAAAAGGTTTGATAAAATATATGCGTTAACATAAACTTCTCGAAATAACTTTTCTTATAAAATACCATACCATGTAAATAAAACAAAAGAATTTACATGTTGAACAGCTTATTACATAAATGTAAATAAATACTTAAGTAAATTCAAACAAATCAAGTAAAACCACTTTAAACTTTATCACATCTTACACCTCCACGCATGAGTTTGTAAATAACCGAGTTCATCAGTATACAAGATAAAATAAGACAACATATACAAAAAAAATAACATCTTAAGTTGTTTTTGAAGCGATGTCACGATATCACGATGTCTTTATTATGTGTATACTGCAGCTGTGTATTTCTGCAACGACTTAAACAAATACAACACCGAGTTTATTGTTTAGCATTAAAATTGCCACCACCATAGTGAATTTGGAATGAGTTGACTACTCATTTTTTAAATTAAACATTTTGAGAGCCACAAAAAAAATTGTTTGTTATTAGCTATAGTAATAAATAAGTTTCTTGATTTGAAATGCAAAACTGATTAAGCCTTTCCTGTAGTAACTAGTATACACATGAAACAAACCATTATATCCCGCAAATGATCAACAAAAGCTACACTTTTACCTCTCGACGGTATAATAAGATGCATGGGTTGTCGGATATTTCCTGTTCAACCTAAACGGAAGCTCATAGAACATAACTGATGGGGAAACATTAGCAGACTTTGTTTTTACCGTGCCTCACTTGAGAGCAGCCACTGGGGAATTGTACATGAGGTTCTAGATAATTTTTTTCTTGTGTTTAAAAACTACTGTATTATCATGGTATTATTTGCGAAACCGGTGCCAACAACTTTTAAGGTACAATGTTTTTAAGAGACAATTCAACACAATTAAAAAGGCATTTTGTGTTGGAAATGACAGTTTGTTTGAATTGGACGAACCCACTTCTAGTAATAGAGTGTTGTTTGAAACCGATTATTCGATTTTTGAAACCAAAATATTAAATCGTTTACATCATTTCACACAGATGCTGTGAAACATTACAATACCCTTAAGGCGATACAAGTAGAAATTCAATTTAGGGATTTAATTCACCATTTAACCCTTAAACTTAATAACTCATCCCGTAATTCTATGTAGTGAAAGCAACTGATGTGAATGCGCAATTAACCTTCGATAAATTTAAAGAAATATTGCAGAGTAGAGTCCAGTTATTAGATGCTCTGATGACCAATCAAATTCATCCTATGCAAAAATCTTCTCCAAATTTAAGGTTTTATCATCGTGGTACAGTAAGCAAAATCCAGCCCATCATATGATAAATCTTTGTCATTGGTTTTTAGGTCGATAAAATGTAGTTACTGCGAATGGAGTCATTTAATTGTGAATTGTCCTTCATTTTTAGATTCCAAGTTAAGCGCAAAACTGCTTTTTGAATTTATAAGAAGCAAGAGATTATGCACTAATTGTTTGTTAGACTTACATAATGTTCCGGAGTGCCGTCTAACGTCATGCAATACATGTTCGTTAAAACATCATGTGTTGTTACATTTTGGAAATGATTATTCATCAACTTTACAATCGTACGACACTGCTGGGGCTTTCTTTGCTACAACATGTTATCCTTGACGTACCGTGCTAGGACCAACGGTTATTCAACTCAATTCATTTAAGGGAGTTACATTACATGTTAGAGCATTATTGGATAGTGGCTCACATTTGAACTTCATTACACAACGAACTTTTAGCTTGTTAAACCTAATAAACATCCAATATCGAAACAAGTGGCTGGGATTGGTGGGATTGGTGAAATTACTACAATTCATCATAAGGTGTTTCTAACGAATGCATCGCGCACATCATCAATGTTTTCTGCCACAGTAGAAATTTTTGTGATTCATAGAATTATAGTACAGTTGCCATTAAAGGAAATTGTCTTAGATTTCAATTTATTACCGCATTCGAAATTGAGAGATCCGCAGTTTTATTTACCAAATCCAATTAACGTTTTGATTGGTGTCGTACTTTATCAAAAAAAATGTTGTTCAGTAGAAAATCGTTAATGATAGGTAACGGTAACCAAATACCAAATTTGAATTAGAGTGATCTAAGTTATGTGGCAAATTAGGGTGAATGAGTGTGATCAGATAACTCATCGAATCTTTTAGAATGTTTTAAAACTCAAACGGTTACGTATATGGTTTAGCTAGTGCACCTTATTTAGCAACTAAAACACTTCAGCAACTTTCAGTGGATTAGCTAGAGTCGTTTTCAGAAGCCTCTACAGTATTAAATCGAGATTTTTACATAGGCGACGTATTGTTAGGCTCCGATAGATAAGAGCGCTCAATCAAGTTAAAAAATGACTTAGCGTAATTGATATTAGATGGGTTTGAACTCAGGAAATTTTGTTCGAATCACGTCGAATTGTCAGAAAGAGAATCCCCATCCAAAATCGCGTTAATATTGGGTGTAGTGTGAATCACAAGAAATGACAACCTGGAAAATATCTTTGATAAATTTGGCTTCAAAGATTACAAAACGTAAACGTGCTGTCGATTGTTTGATCAACCGGATTTGTTCACCAATAGTTATGATCGCCAAATTGTTTTTACAAACGATGTAGGCTATGCGAGATGAGACGGTTAAACTTCACAGATTTGGTGATGCAAGTGCCCAAGGATACGGATGTGTATTTTATATTCGGAATGTTAATTGCAAAAGGAATTGTAAACTGATTTTTTTATGTTGAAAGTCACGAGAGGCATTACTATAGTAGCAGAAATGTCTAAACGGTTACAGTCAAGTATGGATATTCAATTTAATTCCATTTATTTGTGGTCTGATTCGGAGATTATGTTATACCGAATCCAATCATCGCCAGAAAATTTTTCGACATATTTTATCGGCAGTCATATTTTATCGGCAGCTTTAATAATTGGTATATTTGGCCGATGTTTTTGGAACAAACCTCATCCGAGTGTCTAGAACCTCGAGTTTTTCATTTAAATACCAAAATGTTGAATTTAGAAGTTCGCCAGCAAAAGGTATTATTAAACGTCTGTGTATATTGTAGAACAATCGTACATATTTTCACATTTTTCCTCTTATCAGGGATTAGTCAAATGAGCTTCGAGCGATTCATGCTATAGGACGTATGTCAATAGCAAAGTAACAGCCACTTAGAAACACTATTGCCATTTTTGAATTCGAAAAATATTCTTCGAGTAGGTGGTCGGATTGAAAAGGCCGGTTTAACGAACAAAAAGAACATTAACGTGTATTCAACGCAGGATCGATGGCCCATACAATATCAGGCAAAATTATTGGATTAATCAAATAGTCTTTATACTATACCGGGGGAATTGATTTTTGTGGTCCGTTTTATGTGACATCTAAATCAAATCTGAAGATTTATGTTTGTATATTAATATGTATTGCCGTTAAAAATTGGCATTTGTAAGTAGTTCATGACTGCCATGGAATCTGTTCTCATTTATATTTGGATAATGTAGCAAATTTTGTTGGCGCATGAAAGGAATTGAAGAAAATGAAAACTTATTTCTCTCTCAGCAGTTTTAAGATGAGGTACTAAAATACTGCAATACTAACTGAATTCAGCTAAATTTTACCTGAAACGGACGATTGGGCCCCATATTTTGATGGTCATGGTGTTTACGAGCACTTCATGATTGGAACTCTACTTGTCGCATTTCCGGAACCATCATTATTAGAAATAAAGTTGAATAATCTATCAAGATATCGAAAACTTTAATGTACAGTTAAAATTTTCGGGTCGATGCAGAATCAAATATCTCTCGGAACTCCAATAGAGACTAAAATGGAATAAGGGGTCAGAAAATGTTAAAATCGGAACACTTGTGCTTCATCATCAAGATAATATTCCACCTATGGTATAACCAATTGGCAGAATAGTTGATCTACTTGAGGATATTGATGGGAAGGTACGGGTTGTTTCAGTTCGTTCGAAAGACTTTATATTTATTCGAAGTACTCCGAAATATATTAAAACTAAAAGAGCGGGTACAGAGTCTACACTGGATGAAATTAATTCTCTAACATAAAGAATAATAAGTGAATTAAAAAACTGAAACCATTATGTACTTTGGAAAAAGTAAATTTTAGCGACTAACTATTGCAATATTTTAGGCATATTTTAGCAATACTGGTGAATCAGCAAGAACATTCGTTTTCTGGTATACATCTAACCGGAAACCTCAAATAATTCAACATCAAAAACGATGATCGATTCAATTTTCAATAAAATCCAATATGATCTTTCCAAAAATTTTCTCAGTGAGAAAAAATGACAATGTCACACTTAAATTGCAATGGCTATCACAAAGACGACCACAAAATATCAGTAAAATGTAAGTTGTCGACTCTTTAATTAAGCATATGATTAAAATAGTCAAGTTTCATTCAATTAATGTCACCAATAATCAACGATTGTCATTATCAACTTGTTTACAACTAATGTCACACATCACTCATTGTCAGTTATCTAATCAACCTTTGACTTTGATTATATAGATCGTTTGATCATTATAAATTTAGCTTCATCTTCGTTATAGTTAAATTGTCATCATAACAAAATCATGAAAATCACAACGTTTTTTGCATCCGATGTAATTTTTTTTTCATTTATCTAAACCACTGTATGTAAATGAGTGGGCTAAACTCCAAACAATAATTTACTATTAAACGTATATTCAGTGTAAATTTCCATTCCATTTCGACTCAAAACAAACGTAAAAAAAAAAAAAAAAATTATTCTAAAAATATACATTGGTTTTCCAAAATAGAAAATTACAAACAAACAAAAAATGTATCTAAACTGCAGAAAATTAAAAAAACGGGAAAATTTTTATTCGTCTCTATATCGCGCGAGTCTGTATTTTATGAGGAAAATTTTTTATATATTTTTTCCAACACTTTTCATCGTACTAAAATGTGTATACTATTATAAAAAGTAACTCTCTCGATGTGCGGTACAGTATAACTGGCATTCCCAGACATATTAGTGCGGCATTAGAGAAAGTATTTTCTTTTTACGAAAAAAACAAACATTTTGTGCTGAGACAAGTCAGGTATGGGTTAACACGATTAATTTTGTTTGTCTGTATCAAAAAAATATAAATTTTCATTGACTTTTCTTGTAAAAGTATTCTATTTCCAATTTTTCATTTCACGTTTAAGTCAAAAATTGTAAAATGTTTAAAAAAAATGTTTTCGTTTATAAAGTACGATGGAGAACTCAGTTCAAATGTTGAAATGTGTTTTGTACGTCTAGCATTTATGAAATATTTGAACATTATGGGAAGGTGGAAAATCTAGAAAAAAAACATTTTAAAAACAAAAAATAATTTTCATTTGAATTTGAATGTGTATTGCCAGAACAACATTTTCACTATGCAGAACTCTAATTCTAGAAAATAAGAAGATTTAGTAAAGCGAACAGTGAATCAGCGATCAGCCATTGGAGCTAACCACCTTTAAATCATTGAAACTTTTATGTGTTTAGATTCTTATAGTCATAACGAAAGTTTCGGGTATTTGTCGCCAATACTTGATTGTCTAGACTCGTTTTAAAAGGAACCGATTTAGGAAAGGTACCTGTCCCATGCAATAATGTTTACACATGCTTGATGTCTTTTTGCTGATTTCTTTGATACTATTTACTCAAGCGTGCGCTTACTTCGGAGAATATTCGATCTGACCTTTTTTTCGTCCAAGATCAAAGTCGAGAGAGATTCTCAATTTGACTGGTAACTTCATTATTAGGACCTTGATATAGAATTTCGAAGAAGTTGGATTTGTTTCAAAAAAGAAAGGACAACAAACCTAAATTAATGTGAGGAAGCGAAATTATACATATTAAGAATATAAATAGGCCTAACTGATTGCCTATACTAACCTCTATTATGCTGCTTCAAACTCACTCGAAAGGCATCCCACGAACTTAAGTAAGAGGTTATTGGCACAAACCTAGGGAGATTATCATTATATACTCATCGACTAATAGCCTTAATTGTTTACGAAAGATCAGGTAAGAACCGGGAAACTAACCAAATGGAAAAATGTAGCTTTCAGTTAAAGCTATCTACATTTTTAAAATTTTTTAACAATCAGAAATATATGGCAAGGGTTCTGAGACTCTCCAACGAAGATAACTTCTTTCTTATTGTGTAATTTGATCTCAGAAGTTAAGACTTATTGCAGGAACTACATTAGAGATGCTGTCATCCCACTATTTACATGGCGCATTACTTAGCAACAAGAACTAAATCTAAAAGTTGATTTGACAGTTTTGATCACTTTTCAATAATTTAGTTACGAGAAATTTTGTAAGCTCCACTGCGCTTGCTTTAGAGTCGTTCAAATGTAAATTTCAACTTGTTCATTTTAATAAATTCTGAGTTCACGTTTATAGGTTCATTCCGACCTTTTTTCAAAGTAAACGGTGACATTATAATATTAAAACTGATTAAACTTCAAATATTTGTAAAGAATTTGTACCAAATCTTTTGAAAATTTTAAAGTCTTGTAAATATTATAGATTGTAGAGTAAAAAATGTCAAAATATCATTCCTTGGCATTAATACACAACTTTCAAATATTACTAAAGCTATCAGAGGAGTGCAAAACTTTTTTTTAAAAGTGTTTGTTCTCAGATCTTGGAAACAGCAGCACGTAATGACTCCAAATTTGTATGTGGTTAAGTGGAGGCTTTATGAATATAGTGGCCATTGAATAACATCGACAAAATCAGAAATTTCTCTTGAAACCATTTTGGCTTCCAAGCCGCTTTATGAGTCTAAGAGAATTTCTTTGGAAGGTCCAATCATTGCTTGGATAACAATTCCAGAGAAAAGCTACACTTTTTGAACATTTCACGGTGAAAAGTTTCTGGTCTCACTTTGAATTTTGGCTCAGGCGACCAAGACACGGCGGGATAACTGACCACCGAGAACATAGTAAATGAAGTTATCATCTAAGACCATCTACCAACTGGTACTGGTAACGTTTGGTAGATATATTATTATCAGTGAATTAATGCAATGAAAAATACAATAAAAAAGAATTTTTACTCCAAGTGATAGTTCAGCCTAAATAATGCTGACAAATCTATTCTCTTTGGAGGTCAACCCAAACAATTTGTACATGAATCAACTATAGCTAAATGATAACCCATTTTCAAGAAGCTCTATAGTCTTACAATATCAACAACATCTTCAACCAAACATTTTTTTAAACCAATTAACAAAAATGATGAACTTCGAAGAAAACTAATCAAAAGTGGAATGGAAACGCCGCAGTTAAGCATCGAAATTGTGCTGCATACAAAGAAAACAAAAATTTAAAAAAGACTTTACAAGCTAACGAATCTGTGGAACCTCCTCAGACTAGCAAAGAGATAGACACAATTGAAAGATTTTATACTGATTAAAAAATAACTAGTAAGAGAACTTGGAGATACACTCCGACCTATCCCAAGACAGACTGCAGATGAAAACATTTGCTTTTTAAAACATTTTACATTTTCTTTCAATTGCTCTAGCCAGTAGTTAAAAGTTGGAATCAACAATAACTTAGAGTAATTACAGAGTAAAATTTAAAGCAGTACACGACAAAAAATTACGAAAGTTTCTTCAAATAATTAATGCATCGTTTAAACTTAACTATGTTCTATACCAATGGAAAGTGGCAGAAGTGATAATGATATCATATCCAAGCAAACCACGTAATGACAAAAAATCTTATAGGCCGATTTCTTTGCTTCCAGCTATTTCTAAATTATTCGAAAAATTGTTGCAAGAGGCTCAAATTAATCTTAGAACAAAGAGATATTCCTTCTTACCAAATTGGTCTCAAAGAAAAATATTCGACTAAAGAACAGGTCCACAGAACCACAGACATAATTCCAGATGCGCCGAAAAGAAAAAAATAATGTTCAAGCATCTTCTTGGACGAGCATAACTCTTCGATAAAGTATGGCACAAAGGACTAGAATATAAACTGCATCGAGATCTACCAAAACACTTCTATTAGATTCTAAAATCTTACTTAGCTGGCCGACATTTTCGGGTAAAATATAAAGCCTCATTGAGGAAAAAACAGCAGCAGTTAATGTCTTGGGCCAATTTTTTTATATCCTATACGTGAAATTTTCCAAATAAAGATGAAACCAACTAGCAAATGCAAAGAGCTACTAACATTTTGAGTAAAATGACAATCACTATATATAATATGCTGGTGCTATATAGGCAAATTCTAAAACTAATATGGTCCTACTGTATTCGACTTTTTGGAATGTACCGATTGTCGTGAAAGACAAACACTTTTAATTACCAACTTCGTACATCTCAATAATTGCAAGCCGACGAAATAAATCTTTGGAAAAGCTTAATAGAAGAGAAACATTTTGTAACGGTCTAAAAGACATAAACTACCCAATCTAAGTGAAAACTACTATACTCTGAAATTATGTTTATTAATAAGAACATTTTCCAATCATCACAATATACTTTGGGAAAATAAAGTTCAGTTATAAAAAAATCTAAATTTCCTGTACAATTGGAAAAGTTTTTGAATCCGTTCATGATCAGATGGCAAGTTTAAATAAAAGTTTAAAATAAGGTGAATATAATTTTAACGTTAAAGTTAAAGTCCGAGTATCAAATAAAATTTTTAAATAAATTCTAAAATGTAACTGAATTGTTTAATCTTTAAAATGTAATTTTATCTTAGAAAGCTTGCATTAAAATTTTAAAAAATTAATCATATAAGTATACCAGGCTGCTGAGAAAATTGCAATAAACTTCACACCGATATATCTGTCCAAGCAACCATGACAAATTATGCTAACGATAGTTCATTATGTTGTTTATTGGTGTGTTGGAGCACAAAAATTGGCGGCTAAACTGGACATATCCATAGAAAGTTTGGGAAACTTAAAGCCTTTGAAGTTCAAAAAAGGCTCACAATTTTACTTCTGAACAGAAAAAAATAAAATGAATAGAGCAAAAGAATTGCTTCTTTTGCACGCAAGTGGCTTATTGCCGAATGTCGTCTTCTCTGATGTGGTTCAATTTCACATTGAGCAACATGTAAACAAACAACAAAAATAACCGAGTTTATTTGTCAGAATAAGATTATAGGAAAATGTCCACCTCCGGGTTGCCAAAAGCCATAGTTAAGGCAAAAGTAGGCCATAAGTTCAAACAAAAGTTAAACATTTTTAACTTTTTTAGCAGCCCATTAAGGACCAATCCTACTACTACTCACCCCTATAGAATTGTAGTAGTACAGGCAAAGTGTGCTATTTTGCTTCGTATTTATTTAAAATTGAACATATCCGATGATCCATTCCCTGCAATGCCACCTAAAAGACAAACTTTACTTTAGAATTAAATACGCAGCCGGAAGCAGGAAAAAAGCAAAAAACCAAACGGGATATAGTTCTCATGACTAAATAGTAAATATGGCAATATGAGTACCGATCAAAGAAAACACGAACGTCGACGGCATCGCTTTGCGGGTATGTCTACCAAACAAATGTTTAGATCAACTAAACGTGAAGCTGACATAAAGCCAGCCAAGCAATGATAATTTTAAATGATAATTAAATTACTATTATTTCTTATAAATGCGTACCATGACCAGTATAGCTAAATTTTGTCACTCTAAAATCTGTACAGTAGAACGGTGACAAAGGTAAACAAAAATTGGATATAATAAAGACTACTGCTGTTATTGGGCGATTAATTAAGAAACCACGCATATACCAACAAATTTTCTTTATTAACATTAAATCTAATATCTATGGGTGCTAATATTGTGCCAGCACCAATGCACCAACGTATTATTTCCGGGCCAATTTATTATTGGACTAGAACTTTACTCTTAGTCTAAGCTAATGAGGATCCAAGGAAGTTTAGACCCAGATGAGACTTTAATCAAAGAAAGAATATTACATCCTGCGGTGTTTGGGACGGGAGGTACCGGGTTCGAATCCCAACGGGGGAGGGTTGCAAAATGGATTTTTCATCACCTGATTACGATCGGTGATGACGATGAACACAACTATGACCCCTGTTGAAGTGCAGAATCCATGGGCCGAACCATCGTCCATGTCAATACACAGGCTGGCTGGAGCAATGCAATGTGCAGATGGATTTAAAATCGAACCTGTATTCGTGCGTCCTCGATTTGATTGGTGACGGTGTAAGGCAGGACGTTAAAAATTAACCGCGGAAGAGTTGGGAGAACTTCGGCTCCAGAAAAGATTGCAGGGTTTAGACACAAAAAAAGAAGAATATTACATCAAATGCAGAGTGTAGTACTAATCTCATAAAAAATGTAATAGTTTCATGTCCTAATACTTACAATCATTTTGCGAAGTCATGTAAAATGCTTTATGAGGTAGAAGAAGAAAGCATTAATGTTCCATGGTGGTGTACCACCATAACAATAAAAATGCTGACGGTGAACCTCCTCTTAACAGGGATTTGCTGGTTCATTGCCTCCATGAAAATAATAACACAAATAATCAAAAAATGGGTAAAGCTAGGGGATTAAAATTCCTTTTTAAAAACGACCAACCAATTTGCGCAACATTTCCAATAACCAACGAACACGTGTACAAGATAAATGCAATATTACGGTTATATACTATTAATTTGGAACCAGTATAAACTTTTTCTATATCTACCGGAATATTTGAATCAACCACATTCCGTTGATGCTTACATAAAAACTGAAGCAAATCGGCTTAATAATATACGACAAAATCAAAAACAATTATAGACCAGAGAAGCCAGTAACACAAGCTTTGCTTTCTGGAACAGCTGTTATTCTTCCAACTTCATTCCAAGGGACCTCACAAAATTTGTCACTTAATTACCAAGATGCCATGGCCATTGTTCGGAACCACGGAAATCCAGATTACTTTATAACAATATTGTTATATGAAATGTAATCCAAAATGGCCTGAAATTACAGATACCTTGGAACAACGACAGTCAGAAGAATTTCGGTCGGATTTAGGGGCTCGGATCTTTAAGTTAAAATGAAATGGGTTTCTGGAAGACATATCTAAGAACCATGTGCTTAAAACACCGACTGCATTAGTGTATGTTATTGCACCTTCTTCAATGCGGACGTCTTTCACAAACTTATTTTAGTGAAAATTTTCAATACTGAAACTTGCCCAAGATTACATGCAATTGTAACAAAATTCATAATTCATAGGTGATGTAGAGAAGATAACTAGATTTCTTTCTAAGAAGAAACGTTAGCTAATTTTAATGGTTATCATGCAATCATGCGACTTCAAGTGTATCTTATCAATGAACACAGTGTCTATTTTACGAAAGGCAACATGCAAGCTGCAGCTGAAAAATAAGCTACACGTGATACTACCTTAACTGCATGGTTTACAATAAATCAGGAAGCTGAAAATGCCCGCGATTATTTGAATGCTGAATTCCCAGAAAATTATGTATTTGATCGAAAAATCCGCTAATGGAACCTCACCAAAGAGGCGCAAAAACAGTTTTTTTTTCTGTGTTTTACCCATGTAATCTTTTTTCTGGAGCCGAAGCTCACACAACTCTTTCGCGGTTTATTTTACGTCCTATTTTAAGCCATCATCCAAATTGAGGATGAACACAGGTTTGCTTTAAATATCCATATGCACATTGCATTGCTCTAGTCAGGCTTTTCTTTCGGCCCATGGATGCTGCACTCCAACAGGGACCATAGTTGTGTTTATCGTCATCACCGATCGCAATCAAGTGATTGAAAATCCCTTTTTCAACCATCTCTCGTTGGGATTCGAACCCGGTACCTTCCGATCTGCTTCTATTTCAGGTGTCATTTTTTTATTTATTATTGTACGAGTAATGGAGTGGTTTATATGCACCATTATTTTAAGGAAGCAGCCGAAAAGCGAATATTTTTCAATAATGATGCCAGTTGGGATGAAGCTTTAGCTGAGGCAGTCAATGAACTGCGTGACAATTTTGCATTTAAAGAAATGTAAGATGTATTTATTATATTCACGGCAAAAAGTGTGCTGACTTTGGGCTATTTATTCCTCCAGGAAAGCTTTAATTTATTTATACAAACTACTTTGTACATGATGCCAGTATGGAGAGCAAATGTTTTTTAATGTATGACCCAGGTGGCAGTGGAAAAATATATTTGTACAAATTGTTTCTATAAACATAATGAGAGGAAAAGCGAATGACGAATTGTCAACTACAACTGGTATTGCCGCAAACATATGGCTCTGGATAATGCAATTGCGCATGTATAACTATAAATCGACTACTACATGAAAAATAATACGCTTTTTAGGATAAAAGTGTTGTTCTCGGTGAATAAAAACAATTTGGTTGCATGCAGTTTTTTACTAAAATAATTTTGTATAGCAAATTTTTTTTTACTAAAATTAATAAACAATCACTACATTGGTTAAAATAATTTGCTAAACATATACCTCCATTATGTTTTTACAACGAACTATTGAACCTATTATACGAAAGTTGAAAATAAATATTAGATTTTCTATCAAAGTCTAACTCGACCAATGTAAACATTAAAAACCACTAAGGCATAATTGCATAGTGATACATCACATCAACTTGTTGCGTCTATTTCAATTTTATGAAGATCCTCAACATTATATGTGCGCCATCGACAAGTAAAAAAAAAATTATAATGTTGCAAGATGTGAAACCTAAAACCCAACGATTCCATCCTTTCCTGTATATCCCTATACATACGTATCCCATATAATATTTACACAAAATTTCCATTCCTAAATAAACATTGAAATTTAACCCCCTTGACGTAAGCTGGTATAGTTCCTCGATAAAATTCAAAAATGATTTTTTTTTTACTTTTAAATTTTGGGGAGAATACAAGGATTTTTTTTTTGTAGAAGAATCCTATATCGAATTTCCCTTTTTTTGTTGTATTTGATATGGCTCCCCCCTTACAACAATTTAGTATAATATTTTCCACACTTTAATTCAGTTCCTATATATGCACAGTCTTTTTTGTGTGAGCCAAACCGAAACGGGTGTGGGGGATCTGGTTAATTTTAAACTTTTGTTGCTATTTTCCGGAGGTATGATGGGTAAAATTTGATGAGGGATGATGGGGGGTAGATAATTAAAATATGTTATTCACAATGGTATACAATTTTCTGTTTGTTTGTGATGTTATGTTTGCCAACGTTAGCAAAATATTAATGTTAGTAAAAATAACAATAATCATAATAATAATAATAATAATAACAATGATAAAAGTAATAGATAAGATCTTAAAGATAATTTATATTTTATATTTAGAGGTTAATGGGGTATTTTATGTATCATTGTTATATACAAGTGTTACACTTAATGTTATATATTGTACCTAATTGGATGGGATGATGGGTTTATTTTGTACGTCAGTCAGCCAGTCAGTTAGTCAGTCAGGTAAATATAATACAATCTTAATATATATTATGGTTAATTATATAACAACATCGGCACGTCTTTAATTTAAACACCATTAAGTATGACGTTCGGATGAGAGTTAATTTGTGTGGATACATAATTAAATTTAATTAAATCATTAAAAATATAAATTTATGTGACACTAAATTAGATTGTTAATGCGTATTTATACCTTTCATTAACGTCAAAATATATACATAGTACATTGATCTAAACTCCGGTATATATATGTTTATCCAAATTTAATATTCTAATCATGTTGCTTGTGTACTTAGAAAAGAATCAGATTATTTAAAAATGCATATAAATTAAGGTTGAATTTTTTTAAAATTTATATATTGTCTGGTAAGACGACTCGGAGCGCGCTACTTCATATATATAGCTACCACACAATATAAATAAAAATTCAAACCACCATCGAGTACATAACAACATATTATTCTTAGAGTACATGAAAATAAAAAAAAATTTGTATTTCCGAAAGATTTGAAAGCATAAAATTAATTTATGTAAAAAATGTGATTTGAATTTTATTTTTAATTTAAACATAAAATGCATACCAAAAAATTGCATTTCATCATGTCTCAAAAATTTTCTCTATTCTCGTTTATATATGCATATATACGAGTGTAATCCGCGGAAATTACTCTAATTCGTAAACCATTTACGATACACATTCCACAGCATCCAACCAACAAACGTTGTGTTTTTTTTTTAATGTAACATATAAATATTTAAATTTATACCATAGTAATTTTGTTATGGCTTTTAAAAAATGATATTTTCTTAAGAAATACTATACATAGAGCGCTTGCGCATTTACTTATATAAAAAAAACACAAATTTTAGATCGAGAAATCTAAATCATGAAAAATGCGTTTTTCGTCATTTTTAATCATTGTCGTTATCGTCTTCTTGTTTTTTGTTTGCTTGTATTATGATGGCATGGCTTGTTCGTTTTCTTAATTTAATCTTCGTCTCTTTTATTTTAAACCTTCTTGAAAAACGCGCATATACAAAAAAATTTTGTTTTTAGTAAATGCGTAGGCTTCTTGAATCGACTGCTACAAAGATTCATCATCAAACACTCTTTCGTGTTTTCTTATTTAGATATTTAAAAAAAAATGTAGTTTTAACATGATGGTGCCCAGGCTCTATATATTAAGAGTTGCATCTCAAAATTGGCCCCTAAGAGATTTTTAAATGATTGTTATCTTTAGAATTCCACCATATCATCGTTGAATTATCGTACGAAGCGACTAAACCAAAGTAAAAAATTGTTAAAAATTTGAATAAAAATAAATATGGATACCGTTAAAATTTAACCAGACTCCACTCATGGTAAGGGACACTTCATTTTGGATTGGAACATGGAACATTTACGCATGCGACTAGCTAACGAGGCAATCATTTCTGTTCATGCGCTTGTTTATGTAAGCCATCCCAAAGGGTCGACATCAGAATAGTGATTGGTGACTTTAATGCTAGTGCTTCCAAAAATCAGGCTGACTTCTGTGAAAATAAAGGTCTGTACACTCGACACGATCACTTGGCTAGCACATTTTTTCCTCATTAAGTTACAAGTGGATATTTTTCACTTGGAAACTTGGACACAGCCTCGTAAGTAATCCCGAAGTTAAATTTGCCATGTGTTAATTTCTAAGGAAAGGTCTCGGGTCAACCGAGATGTGAGATCTTATCTGTCGGTAGCCATTCGTCCGAATCGGTCGGTCAAAAATTTTTTTTCGCAATTTTCATGTGCTAATAACCATCAAGATTTTTATGGATTTTGAAAATTTTTGATTTTGGCAAAATTTCAATATTTTCGTGGTCTAACCATCAAGATTTTTAGAATTTTAGAAATTTTTGATTAATACCCACAATTTACAATTTTCATGGGCTAACCAACACGATTATTATGAATTTTGGAAATTTTTGATTAATGGCAAAATTTCACAATTTTCATGGGCTAACCATCAAGATTTTTATGAATTCTGGAAATTTTTAATTAATTGCAAATATTCACAATTTTCATGGGCTAACATAACGATTATTATGGATTTTGTAAATTTTGGATTTTGGCACAAAACTTTACAGTTTTCATGGGACCATTACGATTTTTATGGATTTTTGAAAATTTTTGATTTGTGATGCAAAAGTCCACAATTTTCATGGGGAACCATCACGATTTTGAAGGAATTTGGAAATTTTTGATTATTGGTAAAATTTCACAATTTTCATGTGCCAACCATCACGATTTTAATGAATTTTGTAAATTTTAGTTTAATGGCAAAAATTCACAATTTTCATGGGCTAACCATCACGATTTTAAAGGATTTTGGAAATTTTTGAGTAATAGCCAAAATTCACAATTTGCATGGGCTTACCATCACGATTATTATGAGTTTTGGAAATTTTTGATTAATACCCAAAATTCTTAATTTTCATGGGCTAACCATCGCGGTTTTTAAGAATTTTAGAAATTTTTGATTAATAGCCAAATTTCACAATTTTCATAGGCTAACCATCACGATTTTTTTTTGAATTTTGAAAATTTTTGATGTGTTGCAATATTTCACAATTTTCATGGGTTTATTATTACAATTTTTATGAATTTTGGAAATTTTTCAAACAATCATTCACCTGTAATAGTATTGTTGAGTACAAATATTCAAAGGGCAGGAAAGCCAAGGAAGCCTAGTCGAACAAGATACTTCTCTAGATATTCCACTTAGAACACCGACAATGGCTTTATCACAATAAAACAAAAACATGGCAAAAATTAAACACAAATTTCGTCGTATCGACCAATTAGCATGCTTCTATAACAATATTAAAGCTTTTCGAAAAAAAAAAATCCTATAACTAAACTTAAACCAGTGTTGAAAGAGCGTCAGGTTATACCTTCGTAACGAATTTGGATTTCAAAGTCATCATAGAACCATAGAGCAAGTGCACAAGCTTGTAAATATCATTCCTTTGAGGAAAAGAAGTAATGTGCTGCTGTCTTTCTGGATGGATGGTTGGGTTATTTGACAAAGTGTGGCATTCTATCTATTATTTAAAAATTATTAACATCAATATTTGCTGGTGATACGGCCATTTTGATGTTACGGACACAAAAACTCCTCAAAAAGTAAGGAATGGCTAAAAAACTGGCGAATAAAAGTGAACGAAAATAAATCAACTACAGAAAAAAATCTATACGACAGAAAAATGTTATAGATCGCAAACAAAAATTGGAAAGAATCATTGACGTTGTGCAAATTATTTACAAAAGAGGATTGGGTTTTCGAGACCATCGATCTAGGCCCTGTACCACATTTCAGAATGAAGAAATGGACCATGGCAACTATTTCGAAATAAATGTACTTTTATCCAAAAAGTAAAATTTGATATTAAAAATTCACTTATCAAAAGTGAAAAATTTCAGTAAAAAAACTCCAAAAGGGATCGAGAGACAGGGCATATCACTCCTTTATAAAAATCCAAATACTATATAGTTTGTAAATGAAATTTTGTTCTATATAGTTTGCAGGAATGTATTCTCTGCAAATACATACAAACCAAGACATTAGGACCCATACATATATACTTGTGCCCATGTCTCGAATCTATAGTGAAAACAGATATCTCAACTGTTGAATGTATTGTTCTGTATTTTTAAGGGACGCTTACCAACGAATGGATGTTTGCTAAAAACGAGCGATAGAAAACGTTTTAAAAGACTCAATATTTCCTCTCTAGTTTCCTTACTATGACTACTAATAATGATTTCAATTCGGCAAACTGCCTCCATTCTTGTAGAATTATTATAATACTTTAAAATAATTTTAATTAACAGCACATAATAATTTGCAAAACTGGCCACTCCCATATATTTGCAGACCACTAATTTAAATTGCTTGACAGCTTACGAGATGGCTTTTTCGAAGTTAAATTATGCAATTTTAAAATTATGTTTACAGTAGATGTTAACAGTAATCGCCATTAAGAGACTGTGTGGCTACCTAATGCATTTGAACCAATTACCATTTCAGTTGTCCCACCTTTACTTTTGAACTAACATCATCAACGTTTTTTTTTTTTGCAATTATGGATATATTTGTTTTCCTCTTCCTACAGACATTTCTAATCATTACAAAATCAGTACTCTTTTTGGTGTAAAACTCGAACTGTTTTCGAATAATATAGAAAAGTACAAATTTTAGCAGTTCCTTTCAACGATGATTCGCAGTTTAACGAATTTTTGTATATATTGTAGATTTGAACAATATTTTTTTGTGAGAATATATAATTACGATTTTAAGATCTGCGAAGAAAGACCAACGAAGAGCAAAAAGATCCAAAAAAATTATTATCCGGGAAAAAGCTAACAATACCAGTCAATGACTGTATAAAGTATCAATTGGGGATCTATACATTTCGGATACTTTAAAAACCAGTAAGAAAAGAACAAACATCGCAAAGCGTGAAAAGTTTACACAAAAATAAAATGTAACGGAAAACACCCAGAAATGAATCAAAGATCCAAAAGCCGGATAGCAATAAAACCCACCTCTCTCGTAAAGAATTTTTCACAAGCATGATATCCTTAAAATATCACCACAGTATCCTTGTCGTAAGAGGTGACTAAACGAAAGGTGGGTCGCTGGACATCCTTTGAAAAAAATATTGTTAAAAAAATCTACAAAGAAGAAGAGGATACTTCAAAAATTTAGCGCAAGTTTACGAATACTAGATCTACAGCAATTGGAAAATGTTTTAATGAGAGCTGAGACATGGCTCTTCGAGCCGGATATGCCATTAAAAAGTTATATAAATACAGGAGAATATATAAACTTTCTGGAAGAAATTGGACCGCGTGTTACTATTAAAGATATAAGACTAGACGGTACACATCACAGAACAGTACAGTAAAAATTAAGTGAATTGGTGAATTAAAGGATATTTAACCAACATTTTAAATTACACAATTGCCCAGCGTGCAAGTGAAGTATCGCAATTGGACATCGAAGAGCTGAAAGTAGAAGACAGCAATTGGAAGGATTAGATTACTATCTGAATTTAATGATGCGGACCAATCGATATCAGCATTAAAGCCAGATGATGAAGGCCGCCAAGTTGACATAAATTAATTCGGAAAACAAACCTGGCTATCAGATATATATCTATGGATATTTATCTCAAGGAGATCAGACTTGAACATCCAACATAGACGTGAAACTCCCAAAATAATATATTTCACCATTTTCCGGTAATCACCAAACATTTTATGATCTATTTGCATCCACCATCTAAGAAAACTCGAATCTCTTCCCAGCCAAGAAATTCTAATATTTGAAACGATTCTTGAAAGGAGTGAAGCAGCAAATCCTTTAAAAAATCTACCAATAACAGATAACAGGCAACCACACAACCGATACAATGTTGCGTGGTCTGAAAACTGTAAGGTTTGAAGCCGAAACTCGCGATTCATGGCTAGTTTTTATATTAATCCATAAATTAGATAAACAAAGCATAAATGGACTACGGAAACAAGATTTTTTGAAAGGATCAAGATTTACACTCACAACCCTCACTTCGGCTGGCTTTGGACTGGCTAAATCGACTAAGCAAACCGCACCAGCGAAATTAAACTTAAACACTCCAGCTATGATAAAATTATTAACATCTTGAAATATTCCAAGGTAAAACTTCATTCGGAACTACTTTCACCTAGAAGCAATAGTTGGTGGCTACCACTATGTCCGGAAAGAGTATCATTATATCGTTAAATCCGTTTTTGGATAAAAGAGAGCTTCTGCGAGTGGTTGGTTATATTGGCACAGTCCTCATGACTAAAATCTACATTGTGGTGTTTGCTGTACGTTATTATTAAGCCTTACTCGTAGTCACTTTTGAATTATTCATATGGGAGAAATACCATTGATGCAATTATCCGAAATTGTGTGCCTTCTATCAAACAGAGAACGATGACTGAAAAACAAATATGGTTAACCAGAAGGAAAGATTAGAGTTAATACGCCCATTTCTGAAAATTGGGTTGGATTTTTGCTGACCCTATAAAATCCTATATGCAACGCGGGCGAGGGCAACGAGTATTTATAAATGCTAAAAGAGTTACATTTAGAACTCGAAGGAGATTTGTCACTACAGACATTTTTTGGATAATTGAGCAAACTTCCGAAGCCAAGTCATAAACTAAAAGAAAAAAGAAGAATTTATTTGGAAAGCCAAAATTCTCCAATGAGAGACTAATCGACAATAACACATTAACACAAGAAGAACTGATTACATTGCTAGCCCGAATTGAAGGACTACTTAACTTCCGACCATTATGTACCGAATGAAACGAAGAATGTGATCCATTAACACCATTGCATTTTCTGGTTAATCAACTACGTAGTTTTGATAAAGGAAGAAAATCCATTAGTAAATCAATGGAGAATGAGCTAGATTGTAGAAGTGTTTTCTGGTAATCCTGGCAACGAGTTCGTGTTTAGGTTTTGAACTTTAGTGAAAACTTAAGCTGATAACTTTTAATGATCAATCGATTGACAAGATCATCTGGCAATACTAATAACAAACCCAATAATTATAGCTAAACAATAATAATAATGTGAAAACCGTAAGATCTTTGGCTAATCAGCATTTTGAATCAAGATTAAAAATGTCAACTTTACACATTGATAAAAACTCTGAATAGATCTAGGAATCTATATTTCTAAATACCATAACTTAGTAAAAATTGCATTCTATTCCAAAGAAAAACATAAAAGATAACACAGTACAAAGTTCAAAAGCTTTATCTCAGGTTGACATCTCAGCCCCCTCCTTTAAATATAATTCGGTATTTATATACATATATCACCGTGCATATCGTAGTCGTAGCCACCCCGAAAATCATATAGCACAAAACAACAAAAATTTAATCTCACAAACATCAGGAGGATAAACAATAAATCTAATTTTCACTTTGGATTGTGGAAAAGGTATGGAATAGAGATACAGGGAAAATAAACGTGTACCTATATAGAGGATCAATATATGTATAAACAAATCTCTCATCCCCAATGTCTTAAAATTTTTCGCAACAACAATAACGATTTACCCCAAACCAAATAAAAAAAAAAAAGAAAACACATTTCCGGGATTTTCCATAAACACGTTAAACACCAGTGTACATAGTATAAATACAACGAGTATAAAGTGTATATAGAAAAGAAAATTTAAGGAAAACTTCTGTACTCTATTTAATACGGTATATGTACACTATATGCGAGGAGGGCGTGAATTTATCTTTAAACTAAAAAAAATGAAAAAAAAAATTCTGTCTGGCGAATTTTTTTTTTTTTTTTTTCGTTCCTTACATGTAAAATATAAAAGTAAAACATAAAAAAAGTTTTTCTTACCTTTTAAGTTATTAATGATAAAATCAAGGAATTACAGGAAAATCTTGTAGCGTTTTTGTCGTTTGTAAAAAGGGGATAGTAATAATAGTATGACGACCGATCGTTGATGGTGTTGTGTTGATGATGATGATGATGATGATTTTAAATAAAATAAAATCCAAAAACACCACAAAACTACTATTAAAACATAACAACACTAGAACAACATAAAACAACAACAAAACTAAAATTTTAACACTTTTATATGATTTTCTCAAAACATTAAATTTTTTAACGGCCGAGTTTCACAATAATTTTTATTTTTCTTAATTTTTAAATCACTTCGCGCGTGCACACACACTTTTATTATTATAAAATCACATATTTTACTTAATTTTAATATTAATTTTTTATATTTATTATAATTATTCACAAAAACAAAATACGAAAACAAAAATTAAATTAAGAAGTCGAGTGTGTAAACAGTCATTGGTATATTTAGTATTGTGTTAGGAAGGCCCAAGCGAGTACCACAATCGACGATTTTTTTTTTTAAATTATGTATGAAACACTACGTTAACCAGAAAATTTAAAATGACAACTCGAGGCAGAACTATATCTAGCTATGAGATACAAGGGAACAATAACACAACAAAAAAAACTATAAAACGAGAAAAAACGTAACACACACTGAATCCGTGCCGCAACTAAATGACAACTGAAATGTTGAATGAAATACAAAATACGAAAAAAAAAATCAAAATAAACAAAACAACAACAGAAATATAAATGGAGAACTCCAATAGAAAATAAAGGGGGGATATTTGGAGAATTATTTGTGTAGACTGTAGATTTTACGAATGTGTGTACAATAAAAATACCCACCAGAGAGTGTAATGTATATGCTATTTATAAAGAGAATCGAATTTTTGTGGAGAATGAAATTGGAGTTGAAATAATCGTCTGGCAGTCAGACATGATATTGGAGATTATTTTTATATGCAAATGGAAATACTTGATGCTATACGATATACTATCATGATAGTTTCATTTGAAATAACTCGAACACTCGAACAGACTCAAATTATTGAGGAGATTCAGGGGTAACTCATCATAATTGAATTCGAAAGTCAGGGAGGATATTCCAAGAGGGGCTCTAAAACGAAATGTCAATATATTAATCTAGGGCATTGGGGATCAATCATCAAATGCTAAATTTAAAGTTTCCACAGTAATCCAATCACGAACAACTAACTTTAGGGTCAAGTTAGACTTCTTGATTGTTAAAAACATAGCAGACAATTAACCAAAAAGCGAAATTGAATATTGAAGAGTGAAGCATACCAAGCGACATCCAACTAGCTGGTTCTTATGTTAATGTTCCTCAAGGCATTGATGTATTAATTGAAGATGAAATTTACAAAGCCGTTTCATTTAGGAATCAAAGAAAAGCGAAACATGGTTTTGATGGATGGTCGTAGGCAAAACGATTTAAAGAACGTCGAGTAACCCGAACTTGTGGAATGCCTACTAATGTCCAGGTTGATCTAATCGATTAGATTAAGAGATTTTGAAAAATTGAGAATTGTTTCTTCCGCAGTTCTGACTGTCGAGGAGAAACAAGTGGAACCCCATTTTCATGAACACATCAAACGAAGTAACGATGGTCGATACATTATAAAGTTATCCATCAAAAAACAGCTTAAGTCGCATTACAACAGTTATGACAATTAAATATAGAGTGGAATCAGCCGTTGCCTGAAAATTAGGATTTTCAAGCAAAATAAATATTGCTGAGCGCAATAAGATGTATGAAGGCCTTAGTTTCATCAAAGATGGTGGAGTTGCAATATGCCTAGAAGTAGTTGGTCATAAACCCGTATTAAAATCGCATTAAATCCGTCGAGCAAGTAAAAAAAAAATAAGGTGTTTTATGCACAGACACTGATAAGCGCCGTTTTGCCAAAATAACTCAGTAGCAACAAACTCGGGTTGTCATAGTACAACCCACTGTTAGCATGAAAGCTTTTTTTGCTAATATAGCGAAGAAGTTAAATACAAAGTGCGGGAGGTGATCAAACCCACGGCCTA
The DNA here is from genome assembly GCA_963556175.1 of Tipula confusa. NCBI lineage: Eukaryota > Metazoa > Arthropoda > Insecta > Diptera > Tipulidae > Tipula > Tipula confusa. The sequence goes on along the minus strand of OY744476.1, from coordinate 186,503,561 downwards.
TGGATTGGAAATTAAAAAGGTAAGTATTGTCAGCAATGGCAATATTATAGAGACTGTTAAGGCCGAAGACAGAGTTCTTTTTGGGCAACAAGAGTTTGGAAGAGACTTCGCTTCCAGGGAAATCCCGGCTAGAATAGTTATCTATGATATTAACAGGATATAAAAATCGCAAGTATGACTCAAAACAAATAAATCAAAGAAGAGGACATTAAGCTCGGTTTCAAAACCAGGCCAACAACCCTGCTCAAACGCAGATTATATATCTGCTGGTTTTTGTGCCAAATAACTGACAATGTACGAGTTTCAAGGTGCTTCAAATGTCATGCATTTGACCACATTGCCTAACCTTGCAATATGAAAGAGCAAATTTTCAGTCATTGTGGGCACAGTGGACTACATCAATAGCCTTGATAAAGTCTTGATAATAATGAGACAAATGATCGAGTGATCCTCGTGAAAGATTTTGTTGCAAGAGTAGGCATCTTTATTCTAAATAAAAATGGCCAGCCAATCACCCATTGCTACAATAGTAATTCAAATATTGATCTTACACTCGTGAATGGAAGGTTGTTGAGGGAAGTAAACGACTGGGAAGTAAAAGAAAACCTTCACCAGGCGATATAATTCTCACTTTAAAGTCTGAAAGCGCACATAATAACAATGAACCTCAAAACAAGATTTCCCGATATGCACTAAAACGTGCAATTTGGGAAAAGTTCGATCAAATTCCCTATATGTATATCAGTAAGAGCAAACGTTTGACTGTATCTAAATAGCTTTGTAATGGAATTCGGCTAATAGCACAAATGCGTCAAACTTTGGGTATATTCGAGACCTTCTCATGTAGATATACACTTTCAAACAATAATAAATATTTGGCTTAGTAAATATATCTACAATAAAATGAGGCATTTAGCAAAGAAAATACCAAAATCAAATCAATAAGCCATTATAAACATATATAAATTTACCTCAGCATTTTTGTATTTTTTAATTTTAACGCAATACCAAATCTATCCCAAAAATTGCATTAACCACAAACGACACTAATTAATTATTTCACACTGTTTAATTAACCGATTTAATTTATTTAAACTCACTCCCGTCCACACCAAATTTAAGAATTAAACTAAAATTCGTTTATTCTCACACATTTTAAATTTTCTTTTGTACTAAAAATTGACAGCTGCAAAATAAAAAGCACAAAAAAGTACTAGATCAAAAAAATACATGTAAACTGTTTTTAACTTCATTTCAATTTAACATTTTAGTTCGTTTTAACGGAAATTGATTAGACGTTAGAAATGCTGGTTGGTGAATTAAATAAGATAAAACTATTCAAGGAGGAGATGAGTTAGAAAAAATTAGAAAATAATTTGATTATATGTGGCTTACTTGTTGTTAGTTTACCTTAAAAAATGATGTATAAATCGATATATGAAGATGAATGATTGGTTTAGGGAATAGGGAATTTCTTATTGTGGTGCACCACATCAGCTAATTTTATTGTATCATTATATTTCTTTTTACAAGAGAAATCAAATCGGGCTTTAATTTTATTTTGGTATAATATAATGGTAAAATGTTTTTCTAATTTTCTTTAAGTTCGAGATGACGCATGGAAAAAGTTTAAAGAATGCCGTCAGCTCAAATTTCAATTGTAATGGAGGCGAGATACATATGTGATGATACAGCACGACAAGTAAAGAAGGTAAGGCGATACAAAATCAAAGAAAATATTCAGATGACAATCGACGTCTGAAAGCGTAGCAGCATAATCATGAACTTTAAATGACACTAGAACAATTCCAAACAAACTACAACAAAAAGGGAAGAAAGTCATTACGATACCCGAGATTAAGCAGGTTTTCATAAACTCAATTTATGGAATTTATCACTGGTTACTAGCAGCCAGATTGCACATTCCCACCACAATTTGAATGTTACGAGTACTGTAAGTTGTAATCTTTAGAATTAAGAAACAGACGTTGTATCCTATGTACTTTCTGAGAGGAAGAATTATTCCTTATGCAGTGGAAAGTCCAACGGCTAGTACTTCTGCCAAAACGAACGAAGGCATTAGAAAATTCATTATCGTACCGGCCAATCTGCCTGCTAGATATGGCTGGTAAATTATTAGAGATGTTTATATATGTGAAAGACTAAGGGAGGCCATTAAAAACAAAGGACCTCTGTGAAAGTTAATATGGATTCCGTACGGCGCTCCTAAGTATAAAGGTACCCACGTATTTAACAAGGCTGGTGTCTCATTACTTTAGAAATAGAATTTTAAGGTACGACAGCAATAGAGGCACAAAATATTATCATATAACCGAAGAAGTACCACAAGGATCGGTGCTAGCTCCTACGTTGTGCAACGCATTGTATGACGGCATTTAAAACGGCCGTCTAAAAAGTTGAAAAGAAAAGAATCGTACACCAACAACCAATTTTATAATCTTACAAATCTCTTTAATCATCTTGGCAACATAACAAATATCAATTCTCACATCATATCAGAGCATCTAACAAATTTAGAGATTCAATAAAATCAATTATGCAAAATCATATCCTTTTTTTTTAATCCACCCACTTTACCCATATACGATATATAAAAATTGAACCAGAAGAAGGATTAAATTTTTGTTGTAATCCCATTTACTGATTCGAGTATCGTATTTATCTATTTAATGGGTATAACATAGAATAGAAGCAAACAAAACCGAAACAAGATACACAACGTCGAGAGACACAATAGAATGCATTTCCTCTTATATCTTTGTATTTTCAACAACAACAACAAAAATTAAACTTTTTCCGAGAAAATTATTATCGGAAAAATAAACAATAACAACATCAATAGCAATGGTAAATATGTACTAGCAATAATAACAATAATGATATTGCAAAATACAAAATCCCATTTCCATGCAACACAAACCAAACTGCAAATATATTTTGTTGTTGCATGAACTGCTTTGGTGTTCTATGTAAGGAGTTTTGCGCCGACTCTGTTCAAATTTTTTTTTTTTTCTCGGTATATTTGCAGAAAATTCTCGGTGTATATGAGACAGTTTTTGGTATAAAATTGCAATCTGAATTTTATATAGGTTGGTTTAGGAGGATATATATATATATATATATATATATATATATATATATATATATATATATATATATATCATATATGACCCAAGAGCCAGGCGATAGAAAAGTTCGCGCGTATCTACTCCGATCAAAGCATTTTTATTTCTCGGACATTCAGCGTAACACTATCGCACCTGTATTTGAGATTTAGGATTGGCATGAGAAAAACCAATTATTCGTCATGGCGAAAAACCAATTATCTATTTTTATTTATTTGATTTGAAAAATCGGTTCATTCTCATCATTGTCCTATGTTTTTGAGGCTTAAGCAGATGATTGAGGTAAATTTATCCTGATATTCCTAAGAACAAACGGTGAGCCAATTTGACCAAGCGGCGCACCACGTAATAGACTAAGTTTTTGTCGCCGTCTTTCCATAGTGTGTCAATTTTATATTTACTGCAGCGTTCAGAATAAGGAGAGAAAAGGACAAGATTACTGTGGAAATGTTTTGGTATATTCGTAATTTCAACACCTGTCAATCTTTCATTCTGTTAACGTCAACATCGTTGTGTGGATACCCAACTGCATACTCTGAGATCTAATGTGAGTAAAGTACAGAAAAAGTACTTCAGCAGTAACTTCACCATGGAAGTCAAGCAACCATATGCGAGGTGTTCAATAAATAATTGACTGATTGGTAACATCAGAGGAGTATAGGAAAGAAAAAACAAATCGATGATAAAATTTCTATCATCATTGCAAGATGTCAGTGAATGAGAGGAGCAGATACAAACGAAGCGTCACCAATTAGTAATAGCAACATTCAAAGTAAAACCCGCCGCTGTAAAATTCCCAGGGAACAACAAGAAGAACTTTAACATCGAAAGGTTGAGAAAAGCCGAAACCATAATTGCCTTCAACTTAATATTACCAATAACGAAACTGACAACTATTCCTGAAAAATAGTCATAAATAGAAGAAGCCTACGCCAAGACCACTTGGATAAAGACCACAGGTAAAGAAAATGACACGCAGTGATAGCAGGAAGTACACTGAAGACATTCTGGAAAAAGCTGAAGAAGCAGTAGCATAAAATGCCGCTGATAAAGTGCCTGATACAGCAAGATGAAGTATTCGGTCAGAGACCCAATAGAACAGTTTCTAAATCAACGACTCATGCAGTCGCAACAAACGTTATTAACTGTTTAATATGCAATACAGCCATCCAATGTATGCCTGAATTGTTTAAGCGCTAGCCATGACATTAATAGCTCCCAAAGCTCCAATCAATGTTTCAACACATAAAACGACAATCAACAATTAAAATCCAGAAGTTCATCAAAACAGAATCAGATATCATCCAATAATTTCACCGGCCAAAAATTTGTTGACATGTGGTCAACAATGAAACTATTAAACCAACTATCAACAATCAGACTACAGCCAACTAGATAACATCATTTGGTTTATCAACAAGACGATCAACAACTTGTGAAACAGCAACTTTCAAGCCACTCGGTAACGTGGTAAATGCATTCCTGTCCACTAAAGTTATTCGGATCCAAGATGAGTTTGGAATAATGTATATGGCCAGATGATCACTTGACTCAGGTTCTCAAACAACCTTAATAAATGCCAGTCGCGTTAAAAAAAGGTGGACACCATCAACCACTTTCGGATGGGTACTTAGTGGTCAAATAATTAATCTGATTCTAAATTCAACAACGCTCCGTTGTAAAATTGGATGTCTGTGTTTTATGAGGAGGAAAATTCAGAATCAACAGCCTATGCCTATCTTCACAAAGAACACGTTAGCAAGGACCGATCATTTCTAAATACTGGGGCCCTATAGACATAAGAGATCGCCAGAGGCAACACAAAAGCAATGTAACTAAAGCTTACATAGAATTATTCATTTGTTTATCATTAAAAGCTATTAAAAAAGAGCTAGTCCCTGATTAACCAATCACCTCTCTAAAAAGTTTCATTTAACGCCGATAATTGCCTTATCAAATACACTGTGACAACGGCAGTAATTCTGTGGGCGTACATAATGAATTACACGCCCTCTATACGAACTATTCAAATCTGACAATGACACCAAATTAATTTCTATCTCCACAGAAAATTAGATTTAAGCTTAACCGTTCGAAAGTACTAGCAAGGGCTGCTTTATTCTTCCATGAGATTGTAAAACGTATACGCGCTCCTTTAAGGCGACTTCACTACATCGAATATTATGCTAGCATAATAAATTCATGCTCTCGACCAACCACATCAACTAAATTTAAAAAAATCACGCCCCTACGAGTTAAAATATTTTCAACCTTATGAAAAAAGTTCGCAGACGGCCAACTTAATCATACAAAAAATCTCGTGTTTTGTTTGATTTTTATACAAATGACAACTATGACGTCACAGTATGAATTTAAAATGCTAGCATAATATTCGATGTCATGAAGTCGACTTTAAGCTATATTCATTTGCTTGACAGCAAGACGACCAATCATTTTTGGGTTTAATTTTTATCATACCTAGAGTTGCATGGGCCGCACTGCGACAACCAAAGTTTTCAATGCGTTCACATCATCAAAATGGTGGTTGGTTTCCGTTAAAATTTTAGTTTCGTTTTCCTCTGATCCCAAGTCAAACTGATTTTGGCCATTAAAGTTAATAATCACGATTCTGTTGTGCTTCGATATGGATCCCATCAAATCATCCAAATTGTGGTAAAATGAGTCTGTGTCTTTGGGTTGTTGGCTCACATCAGAGGGTGTATGAAATAAAATAAAATAATCCGTTTGCGATTTGAAAGAAAATGTTTTTCTTTTAAACCACCGCGCTACCATCTATTATCGAAATGAAAAAGTATATCGTGCTTTAAATTTTCGTAGGTGTATGAACACAAATGATTGACGAGTTGGCTAGTCGCATGCGTAATCGTAACATACACATACGATTATCCACTGCTTTTAAAGTGGGCCTATCGATTAAATAAATTAAAAAAATCCGTTTGCGATTTGCAAAAAAACTTTTTTCTTTTAAACCGCTTCGTCATCTATTATCGAAAAGAAAAAGTAAATCGTGCTTTAAATTTTCGTACATTTGACACCTGTAACTCCAGCCTTAAAATTCAATGCTTTTCGAATTGTCAATTTAAATCGTAGCACACTTCACATCTTTCTTTTCGCAAGAACACATGTGAAGCGATAGTTCTTCACGGTTAAACGCTGATCAATTATTTAGGTATTTTACTAATTTAATTCAATAAAATAAAATCAATTAATTCAAAAAATCGTTCGATAGTGTACAAATGATATTGTAATAATTTAATATACGTAAAAATTGGTTTTGTGCTAGTGAAAAATCATTCTAACAAAAAAACTAACATCATGCCAATATTCTCGTTGTCATATCGATTTTTTTTTTGTGTCTAGAGAGAATTTTTTTTTTTTTTTCAATTTTCTTTTTCATTTGATTTTAGAGTAGTGGAAAGTTTTTTTTGCGTTTAGAAAAAATGCTTTGTGTGTTAAATAATTAATATATCGTGTAATGGTTTCATATTTTTTTTCCCCCGATTATTTCCAGATTTTGATTTAAAACTTCCATCGATCGAAAAAGAATTTACTATTGAAAAAATTCTTTTGTTTTAAATTCAAAACTTTCCCGGAATACACCAACCACAACACAAGGAAAAATAATAAAACGATCACGATGCCTTCAGATGCAAAGAAACGTGAACAGCAACGTAAGAAGGAAGCACTTAAAAGTCGAAGTGCTAAAAAGGGGATTACAGCAAATTCTAAAACAGATGAAAAACAAGGGATGGAAAATGGGAAACCAAGAGAAGAAGAAATGACGGAAGAAGGTAATTATAGATCATTTAATTTTCTTTTTGTCGTAACAATTCTCGATGATCGTGACAGTTTGTTGTATGTGTTCTAATTACTGTGTATGACACCTGATATTACACCGTGACCAATCGATTTGACGCGCGATTGTACATTCACAGTTGGTTGAGCATTTAACTACCTAGAGTTTCCTAGAGAACATGTGGCAGCTTTTGGTATTTTTTTTTTTTAATACCAAATGCAATTTAGGTCAGAGCCAATTCGTTCGGCGAGCGAGAAGTGAGAGGAAAATGGTTACAGTGCAACTTTTTTTTTTTTTATTTGTTTTATTCGTGTGGGAAAATTTTTGTTTTAGCACAATCGTAAAAATTTTCACAGCTGATGTCGTGAGTGTGACGTCAATACGTTTATATGAGTCATGTCTTGAATCACAGTTAACGATAATACAGACAGGCAAATTAACGTCCAAGGTTGTTTTAATTCACGGATTTACCTAATGCTGATTGATGACGTATAATTTTTGATAAATTAATAAAGCATGTGAGCTTGATAAGCAAATTCAATTTATTAATTGAAAATTTTTAATTTTCAGAAATTCTATGTCTCAAGCTCGAGGAGGAAGCCCGTATTAGTGCCGAAGCTCGAGCATGTACCGGTTCATTGGCCGTCCATCCACGTTCCCGTGATGTTAAAATGGCAAATTTTTCCATAACATTTTTCGGTAGTGAACTACTTCAAGACACAATGCTTGAATTGAATTGTGGCCGTCGTTACGGTTTAATCGGTTTAAACGGTTGTGGTAAATCATCGTTGTTGGCTGTTTTAGGAAACCGTGAAGTTCCAATTCCTGATCATATTGATATATTTCATTTGACTAGAGAAATTCCAGCGAGTAGTAAGTCTGCCTTAAAATGTGTCATGGAAGTCGATGAGGAACGTATTAAATTAGAAAAATTAGCCGAAGAATTGGCAACAATGGAAGATGATGATTCTCAAGATCAATTGATGGATGTTTACGAACGATTAGATGATATGGCGGCTGATAAGGCTGAAGCAAAGGCGGCACGAATTTTACATGGTCTTGGTTTTACAAAGGAAATGCAACATAAACAGGCTAAAGATTTTTCGGGTGGTTGGCGTATGCGTATCGCATTGGCCCGTGCCCTATTCGTTAAACCACATTTACTATTACTCGACGAACCAACTAATCATTTGGATTTGGAAGCCTGTGTCTGGCTCGAAGAAGAATTAAAAAATTACAAACGTATTTTAGTTTTGATCTCGCATTCCCAAGATTTCTTAAATGGTGTGTGCACAAATATTGTTCACATGACTAAGAAGCGACTAAAATACTATACCGGTAATTATGAGGCATTCATTCGGACCAGATTAGAATTACTCGAAAATCAGGCAAAACAATATGCATGGGAACAAGATCAAATCTCTCACATGAAGAATTATATTGCACGTTTTGGTCACGGTTCTGCTAAATTGGCGCGTCAAGCACAATCCAAGGAAAAAACCTTAGCCAAAATGGTTGCTGGCGGACTAACGGAAAAGGTGATCGATGATAAAACGCTTAATTTCTATTTCCCATCGTGCGGTACTATTCCACCACCTGTTATTATGGTGCAAAATGTTAGTTTCCGTTATAGTGACGATACGCCGTTAATCTATAAAAATCTTGAATTCGGTATCGATTTGGATACTCGGATAGCTTTGGTCGGACCAAATGGTGCCGGCAAAAGTACTCTACTCAAGTTATTGTATAGTGAGTTGCATCCAACATCGGGTATGATTCGTAAAAATTCCCATTTACGTATCGCTCGATATCATCAGCATTTGCACGAATTACTCGATTTGGACGTTAGCCCGTTAGACTATATGATGAGAGCTTTTCCGGCGATTAAAGAACGTGAGGAGATGCGCAAAATTATTGGTCGCTACGGATTGACTGGACGCCAACAGGTATGTCCAATTCGTCAATTGTCCGATGGACAACGATGCCGTGTCGTATTCGCATATCTTGCATGGCAAACACCACATTTATTGTTACTAGACGAACCGACAAATCATTTAGACATGGAAACAATTGACGCGCTGGCCGAAGCTATAAATGAATTTGAAGGTGGTATGGTGTTAGTTAGCCACGATTTCCGTCTCATAAATCAAGTAGCCGAAGAGATTTGGATTTGTGAAAATGAGACGGTGACCAAATGGAATGGTGACATTTTGGCGTACAAAGATCATTTACGCTCGAAAATTATTAAGGAGCCAACGGAAAATGGTTCGGCTAAACCGAAGAAGAAATAAATTCATCTTCAAGATTTTGACCCAAACCTTGATACAACAATTATTTCTATTTATTTTCTTTATATATAATTTTTTTTTTATATTTTACATTCAAATTTGAGTTAAGTTAGAAAATTCTATCGATACATTTTTGCCGAATCAACATAAATCAATTTTAAATTTTAAATTATTAATTTTAATTTTTTTTTGTAAACGATCAGCTTTAATAATAATATTTTCAATGAATAAATAAAAACCATTTTCCAATTTTGGTGGTGTCAGTATATACAAAAAATAAAATCTGTGTAATTTCAAGGAAACGGGAACGAGCACTGTTTCACATCGCGAGTGGTATTCCAAAAAGTTGACATTTCTTTGGAATTACAACAACAATAAATTATTTCTCAATATTACTAATTAATGAAAACTATCGATACAGCATATTTATCTATTATAGGTGATAATATTATTAATTTATCAGTTAAATATACCATACACAGTTTAGTAAACACAAAATAAATAAAAAAAAAAAAAACTATTTGGAGTGAGATGAGAAAATTTACGGAATTTTAAAATTTTTAATTCAATTTTCAATTAATGTTAAAAAAAATTCCCACTTTAATTCATTTTTATCATGTTAATTACATTTTATTTTTTGATAATTATGGAAAAATTGAATTAAAAATTTCAAGAAAAATTAAAGTAAAAAATTTTAAAAAATATATGTTAAAAACTCTAAAAACAAAAAAAAATTGAAATCGATTGTGGTTTTATTTGACAGTTTGATTATCTAATTCGAATCGATCTCCTATATTTGGCCAATGTATTGGATTTGGTGTGTTTGACGCAAAAGTAAGTAAGCCATTTGTTCACAAACATCTAAAGCTTCCTAGTAATCTTTAGAGTTTGCTTTCACTCTTTACATCCATAAAGTGGTAGACAGATCGGAATCATTTGAGCGCATTCTTCGCTACAGTTAAATCCAGCTATACGAACTTCTCAACCTCTTCTATGGTTTCGTAATAGATGAAGATTTAAAGGCTTGTCAGACCAGTCAAGTCGCAAAAACTACCACTCAAAATGTTCCTGTAGTGAGAAACTTGGATGCCGAAGCAAAAATGTTTACAAGTTCTTTGAGTTTCAGCTAAGCAAGAAGCAGCCAAATTTGGGTTAAGTTGAATCAACCCATTCAAGAATAGTAAGGGGCTCATCAGATCGCTCTACAGAAACATATATCTGAGGCAGTCTCACTTCATGCTTTAAATGAGGACCAAAAGAATTCAGTTCGAAATTTTTGATTTGTGACATAAATTCCAAGTTTTCATGGATTAACTATCATGCATTTTCTGTATTTTGGAAATTATATGCAGTTAAAAAGCAGATAAACAACCTGGTCGAATATGTGAAAAATAGGAATAATGTGCATGGCGAAATAAGGAGAATGGTTCAGTTGATTAAGCATTCCTATAATGAGTTGGAAAAGGACTTTGAAAAACTCAGTGAGCAATTGGGAAAATCTGTCGAGGCTCTGAATAAGGAGTGTAAAGATACGGGTCAGCCATCCGATATGGATCTGCACGTAATAGCTCTAACGATTCATGACCCCTTATTAGTACCAAACCAGACATTGGTAAAAGGAAGAGAGGTTCACTGCCTAAGACTGATCTTCAGTTGGACAAAAAGAAGCGCATTACAACAAATGCACGTAATCTATTTCGGAGCTAGGTAGCCTTAAAATCAGAAAGTAAACTGGATAAAGAAGCGCTAGAAGTTAAACCAGAATGGCGAAACAGAAATCGGATACGACAAACTCGACTAAATGGTTTTGAATAAAAAAAGCAGCTGTATCGAATGCTGAACTGCTAAGGAAAGTGAAGCTGAACGCAGAACTTATTGGTCTGAGATAAAAAATTATTCATATCAGCCAAACTACGAAGCGAGATCTTTTGCTAGAGTTGGGAAGCACTGGGAACCAACCGCTGATGTTAAAGTCTTTCCACAGGAAGCCGTTGTAGAAATAAAGGACATTGATACAAAGACTACCCAGGTCGAAGAACTTCAGGGTATTAAATCGCTGGTGGGGAAACTAAAGTGCTGCATCTATAAAAAAAAATGTTGACAGCTTGAGCTTAGCTGGATTACGCACGTTGATGACAAGAAACTAGTTTATGTCGTGCGTGGAGCACATTCGTCTCTGGATCCAGAACAAATACAGCTTATTCTATAAAAGATTCAACACATCGAGCCAATGTATCACTGATGTTGCTTAAAAGGAAACACGGGGAAGGAATACCCATCGTCCCGATTCCGTTCTTTCAAGTAGCCATCGAAAAGATAACGCCTATTGAGGAACTACTTGCAATCGATAGATTCAAACCATCACAATTTTTAATTGAGCACAGGTGACTCAATGGAGTAGTTTTCGTTGAAAAAATGCAAGAAGAACCATGCAAATAGAAACTGCAGGAACACCACGGAAAACGAGCAAACTGCAGAATGTGTAAACTGCGACGAACAACTCCCAGTAAATTACAGCCAGTGAGAAAAAGACTTATATGTAATATTTACAATCCTAATCCAGCCACCTCTTTGATAACTTTTAGCTGCGAAGAGTTATGTAGAATTAACACAGCCGACCTCAAAGCTAGATTTGGTCAATTCTTCAATGAATACGATCGGATCCCATCTACTAATATAACTAACAGTTGAGAACCTATATATGAAATTAATTGCCTCACTTCCAAACTCCTCATGCTAGAACAACTTTTATAAATTTCTATGAATGTCAATAATTTAGCTTCACTAGACGGGCGACAACTTACAAAAATAAATGCTGGTGTCAATTTATACGAAGCCAAGGATCTACAGAAGTCAGGGGTTACTGTTAATCCAATTAATAAAGAAGCTATTATTAATAACAGTAGCGGAAGTACGCGTGATTTTGGTTAAAAACTTAGCAGTTACTGAAATTCTACGTTCAGGATCCTCAACCGTATTTTTGGATAAAGTTTTATCTTCACCAAATTATGTCCGATAGAACTAAGTGTTTAACTGTGACCAACTTACTGTCGACTGATATAGTCGATACAGTAGTAAGGCTATAACAATCACTCTAGGAACCCAATATCCCCACAATTAAGACCAAAGAGCCGCAGATCTACGGGAAACATACTTTCTTTTTCTGACTTTTTTCATTCGTTACATTCTTAATACTTTACCTAATTATAATACTCCGATGGCTTTGACCAATAATAGTTTTACATAAGCACGTTATATTCTTGCAGGATCACATCAAATCAGAGTAAGAGAAATAACCCCTCAATTAAATATATAGAGTGTAGCTTATAGAGTCTACACTTAGCATTCGTCGCCAAGGCCTGGTGAGATTACAAATAATACTAACCTGAAATCACACTCCTTTTTTTTTAGCTGAGCACGGCGTAAATTAGGACTTTACAAGTTACCCACGAAAGAAATAGAGTGAGTGTTGGCCATAATGACAAACGATTTTCCAATCATATTGGACTTGAGGCCACAAATGCATCAAACCTTGATATTTTTATGGATGATATTATATTTATAGATTCTGCGGTGTTACTGCGTTGGTACATGCGGATAACGAAACACCGTTGTATTAACAACAGTTGAAAGTCTTTGGACTTTGATTTCGCATTTAATGTATGGAATATGCATTTGATGCCAATTAAATAGAACTGGGTCTTAAAGTATGGGATATTCTAGTGAATTCTGTAAAGAAATCGTAAGTAGTTCTATTCTTAAAGATTTAAACTTCCACCATTCCCGATTTATTCGTCCACAAATTTACTATGGGGTTCTTCTAGCATGAATCTTCTGGTTTTCCGTGCGTTTTCTGGTTTTCCGTGCGTTTTCTAATTTTCCGTGCGTTTAGGCGGCACTCGCCTTCAACATGTTTAATACCTTCTTATTGAGCGTTCATATCGTCAAGACAGTAATTGGTTTCCACAATGATACGTTTTTCTCTGGCTACAAGGGGGAAGTTTTTGAAGACAATTGTTTTTTGCACATATCTTGCCATATTCTATACCAAACAGTTCTCAGTTGAAAAGTATTCCTGTGTTCATCGACTTGTAGAAATTGGGTATCCGTTTAATAAGGTTTTCCCATCGTACCCACATCGTATTGTTAACCATAAAGCGCCATTTTGAAACGAATACAAAGACAGTTTCAACTTTTGATCACCCACAAAACCGTCAAACTTCACTAACTCTCTCACTCGAAGATTTTAGATTTTTGGTGTAAGATCGAGAATCGAGGTAAAAAATGTTTCCTTATTTGGTTAAATTGAAAAACGTCATTTAAATTGACGGCTTGGAGTAGTGCTGCACAATCGGGAATTTGGTGCTACTAGCTGCAGTTCGGATGTTTTGTGCAATTAGGTAATTCAAATATCTCGTTTAAATCAAAATAACTAAATAACCTGTGGCTTAAGTCTATGGCTTAACAAACATATAAGTATAATATGTATATTAGAATAAAATTTAAAAGATTTATCTACAAATCAATTGATAAAAATATGTCGGCTAGAATTTGATTCTTCGACCTCTTGTACCGATTTTCTTAGTATCACCAGCAAATTATCCATTTCCTCCAGTCCCAAATCGATCCAGTGCAATTCTTTATTATTTCCGAATATATTTTGGGTCAGTAAAGCTAATTGGCCGACAGCCAACACTAACGCTAGCGTTCTGGCCTCGAGTAGTCTGACATCAAGCGGTGGATACATACTACGTACAACATCATCGACACGGGGTGGTACTCGTCTAGCTGATAAAATTAAACGATTTGTTTGTCCTTTTATTACGGATGGACCAAGCGTAAGACTTGCTAATTTCTCCGTTAAATTATGACATGTACGCAATATCGCCAAACAATGAGGCATTAAACCAGACGCATCATCCACCCATTGTCGATCGTTTAAAATTTGTTCAAGTGCATTACCCAAATTTATATCGTTCAATGCCAGTGCTATCTCTTTTTTCGGTTTACGGGTACTTGTTCTGGAACACCATATATAAATTAAGTTCAAACAAAAATCAACATGTATATATAAATCGTTCGATATAACTTACCTTAATCCATTTGTATTATTCAATCGATCCCATGCAACCCGCTTACGATGTTGTCGACGGCATATGAATAGAAGGGCAATAAATGATGCAACGAATATAGCGGCTAGTGCACCAAATGCAGCTGCCATCATAAAATCAACTTCTTGTAAATTCATTGTGATCTCGTTGCACAGATATTAAATTTTATTAAATTGACATTTTATATTATGTATGTTACGATCGAACTAATTAAATATGGCTGAATACTGAATTGAGACTGCGATCATTCAATTTTTTCAATCGCACATACATGAAACTGAGAGGGAGAGTGTTATCATCGTTGGTGTATTCTTGTATTATGTCTTTTGTATCCACAACAATCTTCGCGTTTTTTGTATTTTTATTTATTTAGCTGGAGAGGGAGTATAGTTTTTGGATTTTGAGATCAATTCCAGTGAGAACTATTATGTCTTTTGTATGTACGTATATGTCGAATATACTGTGTGTATGCAGCATGGATAGTCAACCAGATTTTTTTTTGATTTTGAGTGCTGATTCGATTATTCGAAGTATTCTTCGAATTTTTGCATTTCAGTTCCACAGACGCTCTGCCATCTGATGCATCGAGTAACCCTTTACCAGTTGCACGATAAAATATTTGTGTACTGTACCTCAATGATTTACTGGTAACATCCGCCACTTGGTCGGAGCATTTGAAGGAATAGTTACTTTCTTATTACAGTCCGCTGGTCTTAAATTTAGCTAAAATTAAGTTAGTGATGACAGAGGTTGACTATTTAGGTAATGTCGTGGCCCGTGAGTGATGGTTGCCTTCGCACTAACTCTGAGACATGTAAAGCTATTTTGTGAGAAATGTAAAGCTATTTTGGTGTACCACTTACCAAAAAGTACCAAACAGATATTATTGCCGGATCGCCTCTTCATCCCCAATTTCGCTTCTTTGGCTGCTCCTCTCACCGATCTTACCGGAAAATCCACCAAAACTAAATGGTCTTCTGTCGCTGATACAACCTTTAATTCCTTAAAAGCAGCTTTGATTTCTGCTTTCGTCCTATCTAATCGCGATTACAGTCATTTCTTCTACATACAGTGCGATGCCAGTACCATTGGGGTAGGTAGCGTTCTGTTTTAGACCGACGCCGAGGGTAACGAACAGCCAATCAAGATAATTTCCGTTGAACCCAATGCAGCCCAGAGTAACTACTCGATGACAGAAATGGAATGCTACGCAGCGATACTCAGTGTGCAAAAGCTCCAGCCTTATGTATATAGAATTAGATACTCTTTTTTCACGCCAGCTGGTTAATGACCCATTAGGATCTGTCGGGGCGATTACCGCGGTGGAGCCTCAAACTCCAAGCTTATGACTTGCAGATTGGGTATCGAAAAGTTGTGACGAACTTTTTGCAAAGAATCCTGCCTTGTGTTGATGATCCCAAAGATAAGAGCACTCCCGATTCTGGTATCCAATCTAGTCAATCTTTTTCGGCTTTGTCAGATTGTGACTTCTATTGGCATCACCAGTTTGAAAAAGGCCGACATTGTCTTGCAGATCGACCTTACTTCCTCTTCATTCCAGGATCCAGACTACGGCTCCTGTGGTGCCGTCTCACCCTTTAAGACACTTTTTGTTGATTTTAGGTCCGTCCCAAGCTTGCTCTTCGTATTGTTCTAGACAACCCGAAGAAGACCTGTTATCTACTCCGATCAGCCATCGTTACTGAAAGCTGCCTATGCTTGCCAAACGGCGGCTCTCCTCTTAGAGATCGCTACACCATCGTCAAAGATCGGCTTGCAGAACGTGACCGAGTACGTGTACTCGCTGTGCTTTTATTTCACAAACGACACCAGGAATTTTCATTAAATTCCTTATCTCGCGGTTGAATAAAACTCGTTAAGCGTCGTCATCGTCGCGTTTGGGGCAATATATGATGTGCATGACTCTTCCCTCGAATGTCATTAACCTTTCGAAAAACAGGATCAGTGATTGACCAGTTTAGATGAAATCGTCCTTGGTATCACCTACATTTTCATCCGTTAGATGAGTGATTATGTCCAATATTACGCCGTGCCATACAAATGGCTATGAGAGTTATGCCGTAAAAGTTTTCGAATTTTGAATGATCCCTTTTCTTAAAGGAAGGGAATAACGGGCCACACCGAGCATAAATTCGCTTTGCTACAGGAAAATAAAACTTAACCGGCAAACAGATGAGGAAGCTTCTATTTCTGATCAAATGAGGAGTCTTTTTAAACCACCGATTTTTCGGAAATGTTTGGTTAGAGATTCGAATTTATGCCATGGTAAGAAAGCAAGAGACAAGGATTATGTTTATTTTACAAGTTCTTTTTATTTATTGAACAATACATCACCAAACCACCAGAATACTAAGGAATTTTCTTCTGGTTTCTTATCGATCACATCAGTTTCATTTACCGCACTCTGATGAAATTGTCCCGTTGACGTTGACATGATTTTCTTATATGGATGAAAACTAACACCGTTACAGCAATCGTGATGCAATGGAAATGTTATTTTGGTCGAATCAGCCGTGTCATCGTCAAAGTTCCATATGTTTAAATTACCATCGGTATTACCGGTCGCTAGCCAATTTTGTTCGGGGCTCACATCAAAGTAGATGCGTTGATTTGTGTTCACTAGGCGTTCATAACTTTTAATCGGCTCGATCGGGAATCGTAAATCCCATTTAAGAATTTGATTATCTTTACGGGCGCCCGATACGAGCGTATGTTGTGATAAAAATTTCATGTATGTTACTCCACCGTTGTGTGCAAGAAGGGCATCCGTTGTATTAAGCTCATAGTCACGGGGATCACATAAATATATCGATTTATTCCAAGAGCCGAGAGCTACTACATTATCATCGTAAATATTAATGGCAATCGAAGAGATCGGACAATTCGTTTTGTAGCTATCGTAATCCTTGCCGGGGCTTAAATTTAATTTAAAAAAAAGGTTTAATTAGATAGGGCCATACCAGCTAAGAACATATTACGTACTTACACAGTAGTGTTGAATATTTTTAACGATTTCCGGAAGCCACTATATATTTTAAGGCCATCCGACGAGAACGCCACACTTATGGCCGATTCCACTTCATCGACTTCGTTATAACCTCGATACGAACATCTCAGCTTACCATCGAATGCGTCCCATAAATGTATTGGTTCGTGTTGTCGGGTGGCGACCCAACAACATGTCTCCGGCATCATACTATGCATACTTGGATACCAGCTACAATCGTAAACCGTACCACCCTCGGGGACTTGCACAACCGAATCGAGTACGTTAAATGGACGTTCCGATTCGATATCGTTACATTCGTAAAATTCAGATGGAAGTTCGAATAAATGCATTCCATCACCATTTACAACGGCCAGACAGCATGTCCCGTCCGGAGACCAAAGACAGCCACGCAAATAGTACGACGAATTCCAAGAACATCGTGCTATTTCGATCAAACGCTTTTCTTTAAAATAGTTAAGTTCATTTGATTTCGAATTTGGAATGATTTGAGTTTCTACAACATTATTTATCATATCGCCGCCACTTTCGTTTGGCTTATCAATTATTGTATCGTCGACCGGTGTTGCGGTCGTTTCATTTTTTTCGTTTATATTATTATCAATCTCGTTTAATTGTATTTTTTCATTTTCTGGAATTAATACACTTTGCGTATTAGGCACAATTTCTTCGTCGACGATTGGATCGACCGGCTTTTTTATATCATCAGCACTTTTATCAACTTCATCGACACCTTCATCTAACACCGGTAATGGTTCTGGCTCAGGCGGTGTTTTCATTTCAACGTCATCGAACGTATTAATATCTGTTGATATTTGTACTTCCATTTCGATAATTTCATCCATCGTTTAAAATGCTTTTAATTTAAAATATTAATAATAAAAATATCGTGGAACTTTTTTTTTATTTTTTTTTGATACAGATGTAAACATACAGCACATTGGGACTGTCAAATTTTTATGAAACATGAATGTTTTAACTATTCGTCGAGAGATGTCATGGCACTTAATTAAAAAATTGCAAAAACAAAATTAATTTTGACATTCGAACTTTTATTTTTAGTATTATTTTGACATTTCGTTTACTCGACGTACATCATCATCATACTCAGTGTTCGTCGTCTCTCATATAGTATATTAAGAAAAATCCGGTTAACATAATTTCCAAAACAATTAAATACATTGAAAGAAAATAATCTTAATCGAAAAAACAAACAACAAATACTCTAATAAAATGGCTTATAAAATATCATCTCAATTGCTCCAGAGCAGATTTAATTGTGCTCTTATTCACTGTAACAAAGTGCCTGTTATTGGAGTGAAAAAATTTTCTTCATCACAAATGGTAAGTCATTATATAATAGAGATCTTTATATTGGTTATGTACGGTGTAGGATTTTTAATTAATAAAACTCGTTAAGTTATAAATTCAACAGTTAAATGTACGTAATATTCAGAAAATTCTAAAAAAATTATATGTGGGATGATTGCGCCAAAGTCATAAAATAGGAATTTTGGTTTGCATGCAAAAGTAATGCCAGAGGTTTAAATGATTAGAAGATTGATAAAAAAAATGATAATAGTTATTGAGTTAAAATATCGTACGGAATTTCGGTTTCATTTACCCACCAGAACCCGGCTGTATACATATCATTTCTAAGGGTTGGGTGCTGATAATTTGTGGTGTGGCTTTACTGCTTGCAAGTTTTTGTGTCATGTTTTAATGTTTAATTCATGCTCGAGATAAGAACTTACAAATAGTCGATGTGATTGCCACAATCATAATTGAGCTAAAATATCTAGATATTTTTATCTAACCTGTATAAATTTAAAGATTATCAATCGTGATAAACGATTGGTAATCAATTAACAATGGATTTGACTCATCGGTTGATTAATTTAAAGGGCGATAAACTCACCTTGACCTGTTGTTGTGTCGATCATTTCGTGTGATTATAATCGAAACTTTCAAAACCTGTTCGTAAGAACCATAAAACTAATGATGATTAGAATGCAACAACCTAAAATAAGTGGTCGGGTCTCTTAAGCGTTTAGTATATAAATACGAGATTTATTACGTTGTGGATTAGTTTGCTTAGAACATCAAAGAAGATAACATCAAAATCAGTGCAATATATTACTGTTTGTGAGTAGTGTGTGTATCATCAGTTACACTTATAATCAAAAGTGCTTCGAGTGATGGTTTTTTGTATCTAATTTTGGATAAGATTCGAGACAGCTCAACTCTCAGCTTAGTAAAGTTTACACATGTTGATTTATCCAATTGCATTGCGATTGATAGAGCCAGTTATGATACCGACTCTTTCAGTTATAGTTTATGCTGACGCTATTGCAATGTCATCGCTATTGCAATGCCGCTATTATTGCATCAGTATTGGGCATGTCTCTTGTATATAAAAGATAAAAAATGGGCCCGAGAACACTACCTTGGTGTACTCCTGCTATTAATCTCTGTAATTCAGAGTATTAATTCTCATACTTTACTCGAAAGTGTCTGCAATATAAGATTTCAATAGCTCATAAATTTGTCTCAGCAGATCCCGTTTGGATTCAAATGATATTCGATTACATCCGTAATTCTATGAACTCGTTCTTTAGTCGAGTGTTTTTCCCTGAAGCCAAACTGAAGTGAAGGAAATGTAACTTTTCGAATAATTTTGACAGAATTCGAAGCAGATAATATAGATTTTTCATTCGGTGGTTTGTTTGATTTTAGAATCATTGTTACTTCTGCAACCTTCCATCATGTGCAATAACTCTTACCTGCTTTTTATGGTAAGCCTTTAATTACTTAAATGGCGAATGATTAGATGGGACACTCGAGACGTTTTCTACATGGATATAATTCCAGGATACACTTCTTGTTACAAAGAAGTCCATAAGATCTAGAGTCTTATCGATGTCTATAGGCCAGTATATTGGCGTACCGCCTGAGTGGAATTCGCATTTTAGCTTTTGACCATCAAATACCTCCTCCTTTTTAGTCGTGATACGAAGTGTATATTTTTTGCGTTAAAGCCTCCTCCAATTAAAAAATCATTTCCAAGTGTTTTGAGGAACGCAATGTGCTTGTCTTATTCTTCTTCTTGTTAGTTTTATCGCAACTTCACATCCTCGATCGTTAGCGAAATGCTAACCTTTGCAATTGATACATTTTGGATGTGTGTTTTTATTAATTTGACAAGGCTGTGTGCTTACCTGCGCATTTGAGACATCTAGGTTCAAGACTAGATTATTTTTTTTAAGTGTGGTTAAACTCTTGGCACCTCAAGGGCTCAATTTTAACTCTTAGGTGGAGCACTGCATTTATACTTTGAATTTTTTCTGTATTTTCTTTACTATCGAAAGTTAACATGAAGAGTGGAAGTCCTTTTCTGATAATTTCAGTGTTTCCATCCATGGTTTGCTTTTTCTCTTTTTTGGTGATATTGACTGCATCTTTAATGTTAATACCTTTACTTGTTATTTCTTTCATAAGTCTTCACCACTCCATTATTCTTCTATATAAAGAATCCACCACTCCATATTTGCTGGAGCTTGATTACCATTAGATTTAATATTAATTACCGCTGGTGTGAGGTTGGTCAATTTGTCTTTATTATATTTGAATTATTTTGGATTTACGTCCCTATTATTGTGTTTTATGATTTTTCTATCTGGGCAGCCCGTAAACTTGTAAAGTGATCGGTTTCCATATTTCAGTCCTTCGACTTGTCATATTGACTTTTCATACCGCCAAAAAAATCGTTCCCGTGCTCAATACAAATGACTAATGCGCGCAATATTAAATAATAAAAAACTAGACTGGAACCTCCGGATAAATATCGATTGGGTCCTCGAACACTTAGAAGCAGCATTTCACTAAATGTTCAACTTATGTCAAATGCTATACGTGAAAATTTACAAATACTAAAAATTTCTGTTCTATTCTACCTCTGCTAACTTTAATAAGCCACTCACGTTTGTGTCTAGAAATTTGTTCAGCTCTAAACTCTTTGCTAAACTTTTGTTAAATAATTGAATGATTTCATTTTTCAGTAAACGAAATTAGAAGAAAGTAAACGAAGTAGAAGTTAATTAAATGGAGTGTATAGTCGCTGAAACAAAAGTTCATTCGACGGCCTTATTTTATCCATGAAAGAGAATCCGTTAGAACTCGTTGCTCTTCAAGAAGTTCGATGTGTTTCAATGCTATCGATGATTCCAGGTAAAAAAGGGCAGTTTTGTATTTTAAAGCATTCGGTCATCGCTTATGCGAGTAGTCATCCGGTCAACCATTTGTGTTTCCGTGCTCACAGGTGATAACCAAATTATCTAATAGTACTAATGCAGTGTTAGAGAGCCATCTATCGTGAATTTTCGCAAATAATTCTGGTGTAAGGCAAGAAGTGCTACTTGATAATTTTTAATCTCAATATAGATTTCATCCTTTGTAAAAGTTAAATTCCATAGGCAAAACTTTTCATACCTTCCAAGTAGGTCTTGCCATATGAAGATGATAATTTCAGTGACCGACGTTTTACAGAGGCGTCCTGTTGCAATTTACATTTAAAATTATTATCTCAAAATTATACAACTTCGAGTGATAAACTTTATTAGGCCAAAGTAATTTTAGACTACCAGCACTCGTTAGACCTCAATTCAACAATCACTGTGTTGGCTTTCATTGTTGATTTGTTTAGTTGCAAGATTAGGTTATAGCTTTCGAAAATTGGTTGCGCTCGAGTTAATTCCATTTCTAAGTTAGAAATCAAAGTAACATTAGATCGTGATTTTTGTTTATTTATTACATTTGTAGATACTGGTAATTACAAATAATATTACACCATAATGTCAACTGTTGATACTTCAACGGTAGGGGTAAGTGTTTTATATAATAAATCAAATTTTTATTTTCTATTGCTTTCGATTTTGTTTCAAAATTTTTTATGGCTTCAGCGCGAATTTATCCTACACCTCTTCTATAAGATTGGTTCATGGAAAATCTTAAAATTTGTTTCTCGTCACCATCCGTATTATCAATAATATAACTTACACGATTTATTTATTTTATTTTTTGTTTTCTTGCAGTGCACCGACAAAAGTAAATATCGTATCGAAACTGATACATTCGGCGAATTAAAAGTCCCTGTTGATAAATATTATGGCGCCCAAACAATGCGATCGGTGATCAATTTTCCAATTGGTGGTGTCACCGAACATATGCCACCACCGGTCATTAAAGCGATGGGAGTACTAAAAAAATCAGCTGCACTTGTTAACAAAGAATTTGGTTTGGATGCAAAAATTGCCGATGCCATTTCACAGGCGGCCGATGATGTAATTTCGGGTAAATTGTACGACGATCATTTTCCACTCGTCATCTGGCAGACTGGATCGGGAACCCAAACTAATATGAATGTGAATGAGGTTATTAGTAATCGGGCAATTGAAATTATGGGTGGTGAACTAGGTTCAAAAACTCCCGTTCATCCAAATGATCATGTAAATAAATCACAATCGTCGAACGATACGTTTCCGACAGCTATTCATATATCGGTGGCGGTTGAAATTAATCAAAGTCTCAAACCAAGTTTACAAATTTTACATGATGCTCTAGCCAAAAAGTCTGAAGAGTTTAAAAATATTATTAAAATTGGTCGTACCCATACCCAGGATGCGGTGCCATTGACTTTGGGACAAGAATTTAGTGGATATGTACAACAAATAAAATTTTCGTTGGACCGTCTCGATTCCGTATTGCCACGTGTTTATATGTTGGCAATCGGTGGAACCGCTGTTGGAACTGGATTGAATACACGAAAGGGTTTTGCCGAAAAAACATCAGCCAAAATAGCCGAACTAACTGGACTGCCATTTGTGTCAGCACCAAATAAATTCGAAGCTTTAGCTGCTCGAGATGCAATGGTTGAAGTTTCAGGGGCACTTAACACGATCGCGGTCAGTTTATTTAAAATTGCCAACGATATTCGATTTTTAGCTTCGGGACCACGCAGCGGTTTGGGTGAATTAAGTTTACCCGAAAACGAACCAGGTAGTTCAATTATGCCCGGCAAAGTTAACCCAACACAATGTGAATCGTTAACAATGGTGTGTGCCCAAATTATGGGTAACCATGTTGCCGTTACTGTTGGTGGTATGAGCGGACATTTTGAATTAAACGTATTCAAACCGTTGATCGTATCAAATGTTTTACGATCAATTCGGCTTTTGGGTAAGGTTATTTCGCACTCCTTCACTATACTCTAAGCTAAAATTGCATTTTGTATATTTATAGCTGATGGATCAAAAACATTTTCACACAATTGCGTCGAAGGAATCGTACCAAATTTGGATCGAATTGGAAAATTAATGAGTGAATCTTTGATGTTGGTCACAGCATTGAACGAACACATTGGATACGATAAGGCTGCCAAAATTGCAAAGACCGCACATAAAGAGGGAACAACACTTAAAGAATCGGCCTTAAAATTAGGTTACCTAACCTCAGAACAGTTTGACCAATGGGTTCGACCACAAGATATGTTAGGCCCTAACTAAAATCGTTAGAAATGGCGTTCGAATTGTAAAGTAAACCGATTGTTGAAATAAATTATTATCACTTTGAGAATGACGGAGTTTTTTTCTCATCGAGAAGCAAATCAAAGCACGGTCCGTGTTTAAAAAACAAAACCAATTTTATTAGAAATCAAACAAGAAAATTTTTTTAAAATTATTTTTTAGCTTGTGTCCTAGCCCGTAACCGATGTCCTGAAGTACCGACCTCATTTTCCGAATCTTCATCGATTGTTGCAAGTGGTTTTTCAATGGGGGGAGTTGATTCTGATGTTTTTTTCTCTTTTTTAGACGATTTATTTCTCTGACTCGTTCGTGAGCCTCTCGAACGCAGTGACGATGCACGTGACGTTACACTCGAACCAGTTGAAGCTATTGATTCGGTGTCACTATGAGCATTATCATCGTGTTTCGCACTGGATCGGGTTCGTTTTGTTGATTTTGCTGTTGGCGGCGAAGGTTTGGTCACGGTTTCACTGGCCGAAGGATTATATGCTGGTGGCGTATTTCTAATTTCGTCCATTTTTTCCATAACTGCCAATTGATGCCGCGTTAATCGACGATTTGCAGTATAATCGGCCGATTCAAGTTGTTCGTTCGGACTTTCGTTAGTTTCTTTATCGGGTGTTATAGTTTTATTGGTTTTGCGAGTAGATTTAGTGGAGCCGGTATCTGAAACTTTTGACGATACACTTTCAACATCAATACTATTGGATCGTTTACGCCCCCGTGTCGGCGTTACAGTATCTTCTAGTTTTATAGGCGCGTTCTCGGCTTCAACCGTTATCGAAGTTCGCCGTGTAATGCGAACCGGTGTAGTTGGAGTGTCGGTTTGTTCAATCGTTATGCTCCGCCGACGAGCTGGTGTGCTGCGTAATTTCTCAACTAGAATTTCTTTAGTAGGCGTACTAATGGCGGTTAATGTTTCACCTTCCTTTATTATTTCCATATCAGCTTTCGTAATGTGTATCGATTTTTTGGGAGTTAGTGCATCTGTCGAAATCGATCTGCGTTTCCGAAGCATCGGTAACTTAATTACATCACCATCGGAATGGTCGATTGACTTGGGCACTGATGAGCCTCGTGTCGATCGTTTTGGTGTTGTGCTTATTTCAGGTTCGACTGATGCTCCACGTGTTTTACGGAATAAGTAAGGACTTGCCCGATTTTCCGGTTCTACCGCCTCAGTCACTGATGATTGTATCGTCTTTGTTGGCGATTTTTTCGATGCTTCATCGTCTTGCTCCGTATTTACAGTATCAGGGATGTCCTCGTCCACCATAATTAGAGCTTCATTTAGTGTATTCGAATCATCTTTTGTGATGCTTGTTAAAGTACTTTCGATCGCTACAGTCACATCTTGATCCAACTCCGATGCATCGCCAGTCATGGCGTTTTCTTCAGGTTCCGCTACAAATGTTGAATTAGCTTCTTCAACCGTATTATCGATAAGCATGGCTTGATTTAATAGTGACACGTCCTCTACTAGTGTTGGAATGGTAATAGAAGTAATTTCTGCTTCTGTTTTATCATTCATAGTAGTTTCGGGCTCATCAGTTATAATGACTGCCTCATTAAGCTTATCGCTTGAGCTTTCAAGCTGTGTTTGCTCCAAATCAGTGGTTTCTGGTATTGGTATGACAGTCTCGTTTTCTATATTTGCACTAGGTTGCTCTATTCCGGGTGTTTCGACATCTTCAATTTGAGTAGAAATATCAATATTGGTCGATTCAAATATAACTGAGTTATTGAGATCGAAATTTTCAACCGTCTCGTCGAGTCGTACATCGATATCCATGTTGTCGTAAACTATGCTTGCTATATTTTCCATACTTTGAGGTTCGAAGGGAAGTTCTTGGGATTCGAATTCAATTTTTTCATCATCTGTTTTGTTGTCGCCAACGAATTGTGCTTCAATTTCTTCGTCATCGTCATCATCACGATTGGAATCTTCCTCCACTTCAAAATCATTACTGGACTCTGGCGAACTGCTACTTGAAATATTTATCACTTCATAATTATCGGAATCATCATGCTCTTCGTGAATTTCGTCCTCTTCTTCTGAAAATTCTACATTATCATCTCCGTAATTAATTTCGGTTTTATCATCAGAATCATTTTCAATTTCAACTGGATCATCATCATCGAACTCAGACGATGATGAACATATATCTTTCTGACGCTGGCTATATATGGTGTCGTCTTCCACAAACGAATCGGTCAATAATTTTGCCTTTTGATACGTAATTTCAAGTTCGTCGGGCTCGTTCGTCGAATCATCAAAAGTTTGCGATAAATCGGAATCGTCGTTTAAAACTGGGACCCGTTTAATTGCCATTAGCTCGGAGCTATCCGATGATGTTAGTTTACTTTCATCGTCTTGTACCTGAAATTCTGATTTTTCTGTATCATTTAGAATTGGTTGTCGTTTTATTTCGGGCTCATATTCACTGATGATGCTGGTTTCGATAACTTGGTGAACTTCTATGGTTGTTGATGACGAGAAATCTTCGATTACTACTGTAGGAATTTCTAGAGGTGGTTTCTTCGGTTGTTCTTCGATCACGGGTCTCGACATAGCGATCGGAATTTTTTCAAGAAGTCGCTTTGATTTCCGAGATGGTGTAAGTAATTCGGGTGTTTTTGTTCGCGATCGTCGGAATGATCTTTCCGGTGTTTTTGACATGCTGCGTAGAGCCCGACGTTTTGATGGCCGATCGTACGCTTTTTGTGTTATTTGAACCGATTTTTCAACAAAACGTTCGACTTCTTCATTCCATGTTTCGGGTGTAATTTTTTCTTCTGATCGATCAAACACTTTTTGTGGTACTTCGATCGATTTTTCAACGGAGACACAATCAATTCCTTTGTTCCACATTTCTGCTGTAATTTTTTCTTCTGGTATTTGGTTTGATGGCCCCTCATACGCTTTTTGTTCTATTTCAATTGGCTGCTTGATTGTTTCTTCTGGAATCGAATTCAACGATCGATCAACCTCTTTTTCAACAGTAGCACGATCAATTCCTTGATTCCAAATTTCTGGTGTAATTTTTTCGACGTAAACTAACGGGCTACCCTTGATAAGCATATCATTAGATTTTTCATTTACCGGTTCATGTATAGTATGATCATCAATTTCCATTGATATATCAGCGGGACTGTTCCATTGTTCGGCAGTAATTTTCGGCTTTTCCGGTGAAAAAAATTCATCTTCAGTCGTTTTAGTTCCGTGATCTTTAGTCGTGTTAATTTCGTTGACGGTCTCAGATACCGATTCTGACTCACCACTTTCAACCACCGATGATGGTTCGCTCACCGATGACAATTTCGATAGGAACGTATAATCACTAGTTGTCAACTTATTCCGCTGATTATCCATAAGCTTTTTGTACGACTGTGAGAAATCGTACTTTCGGGTTTCTTTGAAATTCTTAAGAGTTTTAATTTTATAATCTGTATCCGTCATGACTTTTTTTTTGGGCTGTACAAATTCAATGGCTTCAAGTAATTCAGGATCGCTGCGGCGTTTACCATAATCACCTGAATTTATTACCTTTGGGATAGTCGTATTGGTTTGATCACTAATAAGGTTCTCACTTCCACTTCGGTTGACATAAGGATTTTCTAAAAATGGTATACGATCGGATTGGACTTTATCACGACGGTCTTTCCGACAATTCTTAATCGAGTTAAATACCATTTTGTGCAGATTAAACGATGAATTAACTGGATTTTCTATTAACAATTTACTAAACGGTTGCTCGATCTTTCCATTCACTTCGGTGTGCAATTTATATTCGTTTTCAAATATAAAATAAGATTTGGTGATATTCTTGATGGCCGGAGTCAGCGTCATATTGTATGCACTCAATATCAAATTTGTATTGTTCATATTCAAATTTGTGTTGCTGTTTTGCTTCTTGATTTTGTTCAAAAGTTTTATAGCATCGATATACTTGGCACGCTGCAGCAGAAATATGATATGAAAATTTTCTGATTGGTTCGAGTTAATATTATCCAGGAAATTCGATAAGACTTTAATTTCGGCATCGTTTAACGCATAGTCCAGCAACAATTCCCATTTGCAGTTGTTGAACAGAAATTTATAAAAGTAATTCAGTAACTGCATATTGTTCTTGATCCGCTGAATTTTAAATGCATCACTAATTAAATTATTGGCCAACAATGTTTTAATTTCGAGCAATGAATCAATCGATGGATTATTTAGTTGTAGGACACGCAGCGCTAATTTCGGTAAATTTTGTAGCAATAGGGTTTCGATTAGAAACTCCGTTTCCCACGTCTCAAATGATTTTTCCCCCGATAGTGGAGAAAAGAGATAATCGAGCGCGGTCTCGTGTTGGCCATGATCCAATTTCCAATAAGCTTGGATTCGTTTTATTATCGAAGAATTCAGCTTAAAAACCGAAGGGAATTTAATTAAATTTTCGATTACATTACAAAATCGATCTTCCTCCAACGCAACCGATAGATCCATGAAAAAATATAAAATCAATATGTATTTTATCTCGTTCGAACTGTTTGGCAATATTAAAATGTTTAACATTTCTTCGAGACTTATTGGAGGATATTCACCGTCCGTGGATTTCCATAATTTACGCAACTCCTTCGGATTACATTTGGTCTCTAAGAAAACGTCGATGAAAAGGTAGTTTCGGGTTGAGTGATCCAATTTTCGGAAAGTATATCGTTGCGTTTTGTAGTAATCATTAAGTATGTCGTATGGATATGGAACGGTTGCACCTTCTGGTAGTATTTCGGTATTCGATAACCATAAAATTATTTCATAATATTCGTACCACATTTTGATCGTATTCTTTTCACTTTCTAATCGATTCCGTATTTCCTCGGGAATATACATTCGATTCACATTCACTATCATCTCTAATAGTTTTTCGAGGGTTTTTAACTGCTTTGAACTGTACGAGAGTTGTTTTTTAAGTCGATAATCAATTTGCACCTCAATATTGTTGAAAAACGATTGGCACAGTGATTTGCAGTAGGTTTTGATTTGATTAAATCGTTGCGATATCCAATCGGTGATGGTCGATAGCGAAACGCCGTTTTCATTTCCATCGCCTAAATGGCTTCCATCCCCCCAGAGTTTGATGCATTCTTTCAATAAACGTAAGCAATTGTATTCAAGTGCTACCGATAACAAAAAATTACGTTTGATCGAAATTGTGAGTTCTAATCGATTGTCGTACATTTCTTCCCAGTACTGAGGGTATATCGCTGTACTCGTTAACATTCCAAAGCAAATATTTGGATCAACGACTCCTTTAGACCCCAAGCCGTTCAAATAGTTAATGGCATTGTTCTGAACGCCAGTCCAATGAAAATGATCGCATCTCAGCTCCGACAGCACAATACAATGGAAACTCAAAGAATTCGGATAGAAATGTTCTTCTAAGCGTTGCATTGAATTGAACGGAATAATCGACTTCGGATAAATCCATAAATCTAATCCATATTGGCCTCCACTCGCTGTAAATTGTGCTAAATAATTCGGGAGTCGACTTTTACTGACGACCTCAGGCATTTGATCTTTATACCATTGATTTAGATCGAATACGAAAAAATGTATTCGGTTCCGTTCTAAACTCTCCCACGATATTATAGTTATGCACGATGTTTCCTCTTCCTCTTCGTATGTTGCTCGATGGCGTATACTTTGACAATTTATCGGACGATTGTTAGGCTCGTCAAATAGCGGTATGGTGAGTCTGGCCGAACAAGCTTGGAAGTTTTCAAAATATACATAGCCATCTGGGTCGAATTGTTTGTGTTCGAACATAATCGAATGCATAACGGCTATTGATGTTTTTGAATTATAATGTAGTGCCCAAATATAAATACAAGCTCTGGGATCGTCGAGTGGTTCGATATACGATAGTTTCATAAGTGGTGATTCCATTTCAGGGGGATACGCTAAATGAAATGCTTGCAAATTGTTAAGATCGTATAAAATCATTCGACCGTCGTATAATCCTATTACTAGAGTCATTTGCTGAGCTAGAAGCAGCATAGAAAGTACAGTCCCAGAGTCTTGTAATACCTGCAATTGCACGGATAGATGACAATTCTCTAACCGTGATTTTTTCACCGAACTCTTAATGCTGTCAAATCCCTCGTCAGCGAGAACATTATAAACTGGGATCAATTCAATTTCATTTCGAAATGCCAACTTATCGTGCAGCACATCACTGAATTTTTTTAGACACAAGTCGACTAAAAATACTTTTCCCATATCAGTTCCAACCGCTAGACATCCATCGAATATTTTAATTCCGCTGAATTTAAGCGCGTGTACCGGAATAAAACAGCAACTTGATATTTTGTCTTGAAATTCAAGGGATCGTAACACTCGTGACCCTTGCACTGAAAATATACATATCATACCATTGCTTTCGGCGAACTGAACGCATACCGCTAAAATGGGGCTATTTATATCGGGAATAAATAATTCGGTGACACACGATATCATCGAAGATTGAAGGCTGAAATAGAAGCAAGTATAAAACAAGGGACATTCGAATAAAATGCAAAATTACATACTTGGCGCTCATCTCAAAAGTGTAGCTAGAGATTCGTTGTTTATTCTTCATTAAATACACATCCAAATGGGCACCATTCGCAATCCAACCTAATTCACCATTTTTAATAACACCACCGAGTAATTCTACAAGTAAATTTAAATTACTGATTAAAATTCAACTCCCAATAAAATTAGTTACCGCCGAAAATCTCACCATTCTCGGTACCGCTTTCCACTCTCACGGAAACGGGTAAATTAATTGATTTAGTCGGGGTCAAATCAATTGAATTGTACATTTTGTATTTATTAGACTAATCTTACATAAAATTTAATGATTTTAGTGTTTAAAAATTTACTATTAATGCGTATTTCGGTTGATTACACATTTCACGTATTTGTGAGGTTATATTTATTTTTATAAATGACAGGCGACAGTCGACCTATGCGCTGTTGAATACATAGAATTATGTCATTGTTCTAAAAGGCCCTACACACGATCCAATTTGGTCGGACGGTTGGTCCAACTTGGTTGGAAATTGGTACGTGTGGATGCATGTTGGTTAAAATCAAATTGGTCGGGCATGTTAGATGGAAATTTCCAACCAACCGACCGACCAACCAACCAAATTGGATCGTGTGTATTGTTGTTGGATGATATTATTTTAGTCTATAGTAAAACATAAGCGAAAACGAGAAAGTAGTCAACATATAAAATATTTTTTGTTGTTTATTTTCTTAAACATACACAAAATAAAACCAAATTGGATCGCCTAGTGTCAACATACCAACAAAATTGAATCGTGTTTATGTACAACCAATTTGGTTGTACCAACATACCAATTTGGTTGGACCAACCAAATTGGATCGTGTGTAGGGCCTTTAAGGCATATTATTGACTGCACCCAACAAACATTTTTAGGTACGTTCCCAACGGAGTGCATTTTTTCGCACGGAATTCCATACCCAAAATGAAACTTATATTTGGATGTATATGTATATTATATGTATAAAGGGAATAACATCCAATAACATAAAATTAAAGTTAAAATTATTTCAATTTAGGAGGGAGCATTTGTAAATTTTTCAATATGAAAAATACACAAATTTTCCCTTGATAAGACAAATTCAAGCAGTCTTAAAGACAACATCATGTTCCGTCTTATTTAGGAGTGCTAAATTAAAATTCACCTAGTTATCGTGGAAACAATAAAGTATATCGTTGCCACGATGGCGAGGCGAAAAACTTAGCTAAAAGAGAAAGCCAAAAAATAGTGCGATAGAGACAAAATATCACATTGACTGACAAATTGGGACGTCCTATTTAAATATTTTAATTCTGCACTCCGTAATTGGACGACTAAACCGAAAAAAAGATTAGATCGGTCGTCTTTTCCAGATTACTGTTTATTCAATTAATGGCATAAACAAACTCGACGGGCAATAAGCAATAAAAGTAGGAATCATCTCTATTTTTACGTTATTTCACTTCGAAATGTAAGGTTTATATAGAACATCTATTAGTGGCAAAAATATTTAAAAATCTATTATATATTTAAATTTAAATGAAAGATATCGTAAAAAATGACATTTGATAGCTTAAAAAATGACATTGTCGAGTTTGTATTGCAAAATTATTTATTTTCGTTTTGCGTTTTTTTCTGCCATCTGCGTATCGAACATTGATGAGTTTCAATAGGCGCGTTTAACCCTGCCTAAGCGTTAAAACGGAAATAGTTGCTTAACTGATTCCAGTTGTTGTTGAGAATGAGAGTTAATTCGCCAAAAAGGAGCAATGCCGTAGTTATTTTCGCTATCACCTCTACCACAGATAAATTTTTAGAAGTGGGTTGAAATTGGAATTTACCTGAGATACTCAATTTTTAATTGGAATATCTTCCAGAAATCTACTCCCGCAGTTATAGCTCTTGTTGCAGTTTGGAAGTTAGATTAATGAAAATGATTTGGTCAAAACAGTCGAACTTTTTTAAAACCCATCAACCGATCAATTCAACTTTTTTGTCAAGATCAATTGATAGTCAAAAGATATTGCAAAGAATCATATTTCCGCGACCGTATTTTCGACTATATTTTCATAATTTTCGTATTTAACCGATTGGTCCAACTTACAATGCTTATATCATACCAACCGATTACAATTCAGGTGACTTACTATCTCGAGGATTGATGCCAGATAATTTCATTGAGTAAAGTAGCAAACATTCTGACTGAAATCAAATACTACAAAAATTTCCCAAAGCTACATCGAGTTATTGCATGCCTTCTCTGGTTTAAACGCATATACCTTTATAGTTATAACTAGAAGTATCACAGATTCTTAAAACTAGACAATCTGGATTGTGTTTTCACACTCATCAGATTATTTGTAATTCAAAATGAATCATTTCCGGTCGAGTTTTGCAGACCTGGAAGGAGTAGCTTTCATTGTAAAGCAGACGTGATTGATCTATACGTATTCCTGGACACCAGCTAATTTGAGTTGGCTATCGACTTCATCACACCACCTTATACTATACCTCAGAACATCCCATCCTATAACATAACTCACATGGATTTACGCTGACATTCCCGACGAGATAATTTTTTAAACAGGAAGCTGCTCAACGTTGGCCTACGAGTGTTATTCGCTGCTGTTTGCCCAAACTAAGCAGATGTGAAACTTGTCAATTTTCATAAATGTCAAATAATTTGCGGTTCTAAACTCACGACCTCGAGGACCACTTACAAATAGCAATGATGCAAGATTGTCTGCTCCGAGATATTTTTTAATTGGGCATGATATCATTGTCGATAATGTTTCGTCTTATAATATTCATCTGACATGTCTCGCATGAAAGTTAGACCCGGTTCTTCATAAATTTCTTCACATTTTGTATTCTATCCCAGACAAGTAAAAATCGTGTTGCCAAAGACTAAAAATTTGCTGGGCAAGTACCCAAAGGAAATTTTTAAATTTATCCACGACTCTTTTGTAATTCACAATCGCGTTCGAACTTTATCGACTAATTTATAAATTTGACGTAACAAGAAAATTATTAGTGTATATTGAACTATGACGAATGTTTTACTGTTGGATCCCCGAAATGTATATACCGATGAAAAACGACCGTTTGTCGTATGGGGCAAAGAAGATGGTGTTATTTTCCAAGATTTAGAAGAAAATTTATACGATGAAGCCCTTAATTTTTTGAGAGTCGAATCTGTCGTAACGAATCTACTGTTGCGAGCGTTTTGCGTACATAAACATGAAGATATCATGGAAGAATATTTAAAGCGTGCAAGCTTTATATTATCGGGTGGTAGTTCAATTGTAGCGCTCGACGTGGAAACCAACGAAATACTCGGTTTAGTATTAATGTTTCCGATGGTTGCGGCAAATTATGCTTGGCCCATGACATCGTTAACAATATATCAGTCGTATGTGGTTGAATATTATGTACGATTGGTGTACGATTTGGTTATGAACTCGGAAATGGAGAATAATTATGAGTATGATATTAGCATGCATTATTTTACAGTAGCGATTAGTAAAAAAATGGCGGGCAAATTTTTTCGTGAAAAATTATTGCTTCAAGCGTATAAAGTAGCGCGGAGTATCGGTGTCAAAAGTATTACGTGGGCATGCACTTCAAAGAATGATCAAGAAAGGGCCCGAAGAGTGGGAATGACACTCTTAGGATGCATAAACTATCGGGAATTTCTAGACGATGATAATAAACAAGTTTTTCAAAATGTGGGTAGAGGCGAGAATTCCATTTGTTTGTTTATGATGAACGTGGGAGATAAACATGATATGAGCTTTTTAAATGATGAGGTCGAAGACTATTTAGATAAACATAAAGACACAAGTACTAGTTAAAACATATAATCAATAAAAAAGCTGCATTACAATAAATACATTGGTTTTGTTGAGTTTACGGCTAGAAGCTCTGCTATCTAGCAATTAAGTCATCTTCTGCGATAAGTAACGGTTACTGGAAGATTTTTACGTTTTTATCGGTTATAATTTATAAGTCTACAAGTGCTAACGACCATTAAGATCAAAAGAACAAATCCGAACATTTTTTGACCTTCCAAATTTTGTATGTTGAAAAAAAACGATGGCATCGGTTGCTTGGTGGTCATCGTTGATGACCACCATGATCATCCACCTGTGATTAGGAATGGAAACGAGTTGGAAAACATTAAGCTAAGAATAACTATTTAATTAACATTTCTTGGTTATTCTTAATATCTATATTCCTCAAAATTAAAAAACAGAGGAGAGTATGGTGAATTGAAACGAATTGTCAAATAACCTTTGACATGAACTTTTCAGGTTGTCCTTTGCACATAAAACAACTTTTTTCTTTGCTCTTAGAGACTGCCACACAATGCGTTTAGGACTGATATGCAGATCGAGACATCCAAACCATTTACTAGTTTGTGTAGTCCTTACGGTATATTTGCGCACTTCTTATCAAATAAATCATTTTCGGGTCTGATTTCCACTATACACAAAAGCCTCATAAAGTCTACACTGGTCGACAACGGAGAAGGAAAGCTTTCAGTACCTATTAAAGAGCATTTAGATAATCATAATGTTGATTGGTTTTCATAACATAAGACCTTCATAAACCTAACGTAAAATACGTGGTCACACGTTCAAATTAATAAAGTGAACTTTTAAACAATAACTACCCACACATTCACGCATTAAAAGAGCTCAAAGTAAATTTAATCGAATAATCAATCAGGAACTTCAAGATCTAGAAGGTACTATAACATATCGATAACATACGAGTGCTTTCAGCGTTTGAATGGTAGTTATGTTCGGCCTAAGACATTCAATCTGCATGATAATACCAAGAAGTGAAAATTCTTCTTGAAAAAAGCGATTCTTGAAGCCATACAAAAACTGAGGCAGATATATGACTGCAAAATCCATACCATGAACATGCGTTTATTTGTACATTTATCGAGCAACCATCAATTAGTCAAGCAACAAGTCATAACATGAGGATATACTCATGGTTATTTCAGACGAGGTATTGCGTGAGTTGAAAGCGTGAATAAATTGAACGATGAATCCAGAAGGCTGAGGACCAAAGAAACAGATGACAAAGATCTCTTGACTATCCAGAATTTGTTTGTTTTTCTATTACTTGAAGGTTTGGTACACGTTTAAATTAAGCGTGGACCTACTTCTTTTACAAAGCCAACATCAGTTAAAAGTATGTAGCAGTACAAGGCATTCATTGTTCTATTTGTCGAACTGACAGTAAAACACATATCCTGAAACACATAAATGGAAATATTCATG
Source organism: Tipula confusa (assembly GCA_963556175.1). NCBI lineage: Eukaryota > Metazoa > Arthropoda > Insecta > Diptera > Tipulidae > Tipula > Tipula confusa. Next base: position 186,467,717 of record OY744476.1, on the reverse strand, counting down.
TTCAAAACATTGCAGCATATAAAGTTGTGCCTAGAATTATAAGAATTTAATTAATTATATACTTTAAATTGTATGTAAAATAATAATTGGATATTACCTGTTTGTTTATAATCCAATTCATATAAATCTTGAAGTGTGCCTGTCCAATGTCAATTTGGAAATGTACCTTAATATTAGTTTTGTATAGCAGGGTTGGGGCAAGTAGAAGCATGATGTTTTTCTGTCACGCAATGGTGTTCTTGAAAAAAGACAATTAACCGACGAAGCTTCGCGTCTTATTTGACGGTTCTTCGAAAACTAGTATCGCTCAATGATTGTCTAGCTGTGAGTCCTATCGTGCAAGCTAGACTTTATAGAATATACCTGTGTTTTAGAGAACATCGAATTATTTTCTCGACCAATATCGAACAAAAGTACCGTCAGAATGGAACCCACAACGAAAACACAAAATTTAAGTACATCGTTTCAGCTCCTAAGATATTTTAAATTACTTACCGTGACATAATATGGTCTGGCATCCACACAATATTTTGCTATGTGGGTCTTAAAACAAATTGCAGACGACATTTCAATATCACACTGCATTTAAGCTAGCATTTTCGAGCGGACCATTTTTGTTGATGACCTGCGAAGACTGGGCAGATACAAATTTTGTGTTTGGCACCGTGTGTACTTTATTCTGCTGGAGTTGTCCCATACATTCAAAGATCTAACCAGTTTTGTATTCCGTATAATTCGAACTATAGCCCATTATCGTTCAAACTATTTCCTGGGAAATTGTTGTTCGTTTCAACTGTTGTCAACTGTTGTCGTTGCTTTTTTCGATGCTTATAACGTTCGATAGTACGATGCGCAAACATTTCGTTTACGTTTGGAATGTTTCAGTTGATGAACAATGTCGGGTACCGAATTAAAACATTTTATATATACAACTTTAAATGAAATTCTTTGGATGATACACGTATATAAAAAAACAAAATAAAGTAACAAGTAAGAAATAAAATAGCCTACTATTCTTAGCCTACTAATTATTTAGCAATATTAGCTGTGTTGTTTTCACAAAGCCGAAAAAGATTACAACAACAACTGCATTGTATAAAGCCGAATCGGCTTTATCAACAATTTTTTAGGTTTTTGGGAAATAAAACCATTTTATGGTTATGGTGTTCACCACAAGGCGGTCATTTTTTTAAATTTATTAATGCAAATCTTATTTATAATCATAGAAACTATCATCACATCACACGCACGATTCTTGTATGTTTTTTTTTTTTTACATAAATGTATATAAAAAGTTTGACATAAATGTTTTATAACCAAAACAGAAAAAATTAAATGCGCATAAAGCCAAAAACAGTTTCTTTGAGATATTAAGATAGATATTTTTTACTCACTTAGCTTTACGAAAGCAACACAGCTATAGTTAAATTTAAAATATCGCTTTAAAATGTTTATCTTTGTGTAAGTATCTTTGAGTAGTCAAGTCATCAACTAATTTGATTATGCACAAACGATTACAATCCAAAATTACTTTAGTTAACAAATGGTAAAGCCAAGATTAAGTTAAGTTTAAGTCAAAAGTTTAAAATTTTACTGTAGATAATAAAACCGCATTCATTTTAAAAGCTGGTGGTTCCCTAAATTAAGAACCGCGCACTTTCTAAAGTGAGACAGGAAATAATTCATTATATAATAAGGTCATTATAATTTTAGTTTAAATACGTTATATGTTAAGATATAATAATTAGATGAAATATGCGTGTGTATTTCATTAGATGAAATATAAATAAGGTGAAATATTCATAAGATGAAATCAACTCGGAATCAAAAATTTAAATCATTATGTTTAGTTCAGCTAAAATATATTTTTTTACGAATTGATCCGAGACACTGCCAATTTGATAGTCATCTTATATAATTTAGCTAAACAGTTCGCTAAAAGAACGTGCACTACGATTATTTGCATGCAAAAATTATTCTAATCTATTTTTATACTAAAAAAATTGGTATGGTGCCTTAATTAGGCGGGTCATAGTTCAAGCTTAGACGATAATTGTTAGGTTACAAAATATTTAATGCGTAAATATGGAACATGACGACAGAAAGTCACTATCCCGACAGTTAAAAGTGGAATCATCCCGCCCAAGTGAGTTGTCTATAACTTCTAATCGAGGTTAAATATTTTTATGCTATTAAACATATGATTATACTACTTTGAAATCTAAAACAGTGTTCTTTGCGTCTGATCACACGTATAGCCTTGAGACATATGGTTTAAGCTGGGTTTTCCATTGTCTGCACGTTACACTTGTACGTCAGTATTATTTTGACTAATGACGATGATGCTTATTACAATAACACATCATACTGCCTTATCGCTGGTTATAATTTTGCGGTATAGGTTCAATTTAAATGAAAGATGCGATAGGATTTGAAAAAATTGTATAAAATACAAAAAATATTTCATTTACTAAATAGATCAGTGGTTATCGTGTGCTTACTTGTTTAGTTCTACAGTTAAAATGAAAGCAGTTTTATTGTGTTTTAGTATAATTTTAAGTAGTGGTCTTGCACAAAATGTACAGCCAATAAATTGTAATCAAAGTTGTGCAACAAATTGTGTAGGTAATTGCCAAAATCAAGTAAATTGTACAACTTGCCATAGTAATTGTCAACAAACTAGTTGTACAAACTGTCAGACCAATTGTGCTCAACAAACTAACTGTGTCAGCTGCCATAACAATTGTCAACAAACAAGTTGTAGCAGCTGCCAGCACAATTGTGCTCAACAAACGAATTGTGTAAACTGCCATAGCAATTGTCAACATTCTAGTTGTACAAATTGCCAGAATAATTGTGTTCAACCAACGAATTGTGCAAACTGCCAGAACAGTTGTATACATCAGCCTAATTATGTGCCTCAGCCATCAGTACCATGTCCCGTAGCTCCCATTATATGTCCAACTCCAACACCACATCCTACGCCCTATATTACTCCAAATCCAATTATTGACAAAACGGTAATTATTATAAATAATACGGATTCAAAAAATGGTTCTAGAATAATAGAGCGTTATGATGCCGATGATGGTAGTGTCATAACATTAAGCATAACTAATATCATACACACAAATAACACAATTCATGCGCCTGTAAATATTACCAATTATAATGTTGTTAATACTCCAGTGTATATAAGTGATAGTAGTCATGTACAATATAATAAAAGTGATGGTGGACGACCAATCAAACCAGATCCTCAGCCAGAAAAATGTTGTTCGGTTATAACACCTAAAGTATGCCGCACACAACACAACGATTGGTCATGTTCCCATCATAAATACCGTCGTTGTGGTTCATTTTGTGTAGCACCAAAAATTCATTTGCGTACACGTTGGTCCCAATATCGTGATTCGCGTTTAATTGTGCCTCCACTACCTCCTCAACAAAATAGTAGTCCTCAACCATATAATCCTTATCCTCGTCATTTAGGTATGTAAACAAAAATATATTTAAACCTTAAGTTTTATATGACATTAATTTTGTTAACAGATTGTTCCGGTTGCATGACACATCAGTATCATCGTTGTTCGGTTGCCTGTTATGCTTCCCGTTGTATTAGATCGCGTGGTTGTCAGTACCAAGATCAACACGAATTTTGTAATGAATTTGGTGGAGATGGTTGCTCCGAAGAAGATGGATTTTATGATGGTCAAGAAAGTGGTAATCATTTACCGGAATTAGAATACCCGATACATTGAGAGATGTTTCCTTACCACAGAATTTATTAGATAATAAAGTTGCAATATTTTTTTTGTTTTTATATTTGAAAAGTTCTTTAATTGTTTAAAAAAATAGATTTATACCCCTTTAATTTTGATGAGTTATTTCGCCAATAACAGGAAATGTAGATCGTTATCATAACTAGAAATTTTTTGTTGTAACGGCATTGCGGACGTATTTTGAAAATCGAAATCTGTTCAGAATATTAAAGAAATCATTCTCTATGGTAGGACCAACCATCAGGATATTATTAAAAAAAAACACCTGCCGTCGTTTGCGCCGAAGCTTTAAAAACCCATTCTTAGACGAGTTGTAGAGCTGTTATAAATTTTACGACGCAGTAGCGTGGTCAGATATAATTTGGCGATCTAATGTCATTTTCTGCATTGTCTGTCCCACTTCGATGGCAAATTTTTATTTAGAATCTCGGCCAATCCGCTTTCAAGACTTAAGAATCGTCTTGAGGCTTTTAAATCACCTAATACGTTAACTGGTGAGTGGAATGGTAGCCGTCCACGGAACCTTCCATTTGCAGTGTATTGAAATGTTTTACGAAAATGTAGCTTACCTGGTCTTCTTGGGTTGTGTTTTTAGGTGCTGTGGTTTAATAACCTCCTGTTTGATAAATCGTCCGAGCTGCGTGAATTCAAATTCAATTCATCGCTTGTTGTAGGCTGATTGCAGTAAAATTTTGGGTTTACAATCGCAGTAAATTTGTCCGACGCTATATATCCAACAAATGCAGATTTGATCTGGCAAACTGAAAGTAACTCGATAATCAGTTCTGCTTCTATGGACATGTCGATTTTTTGCGTGATTATTCAAGACTATCAGTGTGGATTTCGACCCAACCGTTCAACAACTGATCAAATGTTTATGATCAGGATGATCAGCATACATCAGTTCTAAATCATTTTCCGACAAGCATATGATAGCATCAACCGCAAAAATCTGTGGTCAGCATTCGTAATCCTTGGCAGCCTAGAGAAACTCGTCTTTATGTACGAATTAAATACTCCAGATCTCAAGAATTGTAAAACAGTAATCGAATGAACAGTATATCTGTTCCCTTTGAGATAAAATCGGGTGTGCTGCAGAGGGATGTCCTCGCGTCTACCTTATTTAATCCTTATTAATTCGTTGGCTATGCAAATGATCTAGCACGTAAGACCGATTTATATCATTAATAATCTCATATCGCTGTACCTAAATACCAAATGACTCAGATTGCAAATCAATTCAAACAAGACTAAGTGCTTGATGACATCTAGAAGCAAACTTCAACATACTAGGGACATACTTTCCAAAGAGACAACTATTAAAACGAAAAACCAGTTAAAGGTATAGACATAAAAATCCGCATTGCTACTGGTTACAAAGTTGTCTACGCACAGATGAAACTACTGCAATCAAATCACCTATCGCAGTTATGTAAAGTCACGTATTGTAAATCACTAAACCGACCGGTCTTCAAATATTCACTTGTTGTAAACCCTTTATTGTATCTATAAACACTTCTTGCACAGATGTATTCTAGTATTTTTGGGTGTATTGTTAGTCAAAGAGTACCATCACCAAGAATACTGCGGGAGCTAAAAACAGTGACTGTTAAAATTAATTTTTCATTAGTTCACCATGAATATAGTTGCTATAAGATCATTATATGCAATTGATCTGGACACTTCATAACATTGAATGGGACAATTACATTCTAACCCAAATTCGTACTCAATGGCTCGAGTTGAAATTAACATTGATCAAATTAAATCAGATATCAATACCCAGTACGCAGTTTCGGATGTGTTATTTATTTGAGAATCACTGACAATAAAGATAGAAATTGTTTGAGGTTGATTTGTTCAAAGTCAAAAGTTGCTTCGCTTAAAAAGCAGACCATTGCTCGCCTCAGTAACTATAAATGTTGGCAATCACATTCAAGTAGTACATCAATCTTTATCTGTTCCGCTGCGAAGATCAGTTCTCCCATATTATCTGGTGGTAAATCATTCGGTTGACTGAAGTTGCTGTATTGAGAAAGAGAGAATAATGTAGGTTACTTTTCCGAAAAATGCAAGGTCTGATTCTCCTAGATTTACTTGAGTATAAAATATTATATCCTTTCATCCGAATGCTGTATATCGGTTCTAATTCTCACACAATTCAAGATTTACAAACTTGCATGAATAACCACGAGAATCGTACTTAGTTCATAAGCACCTGATCCACCTCACAGTGTCAAACCCTCACAATCACTGTGTCGAATAGCCAATCCAATTAGATTACCCCTCGACGTTCACATGAAGACGTGGAGCAGTAAGAAAAATAAGAAACTTTGTGCAGTTGTATGTCTGTATTGTGCTGTAAATCTTATGTTACACGAGCATTCATAGAGCAATCATAGTGTGAGGAATAACGATTCCATCTGGAGCTTTCACTTGGTATGGAGTGATGGAATGATCAATAATTTAAATCACGAAATATTAGTCACACATAAAAGAACAATCGTCATTGAACGTCATTTGCAAACCAACACTTGCAGCATCTGTATCTAGAATGTCATGAAGTCTCGCGATGGTACTTCCAATATTGAACGACGATCACCACCACAACGATAACGCAATAACGACACAATAAGACCCACCGTCTTGTAGAGATGATGGGTGCTATCAGGGGCACCTAAAATTAACTGAACGGCTATGGATTTTTGTGGATCTTATAAAAAAGCAATATCTGAAATAGTTGAGTTGTGGCAGGCTTGTGACTATTAAATGGGAAGAAATTCCTAATAGGTTAAGGGCACGCATCCGATTACTAACTGAGTCAAAGTGTCCGGATGAGATCCTTAACATTATTAAGGCCGGCAACCCTATTTTTTAAGATTTTTAAGCATAATGAGCTCACGGGAGCTTTAGACTATTAATAATGGTAATCAACAAGGTGTCCTTTGCAGCTCTAGCAAAGTAAAAGGTGGATTAACTACTTCGGGTACGGGTCATGGATTCCCGAAATGTATAACAAAATATGAAGAGGGGTGAGATCGGACAACCGTTCTCACCCCCTCCAGGGTGAATTAGAAGACGTTAGAATTAGATTACGAATTAGAATTTCTTCGGCACTCAATTGTTCGGCTGTTGCCCGGCAGAACATAGAATTCCGTGTATCGGCGTCAACCTATCTATACGGAGATGATTTGTTGTTTGCTTTTGATTTCGACTATACAAAAGCTTTTTATAGTTTGCGGGCTACTCTGTATATGATCATTCATATGGCGGTTTCAACCAGTTGACAAGGTACTGTCTGGATAAGGTTTTCCCTTCTGGGGCAAAGTTGGCCGATAACCGTGCCGTAAATAGGCAAACATGTAAAAGTTTTTTGATGAGAACTCCTCAGGCAATTTAATAGTTTGCCAATAAATTATAGTTTAGCCAGCGCGAGCATTTCAGATCCCCTTTCACTGTGGCTTGGATATCTAGTAGAAATATGGCTATTTCCGAGCTCCAATGAATTGTATTGCTTCTGGTCATAAGTGCAATTTTAAGCTGTCGATGGAAACATCCCACCATGGCATTGGCTTGCGGATGGTTAGCCGTCGTACGAGTTTTACTTGAGCCAAAGAGTATCGTGGACACGGCGAATAGTTTTGACTCAAACTGTGATCCTTAATCGGTGGTAATGTTACCCGGAACGCCAAATCGCGACACATAATTATTTACGAAAGTCGTGGCATCGATGTCGTGTAGTGATATCGTTCATGTAGTGCGCATCGAGTAAATCAAACGATACAGGTTAAAAGGCAACGATATCCATTACACGGAGGAAAAGGACAAACGATGTCTTTATAAATATGTAAAAATCGATCCGCTGGAATTTGGAACTATCCGAAAGGGGATTCTGTGTGCTTTTGCGGATACAAAGGAATATATATTTGTTTATATTAAACCAAAAATTTGGCACGGACCCACGATGTGACAGATTATGTATATAGTGTCGAAGATATTTTTTCGTATCATTTCTGCAATATAAGGGTGATTTGTACCAATCGACATTTTGCAGTAAATTTCAGATCCGCGAGTAGCTTGAAAAGCTGCAGTTTCATTATTGAATTAGCTTGACGTTAGGAACCAGAAAGTAAATTCTGCATTTCTATGTGTGCTTTTTGGGTAAGGATAATTTTATTAATATCAAAATTCATATCAATCGTCGTTGGTTCAATGTCGTTGTTGCGAGAAATCGCATCTGCGACCCCATTTTATTTTACTTGAACAAACTGGATATCGTCTCGGCTGTAGCTCGAGTCAGAGGCTTACGATCAGTATAAATTGAAAGGTTCCAACCTTCGATAAAATATTTGAAATGCAAGTAATTCCCGGTCAAATGCTGAATATTTTTTTTCAGCATCCGACAGTTTTATCTCAAAGAATCCCAATGGCCCCCAATTATCATTATTAAATTGTTGCAACACTGAGCTGACGACAGTGTTGGATGCATCTATAGTTAAACTGAATTATCATTGTCGAAATCTTATTCAAAATTGAAAACGCTGTGTTTTAAACAAGTAATTGAATCATCGCCATACAACTGTAATTTAATAAAAAAATTGCACGAGGCACTACTTAGTTAAGTTATGGCCCTGTCAACGTACTATTCCAATTTGCAAACGGTTAGCAAAAACAAAAACTATGTTAGATGTATTAGATTACGCCTGACTAATGCATTAAATTGCTGATTATGTGGATTAGTAGTTGATAGTAGAACATTTAAAAAATAAAAACGCTGCACTGTATGTTTTAACAATGTAATGACCCCTAATTATTTTTAGGGTAATGAATGACATACATACGTGCATAGTAAAAAAAACTTATCGCGGTTAAATTGCTTGCTATAAATTTTTATTTGGATTTTTTTTTTTTTTTTTTTATAAAATAAACTAGATATATATACACGATTAAATATATGACTGTTATACGCGACTTGATCTATTGTTTGGTTTTCTTAAATGCACTGGATTGGCAACCAAATTTACATATTTTACTCATCCGATGGCTAGTATTCGATTTACTTTGTTTCACGTTTTTTGTATTTGCCTGCAACGTATGCGTTATAACTTTGGTTTTAAAAAAATTCAAGAATTCGTCCTTGCACATTACGTTAATTTATGTATTTTACTTTATAATGACATTACCTGATTTGTATTTGTGGCCACGGTCTTCGGTGTCGATCGGTAGCTCGAATGATTCCTCGTCCGAATATAATTGATCATGCGATTGTGATTCGTCCGATCCAATCGATTCTGAATATATTGATCCGGTTTCGATGTATAACGGTTTTAATTTGGAATGATGTGGAAAATGTTTTGATTTTAGTTTAATGTGGGGCCCAGCTAAAATACGGGGTTGTGATTTTTGTGTTTTTGTCAAAATAATTTCGTCGTTATGGGGTTTTGAGATATATTTTGGTCGCAGTTTTACAGGTTTAGGAATTATCGTGTGTTTTTGTATGAGTTTTTCTCTTGGATGTAACTCCAATTGATAGTTATCGTGTGTATTTGGGATAAAAGAATGTGAACCTGGACCAATATTATGTTCAACGCTAGCCGAATGCTCGTCGGAAATTTCAAATGTTTCGCCAGATTCATCGGACTCGTCGGAAATTGAAAATGAAACTGGATTTGATTCATCATCATGACTATAACTATCGATACCGCTGTCACTACTATCGTTATCGTCATGATGACTATTTTGATGTTGATGATGGTGACCATCGCCATGATGACCTTCTTCGGATGATTCTGACGAGTCACTTTCTATAGATTCAATAAAGCTGGCATGCTCTTCAATTGAATGATGTGGCCCTGATGACGGGTTGGTCAGTTCAACGAATTGTTGATTACGATTTTTACAAGCGCCCGTATTAAGGCCACAACAGCCACATTTCTCATTGCCCGCATGACTATTTAGTTGGTCAAGTAATTCTTGATACTTGTGTTGAATGGCATTTTGTCCCGGATTTTTATGCACTGTACCATCACCCGACGACGATGAATGTGATGTTGTGTGGACAATAGTTTCAAGTAGTTTTTTACCAACCACATTATTGGTTGGTACATTTTTGGCAGAATTACCATTTGTAATGTGAATAGTTTCAAATTTACTGGAAGGATATATAGAATTGGTGAAACGATAAAATGTTACTTATAAACGTGAGATGGAGATGATGGTTAATTGCACAAACCCCGTTTTTTACCTCGTTGATGCTTTTTGTTTCTTATGACAATTATTTCCATGGTATGTTAACAGTAAAGCTAGTGTAGGCTCATTTTTACCGCGTTTGGCCCGTTTAACCTCTTCATCAGGCGTACCATCATGAACTGTATTGCTAAAGAAATACACACAGACACAGAACCACAAAATTAAATGTATTCAGATGGTTGCACATACATATAAAGTTCGATATCCAGCACACACATTCACATTCACAACTTACATTGGTTCGATAACAACATTTTTTGTAACTTGACTATCGGCACTAGAAGTGCCTGTACCCTCAATACACAATCCAATCCAGCTGACACCAATCGACATAAGAACGATTAATTTAAACATTTTGACTATTAGAAAATTGTTAAAAATTTAAATGTTCTTATTACTTAAGTAACACATTTGATATTTAAGACTAATTGTCCAAAACCCATTACCATTACTTATATATTTCTTTAATGACCGCGTGATGTTTATACTTTAGCATTTAAGAAAACTAACACAGTAGTTTGTTGATTATGTAATCAGAATCATAATATTTTGCTATCTTCAATATCACACGAAACCTTTGACAAAACTACATAAAAAAAATTAATCAAGGCTGCATAGAAGGGACCACAGTGTGTGTGCTTCGATATCGTCACAAATCCCCAAGATTTATAAATTTGTGCGAGTATAGTTTATACGTTAAAATATAATTATTGGATATGGTTGTTGTAAGGTTGGATGACCTTTATGCGCTTACCATATTATGTATTTTGTATTTATGGGCCCAAATGTTTACAAAACATAGTTGTTTGGTATTATGGAAGTTTGACGACATTGAATAAGTAAATTTAGTGAGAATTACACATCAGTTTTGTTGATAAAATTATATAAAAATGATAACAAAAAAAAATTTGTAATCACACATTTGTTTGAAATATTCGTAGACAGTCGTAATTTTGGTCAAATTGTGCTTAAATTGAGATGTATAAATAATACGCAAAATTTGATGAATTATTTTTTAGAAAACAAATTTTCTAAACAGAATTTGTGGTCTCTGCGGCTTAACAATAGGATTTTTTTGTGAACTTTTTACCTTTATCGTGGGTAAAACAAAAAGGTACCGTTGTCTCATCTGTATTTATACTAGAGCCTTAAACTGCTTCCACAGTATTTGTTGTTTGTTTAACTTTTATCTTTTCCGTGGCAATACGAGAGTTGTATGTCGCGAGATTTTCAAATAAAAACTTTAAATCACTTGAATCATGTGACCGAATCCTATACGGAAAACGCAAAGCGTAGAGAATGACATCATTATCAAGACCAGGACCATTTTTTTAGCACAGTTAAATACTCTATGTACTATACTCTCTATTGTATTGTAATAGACTAACGCAAACTGTTTTTTTGTTTTCGAAATAACCAAAAATAAATTAAAGATACATAATTATGTGTTTTGTTCAACCGGAAACGTAAACGTGAATATTATTAGATACTACGGTTTCACATTGGTCCTTCGAGCCGGATCTTCAGATCATCACATAAAATAAATAAAAATACAGTCCACTTATCGAAATTTTGTCTTCAAGGCGAATCTTTATTACGATACGTAAATCCAATACATTGCGAAAACACATATTTTAAATTTCGCAGTGTAGGTAAAAGGAAATTTTGTTTTTTTAAAATTTCCCTTAAAATCGGACAGTGTACGTACAAAGAATGTAAAATGTTTGACATTTAAATTTTCTGAAAAAATCGTTTTGTTAGATTTAAATTAATTTAAATTTATAATTTCGAGTATTTTCATTTAATAATGGATTCTATATGGTTCTATTTGTTTAGTGACGACGAAATGGCCAGAAATACCATGGTGGGAACTACATAAAGAGAGATTCAATATAAATTGAATATTTTTACACTATCCTATCAAAATTAAGTAAATTAATGATATTTACATGTAAATATGTTAACTATGTCTAATTTTTTAAGATTTATTAGTTGGTTTAGGTTATCGAAAGCTGCCGTAAAATACTTGATACTTCGAGCTAGACGAAGTATTAAAAGTACGGGCAAGATCAAGGACGATTCCGAATATTTTAAAATTAGCTGAAACGTCTCGATATTGTGCTCAAGGCAGTTATCAGGCAAGCGTGGGCCAACATTATTTAGACGGAATGTTTCACTAACGCAGTATCTTAAATGGTGAGGGCAGTGATTAACGGAGCAAAGTGTGGCCCAAATGGATTTCCTTTTATCAATCCGAAAGTAAAACAATTAGCAGCCGAATTGGTTTATAACCAAACAGTTTTCCCTGGCGTCATTGGCTGATTGAAGTTCCCATTGAAAATTATCACTTATTTTTCGGTCGCAATGGAAAACTTAGTAATAATGCAATAATAGTGTTGGACAACGAATCGAAGTTATGCTACGGTGTAAACATAGACAACTTTGATTCTTGTGCCTTACGGCGGAACAAGACTAGAAGTTCTAAGGATTTTTCATTCGCCGAGTTTGTAAATAAACTGCATGATGCTTTTGGACGACAAGAGTCGTTGTTCAATACTCGGTACACGTGTCTTCAAGCCACAGAAAATGGGAGCACACATTGTGTTCAGATTTTGAAAGATCTAAACGATAACCAAATTAAATGTTTAGAGTTCTTTCGGGGCTTACAATCTTTACAAATCGCTGCAATTCAAACACGACTTCTCGCGAAATTGGACGGAAAGGGTGCAAATGAACAATCACTGGAAAAACTAATTATCGTAACTCAACACATTTTAAGTCTCAAGCAGCGATCATCGGTTGAAGTTCCAAAGCTCAACCATTCATCAACGCTATGAGGCAGACGCAATCAGGCCTCTCAACTTCGACAAAACAAACTAATGACAAAACGAGAAAGCCAGCTCCGAATAAAAAACATCTAACTGAACCATCCAGACCATGATGCGGTATACACTTCGTTCGAAACTGTAAATTTGCGAAACACAAGTGCAATCATGGTCATAATGTGAGACATAAAGAGGGTTGTTGTCAACTAAATAAACCACGAATTTCGATAACCAGCAAGCCGGGTAATCGGCGACGAGTACAGGTTCTACATGTCAACGGAATCACCACCGACAGCAAACATGATGACAAAACATCCCGACGTAAATACTTTAAGGTTTCCGATCTGACCATCATCTCAAAGCAAACATGGCAAACTCTGGAGTCACCTAGAACTACATACAGCAACAGACGAATAAAATCGGCATCAAAGGACAGCGTCCCCATACTCCATTTTCGCAGAATTCTATGAAATGGAGATTAAAAATATCGGCCATATTTTGGTAAATGTATAGTCACAAATATTACAGAGCTTGATGTTTTAGGCATATGTTGGATCGAACGCTTAGGCATTTGGAACCGAACGATAAACGAAATATAAAATGTCATCCGTGTGACAAAATCAGAATATGGTATATTCATTGGGGAATTGAAAATCGAATCTCAAACCATCTTTAGCGATACACCAGTGAAGTGTTTAAAGGCTAAAGCGACCATCCACATAAAGCCAAACGCTTATTCTGACCGGTGTCATTCACTGCATTGGAAGAAGTTGAATGCGAACTGGATAGTCTTCGAAAACTCGACATCATCTCACCGATTGAGTATTCAATCACAGTTGGCAACAACATATGCGCCGACTTCTCAAACTTACTTACAAATCGAGGATGATGAAAAATCAAAGCGATTCCTGACAATCAACACACACAAGGTCTTCACACATTCAATCACGTGCCTTTCGGAGTGAAATGCGCCCTCGGAATTTTCATCAAGTCATAGACGCTAAGCTGGCCGGCCTTAATGGAACCATTGCGTATTTCGACAATATTCTTGTTCACTCCAAAGATCAGTAGACTCAAAAAGCAATCATCAAACGACTTTTTAAACGATTGGAAGAATACGGACCCCGAGTAAAGTTGACGAAATATAATTTGTTTCGCAACGAAGTCAATTATTTGGGAATGATCTTAAATAGCTGCAAGACATCACCACAGATCCATCAAACAATTGCTACAATAACGTCAATGCCGACATTTGAAAATTTTCTATATCTGCGATCATTTTTAGGAGCAATAAACTTCTACGGATACTTTGTCCGGAAAAGGAAAGAGTTATGAGCTCCACTAGACCGAGTATTGAATGCAAATGTGAAATGGGAATGGTCACTCAAAAGTCAACATTCATTTGACAAATTCAAGCAAATATTAACTTTCGAATTGCTTGTCACACCACTATTCACACGTCTATTCAGACGGAATGGAGAAGATGATTTCGCATGCGTTGCGCACACTAACAAAGAAGATACTAACTAAGTAGACAAAGAAGATCTTGCCCTTATTTATACACAGTAAAAAAATTCCATAGGTACATCTTTGGAAGAAGATTTATAAGCCTCAAACCGAGTTAACTATGAAGACTAAGTGATTGCCAGTCTCCACCTCAAAGAAGAAATAACCGAATAAATCGAAGAAATCATCGATGTATTACCAATTATGCGGAAAATTATCGAAACTGAAACGAAGCGCGACATAACTCTTAGAGTAATCGTTGAGTATTTGAAATTAGACTGACCGAATTTGAAAATAAAAACTCCGGGCGATGAACTAACGCAGTTTTACAATCGCCGTGGATTACTGTCATTTACGTCCGATTCAACTTTTAATAATTAAGCTTCTCGTGTTACCGCAGTGCTGCATCGTACAAGTGTTCTCGTTATAGAATCAACACTGTCACATTTTAATATTTTTTTAAAAAATTCTTTAGTTATTATTTCCAATCATTAGATTGAGTTCATTTTATTTGGTTCTCAGAATATTTCTGAGAAAGTTAATAAACTGCCCCGCGACATTCAGAAACTTATTCAAGAAAAGCAAAGAATAAAAAGGTAATAGCAATAATTTAAAACTCCTTTAGTGAAGTGGAAACTAAATCACGCTATTAAGACTCGTAAATTCTCGACAACCGAAAGGAAAGATTACTCTTTATGGACGACAAACGAAAAATTTAATTCCAAAGTCAACATGGAGTCATTGAGCTAAAGCATAGGATTGTAAATATCATCAAACACTACTTTGAGAAAAAGAAATACTGTCCTGTTTTTTAATGACAAAAACCCTCACACCAAATGGAATTAGAATGGCTAAAGAACTGACGAATACGATTGAACGTAAATAAATCAACTCACATCACGTTCACTATGAACAAGTGCATTTGCTCACCAGTAAAATTAAACGGTGTTAATATTCCTCAACTCACAGGTTAAAGTAGAATTAAAATAACTTTTTCCAAAATTTAGTGGCTGATAGGAAGACAACAAAGCGATAATTTTGCCCACATATGGATCTATAGAAGTCAGTTATGAGGATACACTAGTGCATCAAATAGAGAATTCCTACAACAAACACAAGCAATCATACTTCGAACTATTACAATCGGTCCATGGTATATTTAACATAAATATAGTCCATGGTATATTTAACATATTTAAATACCAAGGAAATACTATTGGTATTAAATGATCAGAAAGTTCAGTTCAAAATAATACTTGAAACTATAAGTGCATCTCAAGAAAAGAATCGGCCAGGGATATATTAAAACAACCAAGGTACAGAAGATTGAGAAGGTAGATACACTACCGAAATTGATTCGGATCAAAAAAAATTGATGCAAATCAACAAATTCATATTCGTTTCTGCTTGGTCATATACAATTCTACCTGAAAATAATTTTGTATTGACCCGGAAAACAAATCGAATTTGACATTAGTAAACCGCATCTATTACAAAGCAATTTTGAAATTAGAGCTACATCATTTTTGAAAAATAAGGTATGTCCATTTCTTTACGCACCAACATACAAATTGAATATTGCCAAAATTCCTGAGATTTGTGACAGTTTTTGCGAAATGAGCTAAATGCAAGACCACCGGTAAAATAATATTTAAAGTGGAATAAGGTTTGAGAATTGATTGCGCGTCCATCCCCAGTAATGGAAGATTTTATACAAGAAATTTTAAAGAACACCAAAAAATAAAGGACCTGGCAATTCTCTAGGTTTATTGACTAGCTATAGTCAATAATTGTCTAGCTATATTTAATCTAAGTGAGAATATATCTATGTGTTCATATTATAGGCGGTATGGTTCTGTCAGCCCTTTTAGTAAAGCCACTAATCACTTTGCGTCTGGCTAATTTCGATTTAATACTTACATACATACTTTTGACATGTGATTTATCTCATGCACACACACACACAATTATCGACTTCTTCAGTCTTTTTACTATGTCTTAACATTAATTTTTACCTGTATCATAGAAAGAAACAACACTAAGATTGTTGAGGTCCTCTCCTCTGGTCATTGGTTTTTAAATCGAATTTCTAGGAAACAAAAAACGATCTACAAAGGTTACTCTAACATGGCTAAATAAAAGTTGTCAAAAGCATCTGGTTCCAAATATGATTAGTCCATAGGGGACTTCTAGACATTCCGTGTTTTAAACCGAATTACATTAGCCTGTTTTTAGCACGGTTACTAAAAGCACATTTATCTGACATAAATCACAGCATAAAATTACAATTTGTTAATTTGATATGACGAAATGTAAATTATATTCGTTCTAATTCTAATTTTTAAAATGCTAGCCATCACACAAATATTTTATATATAACTTAAGCATGTTGCAATTATTCATTATGCATTATAGTAATATATTTTAATATTAATTTGCAAAGTAGGTGATATATAAATTATGTATATACATATTGTTCTATTTTTACACGATAGATACGTAAAAAAGATTATACCAATGGAACGTCATTATCGCGGCGCAACAATTTTGCGACTTCAGTACTTGTCAGTAATCAATTGTAAGTATTGGTTTCAAAATTGCTTATAACGACAAAAATAACATCATTGAATTCCTCACTATAATATGCATTTTTCTTACAATAGGTAGTAATTCTAAAGTAGCATTCTTCAATATCTTTACACGCCGAATCCTTTCCCATCTTTACTTTATCTAGCAGCGACTTCTGCGCCTACCAGATAGTGGCTATTTAATGGTGATTAAATAAAGTATTCATAACAAAGATGTTTAAGCTATTTCAAAACAAAAAAAAGCTGTTCTTACTCTAAGCTAAGAACCAAAGATTGAATATGAATTGAATATGAATTAAATATGAATTGAATATGAATTGAATATGAATTGAATATGAATTGAATATGAATTGAATATGAATTGAATATGAATTGAATATGAATTGAATATGAATTGAATATGAATTGAATATGAATTGAATATGAATTGAATATGAATTGAATATGAATTGAATATGAATTGAATATGAATTGAATATGAATTGAATATGAATTGAATATGAATTGAATATGAATTGAATATGAATTGAATATGAATTGAATATGAATTGAATATGAATTGAATATGAATTGAATATGAATTGAATATGAATTGAATATGAATTGAATATGAATTGAATATGAATTGAATATGAATTGAATATGAATTGAATATGAATTGAATATGAATTGAATATGAATTGAATATGAATTGAATATGAATTGAATATGAATTGAATATGAATTGAATATGAATTGAATGTGAATTGAATATGAATTGAATATGAATTGAATATGAATTGAATATGAATTGAATATGAATTGAATATGAATTGAATATGAATTGAATATGAATTGAATATGAATTGAATATGAATTGAATATGAATTGAATATGAATTGAATATGAATTGAATATGAATTGAATATGAATTGAATATGAATTGAATATGAATTGAATATGAATTGAATATGAATTGAATATGAATTGAATATGAATTGAATATGAATTGAATATGAATTGAATATGAATTGAATATGAATTGAATATGAATTGAATATGAATTGAATATGAATTGAATATGAATTGAATATGAATTGAATATGAATTGAATATGAATTGAATATGAATTGAATATGAATTGAATATGAATTGAATATGAATTGAATATGAATTGAATATGAATTGAATATGAATTGAATATGAATTGAATATGAATTGAATATGAATTGAATATGAATTGAATATGAATTGAATATGAATTGAATATGAATTGAATATGAATTGAATATGAATTGAATATGAATTGAATATGAATTGAATATGAATTGAATATGAATTGAATATGAATTGAATATGAATTGAATATGAATTGAATATGAATTGAATATGAATTGAATATGAATTGAATATGAATTGAATATGAATTGAATATGAATTGAATATGAATTGAATATGAATTGAATATGAATTGAATATGAATTGAATATGAATTGAATATGAATTGAATATGAATTGAATATGAATTGAATATGAATTGAATATGAATTGAATATGAATTGAATATGAATTGAATATGAATTGAATATGAATTGAATATGAATTGAATATGAATTGAATATGAATTGAATATGAATTGAATATGAATTGAATATGAATTGAATATGAATTGAATATGAATTGAATATGAATTGAATGTGAATTGAATATGAATTGAATATGAATTGAATATGAATTGAATATGAATTGAATATGAATTGAATATGAATTGAATATGAATTGAATATGAATTGAATATGAATTGAATATGAATTGAATATGAATTGAATATGAATTGAATATGAATTGAATATGAATTGAATATGAATTGAATATGAATTGAATATGAATTGAATATGAATTGAATATGAATTGAATATGAATTGAATATGAATTGAATATGAATTGAATATGAATTGAATATGAATTGAATATGAATTGAATATGAATTGAATATGAATTGAATATAAATTGAATTGCGATCGAATCTTTTCTTTATTAGACCAGCGATCGAATGTTTTTGTTACTAAAATTTGCCGCTAATACGACTATCAAAGTTCTAAAAGATTTTTTTATTTTAAACTCTAAAAATATTCATATTATTGTATTGTTTCGAATACTGGTACTATTACATGCTTAAATGATCATCAGATCGCGAACCGCAAGTAATCTTATTTGACTAAAGACGAAGATATCTTCTACAATAATATATCTATTGTAGTTTGTAGTGCCTTATCGCTGGTTTCGCAGGTTAGATAATATATATATATATATATATATATATATATATATATATATATATATATATATATATATATATATATATATATATATATATATATATATTTATATATATATATATATATATATATATATATATATATATATATATATATATATATATATATATATATATATATATATATATATATATATATATATATATATATATATATATATATGTGTATATATATATATGTATATATATATATATATATATATATATATATATATATATATATATATATATATATATATATATATATTATATATGTATAAATATATTTTGTTATGATATTATGTTGAAACTCATACAATTGACTATAGAGAGTTCAAGTTCAACTTGAATAAATCATGGTGAATTTGCGATATGATTTGAAAAATTTATATAAAATCGAAAAAATGTTATATTTACACTAGTACTAAATAAATCAGTAATTGTCGTGGCATTGTGTGGATAGTTTTACAGTTAAAATGAAAGCAGTTCTTTTGTGTTTTAGTCTAGTTTTAAGTAGTGGTCTGGCGCAATATGCTGTACAACCAACAAATTGTGTTGGTAATTGCCAAAATAATTGTCAACAGTCGAATTGTGTAAATAATTGCCAAAATAATTGTCAGCATGCTAGTTGTACAAACTGCCAAAGCAATTGTGCTCAACATATTAATTGTGTTCCTCAGCCATCTGTGCCATGTCCTATAGCTCCAATTATATGTCCAACTCCAACACCACATCCTCCGCCGTATACTCCTCCAAATTCAATAGACGAAACGGTAATTATTATAAATAAAACGGAACCAAATAGCGGTTCTAGAATAATAGAACGTTCTGATGCCAATGATGGTAGTGTCATAACATTAAGCATAACTAATATCATACACACGAATAACACAATTCATGCGCCTGTCAATATTACCAATCATAACATTGTTAATACTCCAGTGTATTTAAGTGACAGTAGTCATGTAGAAGAAAATAAGAACAATGGTGGAAACAATGATGAAAACGATGGTGAACGATCAGTCATACCAGATCCGCAGCCAGAAAAATGTTGTTCAGTTATAACACCTCGAGTATGCCGTACAGTACAAGACGAGTGGAAATGTTCTCATCATAAATACCATCGTTGTGGTAAATTTTGTGTAGCACCCAAAATTTATTTGCGTACAGTTCAAAGGCAAAATCCTCCTCAACCATACGCTCCTCATCCTGGATATTTAGGTATGAAAACAAAAATATGTTTAAACTTTAAGTTTTATATGTATAGGATATTTACTTTTATTGATAGATTGTTCCGGTTGCATAACGCATCAGTATCATCGTTGTCCGCCTGGCTGTTATAATCCACGTTGTAGTCGATCGCGTGGTTGTCAAAACCAAGATCAACACGAATTTTGTAATGAACATGGTGGTGAAGGTTGTTCCGAAGAAGATGGGTATGAGAATAATTTAGAAGATGGTGATGATCTTTCGGAAATAGAATATCCGATACATTGAGCATGGTATCCGCACCACAAATAAATTTGCTACATTTTTTATTTTTTTACATTTTAAAAGTTTTTTAATTGTTTTAAATATTAATTTTATGCCTACATTTGGGCACTCTACACATCCACCTTACTATGGGTTCGGTGGATAAGTATTAGTGAAATTATGGAATGTGGATAACATTTTTTATGATTCTCTTATGATTACTGGTCGCATCAAATAACTTATATTACTATAAGGGAAATCGCGTCGATTTTATGTGCCAACATGATATTAGTTGGGATAAAAATAGTAGATGGCACTAGAGTAGTTGAACGAAATGTTTACATTTTTTTATCTACAGTTTTTTATATTGAACGAATTATTAACGAAACAAAAATTTTAAATCTAAAAAAAAAATTTTAAATTTTATAATCGGGATTGGAGTACATGGGCTTATATTTATATACAATAATAAATAAATAAAACCAAATTTTATTTTTTTTTAATTATTTCATTTCATTAAAATGAATTAACTTCGTTAATTTTTTTCTTACACCAATTTTTTTTAAATTCTCTTGTTTTGCAAAATGAAAAAATCTTATTTTATAATATATATTTATGATAGTTTTAATTAACACGTAAAAATGATTTTCTATATCATTAATATTAAATCTAGAGTATAAGTGATTGCTATTATCTATAAAAATTAAATCGATTAAACTAATATTTTGTATTGATCGTAAAACTAACTTACTATATTCTAATTTTACATTAATATTAACACTACTTTTAAAAATTTTCTCACATTCGACTAAAATTTTGTATGTATTTAATGATGGGGTCATTAATTTACCCCATTTTTTTAAATTAAATAAACCTAGATTTAGCTCCAACCGTGCACTTTTATTTAAAATTTGGAGACATTCCTTACATTTTAAAAATTTAGGCAATTGTTTGGCTTCAATATACCCAGCTAAATACGTTATTATATCACACGAGTATTCATCCAGCTCGACTTCAATTAAATCTAATACAACATCATCATTTAAATTTAATTGATTTGTCTTTCGGCTGGATGAAATAGTTAATATTTCTGGCAAGGAAACATTACCCGTACCTTGCGCTTTTATAGATTTATTAACAACTAGCCGTTTATAGGATGCTATAAATTGTTTGCATGTTGGATTGTCGTTTCGGCCAGTTCGATAACGAATCAACCCAAAAAACAACTCTAAGTGATCCTGGCTAAACTTATATGTTAACAAATAATCTAATTTATCATTTACAATTAATTCATTGTACATAATTTTTAGACTTTCGGAATTTATTAAAAAACCTAAAAATCCTGTATTGAAATTACTTTGTATTACATTTAATTTTTGATGATATTTGTTAACATATTTTAATTCATTGATAGTTTGTTTTAAATATTCTAAATTTTTAAAAAAAGTTTCGTGTGTCGATTTAGAGAGAGGTCGTTTAAAATAATATTTTGCCATTAAACTATTACTATTAAAAATATCAAAACAATCATTAATAATTAGTAAAAATTTAACAGTAGGCATACAATCCTTAAATATTGGATCGGTTTGGCTTAAATATTCTAATGCGTTTGCTACACTGCGACTAAACACTTGCACTGCATATTTTACCCGCATTATAGAATTTTCAAACTTTATATGTGTGGCATTAATTCTTGGTGCAAGTGCAAGTCCGCTTTCAGTTTGAATATTATTTAGTTTTTCAATGTAATGCCATTCAATTTTATCGTCATTTTTTGTATAAAATGTACGTTTTAATTTGAAATGATTACGTATAAGTTTAATCATGTGACAATTATCCAAATAAATAAAAATTTTTTGATCACTAGGTTCGACATAAAAATAAGGCTTTTGTGGTAATTCGGCTCCTAACAATTTGACCATACTAAAATTTGCCTTAAGCCCGTCAAATGTTAACGTTATAATGTTCGCATTACACTCCTCGCGTAAGTGGGATATGACAAATTTTATTATATGTGCTCGGTCTGCTGCATTTAAGGAATTAATAAAAAAATATGCAATAGGTATTTTAAATTTTAAATTTATAGCACAAATGAAGAACACTAACACATTAGATGCCTGTGTTTGTTCATCATCTACATTATCATCCAAACACCCTGCGCCATAATTAACAAACCCCACAAACTCCTTATTTTTATTGTCCCAATCAATACATTTTTTGATTGACATTTCGTCCATCATTATGGAGAAATAGATATCTTTATTCTCTGTTTGGATTTTTTGCCGCAAATGTTCCACGGCTTGTATTGTAATACCAGGACTGCCTGTTGAGTTCTGGTACCATTGTCTTATGGTCCTTATATGTGGTAGTTTGATACTTTTAATAAAAAATTGCCGAAGATGCTCATAACCAGCAGTTGAAAAAAATGACATGGTCATCGCAAACTGACGCAACTTCGGTGTATATTTGCCAAATTTTACACCGGATTTTAATTCATAAATAAATGATTGTTCTTGGCTTATGTCCTAATAAATTAAAAAAATAATTATAAATATTTTAGTATTGACAATTAATATAGCAAATAACATAAGGTATATACAATCAAATATATATTTAATATACTTGAATATATACAATATATTGTATATATGTATATAAATATATACAATAATATATCAAATAAATAAATGTTTGATTTTAAAGTGCTTTGCCCGTAAGAAAACTAAAAATTAAAACCGTATTAAGTATTTTTCATCCAATTTTTCTTTTTGATTTCCTGTGGGTAAAGCGCTTAATTAAAATAATTTTCTTACATTTAATGTATCACGCGATCCTCCACTAATAATCCCTTCTTTCTCTAACCTCTTCATGAAATTTTCGAAATCTTGTACCTTTTTTTGATAACGATTACATTTTGTGACAAGAGCCTTGTTTAATTTTCGAGTTTTCCCAATTTCCTCTTTCAATTTGGATATAGCTCGCTTTGAAGTACGTGGTGTGTAATTGTAAGATGCATCAATGTCTCCAGTATATCTGAACTGACGGCTAATGGCATCACTTGATTGCGGTGTTGTTGGTAGAATATTTCCACTTTTTGCTTTTTTGATTGGTGGTGACGTCGTGATTGACGTTGAAGGATAATTCGGTGGCGTATTCATGGCTGACGTTGAAGGGTAATTTGGTGGTTCGTTTTCTAAGTTTGTTGTGTTATCATTACATGAAATTTTATTACATTCTGGCTTTTTATAGTTAATTATTTCAGTAGGAACATTTAATGTCGCATCCTCATCATATTCAATAGTATACCTAGGCGCAAATATAACAATTTTATTATTACAAGCTTTAACATAATTACATTAAAAAGAAATGTTGGTTTAACTTACCACATGTCATTGTCCAAAACAAATTTCGAAGGTACCGCATTTCTTGTAAGATGATTACCAGTGGTTAAATATTTTTCCTCGAAATGTTTGGAACAAAGTTTAAATGAAGGATAATCCAATTCATTAGCTTTGACATTTGGAACAATATCTCGCCAAATTTTCCTGTAATCTTCAGATGATGGTGCGCTATAAATTAAAGGGTACAATCAGCTCTTTTATTCAGTATACGCTTGAGGCAATATAAATTGTAAAAATAAAACCTTTAACCGAAAATATATGCAAAATTTATCTAAAATTAGCTACTAATTCGAATAGTCCAATTGCTTGGTGGTATAAAATCACTTTTTTATAGGTTAAACTTTACATTTTAATAAATTTAAAACAAACAACATATTTATATTGTGTTAATTAGCATCTAAAGTGATGAATAATTATGTTTTAGCTATCTTTCGCATCAATTACTACTTACGAATGCAAACCAATCTTCGCTGAACAATTAAAACACTTCAGCGGCATTTTGATAAAACAAGCACTTTATATTTATGTTATTTTAAAATAACTTATTTATTTATGTTATTTTATAATTTATGAAAGGTTTTTATAAAACAAAATATACAACACTTTTAATTCACAAAACAAATTATTATTATTCACTTCACAGACGTGAGACGCTACACTTTGAAATAACAACAATAGTACCATTAATGACAGCTGTTATGAAATTTTATGAAAAAATAAAAAATAAAAAAATTGGTTGACGTGCCATCTATTGTTCTCGTTAAAAACGTTTGGTATGCCATCTAGAATTTTTATCCGAAACAAAATTGAACGAAATCATGTTGTCGTTAGCATTTACTATGGAAATGTTCACGATTTCCCTTATAGTAATATAAGTTATTTGGGTCGCATAGCGATGCTAGTTTCTTGTTTTTTTTTACCGATCTGGTGAACCGTTTGGTAATTAAAAACTAATTGAAGTCTGAGCTGAATTATTTATTATCGTTTTATATTTGGCCATCTGTTATTTACTAAAAATTTGGTTAGTTGCTAAGCTATAAATATAACATTACATCGTTCTCCTAAAATACTGGTACTAAATTATACAACGTTTTGTCTTGGTAATCATATTTTATAATTTAATACAAACTAAATTTAAAATGTATAGTAGTGACATCTATTTATTTTCGTCATACACATCAAATTCTCGATCATCATTTTTAAATAAATCCAAATCTTCTTCGTCAATAGGAAAACGATTTTCATGGCGGTTAGAACGTTTTTTATCGACTCTTTTTGGTTTTGGACGATAATCCACCTCATTGTCGTAATCTTCATCGTCATATTGTTCTTCGTTACGACCGTCGTAATAATTGCGACGTCTATAATGTTGCGGTGGTGGCATATATCGAACTGGTGGTGGTGGCGGTAGAGCCATATACGGTGACATATAAGGTGATGGTGGTGGATAATACATTGGTGGTGGATAATTATAGTAGGGTGGCGAAGCACGTCTATCGATACGTCGTTGATCAGGTGCTTCGTGCCTCGTCGTGTGCGGGGAACCAGCATATTGATTATCTAAATCGTTAAGCGTACAATTTCGTATTATAATCGAGCCATCGGATTCTTCAACCACGCGACATTTTCGCGAATTTATAGCCCAATCACCACTCTCCTCGTCGTTTCCTTCATCATCGTTCGCATCAACATTGGAAATATTAAAGTTGCGTGCAAAATAATGGTCATCGCCTTCAAAAACTGCATACTCATCGTTTTTAAATACTGGATTCATTCGATCATTCCCCAAATTACCATTCCAATTATAATTATCGTCATTGTCACACGAACCGCTTAATTCACATGGTGGTTCATGATGGTGGGTCGGCCGTAATACTGGTCCTCGTCGATATAATGGTCCATGATCATATCCATCGTCGTAACAACCGTAACAATCTTCGCTATTACCATAACCGCCATAGTAATTTTCATAGCCGTAGTCATAGTGATCATAGCATCCATCACAAGAATTTTGTTGATAACCACCGCACGATGTATATGGCCAATAATACGTGGATACACATCTTTGTGGAGGTGGCTGTGGTATATGTACGGTACGACGATGCGAGTTTTGTCTTCTCGTTTGGACATGCATAATGCGTGACGTGCATTGCGAACTGCATGTCTTATGACGACGATGATGACATTTAGGACCGTGCGATGTTTTTCGGCAGCTTTTTGGTTGAACAACAAAACAGCATGATCCTTTTTCCGTATAACCGAGTCCATATTTGCCACCGGAAGTTGATGTTTTATTATGATACAAGTGAATATTATTGATATTTGTGTTATTGATATTCGTTGGACTATCGATAATATTTGTGTTATTGATTATATTATTTAAATTAATCACCGTTGTGATATTATGACCGGGAATCGATGCACTATTTGAATATCTAACCGGTGTCGTATCGCCATTACTTGAAACTATAATTTGACGATTTACAGCGGGTTGTGGTAAATATTCAGCATGATTTTCGGTGATTACACCAGCATTTTGTCCACCTTGAATGACTTGTGGAACTTGTTGTTGTGCTACATAGTAGACAGGTTGTGGCTGCGCATTCACTAAAAAGGGACACTGGGCCTGTCTTTTTATACGTTTTGATTTTATTTCTTCGATACATTTCATATAGTCGGAAAATTCTGTGTGCACACACTCATCAATTGTTGGTTCGGCGCAAGGATCATCGTCCACTTGAATTACTTCTTCTGATGCTGATTGTGCATGAAGTATCAGACCGAATAACACCACTATTGAAAGCACCTTCATCTGTAATAATAAATTTTATATAAGTCATATATTAGTAAATTTGATGTGATAAAATTTAAATCGCTTTAGCTACAGTATAATTGGCAATTAACTTTTGAAAAATAACGGCTTTTATATCAAAAGATTACACATTAGTTTATGCCAATCGATAAGTCTCTTCTTTATTCTTAGAGCTGCGGCCATCAAATCATAATGTTCGCTGAATTATTTATGCTACCATTATTATTTGGCACACAAATCAGACAAGGGGTTACTCCACAAAATTATCAATACGCATTGAAAATACGCATTTAAAATTATAGGTAAGGTAAAAGTATCTATATAATGGTATCAGTCCGTGCTGAAAGGGTTAAATGTTAAAAAGTTACTCTAAGGGCCCGTTCGATTTCTGTTAACTTTTTTTTTCCTGTAATAATTTTAGCATTCTGCATGCAACCAAATTATCACAGTAGCTACATGAAATAATTTTGAAATTTCCGAAATAATAAGCCGTGTACATAACATTTATTTATGATAATTTTATTCTGATTATTATAGAATAATTATTTATACGGGGATAAGTGCAGTGATAATTATAAAAATACAAATACAGACCATTGCTTGGCCATGTTGTCACTTGTACCATTATCATCTCTATACCGTAAAATCAAATAATTTGTTGAACAGCCAAACTATTAATATTTCCATCTTGGATAATAAACTAGGTTATTAGTGGTAATACAATTTTTTGGCAAGAACTACGAATTTCATGAATTGATTGAAATTCTTCAATCAATCGTCAAAATAGAATTAATAATGTTGTTGGTGGAAAGCACGGTATACATTGTTGGTCGCCTCAATGCAATTAATATAAATCCATAACATTGCAGATACAGTGTAAAGCACAATACATTTTAGAGTACGAGCATATACGAGGTGAAATACCTGTATTGTCACCAGATGTACGTTAGTACATTTTGCACCTGTTTCTTATTTCCACGCGTTATTCACATTCATTTCATATATTCAGATGTGATCATAAATAAACTAATAAAGCCATATTTGAATTAAATCATAGTGTTAATTAATTTACAATTGTGAGCTATTTATCTCGAAAAGTCACAATTACAATAGTCAAAATTATTACAGAATTCAAACAGCAAACGAGCTCATTACTAAATATGGAAGAGACAATTATTTCACTCACGTCAAAATTATTACAAAGTTCATAATTATTATGGATATCGAACGGGGCCTAAGTTTAATAAATTTTCTACAGTTCTCCCAAAGAGTAAATCAAAAATAATGCATAACCGTAATTAATGTGCATAACATTTTATCAGTTTTAAAAAGCGATATGAATTTGGAACTTAATCAAAAAATGTCATTAAAATGTTTTAACTTAATTATATACCTGACAAAAAGCCATCTTATCAGACAGTCTTAATTAACCATTACTGTAATCAAAGTGATAGGAATTAACAAACAGTACATTTTGCGTATCTAAATCTAATTGCACAGTAAGTAATAAAAAGTAACTTTAGATTTAAAAAAATCTAATAGACTGAACGTCAGTTTTGAACCTGAATTATCTAAAAAAGACTGCTCCAAGATTGTTTACTAATACAGTTAGGTCGTACAATATCAGGATTATTTTTCAGTTTATGTTTTGAAAAGGGCCAGACATTACAATTTCATTTAATGACAGATGTCCAGTTAGGCTTAAACATGCAATGGTGTAAAATATAAAAGTAAATTAGTTCAATGGCGTTGACTGGTTGTGAAGTTTTTCCAAAATTCGTTCTATATTCCTAAAAATAACAACAACAAAATAAAAGGTCTATGTATAGGTAATAATACGTAATAACGAATAAATGAACGTTCTACTTAATATTACTATCTAAAAATATTTAGATTTTATTTGTAAAAATGTAGAAAATTGACATTACTAAATATAAATAATAAATATAAGGAATACTTTAAGCATTTTCCGATATTTAAAAACACCGCAGGTTCTAGGGGAAAACTGTTCTGACTAGCATATTATCTGTTTAATCAAATGACGTTTCATGATTTTGGATATATAGGGGATCGGGTACTTAGGATTGACACTTTTTGTCATATATAGAGAATAATAATGAATTTTCCGATTTTTTCCTATACTTAAAAACACCGCAGATATAAGCTGATATCTAGGCAAGTTTCTGTAATCAAATGAAATTGAAGAATTCTAGATTTAATCAATCTAGATTGTATTTTATGTGGCGAAAAGTAAAGTTAAACTCTTATATATGTGAAGAACGGGAATATAATGAAGCTAATTGGAATGTTAACAATACAACCGAAAGTTACCAATATACTGTAACTGAGTCAGTTGAGACTAAACAAAGTATTTATGATACCAAATTAGAAGAAACAACTGAACAACAGCCGATCCCTCATAAATTAATAGAACCAACCAATCAAGATATCAACTCAATGGATTTAATTATTCAAAACCCGATGGTCCTTCCTGGTTTTCTAGAGGACACATGTCTATATCATTAGACTTAACAAGACCATGAGACCTGGGAGATTTAAGAAATTGTATCAGGGAATCATTATGTGCAGCACAACAACCATGCGTTTTACAGTTTAAAATCAGCCATATCAACCACAAACGACAAATTGTTATGCAATATGTCAACTGTGCCTACCAAAATCACGATCAAAAATTTAAGTTTATTATTGACGCCTTTTCTTTTTTTTACAAAAGGAGACAATGTAACTGATCATGGTGATTTAAAACGATTTACTCAGTTAAGAGGCAAATGACGGAAACTGGCACAAGACGAGATGGGTTACACCAACGTCTACTCATTTAGCTTAACCCAATTAAAGGAAGTTGGTATTAAGTTATTTAAAAGTGGTAATACCCAAAGCATTGTTTCGGCAACAAACCTGCGAAAAGCAAGGTCAGAGAGAAAACTAATGTCGGATTTAGTTCAAGGTTGTTAGGTAATTGACCTTATTTATCGCTTAAACGAGCAAAAAAAGAAGACAGAAATCCAAAGTGCTGCAGTAACCACAACTATAATCGAATATTACGCGTGTGTGGTACGAATTAACAATATAACGGTTCCTGTTGCAGAATTGATTCAAAAAAAATTAAAGAGCATATTATGATATTTATGTTCATAGTTATAGACTGCAATAATTTGAAAGATATAGACACTATATTTGAAATTTTTTGTGTCTTAAGTTGCTCCAAATATGAAAATAAACATTTTGTTGGAGCACAAAATAAATTGATGAATTTCTTATAATACAACTACAGCGCGGGATGAACATTGGACCTTTGCTGATTATGGTTTGACTCATGATTATCAAAATTCTCCTTACTATGAGCGGTATATGTTAATATATAACGAGGTTTTGGATAAAATGGAAACATGCGACAAGGTTGGAACATTAAAAAGCTATTATTGCCTCTATTTCATTACTTTCTTTATGCCAAACTGTATGAAATATGCCAAACTGTGGACGTCTTTATTTTTAAAGAAATTGGGTGAGAAACAACGAGTTTCTAACGGAGCTATTGAAAATTGGTTTGTTTTAGTGAAACACATAATTTAATAAACGAGCTTCATTTGAAACTTGGACGATTCGTTGATGCCCTTAAAGAAAAGACCGATCTATTGCTGAAAGCGATAGAATGCTCGTCAAATAACAATATCATTCGCAAAAAACATACAAATAATACAAAATGTTCACCATACTCTACACCACATAAGAGATGATGAGAAACCCAGAGGACCAAAGTCCAAAATGAAGAAAATTGGCGGAAAAATCCAAAGGTCGCCCTTTGGCAAAGTATGCCAGAAAATCGTCTTGGAAAAAATACATTTCTAAAATGTTAAAGCTTACTAGAATGCTACAAGAATATTACAACATCATAAGTCAGTTAAAGTACAATATTGTTATATTTAAATTTCGTTATAACGACCTGTGGGAAGGTTGTGTGTATAACACTTGTTATGATTCATTAATTGTTGTGATTCCCCATTGCCATAACAGTCATTAGACTATTGCCTTTATAGACTTTGAAGCAAATACAATTATAACGTTCGATCCTTTGAATCGAAATAAATCACTTTACAAAATGGGGGACAAAGTCTGTAATTTTGCAAATGAAGTTTTAAAATATAATATTGCACCTCCAAAAAACTTTAAAATCGTTCGATGAAAAGGTCTACTGCAGCAAAATGATGAGTACAATTGTGGAGTTTTAGTTATTTACGCCACTGGAGTAATAGTTAATGGTAAAACTATAAAAAATATACAGAAAGAAGCAGAAGACGTTAGTGAATCTGCACTTCAAGATTATCGCAGAAAAATTAAATTAATATTGGCAGACAATTCTGAAAGTATGGAGGAGCATTGCGTTTAATGTTTTGGAGGCTTGCAACAAGAAAAATATTGCAAAAGAAGAACTCATTTAGATTGTGAAGAGTTCATGTCTTTTAACGACAATAATTGCTTTTTAATAAAAAATTATTTTTGTTATTCATTATTATTTTCTACATATATGGTATAAAGGACAAAAAGTATCAATCCTAAGTACTCGATCCCCTATATATCCAAAATCATGAAATGTCATTTGATTATCAAGATAATATTCTACTTAGAACAGTTTTCCGCCAGAACCTGCGGTATTTCAAAATCTTGAAATGTCATTTGATGAAAGAGATATTAGTCACTCATATTATTTAATACCAAGTAGCTGACCTTTTTTATTAGTAATTAGTCCCAGCGGTGTTTATATCAATCAGGAAAGTAGAAAAATTAATTTATTATATTGTAACTTCGCAATAACCGAACAATTCCAATAAGTTTGATTATTATGAATTTACTTTATTATTTTTACTAACTCATTGATATTTGTTTAGGAATAGGAAATTTTTCACTATTCTGTGGAGAAACGTGAATATTTTCTTAAAAAAAAATCCTAGGATTATTTTTAATGAATTTAGGAAATACAGGGTGTCCGCCGGGAAGGTATACTACTTTGTTTGTTTATAATTTTTGATTAAATGAAAGAGAATGGATCTTATATTGATAAATGTTTTATTTAATGTCGGCAATTATGTATGGAATACAATATCAGATAAATGTCCGCCTCTATTAGCCCCACAAATACGAGCCCTTTTGAGCACATTTTTCATTACATTCTCACACATTTCACGCGGTATTTCATTAATTTCATCACGAATATTTTGTTTGAGTTGCTCAAGCGTTTCTGGTTTGTTTGCATAAGCCTTGCTTTTTAGATATCCCCACAAAAAGAAGTCCGAAGCAGTCAAATCAGGCGACCGTGGAGGCCAATCAACATCACCATTTTTTGAAATAACTTGTTGTAGAAAGAGGTCTCGCAGTAATTCCATTGTAAGCCTGGCTGTATGCGATGTGGTACCGTCTTGTTGATACCACATGTCAATCAAGCGCAAAGCATGCACTTGTGGCGTTAAAAAGTTTTCAATCATATCACGATATTGCTCCCCATTCACAGTTACCGTTACGCCGTTTCGATTTTCAAAGAAGTAAGGTCCAATGATTCCTCCTGACCAAATTGCACACCAGACTGTCATTTTTATTAGATGTAAAGTTGACTAATGAATAATTTGAGGGTTTTCCATTGCCCAGAACCGACTATTCTGTTTATTCACATACCCATTTAAATGAAAATGAGCCTCGTCACACATTATGATTTTTTCATGAAAATCGGGGTTGTCATGGGCGAGCTGTAACATCCTATTGGCATATGTACGGCGGCGTAAATGGTCTTGTGGAAGAAGCTCTTGTGTTAACTGAATCTTAAATGGAAACAAATCTTTGTGCAAAATTGTGGCCAAACTTGTTCTTTGAAGACCAAGCTCCTGAGCACGGCATCGATTTGAGGTTGATGGATTGTTTTGAACACTTTCTTGAGCAGCAGTAATGTTTTCAGCCGATCTTGCAGTACGTTGTGGCCCATGCTTGGGTCTATCACTTACAGACCCTCTTTCTTCGAAATCATTCACGAGTGTCTAAATAAGATCAATCTGATTTGAACCAATTTTATTTGACCAATAGAAAAATAGTTCAGCGCCATAAGCAAATAAGGTTTTTTGTGGTGGGTAAAATGTTAGGCCAGAGGGTTGGATGTTAGTTAAAGAATCAACCACTTGAATGGAACCTGTTTCGGCAAGACATGGGCCTCTGTTGAAGCAGAATGCTTTCAGATTTGCGATCAAAATTTAATAACTCTAAATTTGCACTCCATTATTGATGAACCGCCAATACCTTGGATTTGAGCTGGAAATTTTCTTCTTTCAAGCACAATTTTGATTCTATCGATTTTGTAATAAAATTGAGTATGGTGCCAGAATCCAGCTTTGCTTTTGCAACGATAGTGCGGTTGTTGGTATCAGATATTTAAACGAGAGATGTAGCTATAGGTAAATATACTTTGAGGTATTGCTATGAGGGGTTTACAAATCAACAAAATTGTGATCAGGAACTAGTAGTGAAGAAATAGCAAGATTCCTTAATGGTGTTTTTCCTATTGGCAAAGTGCTATTGGCTCATATGAGCAGTTGGAACAAATTGTTAACTCTCCAGCGATACGAATTTAAATTCAGAAAAAAGTACACAAATATTAAACTGCAACTACCAAAGTATATCGGAGAGCGCCACCAACTTAGTTTTATTTGTCTAGTAATTGTATAGGCTATATTTAAGATTCAAATAGAGTCATCGTGTAATTGTATAGATGCTAAGAAAAAAAAACATTTTAATAAGTTCATTTAAATTCGCTTTGAGGTTCTTTATACAATCTGATAACTTATTATTGGTACCACTCTACGATAACTATACCATATAGTTATTAAGGAATCATACCTTTTATTCTCGATTTAATTAAAAGATGTTATAGTATTAACATTACAAGCATTTTTTTATCAGTATAAACAGTAGGCGATGCTTATCAACTCATTTGTTTAAAAATTAAAAAAAAATAAAAAATTTAATAGTGTCATTAGTTTTGAGCAACTGTCTTGTGATGTGTTAGTGTTGTGAATTAAAAATTCTAAATAATTTAAGAAAATTAATATTAAGATGGCACAGTTCTCAGGTGGGGAGTTCATTGCTATTTGTTTTGTTTACGGCTTTTGTGATGGTAATGTATCACGAGCTCGCAGTAAATATTAGCGCAGATTGATGACAAGTGGGATGCTATATGAGATGGGAATATCGGCCCAAATATATAGTAAAATTTAGATCAAGGGCTCTGCAAATTGCATAAACTTTGAAAGTTTTTTGGAAAAGAAAATTGGGAAATTCGGAAAAAATTAAAATAGCTTTTTTCTATGGGATTTTCGATACTACGTGTGCAAATGTTGTTTGACAGCTGATTGATCTAGTAATGGTGTAAAGTAGGACGTTAATTAACCGCGAAAGAGTTGGGTGAGCTTCGGCCACAAAACAGATTGCATAGAAATAAACAAACAAACAAACAAACAAACAGCTGATTGTCAAATTGTGAATCACGCTAAAAGTGACGAAAAATTGATTCAGTTGTTTATTTTCAGTTGAATTGTGACTCTTTACATTCCACATTATGTTACAATCGACACAATTGAATTGAATTAACACAATTTAATTGCATTGCTATGCTACCAATAAGACGAAGCTATGATTTAGGTTGGAGAACTTACAATGCTAATCGAACTGCAAATTAACCAAATGTTTCGTTTAATTCTCATCGAGCTGCGTTCAGTTACAATGTGACAATTAATTACAGTGCAGACCAACGGGGTAAGGCACCGTCTTTACCTTACCAAAATGTGATGGGATATTATAATGTTTTCTCTTGATGAAGATGATAAACCCGCGCTTTTAGGTGAATAGCAAACCTATATTTTTTATTATAAAATTAGTTCATTTCATTGGCACAAAAATTAATTTACAGGTGCTTAAACGGACACTGTGGACAGTGAAAATTAACACTCGTCAAAATGAATCAACAGGACATTAAAGTTGAAGATCGTTGGATTATTCCGTTTTCACCATTATCATCGAATACATTAAAAGCTTAGATCAACGTAGAACTTTTTTTTTCCTTTTTCTCCAATTTAGGAGCATATTCTACTATTCTGAACCATCTTACTCTATTTGGGGGTATTGCTTTAATTTCTGCCCATGATTTTCCTAGGTGTTTTACCTCTGCTAGCATCGTTCTCTTCCATGTTATTGCTGGCCTTCCAACCTTTCTTTTTTCTTGTGGATTCCAGTCTAATGACATCCTCGTTATATCACTTGATGCCTTTCTCAGTGTGTGGCCAATCCATCTCCATTTTCATCGCTTTATTTCGGTCTCAATGTCTGTCTGACATGTTGTTCTGTGCATATTGATGTTACTAATCGTGTTAGGCCAGAAGCACTTAAGTATTCGTTGAAGGCATTTGTTTACGAATACCTCTAGCTTCTGTATGATTTTTCCTGTATGCTTCCATGTCTCACACCCATACAGAAGTACCGATCTCACACATGAGTTGAACATTCTTATCTTGGTCTTGCGCGACAGGACAGAAGTATTCTAGACTTTGTATAGCATGTTGAATGTATATCTGGCTTTATTTATACGTTTGTGTATGTCTTCTTCTGTTCCACCTGCTTTCGTTACTGTGCAACCAAGGTATACGAACTCATTTACATGTTCAATTTGTATATTGTTGATATGCATCGGTGTGGTTATATTTGTGTTGAGTCTCATCGCCTTGGTTTTCTTGATATTAATTTTGAGACCAACTTCGTTAGCTAGATCTGATAGCTGTTGCACTTTCTGCTGCATGTCGGAGTGTTTGTGTGTGACAAACATATGTCGTCTGCATAGTCCAAATCATTGAGTTTACCAGTTAACCCAATTGAATGCCATTAGGGGACTTGTTATCTAGTTTCCGCATTACACTGTCTAATACGATTAGGAACAGCATTGGTGAGAGTACGCCACCTTGCCTTACTCCTCGAGTGTTGTAGTTTGTTTCACTTTGTTTGTCTTTGTATTGAATTCGGTTCTCAGCATCCCGATACATTTCTTGTATGAGTTCAATTAATTTCTTTGGGATGCCCATTTCACAAAGTGTCTGCCATATTGCGTTCCTGTTTATCGTATCGAATGCGCGTTCGAAATCAACGAAGAGCATATACAATGGCGAATTCCATTCATTGGATTGCTCAGTGATGATACGGATTGTGTTGATGTGATCAGTGCAACTTCTTCCTGGTCTAACTCCAGCTTGTTCCTTTCTTAATTTTGCATTGATCGTATAGGTGAGATTCTGTCAAGGATGATCATTGCGAGTACCATTATTGTTGAGGAGGAAGATACCTCGCCAGTTCCTACATTCTCTTAGGTCACCGTTCTTGGGTATCGTAATTATCAAGCCTTCTTTCCATTTCAGTGGAATTCTCCCAGAATTCCAGACTTCCTGGATTATTGGTGTTAATATGCTTGCAGTTGTCTCCTTTGAATATTTCGGCGGTTATATTGTCTGTTTCAGCGGCCTTATTGCTCTTTAGTCTATTAATGACATCTTTAACTTCCCGTTTCGATGGTGGATGGGTGTTGCTAGTTTCGTTATTGATGTCAATTGATGACTGGAGATTTTCGAGGTCGGCGACGACGTCTTCTTCGAAATATTTCTTCAATCTCTTTAACTGTGCTTCATCTGTTGTTAGTACTTGACCATTAGAGCGTCCCTTATAAGTGGTATGTTTGTAATTTTACCAGTGACCTTTCTTACACACTGGGGTAGTGCTCGCATATTTTGGATTGGTGCTGCCTCTTCAGCAGCTTTGAGAATGGTTTCTGTACATTTTCTTCGATCATTCCTTGCCATCTTTTTTACTTGACGCGGTGTTTCCTCGTATCTACGTTTCACTTCTTCCGTGTTATGTTAGCACATTTGCAACCTAAATTGACGGCGTTCCTCAACTTTCTGCCATGTATCATCACTGATCCAAGGTTTCCGATTGTATTCTCTGTAGCCGAGTACGTCCGTGGCATTCTTGTCTGTACCAATTTTTGCATTGAAATCTCCTTGTATGATTTTGACGTCATTTCTGAGCGTTCTTGCTATTGTGGCTTGTAAAACTCATCTTTTGTTGTATCTTCTGCATCTTCTGTTGGGGCATAGCACTGAATGATAGTTGTGGGGCATAGTACTGAATGATAGTTTGAATGGAAATTTGTCACTATAATTCTGCTGTTAACTGGTTGTTATTCCATCAATGCTTTCTTTGCTTTATTTGTTGTTAATATGCCCACGCCTTGTTCATGTGTGTCGTCTCTACAAGAGAATATCATATAACTACCATTGCTCGTGTTTATTTCTCCACTGTTTTTCCATCTGACTTCACTGGGGCCGAGAATCTCGATGTTATAACGTTTTATTTCCTTCTCTACTTATGCTAGCCTTGATGTTTCTGTAAGAATTCTGATGTTCCAGTTTCCGATTCGTGTCTGTGTACGATAGATAGCCAAGGGTCGATATTTGTGTTGGTGTCCGGTTTGTGTTGTTATTTGTAATAGTAGTCGTTTCTGTAATCATTTATTTCAGATTTGGTTTCAAATTAATGAATGATTGGACCATTCAATTCTAGCCAATGGTATACTGGCATACCGTGGGGATGTTCTTATTCTTTTTCAAGTTTTGTACTTTTCTTTTTAGATGTTCCCAAGCGGTCACAACCAAATATGTACTAACCTCGCATATGTTTGCTTGGCGTTATTCATGAATGGTGTGACGTCTCTTCTGCCTCCTCTACTCACCCCCAACGTAGAACTTTGCCATTCTGTAAAATCCATAAAGAACATCTGCAAGAATGTGACCAAAAAGAGTGACATGTCTGGAATTGATGTTTGTGCGGAGAGTTCCAACGATGAAATCACTCGATATCAAATGTGCTGCTTGTTAGTTGTAACGAAAAAAAAATTCGACTGCTATCTACAACATTGACCAGTTTTTTTGAAATATGCCTGAATGATAACTTCGCCCGACCGTTGCTTTACTCCAAAATGCCAAAATATTATAATTGAAATCAGTCGTCAACGAAAATTTCATCGACAAAAACAACGAAATCCAATTCCAGGTTAGACCGAACGATACAAGTTCTACGAAACGATCAAAACCATTTTAGTGGTACGATGATTCAACGGTCAACGTCATTCGATGAACTTAATACATGTGAAAAATCGTCCGTTTTGTGGAAATACAAATACAAACAATTTGGAAAAGTGTTTTCAAAACAATTGCTGAACATTGCGAAATGCAAAATCCCCGTTGACATTTCAATAGGCTGCATTATATTCTGCATTATACCCGTCGGTATAATCATAATGTTGCAAAATATCAACCAACCACGCCTTTGTAATAGTACCTGGCTTGTGGTGGCATTCCAATGATTGAATGAAATGTTGAAGTCACAACAAACCACTCGGAACAAAGTATTTCTTTGTTTTGGTGGTTTTTTGGTGATTTCAAATTTAATGGAAGAAGTTTAATTGTTTCAGTTGACATGACATTCTGACTTAATATTTTAGAAGAAAAC
Source organism: Tipula confusa (assembly GCA_963556175.1). Classification (NCBI taxonomy): domain Eukaryota; kingdom Metazoa; phylum Arthropoda; class Insecta; order Diptera; family Tipulidae; genus Tipula; species Tipula confusa. Next base: position 186,429,178 of record OY744476.1, on the reverse strand, counting down.
AACATGGTTCCAAGTCGATCACATTCCACTTACATCACATATTTCCTGCATTTCAGCATTGCGTTGCTTTGCCGATAGAATTCATTACGCATGTAAAATTTCTCATTGGGCCATTAAACATCAATGTCCACAATCGTTAATAGATAAAATGAGCATTTCCAATAGATTTTCACAAATTCACGTAAAGCTTTATTTTACATAAACCTAAACTTAAAGTAGATCGCGCATTTGGAACAATAGTTAAACCTATACGGCACTTCTAGCGGAAACTACTGGTTTAGTTATAAACATGAAAATTATGATAATGCAAACGAATATATTTAAGTAATCTTAAGTCATGATAAATATGGTGTAATAGCAAACATGCGTTATAATATCTCTTTTGTTTTTTTTTCTTTGCAGGTTATATAGAATTCCGTGAAGATTTGTGATGGCTGTCCTCTTACATCAATTTGTTAAAGTGAACAATTTAATGTTAGAATAAATTCTAGAAAATGAATGGCTAAGATGCTTGTTCTATATATAGTTATAAGTTTAGCTCTAATTAAAGTTCAGCATAAACAGTTTAAAACTGTTAGAAAGTTTATGCGAGTAGCTCAAAAGTTGTGGTTAGGTGTGGTTTTAAACGAGCTTTTTTCTATTTTCAAAAATTATTTACCCTATTAGAACTGTTCATTATCATTATATATCCACACTAACTATATAGGGTTAAATCACATTAAATATTTGATCAAATGTTTTCTAAATTTATTTGATTTAGGCTTTATACGATAAGAATAGAGATGCGATTATATTAGAGATTTTACGGGTATATTAGCATATCGCAAATATGTAATTAAGTTCGCACATTTATTGTTGGGTTGATATAAAAATTTAATTTTGGTCATACATTTGGCTTTACGAAAAAATATTTACTGTTCAAATTTGGTATCACACTTAACTTAAATAAAATTTTTACTGTAATTTATTAGTCGCTTATCTTAACGATTTATTCAATAATTATCCGATTGTTGTTGAAACTGTTATGCACATATATTTTAATCACAGTTTTAACCAACGATGCACTTTAAACCACTTAAACTTTTCAATAAAGTGTTGAAATTTTACAATAATGAATGCGTGCCTTTAAAATTATAATCACAAATTGATTAAAAAATTCGTATAGGTACGACTTACGCAATTTTCATGAAATTTTTCAAATTTTTTTTTTTCACTTTCACAATTTTCACTTGATTTATTTATTTAAATTTTACTCACCGTAATTATTGGTTACTTGAGGTGCCCGAGATGATATGACTATATGATTTATCTGCGTGCAAGAAATTACTTAGTTTACGCACAATTTATTTAAATTTTATTATTGCAAATAAAAAAACAGAAAGTTTTTATCAAATTTTTTGAAAATTACTAAGTACTAGCTACAGTAAGACGATAGTAATGATTATCCTAAAAAATAATTAAATCGTTAGCAATTCGCTTACATTCTACATAATTCAATGTGGAAATGCCCTAAGCAATTGATCATTGCGGTTCTGCCAAATAGGATCTTCCCACTAATTTTCGGTTAACTACAGTACAAGTTTTTCTTCTACTATGGAGTGTTTTAAAAAGAAGTCACACGATTGTCGTCAAGTATATATTTTTAAAAATAATGCCAAGTGAAAATCAAAACCACTCTACACGATTGTGTAGGCAGCATACGATTTCGATCTTAATTCATGTTATTATTTCGATATTTTCGAAATCTAATTCTTCTCCAAACTCCTACACAACACATTCACCGTGTATAAATTATCTTAGTTCTCCAGAACGGCCTCATTTCCAAATTTTCGCTAATTCCTTTTTGCTATTGGGTTAACAAAAAAGTTTCCGCCATTGGACAAAAGATGGTGCCACCAGTGCAATGTTATGGTTGCATTTTTTAACAAATTGTTAAAACAGTGAAATTTCAAACATCATAATCTAAGGTTCGACATCTGTTAACAACATTAGTGCTTTTGTATCAGCATCATATATTTTTTTCTTGCGGAAATGTCAAGTTTTAAGCCGAATTTGTGTCATAGAGTGAAATCTGACAGGTTCTCCGATTAATTTGATACAGCCGCAGTTTGGATTCCTTACCCGATCATAGTCGAGAACCATGTAACAAGGAGGGATTTGTATGTGGGCTAGGATAAGCCCGATATTTAAATTGTGTTTTTGTTATAGCCGAGTACTTCAATGCAAAAGCATTGGAGTGGGGTAAGATTATAATGAACACAATAAGATTGTAAATTCCTGATATGGCAGATAGCGTTTTGACTTTCAGAAGATCGGCCTATGTAGAAACAATTCCCAGTTCACCGTGGTGTCTGACGTAGTAGAGACTGCCACAGTGTACGAGAAGCATTACGACATCAAATCAGGGGCGCTGGCCAAATGTCAAAAAGGAACTTGTGCAAACTAATTGAAGCAAATCTCTTAGCCACGATCGAAGCTGAAGAGATCGGTATGTAAAAAAGATCGGTATGTGGCATGATAGGAACCTAAATCAATAGAAGTAAGCGCTTGAAATGAGAGGATTTGAAACGGAATGTAGACATGGATTCCTGGGGTCTGGGCTAATAGATTGCGATGCCCAAGCTTAGATCTCAAGTACCCAGCCCTGTATTGGAGGCAAAGCAAACATGGCATATTGTATGGACTCCCGTTTACCACATTACACCAACGCGGACCGATCATCTTTCTTCGCAACAAGAAAACTCCAGTTCGTCGTGTCAAAATTTGGCTCTAGCAACCCAGAAAAAGGAGTGCTTACAAGAAGACACATTGTGGCCAGTGTACTATTTCCTGGTCAACATAGCAGTCAATTATCTGGTAGGGCATCTGAAAACCAAACTCTACGTAGAGAAAGCAAACAAAGTATGTTTTGCTCTGAGTAAGCCGATGTTATAGCAAGAAAACTTTGATTTTATGCCACAAATCAAAAATTTTCAAAATGCAGAAAATGCTTGATAATTACATGCAGCCCAACGTCTGGAAAGATAGCGAATTGAGATCCTTGGAGTATAGGTGTTGAAACAAATTTTTTCACATCCAATTTCTTACATGTCCTGAGTTTTTTTGCAAGTATTTGTATGCAATGAAAAATGCCAGGACATGCATTTATGGTGCCTCAATGATTCGCAGCACATGTTTTTTACTTGTGATAAGTGGAAACCAGAGCGATAAGAGCTGGAAAAAAAATCGGTAAAAGAAAACGGTAACGCCCGATAATATATTGAACTTCTTGTATACTACCGATTTAGATTGGGACTTAGGGGCACTATGTATAGAACTAATCCTCATTAAAGGCATCATCACCACCGAAGATAAAAGCTGAAAATCAGAAAGTCTTAAAGAAGAAGTCTGGATGGGATATGGAAAGTAATTTTGAAATGGGTCGATGCTTAAAATATATGATTGGCCCACTTAGATCATAAGTAAAATTTAAACATACATTATGGAAGGTACTCTCACTGTACTCTTTGTGCTTATCGATATCAAATTGTGCGTTATCAAAAAAATGATAAGTTTTCGTTTTTTTAGTCATACTTTATAGTTATCTGTTATATAAATACAATGAAACGACGTTAAGATAAGAGTATAATAGGTCTTAACATTTTTCTGGGATTTACATAGACATACTAAAAAGCTAAATATAGATAGTGTGTAAAGGTATTCGAATATTTTTTTGTTAATTAAGTAGCAACAAGAAGATGTTCCCAACGGATAACACATTTTCTAACAAGTTTTATCAAAAGTATAGAGAAGTAATCAAGACGCTTGTTAATTAAAGCTTCCTGTGTTGTTGGGCAAAAAGATGAGGTTTTAAACAATTCAAAACTATATGAGACTTTTATCGTTATGACTTTTGTTTTGTAAATATTTTGTAATTGATAGTGGATAATTTCAAGTGCGGATTGAGTTATCAGTAATTATAAGTTGACGTAGACGAGGTGAAAGTAATAAATTGGCCTTGGCATATTTTAATTTGAACATTTAAACTAGTAGATAACGATTACCAGATAGTTTCTGGAAAACAGTGCCGCAAAAAGTGAAGGAGAGCTGAGGACAATACTAAAAAGAGATGCCCATAGACTTTACCATAGTAAAAAAAAATTGTTAAAAAACTATCTACGTTACCTCGTCTCTATAGATAAATCGAGAACACATGAGTACCACTGGTTCATTTTGATTATCCAACTCAACCTTGAATAGTTTTAGCCATTCTGAATATAGGAAATAATATGGATTAAATGTAGTTCATCGTCATCATCGGCCGTGACCAGCTTTTATATTCCTCTTCCTTTTTTCAAAAAATTATGAAAATGCATATATGAGCTTATGTAAATAATTTGGGCATCATGTAAAAAATTAGATAAACAGAAAAGAATTTAATAGAAAAGGATGTATGCGTCTAAAAATGTTTAAAGGATATTAAACTTAGGTCGCCATAGGCAGACTCGGAAAACCCGCAAAATATGGCAGGTACAGGGAAAAGCAAATACTCTCGTTAAACCAAAAGCTGAAAATCTAAGGGCACCATTTGCCAAATTAGGCACTATTTGCTTCAAACCTTGACCTACTTATGGTAACTTTTATGCCTCGTGCAATTCGTAAATTAACTCGAAAGCAATCGAAAAATACTTACACCTTTTAATTTAAGCTTGCAAGTGGCAAGGTCCCCATCACCAGCCTGGTTATGTCTTACAGTTTATAAAGGTAAATGAAGACCGTCGTTCAAAAATTAATGAAATTGATGAAAGATGACAAATCAGATTAACAACAAAGTTTTGCAGCTATGATTCATGAAAATTGAATAATGATATTACAACAAAAGCCAATTTTAAATCTCAATTTAGTTATGAAACTATAGATTTTCATAGTGATGAGGAAAGAAGGAGTAAACAAAAGAAGCAAAATGAATAGTGCGAAGGGAAACCAAAAACATACTCTCGAGAAGTAGCTCCCAGTTCCATAAAGGTCATAGCAAGGGGCCTTCATCCAACCTGTATAAAGAAGAAATAATTAAAGACCTCAAACGACATATGGGCTACAAATAGAAAATGGATTAAATGAGACTAGATATAACGTTATTATAAAAGAGGTTTTTCCTTTTTTATGCTTACTTTCAGTAACAATGGAAATATTGGCGCCATCTTCTATATAAGAGCTATCTTAAATAAGTGAGTTAGAATAGCGACATTTAAAAAAAAATAATGGATCAATACAGCAATGATAGAAAGGCCTAGGACCAATGCTACAATCATACGCAAAAATATTGCAACAGAGTAATGTGTGAAATGTCCTGGAATACACTTTGCTCAGATGTGTCTTGGAAATACAAATTCGCCTCCAGCACGTGTAAGCTACAAAGAAGATCATTCTGGATATTATAGAGGCTGAGGTACAATTGATAGAAAAATACTCCCTATAATACTACAGGAGTGGTGAAATCTCCAGGCTATAATTACAGGTGTTGAAATATTGAAAGCAGTTTCTTAGAAAGAAGTAAACAAACTTCCTCATATAATCAATGCATCATTTCGACTGAAGTCTGTATAGCTCATTTTAATGGCAAGTAGCTGAAATAATAATGATAACGAAACCAAACAAGCTTCCTATAATAATAAAATATCATAAAAACTAATTCCTCTACTTCCAGTACTCTCTAAAATCTTTGAGATACTGTTGCTTAAAAGGACGAAGCCTGTAATATTTTAAAGACATCGCATAATGCCTCATTAATTTGAAAATAAAATTAATAGCTCCCACAATTTTTCTGGATGTAGCCCTAGCCTTCGGTAATGTATGGAATAATGGGTTGGAACATAAATTGTAATCGAAATTTACCAAACGAATACTTTCAAATTCTGAAATCCAATATTTTCGCGCTAAATATAAAGAATCAGTTTCCGAACTGTAACTAATATCCGCGGGGACCCTGATATCATCATAAATATTAGTGCAATATATTCGATTATAAAAATCAGGCAAGGAGTTAGCCGACAAAATTATCAAAATGTACACATTTTGCAATAAATCACGTAATGGTGTTCCGATTTTGATGAGTGATACTTACGATGAGTGATGAATGATACTTTGAAACCCAAACTTGCAACAAAAAACCGCATAAAAAGCTATACTTATATAGTCTCAAGGCACATGATAGCTGATTTTTTCAGAGATAGTGACGTTTTGTTTTACTTTTAAGGGATGGATTAAAATGAGATCAAAACTTTGTTTACAAATAAGCCAAATGATAAAAGCATATTTAAAGGAATCAAAATGCTATACCTATAAGCTATCTAAAAGATTCATTACAACGTTAGAATGACAACTATTTGCAGTACGCTTTGTTAAACATTTATTAATGCGGCACTTCTTTTATATGCGTAAATATCGATACGATAAAATACTAATAAAATACTAATCGTATTTAGTTTATAATATTTTACTGTTATATATTATCGTTTTATCCATTTATTATATACAAACTACACGCGCAATATTTCTATATTCCGCATCTTTCGATACTGGATTGGTTTGAAGGTCACTGGGTTGTAAAACGTTATACGACAAAATATATATACAATCACTGATAATTGTAGCATTATTTTTCCAACAATATGCTTTCATATGTATATTTACATATGATTACATGAAAAGTAAATATGTAGGTATATAAATTTGATTAAAATGAATCACTTAATCCAATATTACATTCCTTTCGAAAATCAATGAAATATTTTTTAACACACTATATGAATAACCGTGCCTGTGTCCAATCATTTAAATTAAACATAAAATTTCTTTGATAAAAATTAAAAGGCAAACACATTTTTCCTACATCGATAAGAACTATTGTATGTGTATCACAATATAAAACAAAAAAATAGATAACACACACTTACACTATGCCAATACTGTACGCAAATTCCATTTTTAAGTTTTAGGTAAGTTTACAAATGTTTGTTGTCATTATTTTCACAACCTTCGAATTTTCTGATTTATCCGATTTATGTTGAATTTTAATTTGAATTTGGTTCTTTTAACGAAAACAAAAGAAAACTCATAAACTCTAAAAATTATATTATATAGAATTTTTTGTTACGCCTAAATGTTGTTTCGTGTTTTCTTAATTCTTTATTGTTGTTGTCACTGATCGGTTGTTGTTGTTGTCAAGTAATTTAGACAAGAAAATAGTTGTACAGCACCAGTTTACACCTTAGTTTTGTTTACCGGCTACGAATAACAAAAATTTTTAGTCTTTATACAACGAACATAGATGAGTCATTGTAACCTCTATAAACTATATCTATGTATTTAATTTAATTTAAACACAAATTTTTTGATTAAGGTATCATTCATCAAAATCGAACCACTATTACGTGTTATATTGCAAAATGTATACATATTTATAATTTTGTGGGCTAACCCCTTAACCTGGTTTTTATGTACAAAATTAGCTTTTCACTTCCTAGTATCGATCCTTAGAATTTAAGGCAATAAATTGAGAGCAGTGTTGAATTTTGTATTCTCCGGTTTGGCATTTGAAACAAGATGGAAGTACATTTGATGCAACGGAAATATGATGGAAGGATAATACCAATTAATTCGTTATCGCATTAGTGTCAAAGTTAAAGTAAAATTACACAAATGATAAACATAATTAATACATAATTAAATTAAATTGATCGCAAGAAAACTCGATAGTTCCTATACCTTTGCTAATGATTAAATGACTTTGCTAACGTTACTTGGATTTAGTAGAGTCGACAGACATTACACTATGATACCAATGGCAATACAATTTAAGAACTTTTTATCAATAACAATAAAAGTTGTGCCGGATAACCATTCCACAAACCCAAATCATAATGGTGGTTGGCAGCTGTGATTGTGTGTTATTTATTGCAGCACTCACGACAGCTCCAAGCCACCGTTTGCTGTGGGTTTGTGGAATGGTTATTTGCCTTGATGAGTAATTGAAATTGGTCCAGTAGTAATGACTAAAGTGGTTGGGTTCCCCGGTGTTATAGTGAATGTTTGTTTGGCCGTGCTCCTCTTTTCTCAAAACTCCTGATAATTTAACAGGAAGACTTTGAAAATTTTCGATGTGTAGCCTAAAATCAAAGTTTTCATGAGCTAACCGTTATGCATCTTTTGAATTTTGGAAATTTTCTATTTGTGACATATAAATTAATAGTTTTCATCAAGTATTTTTTGGATTTTAAAATTTTCGATTTTTCCTTGCTTGTTTTTGGGACTATATAGCTGACTGATAACAATTTTTTTTCTTCCAAAAGTAGACTTAATTTTAAATGAACTTCCGTTTTGTTCTTCAATCAAGTTGGACGTGTTATTATTTGGGAGAATATATATCATTACATCTTGTGAAATCCCAAATCAAAAGTTATAAGGTTATTGGCCCAGGTATCTCATTGTAAGCGAGTATCTGAAATTGCTAAAATTTATAAAAAAAGGCATCAAAGATTATTTTCTACGACGAAAAGAAAATTAGTCGTTTTATATTTTACAAACGCATTTTGATTAGCGTTGTACGTACTTAGCAGATATGGCGGATAAAATAGATGTGATGAATATTAACAAATTCGACGAAAAGAATTATCGACAATGGAAGTCCATGTGTGCATTGCGACCAAAAGGTCTCCTAGACATAGTGAATAATGAAGGAGTAAAGTAAAGCCAAATAAAGAAGATGTATCAATGACAACGGAATACCAAAAATGGATTAAGGATGACGCGAACCAAATTAAATCAAATTCCGTTGGTGGAAAACTGCAAATCATCAAATGAGATAATCATCAAGTTGGATTCCATTTATGAACAAAAGACGGAAATTAATAAAATAATAGTGGATGAGCGATTCCATCAATATAAAATGATTTCAAGTGATTCCATTTCCCAGCACATTACAAAAGTGAAAAATTTGGCACAGCAAATTAAAGATACAGGAGAAAATGTCAGTGATGTAGCAATTATCACAAAAATTCTCGGAAGCTTGCCCCAAAAATATAGAAATTTTAGACAAGCATGGTTATCATTGGATGAGGCAAAGTAAACGGTAGATAATCTTAGAGCACGACTTTTGGACTAAGAAACCAGTTTAACGTCATATGAAGAATCAGAATCGGCGTTGGTAGTACCTAAAGCAGGTAGCAGCAGTTCATCAAATCAACGGTTTTCAAATGAAAAGAAAAGTAACCGATTCCGTTTAATTTGTTATAATTATCAAAAGAAGGGGCACTTTGCTAGCCAGTGCCGAGCTCCAAAAAAATTCGAGGAGAAAAGAAATCTGACAATTCAAAAGAAAATAGACATACACAACCAAATATTGCAGCTTTTTCGACTCAATACTAACATCCATAATAGATGACGATTATTGGATATTAGATAGTGGCGGAACCGCACATATATGACATATAAACGTGAGTACTTCTCAACTTTTGAAACCATGGATGATTACGCTTTAGTATAAAACTTGGAAATGATCAAGGTCTAGTTGTGAAAGGAAAAGGCTCCGTACAAATTCAAAAACTTATCGGTGAAACGTGGTACGAATCAACATAACAAATGTGTTATACATACCGGATCTCAGAAAAAATTTGTTCTCCGAAGGTGTAGTAACGGTGAAAAGCATGGAAATTATTAAAGAATCTAATCATGCTGAAGTTAACGAAAACAACAGAATAGTGGTTTGTGCGATTCGAGAATCAAACAATACATACCGATTGTTATTTCGAACAATATGTGTCTCCGAGACGAATGCAACAACAAGTGTTGACATTAAGTTATGGCAAGAAAGGCTTGGGCACATTAACAAGCTATAGCGTTGAAAGAAATGGCAACCAAGGGAATTATCAAGAATGTCAGTATAATCAACATCGACAAGTATTTCTGTGAAGCTTGTGTTTATATAAAAAGTCACAAGTTACCATTTAAGACAGTTATAAACAGAAAATCCTGTGTTTGTGCACAGTTACGTATGTGGTACCATGTCTCAAGCATCAGTCAGTGGAGCGAGATATTTCATTCTCTTCAAAGATGACAGTTCTGGTTATCGTGTCGTTTTCTTCATTAGACATAAATCAGATGCTTTTGATTTGTTTAAAGAGTTTGTTAATCTCTCACGCAACAAGTTTGGGTCGCCACCAAAGGTTTTACATGTTGATAACGGAACTGAATACTGTAACACCATTTTCAAGGAATACGAAAAATTGATTTTTTTTTGGAAACAACGGCTCCCTACATACCAAAACAGAATGGGAGAGCGGTACAAGACATGAGAACTATAGTGGATAGTGCACGATCAATGTTATATGGAAAAGATGTTCCAATTAATTTGTGGAGTGAAGCTGTCAACGCAGCAGTGTATATTTTAAATCGCACACCAACAACTCAAGCGCCCGATTCAACCCCATACCAACTATGGACAGGTAAAAACCCTATATTGGAACATACGAAAATTTTTGGATGTGAAGCGTACATGCATATATCAACGGAGTTTTGGATCCAAAATGCATGAAATTAATGTTTGTTGGCTACGACGGAAATTCTACGAATTATCGTCTTTATGATGAAGAATCCGAAAAAATCAAAGTTTCTCGAAACGTTATTTGTAATGAAAATACAGTTGTTTGAAAATAAACAAACTAAGGGATTTCGAAGCATAGAAGATGATTTAGAGGGACATGAAGCAACTACACAGCAATCAATAAATAGTCATGTCAATACCGACTATAAGTTACGCAATCGCGACAATATCAGAATGCCTATGCGCACGATACGACTTCGAGGCAAATTTTGTTGAAGTTGACATTCCTGAGACATATGAGGAAGCGGTATCAAGTACAGATGCGAAAAATTGGACAAAGAGGAATTAGATGCGCTCGAAAAGAACAACACATGGGAGGTTGTTAAGTTACCACCAGGTAATAGCACTATTGGATCAAAAAGACCCAAATGGAGATGTTGTTCGATATATAAGTCAAGACTTTGTGCAAAATAGTTCACACAGAAATAAGGCATCAACTTCAATGAAACTTTTGCTCCGACAACACGTTTTGACTCAATTAGGATTCTACTCTCTGTTGCAGCAAGAAATAATTTTAAAATTATGCAGTTTGATGTAAAAAGCGTTCCTGTACGGAAAGCTACAAGAAGATATTTACTTAACACCACCAGATGGGACGAGCATCAAATCAAAAATGGTATGTAAGTTGAAAAAGTCCTTATATGGTTTAAAACAAGCTCCGCACTGTTGGAATACAACATTTCATAATTATTTGAGCAAGTACAGTTTCATCCAAAGTAATGCTGATAATTGTGTTTATCGAGGACAATTCAATAATGAAAAAGTATTGTTAATACTTTATGTTGATAATGGATTGTTCATGGCTGAAACCAAAGAAGCACTGAAAATTGTACTTAATCACCTTCAGGCGACCTTTGAGGTAAAAATAAATGAACCTGATATTTTTGTTGGACTACAAATAGAACGCAATCGTGAAAAACGTTCAATTTTTATTTATCAAATGAACTACATAAATAATATTATAAAACATTTTAACCTCGAAACGGCAAATCCAATAAGCATTCCGGCTGGTCCATAAATACATCTCAAATCAACCGATTATAGTCAAGAATCTAGTGAGAGATCGGTATCGTATCGAGAACCAGTTGGTTCTCTGGCCCAGACATCTCTTTTGTAGTGGGTGTTGTAAGTAGATTTCTTTCAAATCACACGGATGTCCATTGAAAGGCAGTTAAAATAATAATTAAATATTTAATTGGCACAAAAGATCGAGGAATTGAATACAAACATTCAATCGACGCTGAGCAACTTATCGGATATTCAGACTCAGACTATGCAAATGACATCGAAACACGGAGATCAATCGATACACGGAGATCACTATTTAGCATAAAGACATATCTACTGGATATGCCTTTATGCTCAATAGTGGACCAGTGACATGGAGTAGTCAACGACAACATTCAGGCGCATTATCAACGACCGAGGCTGAGTATATGGCTGGATGTGCAGCGGCTAAGGAAGTGACTTGAATACATCAGTTGTTGAAAGACATCAGTGTAGAAGTGAATGGCTTCTCGATGCTATTTATTGACAATCTGATTAATTCACAATCCTGAATTTCACAAACGAACCAAGCATACCGATATACGATATCACTTCATTAGATAAAAATTGAAACAAGTCGAAGTGCACAATCGAAATTAGCAGATGTCTTCACAAAACCATTACACTCAGATAGATTCAAGACTCTTGGTGATTTGGTTCTGATGACTAGGAATTGGAAAGATATCGTTTGTTTTTTTACAAAAGGAAATATTTTAATTTTATTATGTATGTGTATTGAAATTCTATGTATTAGAATCATAAATTTAAATATTTGAATGTTAGCGTTGATTTTTTCATAAACATTTATTGTAAATGTTTTCAAATCCAAAATGTTTAAAGTTTAAAGTTTAATAAAAAATAAATGGCTATTAGTGTTTTAAAGAAATAAATAACTTTTATTTAAATTTGAATCGCAACAAAAATATATGATAATGACATTTTTCAAATAAATGAAGGGTTGTCCATAAAATTTCCCAGAGGGAATTTTATATTTTAGTACCAATGTAAAAAAACAACAGGGGTGGGATATTCGATAAATTATCACTTTTGGTATGTTGTACCACTTTCGACAAGCGAAAACTTCGATGTTTCATCACTCATCAAAAATCTGAGTGATACATATGTTTAGACTTCAAGGAAAACAAATATTAATACAATTTAATTAAAATTTATTAATAATAATTTTCAAAAATTAAGAATAAGCTTGTTTATTTATTTATAATATTATAAAAACATATAATATTATTATAAAACAAAGTAAAATTCTGATATGAATTTTGTATATCATATATAGGGTATTAGGTGTCATAAATATTTGTCCCTTAGCATACGACACTCTAAAAATGTATTTTGAGGTTTTGATGATGACGGAACTTTTTATTAACAAAAAAAACAAACAAAATAACTTCACCAATATTGCTTCAATTATTTATCATACTATTTATGAAAAAAATGTTCATTTATTTATTTAATAAGAATAATAATATTAAAATGTCTCAAAAACAGCTGTCATTTCAAGTAAAAAAAAGTGTTGCAATATACAATTATCGATTATCTGTCGAAAATGATACAACATACCGACTTTCATCACTAGTGATGTGATCATCACTTTCGATAGTATCGATAGTGATGTTACAACATCCCACCCCAGCAAAAGTTCTCTTCATTAGTACAAATCGGTTGTTTTTTCTACAAATCGGTTGTTTTTTGTTTGCATGTGTAGGTAATAAATTTTGTGTTGGGGCGCAATTTTTTTGAGAATGTATACTATCCGTGTGAGGTGCGATGTAAAAAAAACAACCAACTTTTTGGTGGAAACGTACACTTATAATGTTTTTGACGAGTTTACATTTGGTGGGAGTGTTGAATTATTAAAAATGTTAAATTGTCAAAATTTATTTAGAGTGCATTCGTTTATTGTAAATGTATCATGTGAATTCTGTTATGCTTGAACACTGTACAATAATACTGTGATTATAAAAAAAATGACTATCGACTTGAAACTTACACCACAGCGTCTATTGGTAGAGTTAGAACATATAAAAACTAAAATTTTATTGGATGGAACTTGAGTTTTATTAAAGTTCTAACTGTTTACAGTAATAGCATAATTTTGGATAATCTGCAAACTCAATGGCAGCGTCTAGATATTTCTGTAATGGGGCTTTCCAACCCTTCTTAATCGAATCCAGTAGCAATGTTCGTAAAGTGACACCAAATATCTAAAAAATATATTTATTATGTGTGAGTCCCAGTCGGTTATCACAATGTCTTACCTGCTTATTAATTAATTGTGTATGGCCATTATTCGGATATTGTTTTAATTCAAGATTATTTACCGAAAATGATATAACATCCGAAAGTTCCAATGCTTTCAAGTTGTTTTTATAATTATATGTTAAATATAATGGAAAATCGATTCTCGGTATTAAAATCATAACACTCCCTAGATCCGTGTATTCAGTGAATTTGATATCCATATCGTAAAATAATCGAACATTTTCAAAATAGAAGTATGAAACAATTTGTAAGTAATCATCAGTAACTGCAGTTACTGTTCTACGGCTATCGACTGATGCCATTCCAATACTATTCACAAATCCTGAGTGAAAATTAACTGTACCCAAAGCCGTTACACCGTATAGAGATGCACTATAAAATAATATATTAAATGTTTATCATTATGACTTTCTCGTCGAACAGCTTCAATATATACATACTTAACAGTTCCAGACCAGTCAACGAGCGGTAATCCATTGCCAGTAATTTCACTTTCTTCCAAATAACTAACAAACTTCTGCATTAATTTTTCGAAATATAATTTGTCTTCGATAACTATACGAATTTATAATAAAATTTAACATCTAAGATTATTAATATGGCCATCTATAGTTAAGTAACTCACCTTGGGAGTTAGCTTTAAAAATCAGAAATATTACACCAAAAACCAGAACATTTACAGAATATTTCATTTTTTTAAATGTTGTTCAGCCAAATTTCTAAAATAAACTATGTTGTTGAGCAATTTATGTTGGTGTGTTATCTGCGGTGGTCTTTCAAGTATAGACTGATAAAACTGAAGAACGGTTGGTTAATCGCATTTCGTCTAGTCGAATTTTATCGAGTATTAAGAGCATGAACAGAGTTGCTTAACCTTTATATGTGGTTTTTCACATATATGGGATTACTACAGTTACCCAAACAAAATTAAATTTTTTAGCGGAAAAGTGAAGTCGTCAACTGAGCACCATACTTCGTTCTAACAAAACGTAAATTCTTCAACCAGAAATTGATAGCCGTATGTATAAACGTCTTGTAGTCAGTGCCTGTATCTAATCATCATTTAACATTCGAATAGATAAAAAAAATATTGGACAATGTAACTAAATGTAAAGTGGTTTTATTCACTAATCTCGATTAGCTGTCATACATAGAGCAAATATTTTATCTATGATTTTTATTAAAAATTAATTGACATTTGATTACTTTATGTGGGATGTGATTTTGTGAATTACATAACACACAAAATTTACAGAGTTTTACAATTGGTAGTATAAGGACAGTTAATAAAAGCATCTTTCAAAAGGTTTCAATAGCTTCAGATAAATTCCAACTTCTATGGAACTAATGGGTCAGAACTTCTATGGAGCTAATTGTAAAAATGTTTAGTAGCTCAACTTTGACACAATATTGTGACTTTATTGCTGTTAATTTACATTACAAGACATCGCAAAGCAAACCATAAGCTCTTCCGATGGATTGAAGTATATGGCTTGCTGAAAATCAAAGAATCATCCAAAGCGAAAAAACTTTTTCAGTGACTGACCGATTCGGTCAATTTATTCGAAAATAATCTATGCACACGAGTATGTAACGATTACAATCTTGGATATAAGCTGGAAATTAAACAGCAATTTAATATTCATATATTGTCACCATTCATTTCTAAGCATAAAAATCCGGACAGTGGTACCCCTTTGCAAATTTCCGAAAATCAAGAATAGCCAATAGCACACGTAATAGTGGTCCGATTTTGATGAATGATACCTTTATCAAAAGCTAGAGACGCCGGTATAAAAACTGCTACAAAATATTCATACATTGTTACCATTCATTTCTGAATTTCATGATTGTGTTTCATTTATCGACTGGCTCCTTTATTTGCTTTGATATACAAATATGTTTGGTTACCGTATCGATGAAATCACGAAGCTTAGTTAGTGATTCACGAGGTAATGTTAAAATATTTAGTAACGTCTTAATGTATTTTGTTATGATCAATTTATGATTCCCATATTGTTCAAATAAAATTGAAGGGATCTGAATTGAATCCTTTTTGAATCTGCAAAGCTTGAATTTGGGGTCGTATTTAAAAAAACAACTTGTTTGTTGATAACATAATATTTTTTAATGGTGGTTAATGTACCAACACATGTCTACGTTTTAGGTTTTATGCACTCGGTCGGCCATTTGCAATTAACCGAATTATACGCTTCGCCATTATAATTTCGTATTTAGGAACTGAATTCTCAAAAAATTCAAGTAAGGATGAAAACTCTGCATAGTTGCAACTAAATCAAGAATGTTGACTCTTGTTAGACGAATTTCACTCTCACGCTTGTTTAATAAAAAAATTACTGGTAGGTTACCTGCAGGTTAGCAATATTTTCTTCTTTGCGTTTTACCACAATACATAATTTTTTGACTTTCATTAATCCGCTTGTATACCAAAGTGATGATAATCAGGTTGTTGCATGACCAAATTCAAATTTAAGGCATTTGCTGAATTTTGTGTAACCGTCGTTCGTGAACTGAGTCGTACGTCAAAGCGTAACATCTATGAAGAAATATTTCCTCTACTGGTATATTTGCGTTTAACACTAATTTTTTTTCAAAATTTCAACTACACAAACTTGCATAGTTTAAACAGATCACGACCACTGTACTTGTGGTTAATATCGATATGTCATTCTGTGCCCTACGGATTTTTTGTGTATTGGGCTATCTCGATTGAGCTAGATCCAACCAATATAAACATTTTGCAATTTTGCTATCGAAGCTTTTTAGTCGTGGCAGCATTAATTGCGGCTTTTATGACCGCATATTTTCAATTATTGGAAGGTCAGTCGCTGCCAACCATAAATAACATCGATAAACAGGTAAACATTTATGGCTTACTATATATATATATTTAGAATAATGTTCTGAAACTGACTGTTTTGTTTGTCTATCGATAGTTATGACGTTTCGGACATCCAGTTGATTACAGTTATCCATTCCAAAAGTTCTTTAAAATCGCATGTTTTCTTGTAACGGGGTTTATATCACTACTCACCTATGATTACAGTCGACGAAATATTAACGCATCGAAATTTGATACATAAGTTTTGCGCCGGCCTGACGATATATTACTGTAATTCAACGATTTTACAAACACGTGACTCGGTAATCGATGTGAACAAAGATATTCGAAGATTGGAATATTCGTACACTCAGCTAGTCGATTCGGTCGATCAACTAAACGGATCGCTCGAGATTGTATTAATGTTTTATATAGGACAGTTTTTTTTGTGTGTCCTATTGGCAATATTTTGTTTGTTATAAATCTTAGACGTTTCGGAGCTTATTTTTTATGTGCGAAGAAATTTGTAATAACCATACATAAATAAATAAAATTACATAAATAAATAAATACATAAATAAAATTTAAATAAAGAAAAAATTGTGTATAAGTCATACGGTTGTGTTTTAAATCACCAAAGGAATTAATTGGTTGTGTTTGCGCGTAACGCAGTTACCATTAACCCAAAAAGATAACCCACCAAAGACTTACAAACAAGCTATTTCGCTTATCATAGGAGGCGTCTAAATAAAGGCTACATCGCTCGGCTGACATACCACATCCTTAAAAAACGAGGTTGCTGTGTCGTCTGCACGACCGTAGTGATACGTGATAACGTAAATATGTAGTGTGAGAAATGATAGACTTTATGGATTTATTAAAATCGATTTATTACTAGCAACCGCGCCATCGGCGGTGTACAAACGATTAAGTATTGGTCGATGGTACGAGAAATACGATATGAAGGGCAAGGTCTCTGCGGTGATGTTCCTTGTGGTGAATGTGATATCGAGGCAAGTACCTCCCAAAGTCGTCGGGTGATTGAGATCCATTAAACAATTTGAGTTTTAGAAATCTATCTTGTTGTTTTTTATTTTTGTTGTAATCTCTTCATGGTTTATGTTACCCCCACTGTAATCCCATTCCATGATGCTATATAATAAATTAATTAATTTTAACAGACACTATTTGGTATTTAACTTAATTTTTTTAGTGCTAATTTTACCTTTATTATTTATTATTTTAACTTAATTTTTATTTATTTTTAATTTCAAATAAATCCAAATGTCATCGAATAGAACGCAGTTTTTTGTTATTTTTTTTTGAAATTTTGAAATTGGCAAAATTTATTGTTGTTCTAATACCAACTTTCATTTGAAAACAAATAATTACAATAATTAGGCAATTAGAGAGACATTCAGACTGTATAATTTGAAATTAATGTTTTTTTTTTCTTAATTGTAATTAATGTGGGTATTAATTATTTTAATTTTAATTTAATTAAATCACACTGTTCTTTACGCAAATTTTGACACCAAAATTGGTTCGATCAGTTAATGCATTCTCTCGCTATTACGGTAAATCGATCTAATCAGAGGTTTGCGGTGTGCCCTCCTCCGCCTCCTGTTGACCACAATGTGCAAATACAAAGAATGAAGCATCGAGATAAAAAATGAACCTATGCAATGATATATTTAGAATGAAGTAATACCTTATACTTAATGAGTAGTCTCCATGTAAGATTGTTAAAAAACAACAAAAGAAAATATGAATACTACCAAAACTTAACTCTGCGGAGACAACGTTCTTGAACTCGTTGCTCTCCAAAAACCTCGATGACCCAAAATGTGAAGACCATATGTCCCGAGACTATACGTTGCTTTACCGTATATTTATACTTACATTGCCATGCGAAACCAGGATGGTAACCTTCGTGTTAACATCGATGTACTCGATACTTGGAGGAGGATTTCTCTCATTGCGTTTTTGGTTCATGTTCTACCGCGGATGATTCAATCAAAGCTGTTGCTTTCAAGGATATGACAATTATATATGCATCTAAGTTTAATATCCCCACTACATCAGTTACCTTATGTAAATTTGCATGTAAGCAAATTGGAGCGAGTAAGGAAGAGCTAAACTGCCATTATAGATTGGTTCCAGCGAATTGATCGCTCACCATCCTAATTTCAATTTAATTCCTGTACGCATAATCGCAATACATGTCCCAAATGGATCCAACATCGTGATTATTACAACATGATCATCGAATTCATCAAATTCGTCTATTTTATGTAAGAGCTATACAGAGAGTTTGGTCTCTTATGTTTCGTTACCATTTAATGAAAGCCTGCAGAGTGGTGTTGTTGCAGATCGCTGGAAGGTTTTAGTAAATTGGTCCCATTTTTAAGTCAGGAAGAAGAAATGATGTAGCGAATTACCATGAAATTGCATATTTGTCGGCCTTAACAAAACTTAACAAAACTCTTTCATATCGGATGCATTGGTTCAGAAACTAGAGTTGAGATGGAAGACCGAGAAAAACAATATGCAAGGCATAACAGATCAGATCATGCAATGTCCATGAATTGCTTCGATAACATTAGTCAACACTTGTTCAATTTCAGCCACCAAAATCGACATTTTTCGATATTTTGAAGGTGAAACAGAAAAAGGATTATACTAACATCGTCAAGGCTTATCACACCTATGTTAGGCAGTGACGGCAAATTTACCAATGTAGAATGTGCCTTTTGTATCAAACAACGACCAAAAACTCATAAGAAGTCTCCGGAGAAAGTAGAATTAATTCTTTCTTTTTTGAAGATCGGCTTGGTTTTTGCTAGTTCCATTAATACTTACTTATGTAACTACGTGGTATCGGTTTAAAATAATCAAAATATTTTTATATGTATAATCGCCTAAAAGTCATATATTACTACTAAATTTTGACGATATTCTATCGACCCGACATCTGGAACATCAATGTGTAAACTGTTTTTTTCTTATGATGGTAGTACTATATTATGGATGATATCAAATTTAACAACAGCAACATTTTTGGGTATTGAAACGATTTGGATAACGACCCTAACTTTCAAGATGCCATTCGAAAGTTAGAAAAACATTCCCTTATGAATCAGTGAAAAATGGGTAAAATCTCCGACTAAGGCGCAATTCGAGAACCAATTACCAAACTTTGTCGTTTACCGCGTAAACTGAATTCCTGCGACTTTCGAAATTTAAAATGAGTTTCAATTTTCATGGGTTTTCGTGGAAAATTATATTTTCTATTTTACAATTTTAAATACCCGCCCCTTAGTCGTGTTACCAGTCACTTGAAGTGACAGACAAATTTTGACAGAAATGGTATTCCCTTAGTCGTAAGAAAAGTTTATCGTGGTATGAAGTAACATTTTTCGTCACTTAATCTTTTGAAGTGACAGTCCCAACATTATTTAAAATTGAAGAATGCAAATTGTAAATTTTATATTTTATAAAATGCTTTTTATAGTAAGGGACACTGGTAGACTAAGTGATGATACTGGTAGACTAAGGACACTTGACTAAAGACTAAGGACAGTGAGGCGATAGTTGTCATTTCATATGCAGTGATAGGACTAAGATACCAGAGGCTTAAATTACTTTCACTGTACTGACAACCGACATCTGTAATTGTACTTAGTCGATCGATCGATAGACACGATCATAAATTTCGATCAGTAGCTAAAACTGTAAAAACCAAAAAGTAAGAACGAACAAAAATATCCGTTAGTTCTGGTGTGGAGATGAACCTGTCAAAATAAACCAGGCTAATTTCAGTGTTCTATACATATTCTACAAGACAAGATTTACATGTCTCCTCAAAAGCTTCCAACTGAGATTTACATCCTTAGAGTTCCATCAAAAAAAGAAATAGTTTGATCGCAGGAGTAACGATCCACAGGCCACAACGACGTAAAAGGACCAATTTCGACAGAGTGAACTACAGAATAGAGTCCAAATAACATTTAAACAAACATTGTATAGTTTTCAAACACATATTAGCTTTTAAAAAATCATATTCGATGTTTGAAATTGTATTAAAATAATCATATATGAAACTAAACCACCAATCATCGAATTGATCAAAGTCAAATCGAATGGAAACAGACCACACGTAAATATCGGATGCTTATGACGAATTTGTTGTGAAAATTTTATCATTTCATAGCACATATCCTTATCATGTTTCAATTTAATCATTATTACATTGATGAGCTTTAAAGTTTTCAACCCTTCCAGCTTCAGTTTTTCACCGCATCCAAGAATTAGCATCAAAATATAAAAGATCGGTAGACTAAGTAAAAATATACAGATCACTGTATTTTTTGTCGTTTCACTGCTATCCAAAAAATATACACAGTAAGTTGAAAACCAGTTCAACAACAGGAATATAAATGAAACTCCGGTACAGAACATTAACTAAAAAGAAAAATTAAATTAAATTTTAGTTTGACAGTTTTTTATATGTTCCTTATGCTTACATGTTGGCTCATACATAAATTAATCGTATCTAAACAGTTACATAAATCTGCGTAAATTTGCCGTATTAAAAATATCAAATCGAAGTAATTATCGATATCGTGTAATCTTAGACGGGATCCTGGACCAAGATCGACACTTTCGATAAAATAGTGTTGTACCACTTTATTCAGCATATCAAAACGGAATATGTATAAAACAATTACACCGTAGCATATGGCCAGTAAGAAGCAATACAAAATAACTGGAAATGTTTCGAATACAACTTGAGTCCAGGTAAAATTATCCGTTAAAATCAGATAGATGAGAATCACGACTCCATAAATTAAACATACAGAAAATGACGAAATTATAAATACAAACTCTAAATTATGATTAATTGGAAATTTAAGATTTTTCAACTTTATATCGATTGCATGCAATCGTACGATCATATCCCAAAATCTATATCGTAAAATCTGATTATTGATGGTGGCGAATATTGCAACGGCATATACCGCTATCAAAAATAATTGATTGCCATAATTAAACAATGGCGTGTTCGTTTTAAATAAAGTCTCACTTCTCACATGATGATAGACCAAAATTAAATATAAACTAAGTGCGGCATAAAACATCGTCCAATGCCATAAATTCGTTACAATATACCGCTTATAGTGATTATTGTCAATTTTTAATTTACAAATCCGAAACTGAATTAGATTTAGGCACAGGAACATGTCAAAAAATAATTCGACCACATCAAAAATATCTTTTTTGGGCCACTGTAACAAGATTTTGAGCTTAGCGTCCATTTTCGATGGTTATTCGTACACGACTAATGCGTTTGTAATGTATAATGCGGTTAGGCATATTACGTTTTGATAAAATCGTATTTTTGATATTAATCGAAATGATCCATTATCATAATTTGATTTATTTTAATAATTCAAATATTTATAACCCAATAAAATGGTTTGGTTATGTTAAAGCTGAGATATATTTTATATTGGTACAATCAATATATTTGAAATCTGTTTAGGCTCGGAAAGCAGATCATTGCCAATTTCGTGATTGAATATATAACTCGATAGTGCCCGTCATTGTCACGACGTTTATATCTTTTATATATATATATATATATATATATATATATATATATATATATATATATATATATATATATATATATACATATATATATATATATATATATATATATATATATATATATATATATATATATATATATATATATATATATATATATATATATATATATATATATATATATATATCTTGACGTATAAATCTTGCGAATAACTCTTCTCTGAATTGTCATCAGTCATCTTTCATACTTATCGGCAAAAGTCCAACTTTCACATCCTAATAAAACAACGGGCTTGATCAACACGTTTACAACGTCAGCGGCTTTTGCAAGGTATATAAAATTTAGAAGTGGTGTTAAGCTATAAAAGGACAGTTGAACAAATTCGCTTATAGCGGATCTCGTAGCTCTTGTTGCGTTTTGTTGTGAAAAGAATTAGATATATCCTGTAACTTTAAAAAACACAGAGCATTTCATTAAACTTATCATAAGTATAGGTTCAATTTTGACCATATCTACAGTCATCCAAATGGCCGTGTAGTACAATAGTAACCAGAATTTGGTAATTAGTTTTCTCGTCTTGATTTATCACATCTTTAAAATTGAAATAATAGGATTCGTAGGTTGTCAGCTCAGTGAACCAACCATTCACAAATAAAACACGCCCTTCAAAAATCATCAATAGTTCAATACTGTGTTATTGTAACTTTTAAGCCTTTCCACAAATTTCGGTCGGCTAGAACCTGAAATGACCGATTGCCGAATGAAATGGTAGTTTTATTAAAAATTTAAAAAATGTCCCGTTTCTTAGCAATTTCTTAGCTGTTGATTGATCTGTCATGCTTAACTGTTGTTGCTAGAGAGCTTATTTTTATAGTTACAATTAAAGTTGCATAATTTTAAATAATTTGTTAAAAAAGTAAATAGATTTATACATAATTTAAATAAATTATCACTTACCATCACATTTACCTTGGGCATAAAAGTTGCAAGTCTCCTATCGGTCAGAACTTTTCACCAGCGATTGCGACTTCAGACAGCTTATATTCCTAATGTAAGAGGCGACTTGTTTCTGTTGAGTTATTAAGAGTGAGAGAGCCTTTATTTTGTTTTGTTTTTAATACTAGCGGCCTGTGACGTTCTATTTCCTTCTTGTACTTATGTTCTCTAAAATAAATACCTCGTGTATGGACGCTTGTCTTTTTTATTCGGATTATATTTCTTTTTATTTAAGTACATAATCACATCAGGTTATGGGCCCGAACCCACTTAATTAATAAAAAAAGAAGTTCAATTTGTTAAATTTCGTGGTTAACGAGTTTAGCGTTATTATTTTTTTTTTGTGTAAAAAATTAATAAAAAAAAAAAAAAAAAAATTAATATGGCGGCCACGTTTGCGTCAATAGAGAAATTGCGTGGCAGAGTTAACTATGAGACATGGAAATTTGCTGCACAAGCATATCTTTAAATGAATGACCTTTGGAGTCATGTTGACCGCACATGCAAGGAAAGTGATCCAGAAAAAAAATTGAAGATTCAAAAGCCAAGGCGTCGATTGTTTTATTAGTGGACTGTGTGAATTTTTCACATATTCAAAAAGCAAATACGGCGAAGGATGTTTGGGACAGTCTGAAAGTGGCGTTTGAAGATTCCGATCAACTTCGTTGTGTAGCATTATTGCGTGAACTAGTTTCAACAAAACTAGGTGGATTGCGCTACGATGAAATTTTTCGTCAACAAAATTATTATGACCGCCCACAAGTTAAAAGGTGCTGGCATGGAAATAGACGATGAGTGGATTGGCACATTGTTGTTGGCCGGATTAAGCGACGAGTACAAGCCCATGATTATGGCGATAGAAAATTCTGGCACAAAAATTTCGGCTGACTTAATAAAAATTAAACTACTCCAAGAAATTCTTTGGGATGATAGAGTTGAGGGCTCTGTCTCTGCATCAGCCATGTACGTGAAGCCAGCAAAGTTGAACAATTATAAGAAGAAGAAACAAGTAAAGGACGGGAAATGTCTTGGATGTGGCGTAGTTGGTCACTTCAAAAACAAATGTCCAAATACGGAGATGGCTAATCATTTGTCAGTTTTTTCGTGTTTGACGGCATGTAATATTAAATCGAATGAGTGGTATATAGACTCTGGTGCCTTTGCCACACATGACATATGAGCAACTTTGGATGGAAAATCTCAAACCAGTGCCAGAATCTGGGGGGTCACGATTGCAAATCAATCAAAATTGAAGTTAAAATTGATTGGCAATGTTTTACTCCAGCTACGGGTGAATAATCGTACAGTAAATACTAGAGTTCATGATAGTCGGTTAGTAGGCAAAGGTTTAATTGTCAAGTTTAGAGCAAATGACTGCAAAGTTTTTGACAAAAACAAGAAATTACTGATTGAGGCAAAAGTAAATTCAGGGTTACAGCATCAAACAACTGTACCCTATACGCCAGAACAAAATGGCAACACAGTGGCTTATCTTATGAATCGTTTACCATATCGTGGGGCTATCGATAACAAACGATAACGCCCGAAGAAATTTGGTCCAATAAAAAACCAGATTTATCCAACTTGAAAGTTTTTGGATGCAGGCAATGGTCCATATTTCGAAACAAAAGCGACAAAAATTTGATTCGAAATCAAAGTAATACATCCTGGTCTGCTACAGCGAGAATAGTAAAGATTATGATTTAAAAAAATCAAGAATAGATGTCAGTCGTGATGTCATTTTTCTGGAGGACCAACGCTGTAAAAACAAGATAATTGTTTGTAACGAATTTTCTAATCATTTTTATCCATTCAAAGATGATAGCAATTAAGTGTAGGGTGAGGGAAAAAAGTGAGGATCTGAAGATTCAATTGACGTTTCGGGTAGTAATTAACCGTCAAAGGAGGAAGAGAACGATGTTTCGTTAGAACCGTGTCGTTCATCGAGAGAGCACATGTCGACGAAAAGTAATGACTTGGTTTATATTGTATCTCGTGTTCAATTGGATGATCAATTGTCAGTGAAGGAGGCTATGAGCAGCTCGAATACGTCTCAATGGAAAAAAGCTATGGAAGAAGAGTATCGTTCGTTAATCGAAAACGAGACGTGGTCGCTTACAGATTTGCCAGCAGATCGTAGAGCAATTCAAATCAAATGGGTTATCAAGGCCAAGTACAACGAAAAAAGAGCGGTAGATCGATACAAGGCTCGTTTGGTAGTGAAGGGCTGTGCTCAGCGTAAGCGCATTGACTATGAGGAGACATTCTCGCCCGTAGTTTACTACTCGTCGATACGTTTTTTGATTGCGGTAGCTGTGAGATACGATTTAGAGATCGATCAGATGGATGCAATTACAGCGTTTCTTCATGGCGATTTCAGCGATAAAATCTATATGATTCAACCTGAAAAGTTTAGTGATGGAAGTCAACGTGTTTGTTGTTTGAAGAAGTCGTTATACGGACTCAAGCAGTCTAGTCGTGTATGAAATCAGCGTTTGGACACTGCCTTGAAGATTTTTGGCATAAAATGCTCAAATTACGATGCCATGCATTTACTATTTAATGGATGGTAGTAAGATGTTGATTGTGGCAGTATATGTTGTACTTTCTCATTTTTTCCAACGACAAAGTTTTGAAAGCTGAATTAAAGTTGTGTCTTCAAAAGCAATTTAAAATGAAGAACATTGGCGAAGCCAAATGTGTGTTGGGCATGCAGATTACGTGAGACCGCAAGACGAGAACGATTTCAATAAATCAAAGCCAGTATATTCAAAATATATTAGAACGTTTCCAAATGGCCGATTGTAATAGTGTAAGTGTTCCAGCTGATCTAAATCAGAAACTTAATTCAGAAATGTCGCCGAAGAATGAGTCAGATCGTGAATCCATGAAGGATGTACCATATCAAGAAGCAGTAGGGAGCTTGTTGTTTGCTGCCCAGGTATCACGATCAGATATACAGTTCGCAGTAGAAGCTGTCAGCAGTTTAATAACAATCCAGGCGTTGCTCATTGGTTGGCAGTAAAGCGGATCATGCGATATTTGAAAGGTACAATCGAGATGAAACTGACTTATTCAAAAAATGGAAATGAAGTTGTGCAAGGTTATTGCTATTCAGATTGGGCAAGTAATTCAGTAGATCGACGTTCGACAACAGGCTATGTATTCAAACTGCAAGGTGGAGCAATTTCAGTGGCGTCAAAGAAGCAACCAACATTTGCTTTGTCTACAACATAGTCCGAATACTTGTCTTTGGCAACCCAAGACGCTATTTGGTGGCGGGGTATATGTCAGGAGTTGCTAGGTGAAAATAAATGTTCAACCATCATACACTGCGACAGCAAAGGAGCGATCTAACTAACGGAGAAGACTCCTTTTTCACCCAGAACAAAGCATATAGATGTACGTCATCATTTTCTGCGCGAGAAGGTTAATGACAAGGTGGTTAAATTTGTTTACGTCAGCACAAACAATAAGTTAGCAGACAGCCTTACCAAACCGGTGACAGCAGATAAACACAGGTTCTGTTCAATGGGAGTAAATCTTGTAGAGTTGAGTGCTGGAAAATAAGGCTCTAGTGGAAGTGTTGAGTTATTAAGTGTGAGAAAGCCTTTATTTTGTTTTTAATACTAGCCGCTTATGGAGTTCTATTTCCTTCTTGTACCTTTTCTCTAAAATAAATCTGAATCAGTGAATATCTCTACAAAGCCCGAAACTAGGGGCCTCGATAATGTCGGTTTAAAATCTGAGTGATACATATGTTAAGACTTCAAGGAAAACAAATATTAATACAATTTAATTAAAATTTATTAATAATAATTTTCAAAAATTAAGAATAAGCTTGTTTATTTATTTATAATATTATAAAAACATATAATATTATTATAAAACAAAGTAAAATTCTGATATGAATTTTGTATATCATATATAGGGTATTAGGTGTCATAAATATTTGTCCCTTAGCATACGACACTCTAAAAATGTATTTTGAGGTTTTGATGATGACGGAACTTTTTATTAACAAAAAAAACAAACAAAATAACTTCACCAATATTGCTTCAATTATTTATCATACTATTTATGAAAAAAATGTTCATTTATTTATTTAATAAGAATAATAATATTAAAATGTCTCAAAAACAGCTGTCATTTCAAGTAAAAAAAAGTGTTGCAATATACAATTATCGATTATCTGTCGAAAATGATACAACATACCGACTTTCATCACTAGTGATGTGATCATCACTTTCGATAGTATCGATAGTGATGTTACAACATCCCACCCCAGCAAAAGTTCTCTTCATTAGTACAAATCGGTTGTTTTTTCTACAAATCGGTTGTTTTTTGTTTGCATGTGTAGGTAATAAATTTTGTGTTGGGGCGCAATTTTTTTGAGAATGTATACTATCCGTGTGAGGTGCGATGTAAAAAAAACAACCAACTTTTTGGTGGAAACGTACACTTATAATGTTTTTGACGAGTTTACATTTGGTGGGAGTGTTGAATTATTAAAAATGTTAAATTGTCAAAATTTATTTAGAGTGCATTCGTTTATTGTAAATGTATCATGTGAATTCTGTTATGCTTGAACACTGTACAATAATACTGTGATTATAAAAAAAATGACTATCGACTTGAAACTTACACCACAGCGTCTATTGGTAGAGTTAGAACATATAAAAACTAAAATTTTATTGGATGGAACTTGAGTTTTATTAAAGTTCTAACTGTTTACAGTAATAGCATAATTTTGGATAATCTGCAAACTCAATGGCAGCGTCTAGATATTTCTGTAATGGGGCTTTCCAACCCTTCTTAATCGAATCCAGTAGCAATGTTCGTAAAGTGACACCAAATATCTAAAAAATATATTTATTATGTGTGAGTCCCAGTCGGTTATCACAATGTCTTACCTGCTTATTAATTAATTGTGTATGGCCATTATTCGGATATTGTTTTAATTCAAGATTATTTACCGAAAATGATATAACATCCGAAAGTTCCAATGCTTTCAAGTTGTTTTTATAATTATATGTTAAATATAATGGAAAATCGATTCTCGGTATTAAAATCATAACACTCCCTAGATCCGTGTATTCAGTGAATTTGATATCCATATCGTAAAATAATCGAACATTTTCAAAATAGAAGTATGAAACAATTTGTAAGTAATCATCAGTAACTGCAGTTACTGTTCTACGGCTATCGACTGATGCCATTCCAATACTATTCACAAATCCTGAGTGAAAATTAACTGTACCCAAAGCCGTTACACCGTATAGAGATGCACTATAAAATAATATATTAAATGTTTATCATTATGACTTTCTCGTCGAACAGCTTCAATATATACATACTTAACAGTTCCAGACCAGTCAACGAGCGGTAATCCATTGCCAGTAATTTCACTTTCTTCCAAATAACTAACAAACTTCTGCATTAATTTTTCGAAATATAATTTGTCTTCGATAACTATACGAATTTATAATAAAATTTAACATCTAAGATTATTAATATGGCCATCTATAGTTAAGTAACTCACCTTGGGAGTTAGCTTTAAAAATCAGAAATATTACACCAAAAACCAGAACATTTACAGAATATTTCATTTTTTTAAATGTTGTTCAGCCAAATTTCTAAAATAAACTATGTTGTTGAGCAATTTATGTTGGTGTGTTATCTGCGGTGGTCTTTCAAGTATAGACTGATAAAACTGAAGAACGGTTGGTTAATCGCATTTCGTCTAGTCGAATTTTATCGAGTATTAAGAGCATGAACAGAGTTGCTTAACCTTTATATGTGGTTTTTCACATATATGGGATTACTACAGTTACCCAAACAAAATTAAATTTTTTAGCGGAAAAGTGAAGTCGTCAACTGAGCACCATACTTCGTTCTAACAAAACGTAAATTCTTCAACCAGAAATTGATAGCCGTATGTATAAACGTCTTGTAGTCAGTGCCTGTATCTAATCATCATTTAACATTCGAATAGATAAAAAAAATATTGGACAATGTAACTAAATGTAAAGTGGTTTTATTCACTAATCTCGATTAGCTGTCATACATAGAGCAAATATTTTATCTATGATTTTTATTAAAAATTAATTGACATTTGATTACTTTATGTGGGATGTGATTTTGTGAATTACATAACACACAAAATTTACAGAGTTTTACAATTGGTAGTATAAGGACAGTTAATAAAAGCATCTTTCAAAAGGTTTCAATAGCTTCAGATAAATTCCAACTTCTATGGAACTAATGGGTCAGAACTTCTATGGAGCTAATTGTAAAAATGTTTAGTAGCTCAACTTTGACACAATATTGTGACTTTATTGCTGTTAATTTACATTACAAGACATCGCAAAGCAAACCATAAGCTCTTCCGATGGATTGAAGTATATGGCTTGCTGAAAATCAAAGAATCATCCAAAGCGAAAAAACTTTTTCAGTGACTGACCGATTCGGTCAATTTATTCGAAAATAATCTATGCACACGAGTATGTAACGATTACAATCTTGGATATAAGCTGGAAATTAAACAGCAATTTAATATTCATATATTGTCACCATTCATTTCTAAGCATAAAAATCCGGACAGTGGTACCCCTTTGCAAATTTCCGAAAATCAAGAATAGCCAATAGCACACGTAATAGTGGTCCGATTTTGATGAATGATACCTTTATCAAAAGCTAGAGACGCCGGTATAAAAACTGCTACAAAATATTCATACATTGTTACCATTCATTTCTGAATTTCATGATTGTGTTTCATTTATCGACTGGCTCCTTTATTTGCTTTGATATACAAATATGTTTGGTTACCGTATCGATGAAATCACGAAGCTTAGTTAGTGATTCACGAGGTAATGTTAAAATATTTAGTAACGTCTTAATGTATTTTGTTATGATCAATTTATGATTCCCATATTGTTCAAATAAAATTGAAGGGATCTGAATTGAATCCTTTTTGAATCTGCAAAGCTTGAATTTGGGGTCGTATTTAAAAAAACAACTTGTTTGTTGATAACATAATATTTTTTAATGGTGGTTAATGTACCAACACATGTCTACGTTTTAGGTTTTATGCACTCGGTCGGCCATTTGCAATTAACCGAATTATACGCTTCGCCATTATAATTTCGTATTTAGGAACTGAATTCTCAAAAAATTCAAGTAAGGATGAAAACTCTGCATAGTTGCAACTAAATCAAGAATGTTGACTCTTGTTAGACGAATTTCACTCTCACGCTTGTTTAATAAAAAAATTACTGGTAGGTTACCTGCAGGTTAGCAATATTTTCTTCTTTGCGTTTTACCACAATACATAATTTTTTGACTTTCATTAATCCGCTTGTATACCAAAGTGATGATAATCAGGTTGTTGCATGACCAAATTCAAATTTAAGGCATTTGCTGAATTTTGTGTAACCGTCGTTCGTGAACTGAGTCGTACGTCAAAGCGTAACATCTATGAAGAAATATTTCCTCTACTGGTATATTTGCGTTTAACACTAATTTTTTTTCAAAATTTCAACTACACAAACTTGCATAGTTTAAACAGATCACGACCACTGTACTTGTGGTTAATATCGATATGTCATTCTGTGCCCTACGGATTTTTTGTGTATTGGGCTATCTCGATTGAGCTAGATCCAACCAATATAAACATTTTGCAATTTTGCTATCGAAGCTTTTTAGTCGTGGCAGCATTAATTGCGGCTTTTATGACCGCATATTTTCAATTATTGGAAGGTCAGTCGCTGCCAACCATAAATAACATCGATAAACAGGTAAACATTTATGGCTTACTATATATATATATTTAGAATAATGTTCTGAAACTGACTGTTTTGTTTGTCTATCGATAGTTATGACGTTTCGGACATCCAGTTGATTACAGTTATCCATTCCAAAAGTTCTTTAAAATCGCATGTTTTCTTGTAACGGGGTTTATATCACTACTCACCTATGATTACAGTCGACGAAATATTAACGCATCGAAATTTGATACATAAGTTTTGCGCCGGCCTGACGATATATTACTGTAATTCAACGATTTTACAAACACGTGACTCGGTAATCGATGTGAACAAAGATATTCGAAGATTGGAATATTCGTACACTCAGCTAGTCGATTCGGTCGATCAACTAAACGGATCGCTCGAGATTGTATTAATGTTTTATATAGGACAGTTTTTTTTGTGTGTCCTATTGGCAATATTTTGTTTGTTATAAATCTTAGACGTTTCGGAGCTTATTTTTTATGTGCGAAGAAATTTGTAATAACCATACATAAATAAATAAAATTACATAAATAAATAAATACATAAATAAAATTTAAATAAAGAAAAAATTGTGTATAAGTCATACGGTTGTGTTTTAAATCACCAAAGGAATTAATTGGTTGTGTTTGCGCGTAACGCAGTTACCATTAACCCAAAAAGATAACCCACCAAAGACTTACAAACAAGCTATTTCGCTTATCATAGGAGGCGTCTAAATAAAGGCTACATCGCTCGGCTGACATACCACATCCTTAAAAAACGAGGTTGCTGTGTCGTCTGCACGACCGTAGTGATACGTGATAACGTAAATATGTAGTGTGAGAAATGATAGACTTTATGGATTTATTAAAATCGATTTATTACTAGCAACCGCGCCATCGGCGGTGTACAAACGATTAAGTATTGGTCGATGGTACGAGAAATACGATATGAAGGGCAAGGTCTCTGCGGTGATGTTCCTTGTGGTGAATGTGATATCGAGGCAAGTACCTCCCAAAGTCGTCGGGTGATTGAGATCCATTAAACAATTTGAGTTTTAGAAATCTATCTTGTTGTTTTTTATTTTTGTTGTAATCTCTTCATGGTTTATGTTACCCCCACTGTAATCCCATTCCATGATGCTATATAATAAATTAATTAATTTTAACAGACACTATTTGGTATTTAACTTAATTTTTTTAGTGCTAATTTTACCTTTATTATTTATTATTTTAACTTAATTTTTATTTATTTTTAATTTCAAATAAATCCAAATGTCATCGAATAGAACGCAGTTTTTTGTTATTTTTTTTTGAAATTTTGAAATTGGCAAAATTTATTGTTGTTCTGTCATAGTCATAAAGAGCGGTATAGAGAACGATTCTTGTATTTCAGTGAAACTACACTGAAGATGTAAAGTGACATCTATTATTACTATTAATATGTACTACTTTATATTGTTTCATTTCACACATATTTTTATGTAATTCGCCTCAATGTATGCATTATTGTAATACCAACTTTCATTTGAAAACAAATAATTACAATAATTAGGCAATTAGAGAGACATTCAGACTGTATAATTTGAAATTAATGTTTTTTTTTTCTTAATTGTAATTAATGTGGGTATTAATTATTTTAATTTTAATTTAATTAAATCACACTGTTCTTTACGCAAATTTTGACACCAAAATTGGTTCGATCAGTTAATGCATTCTCTCGCTATTACGGTAAATCGATCTAATCAGAGGTTTGCGGTGTGCCCTCCTCCGCCTCCTGTTGACCACAATGTGCAAATACAAAGAATGAAGCATCGAGATAAAAAATGAACCTATGCAATGATATATTTAGAATGAAGTAATACCTTATACTTAATGAGTAGTCTCCATGTAAGATTGTTAAAAAACAACAAAAGAAAATATGAATACTACCAAAACTTAACTCTGCGGAGACAACGTTCTTGAACTCGTTGCTCTCCAAAAACCTCGATGACCCAAAATGTGAAGACCATATGTCCCGAGACTATACGTTGCTTTACCGTATATTTATACTTACATTGCCATGCGAAACCAGGATGGTAACCTTCGTGTTAACATCGATGTACTCGATACTTGGAGGAGGATTTCTCTCATTGCGTTTTTGGTTCATGTTCTACCGCGGATGATTCAATCAAAGCTGTTGCTTTCAAGGATATGACAATTATATATGCATCTAAGTTTAATATCCCCACTACATCAGTTACCTTATGTAAATTTGCATGTAAGCAAATTGGAGCGAGTAAGGAAGAGCTAAACTGCCATTATAGATTGGTTCCAGCGAATTGATCGCTCACCATCCTAATTTCAATTTAATTCCTGTACGCATAATCGCAATACATGTCCCAAATGGATCCAACATCGTGATTATTACAACATGATCATCGAATTCATCAAATTCGTCTATTTTATGTAAGAGCTATACAGAGAGTTTGGTCTCTTATGTTTCGTTACCATTTAATGAAAGCCTGCAGAGTGGTGTTGTTGCAGATCGCTGGAAGGTTTTAGTAAATTGGTCCCATTTTTAAGTCAGGAAGAAGAAATGATGTAGCGAATTACCATGAAATTGCATATTTGTCGGCCTTAACAAAACTTAACAAAACTCTTTCATATCGGATGCATTGGTTCAGAAACTAGAGTTGAGATGGAAGACCGAGAAAAACAATATGCAAGGCATAACAGATCAGATCATGCAATGTCCATGAATTGCTTCGATAACATTAGTCAACACTTGTTCAATTTCAGCCACCAAAATCGACATTTTTCGATATTTTGAAGGTGAAACAGAAAAAGGATTATACTAACATCGTCAAGGCTTATCACACCTATGTTAGGCAGTGACGGCAAATTTACCAATGTAGAATGTGCCTTTTGTATCAAACAACGACCAAAAACTCATAAGAAGTCTCCGGAGAAAGTAGAATTAATTCTTTCTTTTTTGAAGATCGGCTTGGTTTTTGCTAGTTCCATTAATACTTACTTATGTAACTACGTGGTATCGGTTTAAAATAATCAAAATATTTTTATATGTATAATCGCCTAAAAGTCATATATTACTACTAAATTTTGACGATATTCTATCGACCCGACATCTGGAACATCAATGTGTAAACTGTTTTTTTCTTATGATGGTAGTACTATATTATGGATGATATCAAATTTAACAACAGCAACATTTTTGGGTATTGAAACGATTTGGATAACGACCCTAACTTTCAAGATGCCATTCGAAAGTTAGAAAAACATTCCCTTATGAATCAGTGAAAAATGGGTAAAATCTCCGACTAAGGCGCAATTCGAGAACCAATTACCAAACTTTGTCGTTTACCGCGTAAACTGAATTCCTGCGACTTTCGAAATTTAAAATGAGTTTCAATTTTCATGGGTTTTCGTGGAAAATTATATTTTCTATTTTACAATTTTAAATACCCGCCCCTTAGTCGTGTTACCAGTCACTTGAAGTGACAGACAAATTTTGACAGAAATGGTATTCCCTTAGTCGTAAGAAAAGTTTATCGTGGTATGAAGTAACATTTTTCGTCACTTAATCTTTTGAAGTGACAGTCCCAACATTATTTAAAATTGAAGAATGCAAATTGTAAATTTTATATTTTATAAAATGCTTTTTATAGTAAGGGACACTGGTAGACTAAGTGATGATACTGGTAGACTAAGGACACTTGACTAAAGACTAAGGACAGTGAGGCGATAGTTGTCATTTCATATGCAGTGATAGGACTAAGATACCAGAGGCTTAAATTACTTTCACTGTACTGACAACCGACATCTGTAATTGTACTTAGTCGATCGATCGATAGACACGATCATAAATTTCGATCAGTAGCTAAAACTGTAAAAACCAAAAAGTAAGAACGAACAAAAATATCCGTTAGTTCTGGTGTGGAGATGAACCTGTCAAAATAAACCAGGCTAATTTCAGTGTTCTATACATATTCTACAAGACAAGATTTACATGTCTCCTCAAAAGCTTCCAACTGAGATTTACATCCTTAGAGTTCCATCAAAAAAAGAAATAGTTTGATCGCAGGAGTAACGATCCACAGGCCACAACGACGTAAAAGGACCAATTTCGACAGAGTGAACTACAGAATAGAGTCCAAATAACATTTAAACAAACATTGTATAGTTTTCAAACACATATTAGCTTTTAAAAAATCATATTCGATGTTTGAAATTGTATTAAAATAATCATATATGAAACTAAACCACCAATCATCGAATTGATCAAAGTCAAATCGAATGGAAACAGACCACACGTAAATATCGGATGCTTATGACGAATTTGTTGTGAAAATTTTATCATTTCATAGCACATATCCTTATCATGTTTCAATTTAATCATTATTACATTGATGAGCTTTAAAGTTTTCAACCCTTCCAGCTTCAGTTTTTCACCGCATCCAAGAATTAGCATCAAAATATAAAAGATCGGTAGACTAAGTAAAAATATACAGATCACTGTATTTTTTGTCGTTTCACTGCTATCCAAAAAATATACACAGTAAGTTGAAAACCAGTTCAACAACAGGAATATAAATGAAACTCCGGTACAGAACATTAACTAAAAAGAAAAATTAAATTAAATTTTAGTTTGACAGTTTTTTATATGTTCCTTATGCTTACATGTTGGCTCATACATAAATTAATCGTATCTAAACAGTTACATAAATCTGCGTAAATTTGCCGTATTAAAAATATCAAATCGAAGTAATTATCGATATCGTGTAATCTTAGACGGGATCCTGGACCAAGATCGACACTTTCGATAAAATAGTGTTGTACCACTTTATTCAGCATATCAAAACGGAATATGTATAAAACAATTACACCGTAGCATATGGCCAGTAAGAAGCAATACAAAATAACTGGAAATGTTTCGAATACAACTTGAGTCCAGGTAAAATTATCCGTTAAAATCAGATAGATGAGAATCACGACTCCATAAATTAAACATACAGAAAATGACGAAATTATAAATACAAACTCTAAATTATGATTAATTGGAAATTTAAGATTTTTCAACTTTATATCGATTGCATGCAATCGTACGATCATATCCCAAAATCTATATCGTAAAATCTGATTATTGATGGTGGCGAATATTGCAACGGCATATACCGCTATCAAAAATAATTGATTGCCATAATTAAACAATGGCGTGTTCGTTTTAAATAAAGTCTCACTTCTCACATGATGATAGACCAAAATTAAATATAAACTAAGTGCGGCATAAAACATCGTCCAATGCCATAAATTCGTTACAATATACCGCTTATAGTGATTATTGTCAATTTTTAATTTACAAATCCGAAACTGAATTAGATTTAGGCACAGGAACATGTCAAAAAATAATTCGACCACATCAAAAATATCTTTTTTGGGCCACTGTAACAAGATTTTGAGCTTAGCGTCCATTTTCGATGGTTATTCGTACACGACTAATGCGTTTGTAATGTATAATGCGGTTAGGCATATTACGTTTTGATAAAATCGTATTTTTGATATTAATCGAAATGATCCATTATCATAATTTGATTTATTTTAATAATTCAAATATTTATAACCCAATAAAATGGTTTGGTTATGTTAAAGCTGAGATATATTTTATATTGGTACAATCAATATATTTGAAATCTGTTTAGGCTCGGAAAGCAGATCATTGCCAATTTCGTGATTGAATATATAACTCGATAGTGCCCGTCATTGTCACGACGTTTATATCTTTTATATATATATATATATATATATATATATATATATATATATATATATATATATATATATATATATATATATACATATATATATATATATATATATATATATATATATATATATATATATATATATATATATATATATATATATATATATATATATATATATATATATATATCTTGACGTATAAATCTTGCGAATAACTCTTCTCTGAATTGTCATCAGTCATCTTTCATACTTATCGGCAAAAGTCCAACTTTCACATCCTAATAAAACAACGGGCTTGATCAACACGTTTACAACGTCAGCGGCTTTTGCAAGGTATATAAAATTTAGAAGTGGTGTTAAGCTATAAAAGGACAGTTGAACAAATTCGCTTATAGCGGATCTCGTAGCTCTTGTTGCGTTTTGTTGTGAAAAGAATTAGATATATCCTGTAACTTTAAAAAACACAGAGCATTTCATTAAACTTATCATAAGTATAGGTTCAATTTTGACCATATCTACAGTCATCCAAATGGCCGTGTAGTACAATAGTAACCAGAATTTGGTAATTAGTTTTCTCGTCTTGATTTATCACATCTTTAAAATTGAAATAATAGGATTCGTAGGTTGTCAGCTCAGTGAACCAACCATTCACAAATAAAACACGCCCTTCAAAAATCATCAATAGTTCAATGCTGTGTTATTGTAACTTTTAAGCCTTTCCACAAATTTCGGTCGGCTAGAACCTGAAATGACCGATTGCCGAATGAAATGGTAGTTTTATTAAAAATTTAAAAAATGTCCCGTTTCTTAGCAATTTCTTAGCTGTTGATTGATCTGTCATGCTTAACTGTTGTTGCTAGAGAGCTTATTTTTATAGTTACAATTAAAGTTGCATAATTTTAAATAATTTGTTAAAAAAGTAAATAGATTTATACATAATTTAAATAAATTATCACTTACCATCACATTTACCTTGGGCATAAAAGTTGCAAGTCTCCTATCGGTCAGAACTTTTCACCAGCGATTGCGACTTCAGACAGCTTATATTCCTAATGTAAGAGGCGACTTGTTTCTGTTGAGTTATTAAGAGTGAGAGAGCCTTTATTTTGTTTTGTTTTTAATACTAGCGGCCTGTGACGTTCTATTTCCTTCTTGTACTTATGTTCTCTAAAATAAATACCTCGTGTATGGACGCTTGTCTTTTTTATTCGGATTATATTTCTTTTTATTTAAGTACATAATCACATCAGGTTATGGGCCCGAACCCACTTAATTAATAAAAAAAGAAGTTCAATTTGTTAAATTTCGTGGTTAACGAGTTTAGCGTTATTATTTTTTTTTGTGTAAAAAATTAATAAAAAAAAAAAAAAAAAAATTAATATGGCGGCCACGTTTGCGTCAATAGAGAAATTGCGTGGCAGAGTTAACTATGAGACATGGAAATTTGCTGCACAAGCATATCTTTAAATGAATGACCTTTGGAGTCATGTTGACCGCACATGCAAGGAAAGTGATCCAGAAAAAAAATTGAAGATTCAAAAGCCAAGGCGTCGATTGTTTTATTAGTGGACTGTGTGAATTTTTCACATATTCAAAAAGCAAATACGGCGAAGGATGTTTGGGACAGTCTGAAAGTGGCGTTTGAAGATTCCGATCAACTTCGTTGTGTAGCATTATTGCGTGAACTAGTTTCAACAAAACTAGGTGGATTGCGCTACGATGAAATTTTTCGTCAACAAAATTATTATGACCGCCCACAAGTTAAAAGGTGCTGGCATGGAAATAGACGATGAGTGGATTGGCACATTGTTGTTGGCCGGATTAAGCGACGAGTACAAGCCCATGATTATGGCGATAGAAAATTCTGGCACAAAAATTTCGGCTGACTTAATAAAAATTAAACTACTCCAAGAAATTCTTTGGGATGATAGAGTTGAGGGCTCTGTCTCTGCATCAGCCATGTACGTGAAGCCAGCAAAGTTGAACAATTATAAGAAGAAGAAACAAGTAAAGGACGGGAAATGTCTTGGATGTGGCGTAGTTGGTCACTTCAAAAACAAATGTCCAAATACGGAGATGGCTAATCATTTGTCAGTTTTTTCGTGTTTGACGGCATGTAATATTAAATCGAATGAGTGGTATATAGACTCTGGTGCCTTTGCCACACATGACATATGAGCAACTTTGGATGGAAAATCTCAAACCAGTGCCAGAATCTGGGGGGTCACGATTGCAAATCAATCAAAATTGAAGTTAAAATTGATTGGCAATGTTTTACTCCAGCTACGGGTGAATAATCGTACAGTAAATACTAGAGTTCATGATAGTCGGTTAGTAGGCAAAGGTTTAATTGTCAAGTTTAGAGCAAATGACTGCAAAGTTTTTGACAAAAACAAGAAATTACTGATTGAGGCAAAAGTAAATTCAGGGTTACAGCATCAAACAACTGTACCCTATACGCCAGAACAAAATGGCAACACAGTGGCTTATCTTATGAATCGTTTACCATATCGTGGGGCTATCGATAACAAACGATAACGCCCGAAGAAATTTGGTCCAATAAAAAACCAGATTTATCCAACTTGAAAGTTTTTGGATGCAGGCAATGGTCCATATTTCGAAACAAAAGCGACAAAAATTTGATTCGAAATCAAAGTAATACATCCTGGTCGGCTACAGCGAGAATAGTAAAGATTATGATTTAAAAAAATCAAGAATAGATGTCAGTCGTGATGTCATTTTTCTGGAGGACCAACGCTGTAAAAACAAGATAATTGTTTGTAACGAATTTTCTAATCATTTTTATCCATTCAAAGATGATAGCAATTAAGTGTAGGGTGAGGGAAAAAAGTGAAGATCTGAAGATTCAATTGACGTTTCGGGTAGTAATTAACCGTCAAAGGAGGAAGAGAACGATGTTTCGTTAGAACCGTGTCGTTCATCGAGAGAGCACATGTCGACGAAAAGTAATGACTTGGTTTATATTGTATCTCGTGTTCAATTGGATGATCAATTGTCAGTGAAGGAGGCTATGAGCAGCTCGAATACGTCTCAATGGAAAAAAGCTATGGAAGAAGAGTATCGTTCGTTAATCGAAAACGAGACGTGGTCGCTTACAGATTTGCCAGCAGATCGTAGAGCAATTCAAATCAAATGGGTTATCAAGGCCAAGTACAACGAAAAAAGAGCGGTAGATCGATACAAGGCTCGTTTGGTAGTGAAGGGCTGTGCTCAGCGTAAGCGCATTGACTATGAGGAGACATTCTCGCCCGTAGTTTACTACTCGTCGATACGTTTTTTGATTGCGGTAGCTGTGAGATACGATTTAGAGATCGATCAGATGGATGCAATTACAGCGTTTCTTCATGGCGATTTCAGCGATAAAATCTATATGATTCAACCTGAAAAGTTTAGTGATGGAAGTCAACGTGTTTGTTGTTTGAAGAAGTCGTTATACGGACTCAAGCAGTCTAGTCGTGTATGAAATCAGCGTTTGGACACTGCCTTGAAGATTTTTGGCATAAAATGCTCAAATTACGATGCCATGCATTTACTATTTAATGGATGGTAGTAAGATGTTGATTGTGGCAGTATATGTTGTACTTTCTCATTTTTTCCAACGACAAAGTTTTGAAAGCTGAATTAAAGTTGTGTCTTCAAAAGCAATTTAAAATGAAGAACATTGGCGAAGCCAAATGTGTGTTGGGCATGCAGATTACGTGAGACCGCAAGACGAGAACGATTTCAATAAATCAAAGCCAGTATATTCAAAATATATTAGAACGTTTCCAAATGGCCGATTGTAATAGTGTAAGTGTTCCAGCTGATCTAAATCAGAAACTTAATTCAGAAATGTCGCCGAAGAATGAGTCAGATCGTGAATCCATGAAGGATGTACCATATCAAGAAGCAGTAGGGAGCTTGTTGTTTGCTGCCCAGGTATCACGATCAGATATACAGTTCGCAGTAGAAGCTGTCAGCAGTTTAATAACAATCCAGGCGTTGCTCATTGGTTGGCAGTAAAGCGGATCATGCGATATTTGAAAGGTACAATCGAGATGAAACTGACTTATTCAAAAAATGGAAATGAAGTTGTGCAAGGTTATTGCTATTCAGATTGGGCAAGTAATTCAGTAGATCGACGTTCGACAACAGGCTATGTATTCAAACTGCAAGGTGGAGCAATTTCAGTGGCGTCAAAGAAGCAACCAACATTTGCTTTGTCTACAACATAGTCCGAATACTTGTCTTTGGCAACCCAAGACGCTATTTGGTGGCGGGGTATATGTCAGGAGTTGCTAGGTGAAAATAAATGTTCAACCATCATACACTGCGACAGCAAAGGAGCGATCTAACTAACGGAGAAGACTCCTTTTTCACCCAGAACAAAGCATATAGATGTACGTCATCATTTTCTGCGCGAGAAGGTTAATGACAAGGTGGTTAAATTTGTTTACGTCAGCACAAACAATAAGTTAGCAGACAGCCTTACCAAACCGGTGACAGCAGATAAACACAGGTTCTGTTCAATGGGAGTAAATCTTGTAGAGTTGAGTGCTGGAAAATAAGGCTCTAGTGGAAGTGTTGAGTTATTAAGTGTGAGAAAGCCTTTATTTTGTTTTTAATACTAGCCGCTTATGGAGTTCTATTTCCTTCTTGTACCTTTTCTCTAAAATAAATCTGAATCAGTGAATATCTCTACAAAGCCCGAAACTAGGGGCCTCGATAATGTCGGTTTAAAATCTGAGTGATACATATGTTAAGACTTCAAGGAAAACAAATATTAATACAATTTAATTAAAATTTATTAATAATAATTTTCAAAAATTAAGAATAAGCTGGTTTATTTATTTATAATATTATAAAAACATATAATATTATTATAAAACAAAGTAAAATTCTGATATGAATTTTGTATATCATATATAGGGTATTAGGTGTCATAAATATTTAGCATACGACACTAAAAATATATTTTGATGTTTTGATGATGACGGAACTTTTTATTAACAAAAAAACAAACAAAATAACTTCACCAATATTGCTTCAATTATTTATCATACTATTTATGAAAAAAATGTTCATTTATTTATTTAATAAGAATAATAATATTAAAATGTCTCAAAAACAGCTGTCATTTCAAGTAAAAAAAAGTGTTGCAATATACAATTATCGATTATCTGTCGAAAATGATACAACATACCGACTTTCATCACTAGTGATGTGATCATCACTTTCGATAGTATCGATAGTGATGTTACAACATCCCACCCTGGAGTTTATTGTGTCACTAAGCCAAAATGTAGATGCATGAACGTATTTGTCATAAAACGGATAATTCAATTGGTTTGTAATGTTTAATCAATTATGTAATAAATTAATTTCAGGCAAAACTAATCCAATTTATTACAGCCTATGGCTTTCAGAAATTAGCCCATTAATAGATTTTTTTTTTCAGAGAAACATTAGATTACAGTTACATGATGGCACACTGAAGATGCTGAGAAGAGTGATTGTCTTATGCTAACAGTAGTTTGAATATTTGTTACTAGAAATCCGGACCAATTCTGTCATTTCTAACATTGATCACCTTTCCTTTCCCTACCCCACAAAAAATTTACTATGACCGCCGAAATGTCTGGAACCGGGTCGATCTCAATAATTTAACTGGTATCCTGCCTTATCCTTCCAAGTATATGTAAACGGGTGCCCGGCATGGTGGGCCCGGCCTACTCCGGAAGATCCTGCTTAATGCTTGGCCGTACATTCTAAATCAATCAATCAACCAACTAGGCCAAAATGTCGGTTTATGACCTGAAAATAACTAGTATTGTACGCTTATCATTTTTTTGCATTAAAATCACCTCCAATAATAAAAAGAAATCCTAGTTGCTTCAATAACTTGTTGAAAAAAAGAAATGTGGGGAATAATAAATTTAAGACAATAATAAATCCTTATTTTTTACTGAATTTTGATAGTATCTCTTAAGTTTTAATTCCATCATGGGATGTAACCCATTATAAAAACGTAACCAAATATTTTAACCGTTTATCGATTCAAGACATCGATTTACCAAACTGGTGTTGTGCTTCAGTGTGGATCCCATCACTTCATCCAATTAGTTGGTTTTGCAAATTTAACATCAACACGGACGAGTATCTCCATTTTAAATTAGTACATAGCCCTTGGTTCGCTTTGCTAAGTTTTATGGAAACTAGAATAACGTTGCAAAAAAAGACAAATATTTGCTTTATTTTTTTGTTTGTTTTTTAATTTTAAATATAAGAAAAAGTTCGTGAGAAATTTTTTTTTAATATTTTTTTTTTATTTTGTTTTCAATTTTTTTTTAAATTTTTTTTTTTTTTGTATTACTTATTTTCAAAATGAAAATTATTTTTATTACATTTCAATCCTTTTTGTTTCATCTTTAATCATGTCCATGTGTTTTAATAATAATTTTTTAAATTAAATATTATTTTAATTATAGGTATTTATAAAAAAAAGAAACAAAAATTAAAAATAAAAACAAGGATACAAAAGAAACCATAATTATTATT
Organism: Tipula confusa; assembly: GCA_963556175.1. Lineage (NCBI taxonomy): Eukaryota > Metazoa > Arthropoda > Insecta > Diptera > Tipulidae > Tipula > Tipula confusa. Next base: position 186,385,671 of record OY744476.1, on the reverse strand, counting down.
GAATATAATCATATTTCATACACAAAACTGTTTTATATATATATATATGTATATATATAATTTTTTCTCATTTCATTACATTATTTTTTTTTAATTATGAAATTAATAAAAATTTTAAGAAAAGATAAAATAAAATAATTAAATTTTTATTTAATTAATTACGTGTTTCCGTCCCGTTTTTATTTTATTTTTTTGTGTTTCTACTTTTTTTTATTAATTTTGTTTACTTTTTTCCATTTTCATATAAATTATCCTTTTTAATTTATATTATGTATATAACTATTTCTCTTGCGCCCTCTCTCTCTAACAAACAAATTGATATTACATTCAATGTGTAATTGTTTTCTCTTTATGTTTTTCCTAACCTACAGAAAATTGGGTTTTCATGTTGTTTTTTTTTTAGTTTTTTTTATCGACTATTAATACTAAATTTAATTCATATATTTTATTTATTCTTCATAAAATTTAATGACCATTTTCAAAAAAAATATAAGGAAACAAAGAAACGAAGTGTTAAATATTTTAAGGATATATAATTTTTTATATTATTATGGTATTGTTAAGGGTGACACTGTTTTTATCATTTCTAGTTTATGTATTTTTATATTTTTTGTATTGTTTGTAAATCAAAATGACGGATATATTTTTAAATTATATTCGCCATTTTATTGTTTAATTTTTAGAAATAACAAAAAATTTAGTGTAATTTTTTTTTTTAGATTTGTTTAAGTCATATAAATTCACAAATAAAAGTTTTAAGAATTATAACGATTTTTAATTTAAATTTCGCATTTTAATTTTTTGCATTTTAACAATTCGATCGACAAAACACAGATATAATAAAAAGAAACTCCTAAAAATGGCTATTCATTATTATTTCATATATTTTTGTTTTATTAATTTATTTAATGTATTTTTTTTTATTTTAATTAGCAATTTTTGTTTTATTTAATTAAATTATATTTAATTTTTATATAGTATATATAGTAATAATAGGTGTAATAATAATTAATAATATTGTATTTAATCATTATATAGTAATTTATATTAAATATTTATTTTGTTTCACGATTTTGATGATTATTTTATTTTATTTTTTTTTTTATATATATATTCACTTCACAAATATTATTATTTTTTTATTTTATTTATAAGCAGTAGTTTAATTTTTTATATTAATTTACTTTTAAAAGAGATTAAAAACTATTTTAATAATAATTTTTTTCATTTATAGTTCAAAATTGATTTAAAAAAAAAACACTGCTGAAAAGTAAATATTAATAACATTTTTTTTATTATTTTTTTTTTTTTTTGAAGAAATAATAGGGTTTTTCTATGTTTTCATTGATAAAATTATTAATTATTAAAAAAAAGAAATTATAAAATTTATATATTTTAAATCACAACAGAAAGCTTAAAAAAAATTGTTGTTGTTTATTCTTTTGAACCATCATCTTTTGATAGGTCTTGTGAATTTACGACAACACCACCACCGGATTGCCCATCAAGATTTGTTTTATCTTGATTTGTTATTACTTTATTTAAAGTTATTTGATCAGTTTGATTAGAGCCGTGTGTTCCTGGAAAAAGAAAATATATATTACTTTGTGCTATGATATATAAAAAAAAAAACAAAAAAATTAAACAAAAGGGGAATTAGTAATTGCTAACAGGCATAAAAGGTAACTTTCGTCGGATTGCTATGCTCTCGTCATTTATTTTCGCTGTGGCTCGATTCTGATATTCCTTAGGAATAGGAAAAAAAATAAATGATTTTTTATAGCAATTTTGATTTGTAGGAATGTTTCTTATTTATTGCAGTTTTTACATTTATTTTTCCATATAAATGGTATCTCAAGGTACCTCAAGGTACGGAATAATTTTCCAAAAATTTTAAAACTTTTGACAAGTTCGGTTTTCTATTCAAATTATATAATTATCAAATTTTAAAATACAGATTAAACAACAAATTTTAGAAAATATATTAAGATTTTCCAAAATAACATTTTATTACATTTCAGGTGAACTACAGTATCAATATTGCAGGTAGATGTGATTCAAATTTTATTTTATTTAAGAGGCGAATTCATCTTTTCCCTTCATATTTACATTTTTTGAAGTATTAATATTTAAAATAATTATTTAGCTCTCTAGACCACCTTTGCGTACGTTAGTATGCCAGAAAAAACCCTATTACCTATTCCCAAAGATGGCAACATCTCGGAATTATGCAATGTTCGAGTAATTTAATTAGTATAGAGGAACATCTTAAAATAAACAATGTCATAAATAATAGACAATTGAGATTTGGTAAAAACTTAGACACAATGGCTACAACTTCCAAATTTATAAACAATGTAAAGATGGCCATTGATTCTAATTCGATATAATCGTGCTCTTTATAAATTTGCGAAATCTTTTGATTTTGTGAATCATGTCAAAAAAAAAAGCTGGTATCTGCTGACAATCTGAGGTACAGCCCCAAAAACCAATTAAATGACATTCACATCAAATCAAATTAAGACAATCAAAGGGATGGCAATTTGCAAACACCAACTCATCAAATGCAACTAAATCTGTGCAATGAGCAAGGAAACATTACTTTTTATGGACTTAAACAAATTCCCAAAGGTGTTAAAAGAAGAAAGGCGTATGTACATTTTAAGGAGATGTTGCATGTCCATATTTATTTATTTTTATTAAATGAATGTATGTAATTTGTTATTAAGAGGGAACGCACACTTGGAAGCAATTAATAAAAATTAAAAATAAGGCGCAATAAAGTCAAATTTCCTAATACATTAAAGCAAAGCTATCCAAAAACCTCGCTAACTAAAACAAACAACTAAGCATTCCAAACACCATTTTACTTATGCCTACGAAATGGTTTTATTAAAAAGTAACCCTCACTAATCATTAACAGTATTTGCAAACTCATTTATAGAACCGTCAAGACAAGGCACTGGAAAGACCATTGCAAATTGACCAGTTATGTAAGTAATCATTTATTAAAACAATATTTCTAGTAATAGAATCTTGATCTAAACCACACATAGAAAATAATAAGGGACACTGAACCCTAGGATACGCCGGAAGTAACAGGAAGGAAATCAAAGTCCCAAAAACAAATGTAAAGAGGATGATTAACTTATTGAATAAAATTTTGTGATTTATAGAATCGACTTAGAGAAATAACTCTATTGTAGTACTATGATATTTTCCAAGCCCAGATTGAACCAAACTGACTAAGGTATTGCTATTTAAATGAGCCTGAATTTGATTTTTGACGATAATCTCAAAAACCTTAAGAAAGAACTTAAAATACTTATTGGTCGGTAGTAGGACAATTCCGAAGGAATACTAACTTTTGGGATTGGAAATATCTTACTTAACTTCCAATAGTCTGGAAAGGAAGAGAACGTGAGGATAAAATCGAAAATATATCATAAATATTTTAAAATGAAAGGGAAAACTCGATTGAGGCCGCTTCAGGGAGCAAAGCGATACTGCTATTACCAGAATTAAAATGAGAGCAAAAAAAAAGATATTAAGCGTATCTCAAGTGGCTCGATTTTTAGAGATTTACATCTCTCAAAATAAGAGAGGCCTTTAACATTTTTCCACCAAAGTTATCTACGATCAAATCCTTTCATGGCATAGAACATTAAGAAAGATTTCTGAACCGTCACAATTTTATTGATATGTTTAATACAACACGGACATATGAGGCGTATTCGACTTGAGAACAAGACTAAAATTAAGAATAGGAGTACTATTCCCCCGGGGCATCTCCGAATTCGCCTTCACCGGATTAGAAAGGCAATCATTTATTTTTACAAATTGCACGCGTTCAATTAGGTGGCATTCAATCTATTTTATTAAACTATCAGCAATATGCCTTGCATATATAAATAACATCAAGTTAAGCATTCGGAACAAAAAGCATTCGGGCCCCAGATGAAAAAGACTGTTTTGGATTTCAAAGCAGTAAGATACTCATTTTAAAACAAATTCGATGATCTGATGGGATCCCTACCGGAGGTAAACGTCAGAATACCAATTGGTGACTTTAATGATGTACTTTACGACTGGTCACGACCTCACTATGGCTAGAACATTATTTTCTCATAAAAATATACACGTTTCAATTGTGAAGGTCTGATAAACGAAGATGAAACACAATATTAGAATCTTGTTCGCAGTAGCATTATGGAAACCAACCACCGTTTTTTGTTACCTATAAAGAAGCGCGAATACGTTTTACAATCATACGGAAGAAGAAAGCGGTCCTTGCTAGGAGAACCGCAAAGCGAATTTGTCGAAAGAAAAAGCGTGAATGGTGGAAGGCTGAAGTCTTAACAGTCCAACAACTCAGCAATGATCGCAGCTCTCGTAACTTTTGTAAATAGTCCCCGGATTGAACCATACCAACAGAACTAGGTCTAACGCCATTCGGGACTGGGATGGAGACCTCCGTGTTAACATCGATGCAGTGCTCCCTCGACACTTGGAAGAAGCACTTCTATCATTTACTAAATGTTTAACAAGTGTCAAATGCTGTAGTTGAAAGTTATCAAATACAGACTACGAAGGTGGCAATAGAAGGACCCATCCCACGAGGGGTTCACACTGGTCATTCAGAGACTAAAACGAAACCATTCCACTGGGGTTGATTGTATTAATTCCGAGCTCTTGATATTCGGAGGATATACTTTGTAAACTATCTTTTCGACCTTATCCGCATGGTATGGCAAAGCAAAGTTATGTCTGATGAATGGAAGATGGCCGCGTTGTTGCCTATCCTTAAAAAAGGAAATTTTGATTTTCAAAATGTGAAAACTATACAAAATGTGAGAACCATACCCCTGGCGAAGGAAATTGTAGGTAAATACCAAGGAGGATTTCGTCCGAATCCATCAGTCACTGATCAAGTTTTTTTGTTGAGAATGATTCTTTCTAAATATTACGGGACATCTCGTAACTTACATCAGGTGAATTTTCGACAAGCCTATGACTCAATCCATCGGAATAGCTTATGGTTTGCTTTGCGATGTCTGGGAATACCTGATAAATATGTAAGTGCGTTTGTATAAAATTATAGTAACGCAGTCACAACGTTGTGTCAAAATTAAGAACAAGCTATCAGGATTTTTTGCGATTAGCTCTGGGGTACAGCAAGGAGATGCTGTCTCCTATACTCTTTATTCTCATGTTAGAATTTATCTTTCGTGAAAGTGAAACACCTCAGGCCAACATCTTGTACCGTCAGTCCGACCAGGTTCTGGCATATGCAGGGATTATCTGTCTGTGTGATTGGATTGAATGGCAACGGTGTCAGAGAACTACTGGATCCACATGTACGATTCTCAGCTTCCGTTCAAAAATCAATGAGACCAAAACAAAATATATGATCACTTGTTTTAGAGACCAAGACGCAATAAATTTTAGTAGTGGTTACCACACAATTGAAGGCAAATCCCGGCAAGCTGTAAGTGTACAAGGTGTTAATCGGACCCGTTGTCATGTATGGGTGTGAAAGTTGGACCCTGACAAAGGAGTTTGAAAGATGGTTAATGACATTCGAGAGAATAGTACGCTGGCTCCGTCATGTTCTGCGAGCCGATCCTAAACGGGTGGTTCAGCGATCTCTGAGAGGAGCCGCTATTTGGCAGGCGCATAGGTCGCTTTCGGCGACGATGGTTCCACGGGGTAGTTAATAAATTGTGTTCTTGGGGTTGTCTAAAACAATACGAAGAACAAGCTCGAGATCGAATCCGATGGAACCAGAATGTTGATGCGGTAAGGGCCAGCAATGGCCTGTAAACCCCGAATATTATTATTATGTATTTATGAGTTTAGAAAACCGTTACGTGGATGTACCCAAGTTTCTATAGGATATTAATCTAAGATAATGCTTGTTTAGATGAAAGATGAGAATGTTTTGGGAAATATTTGTTATAGGGATTAACAGTAAAATTTGTAATAAATAAAATTATTTTTAAAAATTCATAATAGTGTTTAAAAAATTAAAGCAAATTTTACTATTAATTAAATATAGAAAAAAAAATTGTCTACCAACCCACCTCGTCCCGTACCCCCAACATTCGGATTTGTATAATGCTTATTTGGTACACTATTCGTATGCGAAACATTCATTCGTGGATTTCGTGAATTCTGTGATTGCATCATATTCTGTTGCTGTTGCTGTTGGGGGTAATTCGTTGGCCGTTGTATTGGTGCAATATATCGTTGTCCACTTTGTTGTTGTTGTTGCTGCTGCTGTTGTTGTTGTTGTGATTGTGGGGATGGTCGTCCACTATTATTTCCACCTCCGCCGCCTCCAGATAATCCTCCTCCACCATTATTGCGATTGGTTAAATTTGGTGGGGGTTGTTGCTGTTGTTGGACTTGTTGTTGTTGTTGTTGTTGTAATACTTTATTCTGTAGTTCCCACTAGAAAAAGCCAATAGAACGGAAAACAAAAAAGCAAAATTAAAATTAAATTAGTAAACTATTCCTAATCTTGTAAAGCGATGCTTATGTGTAATATTTAGTAACTAGTTTGCTTTTTATAAGAAAATACAAAAAAAAAAGAGTAAAAAAAAAAAAAGAAAACACAAAAAAAGGAAAACAAGAAATCAAAAGTACCTTACCGATGGTGGATAATTTTTATGATGTGGTGGGCTTGTTTGTGGTGGAGGCTGTTTTAAATTAATACTGCCATCTGAATTTAATGGACTTTTTATTTGGCGACCTGTCTGTTTTATATATAGGACAGAGAATAATTAAATAGAGAATATATAGATAGATTAAATTAGAATTTGTATAAATATTTTGTACTTTTCTTTAATTTGTTTTTTTTTTTTATTAGTTTGTTGGTATTAATTATAAACGAGAGAAATTAAAAAAAAATTCTTTTTGTGTTTTAAATAATTTTTTTAAATAAATCCTTTATTTAAAAAATAATAATAATTAATGATTTATAATTTTAATTTGATGTATTATTATTAATTAAAGTTTTTGTTTTATTTAAATTACAAAAAAAACTTTTTTATGTTTCTATATATTTGCTACAACAAAAATATGGATTATAATGGTATCTGTGCTAATTAATTATATGTCAAATGTTTTTCTAATACTTTCGATTACTAAAAATCATTAATTTTATTTTATGAAAAATGCAACAAAATTCAATACCCCAAGCAAATTTGAGATTTACTAATAAGAAATTCAATCAAAATAACAAATAAACGAAGAGCAAGAACCATCGATTTTAAAATCAATACATAATCTTATTGAACCGTTTACTTTTCTTAATTTTTGAAACTAACGAACGAATCATTTCACGTGAATTAAATTCGACACCTTTTCCATTTGGTTTCTGAGCTATCATCGTCGATAACAAAACTTTTTTTTAGTTTGTTTAAAATTTATTAATTGTAATTTTGGAATGATAATATAGCTATAAATATTTTATTTTAAAATATTATAATAATAATTAATAATAATAATTGGGAAGTGGATGGTAATAGATATTAGATAGGTTATTCTTAATTTTTAATTGCTTTTTTTTTTCATTTAAAGAAAGAAGTAGAACTCACTGTTTCCTGCATGTGAGCCTGTTGCTGATTTGACTTCACATACGCATTTGTTTGGGATGCTGGTCCTTGACGATATGAATTCATTGCCCCTGTTAATAGTGGTGAATTTAAAAACGGTGAACTATAGCCGGCTACTTGTTGCTGTGGTGGACCATTTGAAGGGGCGGGACCTCCTGGGACGCCAAACATTCCGGTCGCTTGTAAACCATAACTTTGGGCGGCCGCACCACCTGGACCACCAAAGAACGGTGCACCTTGACTACTCGCTGAATTTGTATAGTACGAATTATTATTAATCGGAGGTCCTTGCTGTTGATAAATATTCATATACTGCTGACCGATCGCTGGATGACCAACGGTTGCCGTTTTTGATCCGATTGCACCGATCTGTTGTGATGAAGGCTTTACAGAAGCCGACATTAAAGAATTTGAACTTGACGATATCAAAACGGTACTTGGGTTACTTAGTTGATGATTTTGATTAAACGTATTTTGAACGGGTTGTGACATGCGATACTGAGGTGCCAAATTTTGATACATATCGGGCGTTGGTACTTGAATATTCGGTGGTGTTTGCATAAAAGCATTGTATTGTGCATTTGATGGACTGTAATGCGGTGGATACTGTGAGTACTGCGATCGATTTGCTTCAATTTGGAATGGTGCAAATAAACCACCTTGGGATTGTAGCGATGAATTAAAGACAACGGCTGGTGGTGACGGTATGGCAGACATACTTCCAAATTGAGTTTGCGAATAGTATTGTGGTGCAGATTGTAACGTTCCTTGTTGCATTGGAGGCGGCGAATGTCCTGATAATCCGCTTTGATGCATTTGTTGCTGATTCGGTTTCACTTTACATACGTTAGCATTTGTTGCTAGTGCCTCGGCATGTTTATTAACCATTCCCATAGTTGGATTTTGATGTGAGTGATTATTTTGGCCGACCGAATGCTGTTGCCCAGTATAATCTTGTTCTGAACCATCTTGTTTTGCAAAATGTTCAAGTGCACTTGGATCTGGTCCAAAGAGTGTAGAATACGTAGGGCCAGGTGATAACGCATGAGTAACCATATTACCATGTTGCACATGATGTAGATGAGGTTGATGAGATGTCACAAAATTAGTAGCTAAATGTGAGCCGGAGTGATCATCGGATTGTGTATGTTCTAGGGCGGTTGGCGTAGCTGGAACATCATCCCATACTTTTTTCACACTTGCAGGAAACAAAATCAATTCAGCCGTTGATGGATGTAATAAGCTTTGCGCTGATGACGTTCCTGAATGTATAGTACGTGGCATAATTAAAGTACCAGAAAGCCCAGTAGTTTTTACAGTATTAACCATTGAATTAGCCGTTTTCTCATCAGTCAATTGAGATAAATCGGCATCAAAAGTAAATGCTAATTTCATATCTTTCTCGTAATCGGCATCTGACTTAGTCGACGGAAACGTCATATTTGATAGAGCTGATGTAATCGAATCAGGAGTCCCAGCTTGCTGCTGTGCGTCAATCATACTTTGAATTCTATTCTGGTGTACTTGAGAACCCTGACTTTTGAATATATCCGCATCAGTTTTCATTCCACCTTGCTGCATTTGTGTTGAGGCATTATTAACGCTTCCAATTGGTGAATTTTGTTGACGTTTAATTGGAGCCGGGTGAGGTGTCTTATAATTGGTATTTTCAAATATGATTGTAGTCACAGGTGGTATAGCTGCATCGAGCAAAGGTTGTTTAGAATTATCGGATCTAATTGAGCCGTCCTTGTTTAATTCGTTATCGTGCGATTCTTGATTTTGTAAAATGCCAGATGAAATATCTTGTAATGCTGATATTAATGGTTTCTCCCAAGCATTTCCACCAGGTGTATTCGATTGGCCGTCGGATGTTGAACCACTACTGTTGCTACGATTTACCATTTGTTGTTGCTTAGTAAACCGTGGTGGTAGTTTGATGCCTTGCTGCTGTTGCTGCTGCTGTTGATGTTGTGCTGGTTGTTGGTGGCGCTGATTATTTTGTGAATTTTGATTATTTATCGATTGCTGCTTGTTTGTCGATTTGTTCATTTGGGATGATTGATTATTGGGACCACCAAATGTTGTCTTGGATATTTGATTATTTTGAACTTGATTCATTGCTTGTGGTTGATGCTTTGGCTGCTCTTTTGATTTGTTCACAGCCGATGGATGTTGGGTTCTCTGCAGTAACGGTTCATCTTTTTTAACGCCTTTTTCATCTTTTTTAATATTTTGAGATTCTGGCTTATTATTGCTGGATATTTGACCAGTCGAACTTGTTGGCGATTTAGCTGCTGGCACATTCTGTTGTGAAGGTTGCGAAATTTTTGGGGGCGATAGTTTTTTACTATCGACAGTAACATTTTTATTTGAACTGTTTACTTGCACTGCCGCATTTAAATTTCCACCAACTTTGTCATCCTTCTTTACAGCTGCATTACCATTATTACTAAGAACAGGTGTAGTCGGTTTATTAGGCATCAAGCCCGAAGTAAGTGCGATTTGGTTCAATTTAGTTTTATCTTCCGTCAAACTATCTTTCGATTGACTTGATTTTTCATCTGAATGTGAAAATGGTGATTTAGCATTTGGTGGTCCATATCCTTCAATTCGTTTCGTTGACGATGTAATACCACCACCTCGCCGGAACGAGTTTGGTGCGTTATTACTACCACCTCCACGACCACGTCGTGATGGTTCACCTCTTGGTGCAAACCCTTCTTTGTTGTGCTGCGAACCACCCATATTTCCACCTCCCCTAGATCCTTCACTTCTGGATGAATCATAACGTTGATTTGAACCATCTTTACGAGGGACCTTAGGCGAACGATCATTACGACGCCCCATGTATTCTTCATCAATATCGGATCCATCAGACCCTGTGTCTGTCCAATTATGACTGTCATAACGTCCGCCTCGGTTTGGTCGACCGCCTCGACTGCTCTGATGATTCCATCCGCGATAATTCGGATAACCACCACCACGATTATTATCTCGTTGCGGCGGAGGTCGATTGCCCATATTACTCATATGCCCACCACCGCCTCCACCTCGGGAAGATGATGAAATTGGTTGATTCGATGAGGGTACTCGCTTAATGCCAGTATGTTTTGGCTCTGAACTCAAATGTAAATTCTCGTTTGAATGATTTTTCAAATTTGATGAACTACCAAGAGACTTTTCTTTTTCGTTCGATATACTTGACACGGATTTAGTTTCTGGAATACTTTCCAGACTTTTACGGTGCACATCGTCACAATTATCGGAAAAAATTGATTTATCCGATAGTTTTGAATCATGCACATCGGGAACTGAATCGACCCATGGTTTAGGACTTTTTTCTTTATTAAAACCTTGATTTTGTTGAAGATCCGGGCTGTTAGATTTTGAAAAATTTGTGTTGTTAGCTTCTTTACTGAATGCTTCATTCGCGGACACATTACTAACGGTATTATTATTTATACTGCTACTACTACTATTACTAACATTACAACTATTATTATTACTACTATTAGAACGTTGAAGTATTTGTTTTATGGGTTCATCATGTTGCTGTTGATTACTTGTTGATTCCTTTGATAATAGGAAATTATCATTTGTTTCAGTCTTATTATTAATTAAATTATTTAAATTACTATTATTGTTGTTAGCCATTTCTAGCTTAACACTTCGTTCAAGTTCAATTTCATCAGCCCATGATGTAGTATTACTAATAGTAGGTGTAGTTGTAATTGTTGGTGTGGCCGCCAACATTGTAGATGTAATGTTTGATGCGGTTGCTGGTGGGGAGCTTGCTAGTTGCGTAAGTTCACGTGATTCGGAACGCTCAATGCGATGATTTTCTTCACTCGATACGCTGGTTTTGCGCTGCGACGAATCAGATATACTTCGTGCCAATTGTGGTGTTTGTCCACCACCCCCACCCGAATTTGAATTACGGCCAATCGATTCACGCCCACTACTGAATCGATCATCGTCCTCTGAATCACCACGTCTTCTACGATTTAAAAGCATCTCATCGGATGGATTGCGCCGTATTGCTTCACCACCTCGTAATTGCGCTTGCTGTTGCTGCTGTGATTTATAGTTAGAATGAATGTAGCGTGCGTCATATTGCTGTGCAAACGGGATATTTTTGTCATTATTCTGATGAAAATTATTACCACCAGTAGCATTTGGACGGGTTCCACCACCACCGGGCATATAGTTTCCAGTGCCTGTGTTATTCCGCTCCTTTTGCTGTTTAAGAAAGCGCGGGGGAAGATTCGTTTGAAATTGCCGAGAAAATGGTACACCTGCTACGTCTCGTCCCACTTCTCGTTCACGATCCCGACTGTCCATTCGAAAATTATCGCGTTCTCTCGAATTCATATCGCGCTCACTACGATAATTTTCTCGGTCTCGACCAAAGCCTCTATCTTTATCCATTCCTCCGCGATCACGATCACGATCTCGATTATCGCGATCTCTATCGCCACCCATTTGTGATCTAAAATCATCGTTAACCTTTTGTTGACCCAACCGTTTGTCATCACCAAAATCTCGATCAGAAGGTGTCCGTTTCAATAAACTGGTATTCATTGGGAGCTTACCACCTTCTCCTCCGCCAATTTGCCCACTTCGTTTTTGTTGTGCCGAATCAATATCCGAATACTTTTTCTTTTCGAGTAAATCAATGTTATTATTGCGACGGTCATTATTATATCGATTATCATTTGTAAAATCTTGTTCAGTGCGGTGCCCATTTTGTTGAAGTGCTTGCTGTGATTGTGATGCACGATCACGTTCCTTATCGACAAGATTACTATTACTTGTATTACTTATATTTTGATTACGATCACGTTCATTTTTTTCATTGCGTTCACGTTCCGAACGATCATGTTCTAAGCGATCTTTCTCACGTTCTCTCCAAGCTGGAAATAAAGGAAAGAAACATAAATGTGAGGATGAATGATGTGGTTGTGTTTAAAATCTCTAAATACAAAATCAGCGTTTTTGGACCATAAGCTTGATTCGAACTAGGATTGATATCGAATTAAAAATTGGTATTTTGAGAATTTAATATTACGGTATATTATGCTAGAATTACGTGATTAAGAATACCTATAATTATCTTTATCGAACCACTCCCGAAAAAGAAAAAATTGTAAATGAAAAAATTTAATATAATATATTAGGTAGACATTTATTATCGACCTCGGAAGTATTTGCAATTATGATAGCTTACATTAAGAACATAACTCTTAATTTTAAATCTTATAGTTTACCTGCTCGTTTTTCTTCTTCTTTCTCAGCATCAGCAATTTGTTGATTCATCTTCTTGTCCATTTTATGTGATGCATTGTTTACGGGTCGAGTGTCTTCGTCACATGTCTCATCATCGGAAAACTCTAGTTTTTTATTGTAATCAATGTTATCTGGATTAGCCCATCCATCATCTTTTCCAAGAGAATCCAATCGTTCCAATTCTTCTTCTTTTATAATAGGTCGATGATGAATAATTTCTGGTTCATTTGCGGGTAACGAAGAAGACCGATCCTCCTGTTGTGTTCTCTTCTGCTGTGGTTGATTTCGACGTGGTTGCATCATTTGATGTCCTCCACCACTACCACCTCCCCCGCCATAAAAATTACTATCGTACATTATTTGAGATTGAGCACCAGGTTGTGAACGTGGTCTGTTTTGAGAATAGGTTTGATTTTGTGGAAGACCAAAATTTTGCCCTCCAGCGGACCCTGTTTGAGAACCGCCGCCACCAGTTTCGCCACGCATCATAAATTGTGGCATAATTAAGTGGAATGGTAATGGAATTTGATTTGGGGGGCCCTGGCCCTGCTGTGAGTTTGGACCATTTCCAATGTTTTCTCCGCCGCGATTTCCATTGCCGCCTGATTGGGATTGTTGTTGGTGTGGCTGATGTTGCATCCAATTGCCAGAATTTGTCTGGGGTCTTAAACTCATTTCGTGTGATTGTTGTGTCAGAGCACCACTCCCTCCGTGTCCGCCACCAGAATTTACACTTTGGCCAGTTGAAACATGTTGTTGCTGGGTCGAATGTTGATGTGGTTGATGACTCGATTTCGATCCAGTCGCTGTACTTCCATCCAACGAGGGGAACTCGTGTTGAAATTGTGGGCTCTGATACAATGGGGGTTGACCAGTCTGTTCCGGTACATGGCCAGTTGCTACCGAGCTCCATGTTGATGATGAAGATTGTGAATTTGAATTATTCGATGGTGTTGTGTTGTGATGATGTTGATGATGGTGGTGGTTTGTTACTGAAGTATTACTAGAGTTGGAATTTTGAGAATTAGTCAATGGTTGATTAATTGGAACTGCCACCGAAGTGGATGATGGAGATGATGAATTTGTTTGTGCTGCAGTTGGTGTTGTTTGCGCAGAATTTACTGTTTGCTGTTGTTGTGTATTTTGTGTTGAACTTTGATTTTCCAAATTTGGACCACCTCCCCAGCTACCTTGCTGTTCTGCGGGTGTTGAAGTTTCTGCTTTTAAAGATGGTAAATTAGCTGGACGTCTAGCCGATGGTACCTTCCCCAAACATTGCATGCCAGGTTTACGAACAGCTTGGCTATTTTGTTTTGATGGTTCCGAAGTTTCACCACGGCTACTACGGTGTAATGTGTTTATATCAATTGTTTGAAATTTGGGCTTTGCATTGCGCTCCCCCCTACTTCCCCCCGATGTACTCATACTGCAAATGAATCCTCATCAGCAAAATTTAGAATTTTCGCGTGTGCACTCCCTTCTTTTTTAATTTGGAGCCTTTATTTTAGGACTTTTACTTTTCTTTATGTAATTTCTGAATTCCTTATTTAAGTGTGGTCAAATATATTTTTCGTTCGTATCCTTTTTTTTAATTATTATTATTTAGTAAACGAATTGAGATTTCTTTCTTCTGGAATTTGTCTCTCTAAGTTTGTGTTTTTTTTTGTCTAGATTATAAATTCAATTCTATTATTATTTTAGTTTTTTAATGTCGATTAATCAATTCAATTTTCTTTTTTCTTCTCTCTGCCTTGGTATAGTTTGATCATCCTTTAATCAAATCAAAATCTAAAATGAGATAAAAAAAACTTGATTAGTCTCAAAATTAAGTTATTTAATAGTGTCCGCACAAAACGCAAGACACTACTATAAAATGCATTTATTAAGTTTGAATGTGCAACATCAATCGCAAGACTTTCACATTTATTCTCATGGAAATTTAATTTCTAAACAATTTGCAACAACAAAGTCCAGTCATTAGTTTTACTATCTAGCGTGACTTATTGCTATATTAACTATTATAGATTTTGTATTCAATAACAAATGTTTTCAAACTTAATATTTATACGAATTTCAAGTTTGGTAATAATAATAAGGATTTGTTACATTTCAAATTCTGAGAATATTTCTAATTTATCTATATCCGATTAAAAAAAATATCAATATAACAAGATATATGGCCCCACACGCAATGACGACATAAATGAAGTAAAATGTTAGTGACTATACTGACACAGTTTCAAGGCGATCGAATCCAATGAAAAGTAATTGTTGATACGGTAAGGGCCAGCAAAAGCCAACCTCTCAATTATGTGTGTTCATGCGCTCACTGATGTAAGCCAACCTAAAGATAGACTCATTTTACAACAATTTGGATGATCTGATGAGATCCATATCGAAGCACAACGTGCTAGACTTTTATGCTAGAGTTAACAAAAAATCAAACTGATTTATGTGAAAATATAGGTCCGTACTTCCGAAATAAACCAGCGACCGATAATGGAGAAAAAAGGTGTATTTGGCGGTCACGCAAGTCAGGGATCGCAGGAAGACGTAACTTACGTTTCAACTGTGATGGTCTGATAAACGAAGATGAGAAAGCATAATATCATAACCTTGTTTGCAGTAGCATTATGGAAACCAACCACCAATGACCAGCAATGATCGCAGTTCTCGTAGCTTCTTTAAAGGTGTCACCGGACTGCACCATGACTTTGAACCTTTAGTCTATCGGCATTCGGGATCAGAATGGAAACTTCCGTGTTAACATCGATGCAGTGCTGGACACTTGGAAGGAGCATTTCTCTGGTTTACTCAAAGTTCAACAAATATCAAATTCTGTGTTTGAAACCGAGATGTACATAGAGGACGCATCCTACGAGGAATTCACACGGCCATGCAGAGACTAAAAAGAAACCGTTTCCCTGGGGTTGATTGCATAATTCAGAGCTCTTGATAATCAAAAGGAACACTTTATGGAACTATCTTTTCGACCTAATACGATTAGTATAGCAAAGCGAAGTTGTTGGTGGGGGAAATTGTAGGTGACTGACTACCAAGGAGGATTTCGTCCTAATCGGTCTGTCACTGATCAAGTTTTTTCATGGAGGATGATTCTTTCTAAATATTATGAAACATCTCGTAACTTACAGATGTTCTTGGATTTCCAACCAGCCTATGACTCAATCCATCGAGATAGCTGATGGTTTTCTTTTTGACGTCTGGTAATATCTGTACTTTTATGTAAAATCACAGTAATGCAGTCACAACGTTGTGTCAAAATTGAGAACAAGCGATCAGGAACTTTTGCAATTATCGCTCATGTAGACAAGGTGATGCTGTCTCCGATACTCTTTTATCTCATGTTAGAATTTATCTATCGTAAAAGTAAACCACCGCAGGACAACATGTTATACCGTCAGTCCAACCAGGTGGACTGAATGGCAATGGTGTCAAAGAACTACTGGATCCACTTGTACGGGATAATAAATCGCATATTATCGTTATTTGTATGTCTTCATACGCTTGATTTATGGCACCATACGCGACGAAGAGGACACTTACCGAGTTTTATTCAACCACGAGGTTCGTTCATGAAATTAAAGGACAGCGAATACGTTGGCTCAGTCACATTCTGCGAGCCGATCCTAAACGGATGGTTCAGCAAACCTCTGAAAGAAGGGCCGTCAATTGGCAGGCGCAGAGGTTGCTGTCGGCGACGGTGGCTCCTCAAGGTAAAGAACGACTTGTCTTCTTCGGGTTGTATAGGAAAATACAAAGAACAAGCACAGGATCGAATCCGATGGAGCCAGTATGATGATGCCGTATGAGCCAGCAATGGCCGATAAAAACCGAATATTATTATTATTAACTGAATATCTATTTTAGTAGCTGCAATGTGATCTGCAAGTAAGTTTAATTACTCTGCAAGTAAGAGTAATCAGAGTAAGATCATCCATCTTACTCTGATGTTGAAGTAAAAATATTGACGTGTGCTCACGTTAAGGTACTCTTGCTGAAAGCCATCACTATCTTGCAGATACCCAGTGTTAGGGGAGGACTATTAAGTTGCCTTAGGTATAAACCAGCAGAACTATTACGGTAATTTCCGAAGCAAATTATCAAGTTAATTATCCATAGTTCTTTTTGTAATACCACATGTAAAGAATAATTGCGCTTGTAAATTACGCGCACTCCCTAACACAGCTGACCTAGTTATCCGTGGACTAAATCCGTCAGTGTCAGAAGCAGAATCTCGTAACCCACAGCTTCTGCACGTTTTACTTTCAAAAACTTACTACGATACTCAGCAGTCATTGGTACTTTCAATGGTTGGCAAGGATTATCTTCGATAAACCTATAGAAAAGGTTCTCAAGATGATTGCATGTTTCAACTGCCTATCGAACCTCACCAGAAAAATTTAAATGTCAATCAAGAACTTCCTGCAGAGACTGCAGACGCTGGCATCACAGTCTATTACACGACGCCATCATAGCCGATCACCTTAGTTCATCGAATTCATTCATAGTAATCGCAGAAGCAAATCAGACAAATCCAATATTAGAGGAAAATTCAGAAGTCATCGTATCCCATTTAAATGCTAAATCCAATTTAGATTCATCCTGCATGATTTGCAATTTTTCCGACAGTTATTGTAAATATTCCTGATCGATATGTTCGCTTACACAACTGTAATGTTTTATTAGGCTGGGGTTTTCAAATTTCGTTTATATCCGAATCCTGTGAGAAAAGGCTACGGTTGAAGTGATATAAAGCTAACATTCTAGTTGGGGACTCAACAATCAAATATAACAAATAACCGCAACACCAAATATAACAAAGCAATGGAGAGCAACTATTGAAGTTCACTCCAAGCATGAAAAAATTATGCTTCGTCTGATTGTACTGCACCAGATTCACCAATTTCACAGAAAACCATCCTGGGTTGGGCCATTTCTGGTTAATTTTATGGAATTCCTGCTAACGATGATCAATGCAGAGTATTTACAAAATATTAAGACAGTCCCATTCAAACCAAAAGCCCAGTTGGGTAATACATTTGTATATAATTGGAAATCATAGGTTATATGCCATGGAACGCAAAATGGCGTCAGATCAAATTTTTAAACGGACGTACTCGTGAAATGTGTTACTTACCACATCATGGCATAAGTAGCGAAACTACAAAGCTACGGATTGTATTCGACGGGACATGCCGAACCTCTAATGTTATGTCCAAATTTTGATTGAACATCGACAAACAAACTAGCAACGAATTTTTTCGAGAAATGCAAAGGAAGAATCAATACAATATGAACTTAAGTCGCTGAAGATGATCAAGCCAAATTCCCCAAGATCGCTTAAGTAATTAAGAAAAATGTCTATGTAGATGATGTACTCACAGGAGGAAAAACAGAAATTGAAGCAGCAAAACTAAAGAAAGGTCTGATCATAGTATTACAAAAACATGGATTTTCTCTAAAGAAATGGAAATTACAGCCAACCAACGCCAATTTCTTTCGAAACAGAAGTATCATAAGTACCATGGCTGTTTTGGAATCCAATTCAAGATATCTTCCAATTTAAAGTAAATTTTCCAACTGAGGAAGCATACACGAAAAGAAAGATCGTATCTATTGTTTCGAAGTTATTTGATCCATTAGGCTCAATATTTGTGGTTGAATAAAATTACTTGGGATAGGCAGTGGTTCGATATTAATTTACAATTCCATTCAATAAGGCTAATTAAAATTGCAAGTTTTCTCCCAGAATCAGGTTCTATTGAATTACACAGTTTTGGTGACACAGATGAGGTTGCATATGCAGCATGTATATATCTACGAGTTGTGTCCAAAGAAAATGTGACCACCAATCATCTGGGCCAGAAAATTATAGTCGCACCAATACAACCAATAAGTTTACTGCGAGCTGTGTGGTGCTCACTTACTAGCTAAGTTTAGCATTAATATATGTGAAGCAATCGATCTGATAGATGAGAACTATCAAAGCCAGTAACAATCTACCTTCCAAATCATCAGTACTCTCGATCAATATGACATGCTTAAAGTAGGCACAAGACATCCCCTGATAATTCTCAATAATCTTACGATTTTCTTGTTGATTTTTGAGTACATACATAAGAAATATTTGGATTATAGGCCATCGCTACTAGTCCCAATATCACGAACAAAGAATTGAGTTCTAGCTGTCCTCCGAACCGCACGTAATATTTACCAGAAATGCATAACTTGCATCCGTTACGCGAACCATGAAACAGAACAATTGACGGGGAATTTATCAAGTCGTCTGACTTGAAAATATCCTGAGTAGTACCCTCAAGGATATTTTGTAAAACTGGTATTACCTTGTGCCGGCCCCATTATGTTATCTTTGTAACGAGGAAGAGGTGGGGAACTGTTGAAGGGGTATATAGTAATTTTCGTTTGTTTATGCATAAAGGCAGTGCACATAGAAGTTCTCGGCGAAAAGATAACAGCAACATTTATGGAAGCTTTAAAACGGTTCATTTCATCAATGAATCGAATTTTCGAAGCACTAAAAATGTATTATCTGATATTTACAGACTAGTTCAATCGACTGATTGGAAAGCGGCATTCACTATTACGCAGCAGAAAACCAAATTCACTGGTCGTTCATACTACCACTAACACACAACTTCGATGGAATTTGGGAACGTGCCTTAAGATCTGTGAAAACACACTTAGGGAAAGTAAATGGGAAATGGCATTTAACGTATAAACTCACACCAGCACATTTTTTAATTTATGCATTTTTACCTGATTGAGAATTATTTGGAGAGTTCACAATCCAGGCTTACATGCTGGCAACAAGTGTAACAAATATTACAATCATATTGGAAACACTATTGTAGAAATGTTTCCTACATTGCAGCAATGATCTAAACTGAGATTACCAACAAAAAATGTTTAAATCCATGATTTAGTTTTAGTAAAGGGTGACAATTATCCACCCGAACACTGGTCGCTTGGCGAAGGGGAGTATGTTCGAAATTTGTAATTCGTTCAACATAAGAAGTTCGACTATAAAGCTATTATTTAAAACTACAAATTGATCACAGGTCGTATAGTGATGGTTAAGGTGTTGACTTAAACACACCGCGGTTTTAAATTTGATCCCAGCCGCAGACCACGTTGTATTTGACAACTTTCATCGTTTTTGCACATTTTGAACATTGAGTGAATCAGAGAAATGCTTCTTCCAAGTACCGAATACCGCATCGATGTTATCACATCGAGATTTCCATCCTGGTCCCGAATAGGCAATTTATCTAGTGTCTAAAGGTATGGTGAAGCCACATGATACTTTAGTCTTACTGCATTCACGCTTTTCCGTCAACAACCTCTTTGCCAAACTAATCATTTTTTCATAACTTTGCAGTGACCAATTGATGATCACTATCTACGAATGGTAACCGACCGATATGATCTTACATCTTCGATGAACCGAGACCTACTTCCAGGCCATTACATTTCTCAGTTTTCATTTTCACTGTAGCGATATGGTTATGTAAGCAAACGTCTTTCTTATTATATGCCCTATCCATATTCATTTCCGTTGCATTATTTCTCTTGATTTTGGCTTTGACTCCGGGCTAATGTGCCAAATTTGATAGCTTTGGTACTTTTCTCGTGTGTTGAGCTTCAGTTTAATCTCTTTACTGCCAACCTGTACTGGCGTGGACTCAACAGAGGATCATCCAATTGCAGGGTAAAATGTAGGAATTGTGGTAATATTCTTAATCTTAATAGAACAATAATAAACCATACAACGCGACTGATAATTTAACTTCATTCATTATTAAAAACCGCAAGCTTTTATAAATACTTGCTAACCTGCTAACCCATTTTTACTTATATCTAACAAACAAAATTCCATATAAATCCAATTTGAAAATTAAATATGCATTTTTATGTTTACCAAATAAATATTCAAACCAAGAGTATTTAATTGATGAATCGTCTAGTTCTCGAAATTTTAAAAGAAATGTAAAATTTTCAAAACTATTTAGGTTAGTCGATAATACAGATTACACTGTGTCAAAATAAATTGGCAATTGACATCAAAAATTTCAGAAAATTTAAATTTTATAATTATTCGAATATTAAAATTATATTTACTACGTTACTGATATAACAATAAATTTAGTAATTATACTTAAATAGTTTTGATTTATTATATACTATAATATTATATATATTTTTTACTGTACATAATTAAAACGCACATCGGAAGTTGATAATCAAAATGAGGTAGATATATGTGTTTAGTTTTATCTTTGTTTTTGATAATTGAGCAAGTAAATAATAGAACGAGATAGATCTATATGTAAATAATTGTACAGTCGAAAAATGGTGGAAGTTTTGTTTTGTTCACATTAAAATTTAAAACGATTTTTAAAGAATGCACACTTTCAGGTACATTAGGAATTTAATACTGTTAAAAAAACGGAACTAATTTGAACATTTTTCATTTCAACGCTTCAAAGGCAATCTTAGAAAAATTTAAAGATTACCAGAATAGCATGGCAACGTGGCCGGTAATTTAGTGCTTTGGGAAAAGCAAACGAAACCAATTTGTTGACTCCCTTGCAATTCATAAGATAAAACTGTAAATAATCAATTAACTGTAATTGCACATGATGGTTGCTATGAATAATAATTTATCACGTAATAAGATGTGTTTTGCCAAAATAACATGGGATAGGACACTGTCTTCGAGACAACAGCGGTCAATGAATTTTAACTATTCATTTTTTGACAGACTACATATTTTTACCGCATACACACACAATACAAATTCATGACTAATCATGAATTCCGATTTACTTTTAACTGATTATAATCACGATAAATTTTTCATCAATGTAATTCGGTTCTATATAAATACATAATACGTACATTAAAAGTGTATTGAATGAAAACAAAGCGAGAAAACTAAAGCACACGATCAAGACAAAATAATAATTACGACACAATTTTTTTTACTATAAAGGCTATAAAATCACCATTCTTTTTTCAATTAAATCACGGTTATCACATGTATTGGTTAGTAATTCTATTTCACTAAATCAATTAATTATATTTTAATAATAAAATAATTAATGTTACATACAAATAAAATTAATTATAACAAAAAAATTTAACTCTAATATACAGCGGCGTCTTACTAAACTATCGCTATGCGCTCTTGCGTTCGAAAATTTTACTAACTTTTCCGTCATCGAATACGGTTGTCTCAGTTTTACAACATATATTCGTTTCGCTTCCGTATTAAAACTACGATTTTCTTTCAAACAAATAATTTAACTTTTTTTTTTTTTAAATATTACGAAAATAAGATAAACTTTTGTAAATAACTCACCTCAATTAATTAAATAATTGATTTAAAATTCTGTTTATTTATATAAACAACACACTAATTACTGGGGACGGATGATTGGGAATAACCTTCTTTTCTATTTTGTTCCTTGAAACTTTAAAAAAAATCTTTTGTTTAAAAAAAAGTAGTAGTGTAACTTCAATCAAAAAAAAAAAAAAAGTAAAAACCAATAATCGAGACCACAAAAAAACAGAAAACTTTTTTCTATTATATATTTTATTAATTTATACGTTTGATTATTTTATTATAATAATTGAATGTAATTTACAAAATTTTATTATATTTTTTTATAATTATCACACGATAAAGAGAGAGATTATTTCTTTAATTTAAAATAAAAAAAAATATTAAATAGTAAAGTTCTTTTTTCTAATAAATTAAAATGGCTGACCGACACCACAATGGCGACTAAATTTTTTTATTATTTTTCTTTAGGTAATTTGTATTGCCCGATGTACATTTTACAATCGATTTTGGTTGCAGTCGCTGTATATATTTTTAAGATGACATCTTGTAATGAGCACTAAAACGTGTTTTTTTTGTGGAATTCAATTTTAAATTTTTTATTTAATTTAAAAAAATAATAAAATTACAGAATTCATAATTATATTGGATTAATATAAATGTTGAACAAAATTATCCTGAACCTGGCGCGATAAATTCAATATGTGATTATTCCATACTTGATGCTCGGCTGATTCTGTGGATTTTTTCAAATTAAGCTTGAGTTGTTCAGTCAAAACTAAAGATTTTGCATTTAGTTCGTTTATATCCGCTTTGTAAGCGGCAACAGTCGCCTTGTATCTTTGAATTCTGAAATATTTAAAATTAAAATAAATATCGAATATATTAATGTCACCTTTTATTGATTACCTTCGTGTCTGATTTTCCAACATATTTAACAAATTATTACGACGCATATGTATATTTTCTTCAGCATTCTGCACCTTTCTAATACATTCAGTAAGCGTATGATGCGAGTTGGTCAATACGTCGCGATATTTACTTCTTATATGTTTTAATTTATTTTCGTTATAATCCTCTGAAGTATTTTGATATTCATGTTTAGTTTCTACCACCATTGTCGATGCGCTTTCACGAAATTCGTTTACCAATTCCTGAAGGTCATGATTTATGAGCTTCTCCTGCGGTACTTTTGACGACCTCAAAAAATAGAATTTTCTTCGATTTTTATCTTTGTATGTATTGCAAACTCTATTCATATTCGAATGCGCCATATTTAACCAATCATTGAATCGTTCATCATTTGCTTGCCGTTGACTGCTTTCGTATTGCGTTGCATAAAAATCGACGTTTCGAGATCCGTTTGGTAATGAATTATTTTTATTCAATACCGGTGTTCCATAAGTTGTGTTCGAATAAATTTCTCGATAGCGAAGTTGACGAACAAAAATATGTTGCGATTCAGGAATCTCGAATTCGGATACTGTTGTGATGGGTACATCATTTTTAGGCAAAGGTTCGACCCGTTGCACTGCAGCAGTTTTAAACTGAGATTCAGTTACATTTGTATTTGTTTTTAAATCCTCGTACAATCCATTTGTAATCATTTGCGATTTACTGTCGATTACTTGTGATGAATCCATTATGGCTATGCCCGAGTAATCTAATTCCATTGAATCTTCTATTGGGCCGGTGTCATTTGCCAATATTTCCATGTTATTGTCCGCTTTAGAATGCTGCGAATGTAACGATTTAAGATATTCCGGAATAATATAATCGTTTAGTGTATCGGTAGTTTCTCCATTTGGAAATTTAATGGTTACACAATTAGTACCGTTTACAATGAAATAAGCTCCACTCTCTAACGGTAAACGATTTGAATTCAGCACGATATTTATCTCTGTTTCGCCATTTTTGCTTGTAATAATATCGGTTATACAATTTGTTGGAATATTAATTACATTCAATTCGCCATTGTTTTCAAAATGAAACGAAATTTCCATTACGGTAATGTTAAAATCAATCCATAGTTTCGGTAATATTTCGAACTGATCGAATACTGTATCACCAATTTTAATTGAGTCGGCCACAATTGGAAAACATTTAAAAACGTCTGAACTATCGTTGATTTCATTTATTATGGTACGAATGGATTTTTCAAATTGAGCCTGTTCAATTTTTAAAATTTTCTCAATCAAATTATTGTCGATTATGTCCCTTACTAGTTTTTTGCCTAGCACTTGTACCAAATTGAATACGAGCTTGAAAAATAATCGTTGATAGCAGAATATAGAACTTGAACATACTGGAATATGTAGTTTTGCTAAAATTGAAACGAACTGATCAAAATCTTGACTATACTTCTTGATATTCTTAAGTTCGTTACTATCTACCAATATAGATAAGAAGCGCAACGAAAATTGTAAACCAATGTCAGTCAATAACATTATTTTTAAAACTAGTTTATATATTTTTCGAAGTGTTGTAGTCCATAGGGCCGGTGGAAATTTGGATTTTGAATCGAAAAATAATTGTAGCCACTTAATGCAAAGTGATTCAAAATATTTTTTTGGTCGATTATTATACAATTGTTTAAGTTGATCCACAAAACATTTTCCATTTTCTTCATTCTATTGTGAGATATAAGAAAACGAATTATGTTTTTAGTTTAAATATATTTAAAATATTTACATACCATAATATCAACATTTTTAAATTCAAAAGATTTGCGTTCAAATAAAAATTTATTGTCCATTATGACGACGCGATTTTTGTTTTAACAATGGAGGATGTTATGATAATATAATCCGTTATTATAACAGCAGCAATACAAAAAAAATTGTAAAACCACATGTAGCTTCTGGCGGTAAGCACGATAACTAATCGTTAAGTTACGTTTATAACACAAAAAAAACATAATGACACGCGTAATGTGTTATGTTATGTTTTGTTTAAATAACGGTTAAGGAGAACGGTTGGATTGCTCTGTCTAAAGTCGCTTATTAGAAAATAACCAGAATGAAAACCGCCGTGTTAATTAGCATCGATGTACTACTTGGAAATAACAATTAAGTAATGTGAATAGGAGTGATAAGAATATATTTTGGTGATATATTTTGGCATAAACGTGTAAAATTTCATTTAAATCGATCGTTCAATTATTCTGAGGTGCATAGACTATGTAACCAATTTTTACTTAAATTGGAGCTGTCTTTAAAACCCAAAACCTATAATAGTGTTCTGATTGGGCTCAATGATATCTCTCAGAATAGGTTTTGTTGATTTCATGAACGGTAGTAAATTCCATTTAAATCGCTCAATTATTTCTTAGCTGCTGAGACCATATTGTATCCGTTTTTTACGTAAATTTAACCGGTCTTAAAATCAAAAAAGTCAAAACTTTCAATAGTGGTCTGATTGGGCTGAATGACATCTCTAAGAATAGGTTTTGTTAGCTACATGGACAGTAGTAAATTTCATTTAAATCGCTCAATTATTTCTTAGCTGCTGAGACCGTATTGTATCCGTTTTTTACGTAAATTTAACCGGTCTTAAAATCAAAAAAGTCAAAACTTTCAATAGTGGTCTGATTGGGCTGAATGACATCTCTAAGAATAGGTTTTGTTAGCTACATGGACAGTAGTAAATTTCATTTAAATCGCTCAATTATTTCTTAGCTGCTGAGACCGTATTGTATCCGTTTTTTACGTAAATTCGACCGGTCTTAAATTCAAAAAAGTCAAAACTTACAATAGTGGTCTGATTGGGCTGAATGATATCTCTAAGAATAGTTTTTGTTGACTACATAACGGTGTAGTCAACAAAACCTATTCTAACGGTGTAGTTAACAAAAAATGAAAGTATCGGCTGCTCTATTTTTTTAAAAATATTTGTTGTTGGCGAGAAATACAAAGCCATAATGCTCATTTGTCAATTTGTTTGTATGAGTGTGTGCATTGACCGCATTCTCATATCTAATTTTTGATTTATTGTCACAATCTAAAAATTACCGACGCTAGATGTCAATTCAAAGTAAACATTTTTTACTTATATTCGAACTGTCGCAAAACAAAAAATCGAAAAGCCCAGAAGTCACTTCGACGACGATTACTGTTCGGGTTGTCTGGACCAAAACCGTTGACACCAGATTGTTGATGCTGTTTTAGTCTGTACAGTTTTCAATTAGATCGCGGGGCAACTATTTATTGAAAATTTTACATGTCGTCTTGCTATAGTTGATATTATTCCCGTTTTTAACCATTTCACTTAAGGTCAAGAGATTTGCTAATACATCCAAATGTGCAAATATTTTTCAGCACATCCAACTGAAGTTAACTTTCAATTTTATCTCCCATCCATAACATCACAATCAGACTACATCAGTGACCTTTACGAGCCAATAGTTTTTCATGGGTATAAGAAGCTCCGGAATCTGCGTTTTACATAACATGTATCTAACAAAACAAAAACATAATTAAAAGGCTTCTGGTGGTAAGCACGACAACTAATCGTTAAGTCAAGTTTACAGTCGTGCGGAAAATATGTTTCCTAACTGAATGCATTTACCGAGTCTTCTTTAATCGCACGTTAATTTGACGAATATTCATGTCGCTTAGGAAGTAAAAGGACATCGAGGAGGAGTGACAACATTTGGTAGACGCCGTGCTCTTCGAAGAAGCGAACAACTTGCTTCCTTTTATTTGTCTAGTACAACCAATCTAATTTGATAGTCGGATTGTTCCATAAGGTAAGAGCCAGCAATGGCCTATAAAACTAACTTGTTTTTTACGATTATATAAAATGAATTTAAGTTTATTTATTATTATTTCAACAGTCAATAACTAATGCCTTATCATGATGCTCTATATGCCGTGATAAATCTGTTTTCGTGTTAAATCCTAAAGCACATGGTTCACAACGAAATCGTCTTACACCCGAATGTGCTGTTTCATGCCGTTTTAATGATTCTCCCGTTCGAAAACACTTACTGCATATTCTACATTTAAATTTTTCCGGATTATGTTCGACTTCATGTAGCCGCAATTTACGCTTGGAAATAAATGATAAATCGCACGATGGACATTTGTATGGTTTCTCTTTAGTGTGGATGCGCATGTGAATCTAAAATTAAAATCATACAAATTTGAAATTATTCTGGATCGAGTTAACTGTACATTTTATTATGAATTACCCGTAAATATGCATTTTGAGTGTATGCCGATGGACAATATAGACATTTATACGGCCGTTCTCCAGTATGCACATGCATGTGCATTTTTAATTGAAATATATCGGAAAACGATTTAGAACAGATTTCGCATATATGATGTTTCGAATGAATTCGCATATGGGAATGAAATGAGTTTTTAACGGTAAATTTTTTACCACAAATGTTACACAAAAAATTTCGATGGTGCAACAAAAGATGCTGCTTGCATTTATCTTCCGACGCAAATAGCGTTCCACATTCTTGGCACTCATGTTTGCCTATTTGAGACTGATTGGCAACGCTCTTTTTTACTTTATTTTTCGGCTTAACGTTTTTATTTGCATTGTTGCCTAATTCCAATGATGCGGGCGACAAGTCATTTTTATCTTCACATTTTGGATTTATTTCGACTCCATCGTTCGATACCCCCTCAGGATAATCTATGTAACTTTCGTCATCAAACTCATTTTCGGGCTTACATGATTTGTTGTCCTCTTCATTCTCATCGTATTCATCGATTATCTCAAGTTCAACGTCAAACGGTTTGATTTCTTCTATAATTTCTGTCGATCGTAATATTATATCGGAATCATGACATCTTTTACGGAATATATAACATTTTATCACCGTTTGTATGCAACTTTCACATATGTACTGTGGTAATTCATCATTTGCGTATACCTTGCGATGGAAAAACAAGAAGTTAAAATTAAAGTGTTTACATGTAAAATTATTATACTTTACCTCTAAATCAGTACACGAATAAACAATTTCGGAAATTGTTAAAACATCATCTTCGATTTCTTTTACATCAAATATTGGCGTTAATTCTGATGATTCATATAAACATGTCCGGCAAATTGTTTTGCTGTGAATTTCGTCCATGGCTAAATTATTAATTGACGTTTACACCAATCCAAAATGTAAACCCAAATGCTAAAAACCCAAGCAACAAAACAAAATGATGTTTTAAAAAAAGTTTAGTCGATGTTATTTTTTTTTTCAATATGGAAAACGATGTTATTGCGTTTCTTAAACGTCAAAAAATTGTAAATTTCGAATGTATTTTCCATAGATGTCACGTTTAATTAAAATATATTAAAGACACAAACCCATTGAAATGACAAAAAACGAAACAACGCTATACAAAATTCCAATCATTTCTCTCACTCTAGCTTGCAAAAAACAAAACAAACGAAAAACAAATTCCATTCGTAAATGGACAAAAGAAAGAAATTTTTCAGTCTACCGGTTGAAGTCGTTGCGCTAACTTAAGGTATCGAATATTTGCTAGTTATTAAATTATATTGTTAATTGAAAAAATTCGCGAAACGGTATAACAGCAGAAAAATAATTTGTGTGTGAATATTAAATAGTGAAGTGAATTTATATTGTGTTAAATTATTAAAATTTAAGTTATAGAAAATCTACCCATACCATAATTGTTTTGTTTTTTTTGGGTGTATTTTAATTTTTTAAGTGATTAAAGTTGATTAGCAAAGTTAAGAAGAAAAACAAAAAAAAAATTCAACAAACAACATACACACATACACCTTCATTCGCATCTTGATCTTTTGCGCTTTTTACTTACCTTACCTTACATCAACTACCACACCACCACCTCCTTTTTGTTTTCTTACATTTTGTTCGACTCCGACGTGGTTCTGTGGTCGGTGTTTGTATGCGTGTACATACATCCATAGCCAAATACATATATTTTGGAAGAATTTAATTGTTTGTTGTTGTTGTTGGGTTGCTAAAAAAAATTAACAAAATGTTGCTAAAATATTTGTGATTTTGTAATTTTAGTAATTTATATATAATTACGCAAAAAATAAGATAAATTGAAAAAAAAAGTTGTTTTTCAAAGAAAATAAAAGTAGTTTGTGTCAATTTGTGGTTATATTGTTGTGTTGTGGTGTACAAAAAAAAAAAAAAAAAAAAATAAAATAAAAAATTTGTGTAGTGGTTTTGCGAATTTGGGCAGCCTAAAAATGGGCACCATTGGAAGGCGACTCAGCAAACGGAATTGTTCAATCATATATCCCAGCCGTGTTGAAGGATGGCTTGATGTTTGTGGTAAGTGTATAGTTTTGTAAAGGTTAAAGTGTTAAGATGCGAACATAACAGTGCTTTTTCAACGAGAAAAAGCTCAACTAATACTTATTTCGCTCTTGATGTTGTAATTTAGATATTTGACACAGCAGAGTGGTGTATTCCTAAAATGTTACGGTGGAATCTCCTATCACTCTTCTTATATGTGTTTTGACGGATTTAACCACTGCCTCCCATAATCCACCAAAGTATGGTGCTGAGGGAGGTTTTGTATGCTATTTAATATATTTTTTAGCTAGGAACTCTCTTACTTTAGTGTTATGCTCTTTGGAGATTAAAATGTTGTAAAATTGATCAAATTTCCGTCACTATCCTCTTCGGGTAGTAAAGTGACAAACGTTGCCAGGAATGTATCGGTCGTAAGATCGCTAACTAATTCCAAGTGAATTTGTGTTTTGCTCCTCCAGTATTATGAAAGCCATATGTGAGCGTGACTCTCAGTTTGGGTAAGTTTCTCATTGATTGGTTCAGGTATAGGTTATTCTCGTACGTATACACTTCTGATATTATTTGTTCAGAAACGGTTTGCTCTATCTGTATTTTTGCGCATTCAACGGTGTGTTACGTTTCTCCAGCTCAGTCGAAAATGTCTCTTCCCGTTGTTATTTTGGCAAATTGTATGCCCAACAAGTAGTTGTGGTGATAGTCCGCGTGAACTACAATGAGCTGCAGTTCGGCAATTAAAACGTGATTTCAATTCTGAGGTGATCATCTTTTTACTATATAGCTAACTCTATTACCAACAAAACAGTTCCATTTACGTGATTGATCTGATAACCACTCCAAAACAACCGTAGAGTCAGTTCATGCATACAGATCATCTTTATGTTTATGTTAAAAATGGTTTTAATCTTCCCTAGCAGTTTGGGTAACAAAAAAGCTCCGCATAGGTACAATCTGGATAGATGTTGCGATAGATGTTTCAATAGTGATACTTTGGATTTATGACAGATGAGTCGGTACTGCATCTTATTTTTGGTATCCAAAAAGCGAGCTGATTTATATTTCGGTCCTCTGACTCGGGACATAAACGGCATTTCTGATTTAATCTTCATCCAACCTTTCTTAATTTTTTGTGGTAATATTTCCCCAATTAGCTTTTATCATCCAAATAGACTGCAGTATTTGTTTAATGGTTGATGGAGTAAGCCACCTAAAGGGATCAAATATCTTCCCAGAGTTTCTGAAATCAGTGTTATTTTAGTCAGCTTAAAAGTGATTGGTTCTGGTATTTTAAATGTAAAATAGTCATTCTCTGACATCATAAGCTCTGAACTTGAAATATTTGAATAACGGATGAGGTTTGCTACAACAAATGCAAGTATTAATTGCTGTAGCCGTATAAATTGTTTTTTTACAATGGCAGCCCGCGCACACATTGATATGGCAACTCACCAATGCTTCGCAACAATGATTCAAAAAATTTCAAAAATTCAGCTTTACTTGGATTGTCATTATCTACCGAATGAATAGCCCACTCTTGTCTCGTTTCATCATCAAATTTATTTAGTGACATGTAAATAACCCAGGGGTCACATTTAACATTTGTGCCCCAACGAACGAATTTCAACCCTCGCAATATTTCGCCGGAAACTTCTAGTGCTGATGGAAGTGTTTTAGCTGCAGCAAAAAAAGTTTTACCAGCCCCACCAGGAGCATCCCAAAAATATTTTTCCTTTATTTTGATTCACAATTTGGAGGACGGTATTATAGATTTGGTGGCCTTGGTGGACACTGTTATTAACAATTACAGTTATCGTGCCAAAACTGTAGTTTATTTCAGCAGCATACTCACGATTCACGTAAGGTGAATCATGTAGCTGTTATGTGAGCTATATTACCATTGAACAAGGAAAACTGACGAGCAGGTTTCAGATTCTTCTCGTCTTGAAAATATTCTCTTCACCAATCCAACTAGTATAAGTAATTTAATAAAACTTTACGGTTCATGGACAGCTTCCAGTGAGGAATCTTTAAAACTTTATATAGAAAATCACTTCCCAGAGAACTTCTACGACTCAGCGAAAAGTATATTACATTCGTTCTGTAAATTATACCAGCAAAAATTCAGAAAAACTCGAAGAATATCCTCTCATGGCTAGAGATGAAAATATCTCGAAAGCGAGACCTTCCGATTGAAGACATTGTAAAGCTTTTAACCTTATCCCTTGAGAGTCTTAAGTTTTAGTTTCTGACATACATATATAGCGACCAGATTGTTATTGGGTTACTTTGTTTTGGTCAACGCCCTGTAATCCAAATGTAGCTTCGTCACCACATTTATTTACGTGCTTTTAGATTTACTTGATTGACTTAACGCTGGTGCAGGATTCTACATTGATATGGATTTCTAATGTTCTAAAATGTACTGGTGAATATATAAATACCCAGATATTATTAACTTCAATATTCTGGCCATATGTACACTCACCTAGCAGGTGAATCCACCCTTAGCAAGTGATCAACAGCGTTATGATTTCCAACTTCGTTTGTGATAGTCTCGCTGTCAAACTTTTTCGGTGACCTCTTTGAGTGTACTGTCTATCTCTTATGCCAGGTGAGTTTATATGCAATAAGCCACAGGGACTGTGAACCATATTAATTTTGAAAATTTGATGAAAAGCAGAGTCAACTTCATGGTCTGATAACTCAGCGCTGATAATTCTATCGATCTCGTGGGGCCTGATCTTTCTTCCAACTACAAAATGAAATATAAGTAGCAGCGGATTGCTCTTTTGTAAGAATATTGATCAAATGCAGCAACTTTAAATCAAATAATCCAGAGAACATTTGTGACCTTGAAAAAGAAGTAATGACTCAGGATTCGTGGTGATCGTAATAAATAAATCCGATGGCCATATTTCCAATTACCGCGTTATTCTTGTAAACGTAAAAGCGAGAATTATCATCCTGCCAAAATTTTGTGGATTTAAGTCCTCCTACACAGCGTCTTTTAAGTTAATATAGTTTTCCACTTGTAACTGTTTTTGAATGGTTTGATTATTAAAGATTCTGTTTAAATTTTAGCATATTGATACACTTGTAGCAGGATAAACCATGTACACTGCGAAGTTGAAATCAACCTCTCCGCTACAAAATATGAGTGGATATTGAATATATGTATATGTTCAAGAATTCTTACGGATAATTCTCTACATTAACCGTGTTGATGAAAGTAACGATAGATTTGATTCTCGAGTGTTCCAATCGAGCTTTTGCCCTAATGTTTGTCCTAAAACTTAAATTTGCCACAAAAGCTATAGATGAATGACGCTGCAACAATGTCCACTCATGTCCCTTTTGGGATAACTGCAATTGTCTGGCAAAAATCCCCTGCACAAATTTACGTTACGCCCTCTTTGTTATTTGATTGGTTATCCTTTAAGGTCCACTCGATAGCTTTAATATGAGCTCGGTGTCCTATTATGCAATCATCCCACACTATAAATGTAGTTTCTTGTAATATTTCTTAAGTGGACAAATTTTCTTGGTATAGCAGGATTCTTTTTGTTTGTACACGTTCAAAGATAGTTTTAAATTTTTCCTGCAGACTTAACCTGAGCCAGTAGTAGATTAACAAGAAATAACTTTTCTGTGCCACCAAAAGCATCCACAAAAAGTTTTATTACGGTTTAAGGAATGGATGTCCTCCTGAAATTCGCAAGTTTGATCCCATTTTAAACATATGTTTTGTATCATTTTTGATGTGTTGATAGTTCCCAGAGTTCGGTATATTTTCTTTTAGGTTTGTGTGTTCGTACTTGTTCTTGATAAGTCTTCCTTTGATCTAACTAACCAATTAGGTTCATTCCACCACTGACTGCATTTCAAGAGTTGCTTTGGGATAACGCCTCGATAAGCGATGCCTGCTGGATTCTTTTTAGAGGCCACAAGTCCCCATTGTAAATTGGTCCTCAACCATTTTCTAAAATTCTGAGATTCTGTTTCCAATGAACCATTTCCATCGCATTAGGATACCAGCGCTAACCAAGATAACACGATCTTTGAATCGGTTGAAATCCGCGTTTGTAATTTGTTGTTCTCTCTCCGATCTGTATTTTATGTGAAAAAGTATCCTTGGTACGATTCCATTGGATAGTCAACGTCTTGACTTATATTGACCCGTCATTAATATGTAGATTAGCGTATTCTCTGAGATCAGGTGGAACAGCAATTAATAGCTCAGTGGACTAAGATTTCCATTTGCAGAGAGTCAAATCGCTTTTTGCAGGCAATCCTGAAGTCTTCTGCATTGTTAATTTTGCTTTGTTGATTTGATTAGAGCCACATAGGCAATTGTCGACGTAAAAATCATTCTTTCGGTTTGTAATCTTAAGTGATCTGGTGTACCGTATGAACAGCCAAGAACGGAGCACAAGACATGACAGTCCGTACGTCACAGTCCTAACTAAAAAAAGCTAATTGGCTCAGAAGCCAACGTCATGTTTAATCACAGCTATTCATAGTGAGGTAGATAGGAATATTTGTTCGTTGGGCTGCATATGTCCTAACCTCCAACATTTAGCCATGAACTTGGTATATTGAGTATAAAGGGCTAGGTGCTTCCTGAACTTATGCTCCATATGGCCGTTAATCTATTGGTAGCAGCCGATGTTTCCGTGAATAAGTTTCAACAAAATGACTTCCAAATTGTGCTTCTGTCTCGGAAATAGTTGAAGCTGTTGGAAAATATATCTTCTTTTTCAATAGTTCTTGTAAATAGTTCGAGTGGGCTGTGCCTGCATGTGTTGCTCTAAAAAAACGCATCTTAATTTGGTTAACTGCGCTATAAGCCTATTTTTGATTATAACTTTGTCTGGCATGAGTCATTCGTGCGGGGTAAGTAGGATCCGACAACTGATTTTTCATAGACATTACTTGTTTTGAACTTCGATTGCATGGTTATGTCGCCGATGCCCCTTGATTTTCAGCCTGTGTAGCCGATATGCCTGATACCCGCATATTTTTTTAAGATCTAGTAGTTTTAGCTTTTAAATGAGTGATTCGCTGATAAACGTCGACTGGGATCCTGAATCCAACAATGCTCGATCAGACAAGCCAAGCGGAAGAAAGGGAGAAACTACTTATCGATATTGAATGCCGTAGCGACTGTGCTTGAATTTTGTGTGGATCTGCTTCAAGATTGATAGGTTGTGAACTAAAGATTACGTTTTCAATTTGAACCATAAAACTAATTGGTACTGACTCTGGTGTACCAGACACAAATCGTAGGTGAAGTAGAGTACTATGCTTATTTTTGCATATTCGGCACATTTTTACATATTCGGTACTTACGTACTGCAAATCGACGGTTCTCGATTGACATACGTTTGAACTGAATGCATCTCCACAAATAATTTTGTCCATGACAACAAGGAAATTTTCCGTAATTCGAGACCTTTCGTCGTCCTTATTTAATATAATGTATATAATCCAAGGATTTCTTACTTCAGCTTCGGATCACAACGCTTTTATGCCTTGAATTATTTCACCAGATGTATCGGTTTTTAAACAAATTTATTGCGGATACCCGTTTGTTGAGGATGACTGACCAAAAAATTTATCAATATGAGCATTAATTTGAACTAATTTCTCCCAAGCTTCTATTTAATTTGCTTTTGTTAATAGGAAGTTGCGCATTAGATTAAGTGGGGCACCCATTAGCAACCCTCTGGGAAATTGAAATTTACGAACTTGCGATATTTGGTCCACATTAAGCACTGATGACATTTAGAGATCGTAAAATGAAGGCTAAGATTCATAATTTCTAGAAAATCTATCAATGGAAATGCGTGGTAACGAAACTTGGCTGATTGATCTGTCGTTTGTCAGCTGAGTACGATCTGCCAAATTTTCCAAAAATGTTTGTTGTTGTTTCAACGGAAGGTCAAACAAATTATAAGTCTTATAGTCAGAAGACCGTTGGCTGTTTTTCCGAAAGTTTTGTAATAATTTGATTTGGCTTCCAAAAATTTGTTTTCAAATTCCTCTTGCGCTAGTTCGTTGATGTACGATTCTCTTCGGCCACAATAGCTAATTGCGTTTCGAGGTATTGAAACACGTTCTACAAATCTTCAAGTTTATTAAACACACTTCAATGTCACATCATGTGGCTGTAACTGTGGGCGAGAATCTTCGAATGACGGTTAATGATATCAAGACGCGACCACGTGCTTTTACCAAATATTGGTCAAAATGACAAACTTGAGCTTGTTTTATCTTGATTCTCCTTTCTTGATTATATATAAGGACTAATTTTCCTAATATATCTCATCGAATTGGCTTTTTTAATTGTTGGAGATCACAATATCGTGTTATAATTAAAAAAGGTTCTCATTTTCCTTTGAAAAATTTACTGTAGCTGTAGTCAAGTTTGATACAGCAGTAGTTTTAAGTGCCGAGTGCACAACTGCTGAATCTTTGCTAAATCTTTGATTGATAAAGAGTGTCTGAACTGTTTTTACATAATTCTATTAATTACTTTTGAACCCGTGCAACTCGATCGATAAGAGTTTTGTGTTTTTTGTGAGTTTGGGTTGAACCGTATAAAAATACAAAATTTTAGGGTTTCATAGAAAATGACTGCAATACTTTTTTCAACACATAGATTACTTCTTCCTTCAATAAAATCATTCAGCTTGGACTTCTTAAGTGATTTTCCACCACAAATTCGGTACTGTCGAATATAAATCATTTTCAGTTGAGACAACCAATACTGCGCACAAACTAAAATCTCAACTAGTACCAACCACTAAACCTACAACATAAATATATTTTTAAATCCACGCCTTGCTTGCTCGAATTCCACAAAACACCTTACACAAAAAAAAAACTTTTTAAAATAAATTACCTCAAGTTTTTTTTTATGTTTCTAATTAACCAGCCATTAGTCAATTTAAATAAAACAACAAAAAATAAATAAAAATATTCCACTTTCTAAAGGTAGGTTACCTACATATTTCGATATCATATTCCAAAAGCTAGAATGAAAATGAATTTGGTTATAAGTAAAATTTATGTCCATTTGACATGCCACATGTCTTTAAAATATACATTTAAATACGTACGAAACCAACCATCTAATTTAGTTTCATAACTAACCACTAAAATAATCTAATATTCTCACGAGAGGGTGGAATTCAGGTGTGTATCGTTAATATTATATCAGAGCAATTAATTTTTGTAAAATAACATACATATGTTTACAAGATTCAAGGTCATATTTTTCGTCATTTATAGTGTTTGATTGATTTACTTGGAAATGTACTTGTTGCAAATTACCATAAAATCGTTTCATGCTTATTGCACGCGGATTGATAGATAAACTTGAAAAATTATCGACCGTGATAATCCTTGCGCTTAAAGATACAATCAAATAATTTTTATTCCACCAATAAAATTTTAAGTATCTAAATGAGTAAACCGATTTATCTACTTAATTTCACAACTACATATATACGATTACTTAGGGTACAACAATTTTTGGCGTGTGCTCAACGTATCCACCGTTTTGATTTAAATTTATGTCTAAAGCACGTAATATTTAGTAAACATATGTAATTTTGATGTCACTAACGATTACTAAATAGTAAATCATATATAAATAAAATATGAAGTGAAAGTAAGTATATATATGTATATATACGTATGTATATTAGCTAACTATATCGCGATTAAATTGTTGATAAGGCAATACAGCATAATTTAGTTCATTAAAATATTTCGTGTTCCAAAAATAGAATTAATTAATTTAAATTCTTAACTCGTTCTTATATACTTAAGTAAATATAATAATTTAAAGTGTATAAGTATATTATTGGAGTGAGGCGCATATAATCAGTAATGATTAATTACTAAACAAATTTAACTAAACAAACTAACAAATTTATGTAAAGCACATATACTATAACAAAACTCGGGCTTAATGCTATAGATAAAATGTCAAACTACTTTTAATTAAACAAAAAACACCAAATTAAAAAGGTTAATATAAGTTGATATGAGTTAAAAGATGACTGTGTATGTACAGGTGTACCCAGTTTAACGTGACCTTCTTATCGTATCTAATTTACAACACAAGCTACACAATATTTAGATAGTGAAGCATAAGTTCAGTTTTTAAATTTATTTTTAAATTAGCAGTCTATTTGGTTGGTCTAGTGTAGTCCTACTACAACCTTGTCAGTTTGTGGAACCTATGTTTGGATAATTTATGCCACTCATTGGGAACTATTTACATAGTTTTTTCGTAAAAAGTACGTAAATATCAGAATATTTTTATTATTTTTACTGTGTGGAACCTATTTTTTTCGAACTTGGTTTTTTCTAATGTTAAGTATATTGCTGTATTCTGCTCCTTGTTCTCGTTTGTGACCATTCCGGACATATGCAGGACTTCTCATATTCGGTTCATTAGGAGCACAATTTGCTGCCTATTGCTTTTGTCATAAGTTGTTTTCCTAGATCTTATCAGCAACCTTTCATTTATGCTTAATGACTGCCATTGCGCCCAGTAACTTTTAATGATTCCACTTTCAGGTGCGATGTCTTGCAACTGTAGCTTTCTACCTTCAGCTACCTATTTGATTATTGGTGCAATAGTTTTATTCTTCCTTCTCCTTTAAATAAGCTACATTTCCATAAACCTAACTTCAATCCGGCGGCTTTGATGGGTTGGAGAACTTCTTTGAGATTATTCACCTAGCACAATGATGTCGTTTTAATACTTACACCAAACTTTTTTTCCAACTGAGGCCTTGAAAAATTTGCTCCATTAATCGTTCGAACGTAGCAGGTGCATTGCATAGTCTGAAAGGCGTGAGTTTAAATTGGTTAAACCCATTCCCTGACAAAGTGTCTTTGGTGTCATCGATGAATGGTATATAGTAGCTATAACTGTCCTTTTTAGTTACATCGTTTAATTTGCGGTACTCGATACAGAATCTTGCGGGGTAATATTTTTTTGAACGAGGTATTTTTCGCAACGTATGTTGGCTCTATTACTCCCTTCTTGCTACCTCCAAGATCGCCGTATATTATTATTGCATAGATGGTTGCTTTACACATCGGTGAAATTTCTATCGTTTCTTCGGTGATGACCCGTTATTCGTTATATTTGCTTCCAGCCATTTTGAACGGCACCCCTAAATTTTGCTAACTTAAAACCGGGTTCTTTATATCGTCTACCCTCTGGTGCTCGGTCAAAAAGTCTAAAACCAAAAGTCTAATTCATCAATTATACTGGCAACAATAAATCGATGCTCAAAATATATTTTCTCTTATTTGACGGAAATGTGTCTCTCTCCTTTTACTGTTATAGCGTCTCCAGCAGCCGTTTTCTACTTATAGTAAATCACGTCATCCACTTGCTCTTGAGGTACCATGTCAGGACCTCAGATTTTGAAGCTCCAGTGTCTAGTGTAGATGTACAATGCTTTTTGCAAGCTGGCCTAATAAAACGGTGATCTTGGGGCCTTTTCCCAATTTAACCAACTTTCGCCCAGCAAACCTGGTAAACTTAGTTTTTCTATTTCTCAGGAAAGAAACCGACTCAACTGTTTCCCTCTGCCTCTCGATGTGCGTCCATCGGTCGCATTCCCTCAGTTCTTTTTCCATGGTTTACAGGCTGGGTTATTAATTGCTTGGTCACAGGCGCCGGATAAATTCCTCATAAAGTGTCAAGGTTGTTGGCATCTAAAGCATAGCGAGCGGGAACTTGATTGACATTTTCCATTGCTTCGAAAGCCTTAAAGCATAGCGAGCGAGAACTTGATCGACATTTTCCATTGTTTCGAAAGCCTTGAGTTGGTCTCAACCTTTTTTGTATTCCGCGTCTAGGTTTCTTAATTTGATTGAATAGGTAAGTAAACTTGCTCTGGCCGCTTCATATTCCAGTGCTACTGCAAACACTTTATTTATGGATTTCCCTTTTAGGTTGGTTCTTAAATGGACCTTTAAATGATCATCTCCTAATCCATTTAAAACATCCATAGGAGCTTTATCTTATGCCAGTATTGCAAGCTTAGTAACCTGTTGTTCAATATCTTGTAGGCTTTCTCCTCGCTGCTGTCTCCTGCTATGCAGCTGGATTTTGCATAACTCGTAAGTGTGAGACTGTCTGTATCTGAGTTCCATCTCGCTCAATATTAGTTTGCAGCTAATTTTTGTTGTGGATATGGTTTGCAAGATATCCGCAGCCTCATGAGCAAATATGTTCATCAGCAGACCATCCATTGAACTACTTACATGTATTTTTTTACTGAATAAGAAAACGACTACATATTTTGAACTGTAAGCTTTGGAGTCCGTAGACTTATAATAAATTTATATAAAAATATTGTTGTGTGGAATGTAATTACTTATTCCCATTTGCTATTGAAAAACAACTTAAGTATATGACTTAAACTATATGTTTGAACTAAGCCGTACTGACATACTATTTAAAATTATTTGTATTAGTTAATACTATTTATAAGTAATATAATATTTTACTTAAACCGACTAAAACTTTAAACTTAAAAAATTATAAAATTTGCATGAAATCTAAATGGTTAAACTTTTTTAATTTGTGGAACATGTTTGAAAAAAAAATATATTGCTAGTCTCTTTATAGATTTAGTACTGTGGGAAATAACATATGACATACTAAATTTATTTTAATCTTGACAAAGGTATTGCAGTTAATAACCTACTAAACAAAATTTAAACTGCCCGTATTTGCGGTTTATAACGTTTGTGGAACTTATGTTTGATAATTTGTATAAAAATTCGTGTACCACATTGACGTTTTATTTGTTTAAAACACGTTAACAAATTATTATTATTGTTCTATAGTTGTGTAGAACGTAATAGTGTGGATCTTAATTTTAAATGTTTTTGCAAATTACAAGAGGACAACTGTCGTTTAGCTAGTAATATGAAAATAATGTTGTGTGGAACGTAATTTTTCCCATTTGTTATTACCCATTTGGTAGTAACCAACTTAAGCATATAACTTAAGCAGAATTTTGGTTTGAACTCAAACTCACTGATGCACAATTTTAAAATAAGTTTTTATTAATGTTTTAGGTTGTTACGTAAACTAACTAAAACTTTAAAAATAAAAAATTGTAAAATAAGCAAGAAAATTTAATGGGTAAATTTGTGGAACATTTGTGGAACATGTCATACGCTAGATTTAGCTCAATGTATTATGATAGATTTAGTATTGTGGAAAATAACATATGGCTTACTGATCTAGACCAAGGTATTGCAGTTAATAACCAGATAAAAAATTTTAAATGCTAGTATTTGCAGTCTAAAACGTTTGTGGAACTTATGTTTGATAATTTGTGTCACAATTCGTGAACTACAGTGACGTTTTATTCGTTTTAAACACGTTAACATATGTAACATAAGTATAACATAACAGTATAGCGTTAAACAAGGGGCTCCTATATAGATTGTTGTTTGAGAGATGATAACTTAACTTTTAATCTTTAGAATATTAATTAAAAAATTCAACTTTTTCGAGATACGTGATATCGCATAACTGTATACACATAATTGGTATATGAATTGAAAGATGATTTTGTATATACATAATTATGGTGATTCATAATTTGTAAATAGGTCACCACAGCTGATAAACAAAGTTCTTGTTAACTGTCAAAGATCAAAGATCAATTTTATTTTTAAAATAAAACATCATTGTAATTAAATATATTACCTCTTAATTGTTCATAACCTTCCCAAATATGATTATATGTTTACGATGTGTTGAATGACATCATAAACGTTATCCAAAACAAAAAAATAAATAACAAAAAAAAAAACATTGTCACACATCCGTACTAAATGTTTGACTAAGTAGATAAAATTAAATTAACAAATTTTTGAGCAAAAAAATCATTTTACTCATAAACTTAAGTAATAAAGAACCAGGTAAAAATAAACTTTTCGTAAAGAGATCATCGAACTGAGAAAAAAGAATTTCCCTTCTTATTTGTATGTAAGTATCTTATACTTAAGACATGTTATAAAACAATTAAATCAGAAACCATTTACCAAATTATCTATACGACAATCACACATGTATCCACACTTACTAAGACACATAATGTGTATTGTAAGAATCCCATTCAGCTTATTAAAATTACAATCTCGCGTTTTGCCTCTCGCTGGTACTTTATTCGTTATCTGCAGACAACAACAAAAATACTACGAGTTTTAAATGCCAATTTACTTGTATGTATATAAGTAACAACAGTTACTAAAAAATTATTTAGCATGCAATTCATATATCAACCTTGACTATAGTATATATACACTTTAATCACGGTGATATTGCATTTGGATTTTAAGAAAGTCGCAATAGTAAAGTGTTATTGTGTATCTAATCTTGAAAAAAAAAATATATATAAATAAACTTAGAAATGGAAATATAGGACATAAGTTCGTTTACATTTTCTTTAGAAAGTTAGATTTGTTTGTGGTTAATACAGAATTCTTTCACTCTTGTATATGGTACACAGATGGAGACTAAAACCATGTTACATGAATTCCCTGAGAATTGAATTATTTGCACAACCGTCAATAATGTTTTTCTAAATTTATAAATGATTAATTTGTGTTAAGTATACTTTGGCGTAATTCAGACATATTACGTATCTCGTTTAACTATGAATCAATTATGGTTAAAAGTTTAACAAATATGTTCCACAAATTTAAACTATCACAAATGAACAATTTTGACGATTCAATTCACTCTGCGAACTTTGTTGCCATCACTCTGCGTAAATGAAATTTAGCTGATTTGACTGCAGCTTCATGCAGACCGCCAAAATTAAGAGCTCATGGGTTTTAATCTCCAAATCATGTTCATTGGGCTGTAGAATCTTGTAAATTGAGTTTAACTCAATTTGAAACATTATTGGAGTTGGCTGAAATTAAATTTGTACCTTTATCAATGAAAACTGAAAACTTCACAGTTTAATACCCTCATTGTCTCCCTGGAGTCAACTAAAAATAAAGTCAATCTTAGTATTGGAGCAACTGTGGATTTACTGCATATAAAACGCACAACGTAGGTTAAAATAGTTGCACCGTATGCCCTTTCGCAGGCATCTGCGAATCCCTGTAGTTATATGTATTTTGGTTCCTGAATATCACCGAAAATATGCCAAGAAACGGTAAATATTGCAACTCGGATCGAAATATTTGGTATGAAGGTGCTTAGGTAAAGCTTGATCTCAAACGTCTTTTAGTAGGTTCAATTTTTGAATGAATAGTTTTCCAAGAACCACTATCAGGGACAAAAGGTCGATGGGATCAAAGATGCGTGCTACTTCCGAAAGCACAGTACGTTTTGTTATACGTCCGACTGTAGAAATTTGAACGTTGAATTC
This sequence comes from Tipula confusa, assembly GCA_963556175.1. Lineage (NCBI taxonomy): Eukaryota > Metazoa > Arthropoda > Insecta > Diptera > Tipulidae > Tipula > Tipula confusa. Next base: position 186,342,669 of record OY744476.1, on the reverse strand, counting down.
TTGTTACGTTAAATTTGGACGAAAAACTCCTTCTCAGATTTCCATAAAACCCCTAAAGTCCGAAGAGACCATTTCTGAAGAGTCATAGCGCCTGAATCCCTGCTATCTCGGATCTCATTTGTATGGCGTGAACAATTGAGTTTGCACCAGTCAACATACAAGTCATTTTGTATGATAGAGCTGTAACCAAGTAAACGTGAGACTTGAAACGACAAAAAATCGAAAATAAATCGGTTTGCACTACAGGCCCACTGACACTAAACTGTAGAGCTAATTTCTATTTAATGATTTTGCGACCCATCGAAAAGCACGCGCAATTTGGCAAAACAACTGTTGGGCCTTAACACACATTGATACCGCAAATAATAGTTGGTGGGATTAATTTCGGTTCTTAGCCTAGATCAGAATTGATCTGTCAAGTCTGAACTTATGTCCCACATTTTAAATGTTATGTAGCAGTTAAAATGTGTTAGATGGTTTTAGAAACAATATTCGCACTGGCAATGACTTTAAATAAATCATATTTTAACTCAACATAACCTTAATTATTAGGTGACCTTCTTTTGTTTAATGTTTGACAGTTTTAGTTTAAAAAACAATTTTCAATGTCTTTACGACTTCAAAAATTATTAAATACATGTATACCTTACCGTTAAACAGACAAAATATGTCATAACACTAAGAATACACACTAAATTCTAAAATGTCTATGAATTACAGATCCAAAAAAAAATTATTTACCACGAAAATGAAATGAAATAACCATTAAAGAGTAAAAATATTATATATTACCCTAGTTATATTCTTGATCATATATTTTTTAGTTATTACAAATAAAAAATTCGATTTTAAATAAAAAATGAAAAAAAGAAAATACGTTTCACATAGGAAAAATAATAATATGAATAGTTGACACAAAACATAAATCATATAGGTTCCACACATTTTCTAGATTTATTTTATTGAAAATAAATTATTTGAACTTCAACGTTATTAAAAGGTAAGTTTGACTGTTCTGTGGGCTACATATGTTCTGGTTAATGCAACAATTCGGGACCAAGCCACAATTGAATATATTCTTCTTGATCTATGGTCTGCAGGGTTGTCTTCGGATTTTAAAAGTGCTCAATGCTATCTGGAGAGTTTTTCTATTATTTGGCTTGCTCGGTTTGCTACGAATGTTATTCAACAAGCTGGATAGGTGGATAACCAAGCTAGCAAAATAGTTAAATCTGTCTACGTGTAACTTCTGTCAGTGAGGGATATTGAAAATATTCAAATTTAGTTAAATTGTTGATCATATCTGCGCTTTATCAACAAATCAGTCCTACAAACATACTTCCTTAGGACCAACCTGACCGTTTGATTAGTTTTAACCATATTGAAATTCGGAGTATGACACTCTTTATGCTTTCCCTTTTATTCATTGCCACCTTTATTCTTTCCAAGCAGGTGTAGTTATTTAATTTTACATTTGTGTTTTCTGCTAAGCTGTTTCTTCCTGCAGATTTGCCGGGGAACCACAGTACTATACAGGACACATAATTAAGAGATAAATTCCGTAATTCAGTGTATTAACAAATAGTAAGAAAGAAAGAAATAGTCAGAGAGAAATGAAACGATCGTTTGGGTGAAGAGAAAGTTGTCATGTGTTTTCAATGTCGTAATATTATATTTTCATCTTTTGATTCATTAGTTCAAAATGACAACAATGATTTGATTTTAGGTTTGGTTCGAGTTGAGTTTATTTCTTTTCATTACTTACGTTCATTTTAATTTGTAAAGGTATGCATAAATAACTTTCTTTTTAACAAAAATCTTATATTATAATTTTATTCCTTTTGTATTTTATTTTATTCTTATGATATATATATATATATATATATATATATATATATATATATATATATATATATATATATTTATATGTATATATATATATATATATATATATATATATATATATATATATATATATATATATATATATATATATATATAACATAATTTATATATAGTAAATAAGATTATTTTAATTTTCAATTTCCGTTCTTATAACGTTAGGTTTTTGTTAGATTTTGTGAGAATTTCTTTTGATGTTACCACATCTTCATCTATAAAAAAATGTTCGGATTTTGACTTTTATGCAAATTGTTTAGAAAAATATATATGCATGTATATAAGAGATTTAATATGGCTTTTTAATCTATGGGCTACATCCAAAAATTTATAATGGATACAGAAAGATTTATAGTATAAAAATAGGTAAATTACTAATATGGCAAGGAGTTTTTCCCAATGGGAAAAGGATTCTTTAAATTTTGATTTGCTGATATTGTTGTTGTAAGTATATTCCCTCATTATAAAAAAATGCTACTATTAAAATTCTAAAATTTAAAGAGCTATTGATTTACTAAACCGAAATTTTAACATCTAATCGAATTTGCAAAAATTTGAAAGTTTGATCAAAAATTCGTTATTTATCAATCGACGTTTTAAAATTTTTGTAAATTTGAGATAAGAAGTGTAAAAACGTTCAGTATTATATTTTAAAAGTTCTGTTCGAAATGCTAAAGTTTTAATAATTTTTGGTCAATTTTTCGAATTTTTTCGAAAATTTTTCGGTTTAATTCAGGGTCAGTATTTTTCTTAAAACTAAGATTTGGGTTGACCGCAAAATGGTCCGTTAACCTATTGAAAATACCAGGTTTTATTTCGATGACGGTTTTAATACTTTTATGTTTTTACTGGTAAATTCTTGTCGAAAGATGGCATGTTACATACATTTATGCATGTTAAAAAATTGAAAATGGTTTATGGTTTAAATTTGAAAAACATTTTCAGTAGAGATCTTTCCAGTAGAAAACTATGCAAAAGACGTATGTTCAACGGCAACCATGTCGTTTAGGGTAAACTCCAAACTAATTATTGCAATAAAATCGGTTTAATTGCACATGGTGCCATTATTAAATGTATTTTCACCATGACTAATAAAAAGCGACGTTTAATGTAACTCATAGAAGGTTTTGATCCATGACTGCGCCCATAACTATTTTACCTACGGCTATATCTAATGCAAAAATAATTAAAAATAATTTTTAGACATGCGCTATTTATTATTTTTTTTACTGATGCACTCAATTATCATAAAATACTATCATAAAAACGCAAATTACCACTTTAACGCTTATAACTAAAATTGCTGAAGGCATCTGTAAAATGGCGTTAAAAAAGATCAAAACTTATATTAAATGTGGGTCGATAAGAACAAATGAAATCCCATTTATGAATACACTTCCGAAAATCAATTTTTTAAAGCTACAAAGTGAATTTTTAGAATATAAAAGCAGCGTAAAAAAAGTTGAAACTGCCAACATGTCGAAAATACTTCTCCAAACATTTACCAACTAAAGTTTGATACCCATATAAGATTATTTTTGAATTAACTTGAATAACAGAAAAAAATAAACACACACCTGCTTCGTAATATTGGTATCTCTGACGGTATTCCTTTCCCACTTTAACAATAATGCACTTTAATATTCTTTCCTTTAACTGGACTTCCAAAATTTCGAAAGCTTTTCTAAAGAGTAGCATTACATAATAATGTTTTCTTACGGTAATTTCGGAAATATTTTCTTCAAAACTTATATTCTGATGTCCCAGTTTAGCATATCCATTCTTATAAAAGGTCATTGATGAACTTTCAATTATTTTACCCAATAAATAATTATTACAGACAATTCATAAAATTGTCCGCTCCACGCAGTATCCGTTTTGATTATCGCATTTACATTAAAATTTTCTTTTTCTTTTCTTATCTACCAAATAACAGGATGAAAACAATTTAAAATCATGTTACATCCTCTTAAATGTATTAAAACACTTTCCTTTAGGGTGAATTCTTTTATATATAAGAATCGAAAAAAGAAGAAGATTCCAAGATGAAAAACCACGTCAATCTCATTTTATTTATTAGTTTCCCATTATTACAACAAAAAATATCATTATATAGACATAATATATAGTAACAGAGATGAGTGTACAGAAAAGGTTAAACCCATGTTATGTTCATACATCCATTTTTCGTACAACATGGGTTAACATAATGTTGTATCTAATAAAATCCAAATATACTTTGACCCTTTTTTAAATTTTTTTTACCCTTAATCGTCACAGTGCAAATAAATGAATAAATCCTCAGTCTCATTAGCACTTTTTTAAATAAATCACGAAATAAGGCGAATAGAGTACATTCACCTCGATTTATTGTATAAGAAGATAATAAAATACGGAAAATGCGCGAGAAAGTGGTAGATTCCAACGAAAATAGGAAATCTGTATGCGATTTCAATATTTAATTGTTACTAATTCAAAATTCCCTACATAGCGCCTATCATTATTTTAGTCTTGCACGTAATGAATATTTTATTTATTTTTTTAGATGAACCTTAATATACACGAACTACTCGTGTCGATATGTTTAGTAAATTGAGATGGTGGCGATAAAAATAAAATTTGAAGATATTAAATTTCAGTTCGAAATTTCGAATGTAATAAAAGAAGAATTTTAATTTTTCAAGAAGAGAAAGTGTAAGTGAATTATGATTATAGGATTGTTGAGTAATCGTTGATTTTTTATCTGTGTTTTTTTTGGTAAGGGGCTGAATACATTTTATAAGATTTATGTTGGTATATGTATAGAAAGAATTAAGGTTTATTGAACTGTATGATTTTTAGAAGATAATATTTTAATAACTTTTGTTTGTAGTTTTGGCTTTCAATTTTCTATGATGTCTGGTTGGTTAGCCAGATTGATTGAGTAGTTAGCGTGTACGACCAGGGATTAACCAAAAACTACCAGAATGTCCGTCACCACATGTTTCCCATGTTATATATAACTAAACCGAAGAGTTAGATATAAATGTTAGTTATGACAGACTCGACCCGGTTACTTACACCTAAGCGATCGACAATTAGTTTTTTTTTGTTACTAGCTTTTTTTGACAGTTAGTTTTTTTTGAGGAAGGAAAAGAAAGGCAATGACAGAATTGGTTTAGTTTCCCGGTAAGCAATATTCAAACTACTATTAGCACAAGACAATAACATTTATAATCAACTGCTCTGCATTCTGCAATTTCTTATCAGCATTTCAAATCTGACACCGTTCATCTGTAATCTGCAATGTTATAATAATATAATAATATAATAATATAATAATATAATAATATAATAATATAATAATATAATAATATAATAATATAATAATATAATAATATAATAATATAATAATATAATAATATAATAATATAATAATATAATAATATAATAATATAATAATATAATAATATAATAATATAATAATATAATAATATAATAATATAATAATATAATAATATAATAATATAATAATATAATAATATAATAATATAATAATATAATAATATAATAATATAATAATATAATAATATAATAATATAATAATATAATAATATAATAATATAATAATATAATAATATAATAATATAATAATATAATAATATAATAATATAATAATATAATAATATAATAATATAATAATATAATAATATAATAATATAATAATATAATAATATAATAATATAATAATATAATAATATAATAATATAATAATATAATAATATAATAATATAATAATATAATAATATAATAATATAATAATATAATAATATAATAATATAATAATATAATAATATAATAATATAATAATATAATAATATAATAATATAATAATATAATAATATAATAATATAATAATATAATAATATAATAATATAATAATATAATAATATAATAATATAATAATATAATAATATAATAATATAATAATATAATAATATAATAATATAATAATATAATAATATAATAATATAATAATATAATAATATAATAATATAATAATATAATAATATAATAATATAATAATATAATAATATAATAATATAATAATATAATAATATAATAATATAATAATATAATAATATAATAATATAATAATATAATAATATAATAATATAATAATATAATAATATAATAATATAATAATATAATAATATAATAATATAATAATATAATAATATAATAATATAATAATATAATAATATAATAATATAATAATATAATAATATAATAATATAATAATATAATAATATAATAATATAATAATATAATAATATAATAATATAATAATATAATAATATAATAATATAATAATATAATAATATAATAATATAATAATATAATAATATAATAATATAATAATATAATAATATAATAATATAATAATATAATAATATAATAATATAATAATATAATAATATAATAATATAATAATATAATAATATAATAATATAATAATATAATAATATAATAATATAATAATATAATAATATAATAATATAATAATATAATAATATAATAATATAATAATATAATAATATAATAATATAATAATATAATAATATAATAATATAATAATATAATAATATAATAATATAATAATATAATAATATAATAATATAATAATATAATAATATAATAATATAATAATATAATAATATAATAATATAATAATATAATAATATAATAATATAATAATATAATAATATAATAATATAATAATATAATAATATAATAATATAATAATATAATAATATAATAATATAATAATATAATAATATAATAATATAATAATATAATAATATAATAATATAATAATATAATAATATAATAATATAATAATATAATAATATAATAATATAATAATATAATAATATAATAATATAATAATATAATAATATAATAATATAATAATATAATAATATAATAATATAATAATATAATAATATAATAATATAATAATATAATAATATAATAATATAATAATATAATAATATAATAATATAATAATATAATAATATAATAATATAATAATATAATAATATAATAATATAATAATATAATAATATAATAATATAATAATATAATAATATAATAATATAATAATATAATAATATAATAATATAATAATATAATAATATAATAATATAATAATATAATAATATAATAATATAATAATATAATAATATAATAATATAATAATATAATAATATAATAATATAATAATATAATAATATAATAATATAATAATATAATAATATAATAATATAATAATATAATAATATAATAATATAATAATATAATAATATAATAATATAATAATATAATAATATAATAATATAATAATATAATAATATAATAATATAATAATATAATAATATAATAATATAATAATATAATAATATAATAATATAATAATATAATAATATAATAATATAATAATATAATAATATAATAATATAATAATATAATAATATAATAATATAATAATATAATAATATAATAATATAATAATATAATAATATAATAATATAATAATATAATAATATAATAATATAATAATATAATAATATAATAATATAATAATATAATAATATAATAATATAATAATATAATAATATAATAATATAATAATATAATAATATAATAATATAATAATATAATAATATAATAATATAATAATATAATAATATAATAATATAATAATATAATAATATAATAATATAATAATATAATAATATAATAATATAATAATATAATAATATAATAATATAATAATATAATAATATAATAATATAATAATATAATAATATAATAATATAATAATATAATAATATAATAATATAATAATATAATAATATAATAATATAATAATATAATAATATAATAATATAATAATATAATAATATAATAATATAATAATATAATAATATAATAATATAATAATATAATAATATAATAATATAATAATATAATAATATAATAATATAATAATATAATAATATAATAATATAATAATATAATAATATAATAATATAATAATATAATAATATAATAATATAATAATATAATAATATAATAATATAATAATATAATAATATAATAATATAATAATATAATAATATAATAATATAATAATATAATAATATAATAATATAATAATATAATAATATAATAATATAATAATATAATAATATAATAATATAATAATATAATAATATAATAATATAATAATATAATAATATAATAATATAATAATATAATAATATAATAATATAATAATATAATAATATAATAATATAATAATATAATAATATAATAATATAATAATATAATAATATAATAATATAATAATATAATAATATAATAATATAATAATATAATAATATAATAATATAATAATATAATAATATAATAATATAATAATATAATAATATAATAATATAATAATATAATAATATAATAATATAATAATATAATAATATAATAATATAATAATATAATAATATAATAATATAATAATATAATAATATAATAATATAATAATATAATAATATAATAATATAATAATATAATAATATAATAATATAATAATATAATAATATAATAATATAATAATATAATAATATAATAATATAATAATATAATAATATAATAATATAATAATATAATAATATAATAATATAATAATATAATAATATAATAATATAATAATATAATAATATAATAATATAATAATATAATAATATAATAATATAATAATATAATAATATAATAATATAATAATATAATAATATAATAATATAATAATATAATAATATAATAATATAATAATATAATATTATAATATTATAATATTATAATAATATAATAATTTAATAATTTAATAATTTAATAATTTAATAATTTAATAATTTAATAATATAATAATATAATAATATAATAATATAATAATCATTTTGGATTTTTCCTCCGATCAGACGTGATACCGATCAGACGTGTTTTTAAGTTAATTTTTTTTTATTTTATTGTTACTTTTTAAATTGTATTATTTCTTGTCTATGATTGCTGATTTGTGTTATCGTATTAATTACAGTGCAATCGTAACTATTAATAGTTTCTGTGCTCTTGTGTTAAACTCTGAATCTATAAATAACAGTGTTGCTATAAATAGTTTTGGTGATAATGGAATAAAAGTGTTTTAAATGTGGTTGTGCTACAAAAGAACTGTAGTTGTGTTGTGTTGTTTGTGATAAATCAAGACTTTAAGTGTTTTGGCATCAAAAGCAAAACGACCTTTTATTTAATTTTTCAACTAAAAAATCTACGTTACATTTGTGACGATTGTGATGATCTGCTAAAATTCCAGATGGATTTATTTTCAAAGATGATGGAATTTTTTAACGTTATTAATATAAACATTCATAACCTTCAAAGTGAATTTTCATAAGTTCAAAATTATCCAATATTAAAAATCGTCATAATATCGGTACTTCTAAGTCTATAAATAATACTAATAATAATAAAGCTAATGACAGCACGAATGTGAGGGTGGTCTGTTTCTCAATCTATTCATCCAAATATTAACCTAAAGCAGTATTCAGTATACGGTCTGAACAGGTTACAAATATATTATCGACGATGATGACTAATGATGAATATGAATCAAACTAAAACCATAAATACAAACAAGTGCAATAATGTTGCACCAGTGATTTCATCGAAACATCCGACGATTAATAATTATAAGGCTTTCTAAAACAAAAAGCTTAAACATGATGTCATATTTGGTACCAGTAGTAGTATAAGATTTATTGAAGCTATTCCACCGCGTAAATCAATTTTTGTATCGAAACTTAAACCTACCATTACTGAAAGTGAATTCAATGAGTTTGTGAAAAATAATCTTTAAATTTCGGATGCTAATTGTTTAAGGATCAATAAAGATTCAAAAAAATGGAGTAGGAGTGCCTTATATTTCGTATAAAATAAGTGTGCCACTTGAATCCTTTGAAATAATTATGAACGCTGATTTATGGCCTAAAACTTATCAAGGAATTCAATTCCAATCAAAATAGGAGAAATTTTCGGGGAGGCCAGCGACTCCTATCCCGATATATGCCCGTTTATATGGCATATACAAACTGTTTGTATAATATAATTCCTAACTCAACGTGCTGATAGTTGGCGATTTCAACTTGCCAAAGGCTGAATGTCTGGTAGATGACGACGTAAACTGCGTTATTCCGTACAAGGTTAAGTCAGATGCTGAATCTATATGTATATAGATTCTATTCTGTCATTTGGTCCCGTTCAGATAAGTAACGTTCTCAACTATAATTGTACATTTCTGGACTTGTTTGTTGCAAATTTTGCTGATCTATTTATGATAAAGGTGACACCAGTTTCGTCCATCATCAATGATGTCAACCATAAGTCTGTGGAAGTCAATTTAAACGCATTAGAGTTTTTGGTATTTAATTCTTATATTAACAATTGTAATTCTATTAAATGTTATGATTTTAAGCGTGCTGATAATGATGATCTGATTTCTTATTTCAAATCGGTTGGGTAGGATTCGTGTTTTTCGTTGGTGGATATTGACAGGTTCTGTTAGCTTTGACAGGTTCGTATCTGTTTCCTGTAAATTTATTAATTAATTATTCGATTACATTATAAAATTTTATTAAAATAATTAAGCGTTTAAATTTGATTAAATCCACCGTTTTATAGCAATTACAACAATTACTGCCATGAAAATCCTATTTATATTCACTTTAACACCGAAAGTATTACAATTAGAATTTTATTAAAATAATTAAACGTGTAAATTCGATCGAATCCACCGTTTTATAGCAATTACGAAAAGTACTCGCATTAAAATCCTATTTATATTCACTTTTCTCCTATTCGTAATCTATCTGATGCAGTTAAATTACAAATAGATATAGCCGCGGTAAATTCTTCGTGTAAGAATAATTTATTATATTTGAATGTAGCCAGGTGCAAAATGGTGATGTTTACACATTCATCTTCGCATTTTATTTATAATTACCACATTGCAAATAACAATTTGACTCGTGTTAACGAAATAAAAGATCTTGGAATTACATTTACTTCTACATCATCATTTTAATCGTCATTTCGACATGATTCTGCCAAAGCCAACTCTATTTTAGGATTCCTAGAACGTAGTATGAAAGAGTTTAATAATCCTAGAGTTTTTGTTTGCCTGTATCAAACTCTTGTACGCTCACAGCTTGAATATGCATCATGCGTATGGTCTCCACGTAATAATGATCTCATAAGCAGAATTGAATCAGTACAAAAATCTTTTCTCATTTTATATGCATATAAAACTGGTGGGTTTGACCGTCGATTACCTTGGTGGGAAAATGTTAGGAATCTACCTTCATACGTAGAAAGAACGAATTATGGAAGCGACGAGCGTTTGAATACTATGTCGAAACTTTATAACGAACTTTGTCAATATGTTTTGCGACTGTAACATGACGAAATGATTTTCAATTTTGACAATCGTTGAAAAAAAAAATTATTTTAGTTGAATAATTTATTTGTGCTATTTTGATGTTTTAATTTTTTGATGTAAACTATGGAGACAATTGTATTTTTTGCTATTTTTGTTCAAAATTGTACTGGAGCTTATGGTTGCTAATTAATTTTTCTTTAAAAAAAAATAAAAAATAAAAAATAGACCAAACTAAATCTCGTTTACTGTCATTTTATTGAATATACTTAAGGCTACGACCTTGATCGGATTATTTTGTAATGATGCGATCGTAAAATTTTCAATTGGATAATCTAAATCTTTTATTACTGCTTGGGTTTCTTCATTGTATATACAGAAATAATATTATATATCTTTGGCTGAACCCATAATTAGTCAGTAGTTTCCGGTTACGTGGTGATGTTTTACGATTTAAAATTAAAAAAATACTTTCGCCTTAAATTTTATTATATTAAGGCTAGAACAACCTTTTCAAAATACTCAAGTATAAAATAAGAGAATTTATCAGAATGGACACTTCTGTATCCGACTATTAAAAATAATTACTAATATAAAGCGATTTAAAATGTTTAAGTATTTTTTCTGAATCTTTCTTCCATTTGGAGTTGCGGGACTGAGGGTTTTCACGTTCGAACCGTTCCATTTCTGCTTCTTAAAACATTTATTTGTCAAAAAAAAATCAGATCGTAATAACATCCATTCTTTACAATTGTCACAAAGACGGGCTTAATTGGTTGAAATTGACACCTTGTTTAATAAGTTAGTGAAATGATTTCCTTTCTCCAGGTTAACTTAGGTGCATGTAAAAATACTCCAAATATATATCTGGATTAGATACCAGTAGTCTCCTATTATTCCTATTATACCAATATCCTATTATATCAATATTCTAGTATATCAAAAGCTTTATTGTAGTTTTCCCCTATGGGTTTTTAATATTCAAACCTCCGCCGAGCGTTTCAACATGTCCTTCGCCGAGCGTATTATTAGCTGATGAGTTACCTTCATTTCGGCTGTTTTTGGTTAATTTTTTTTAAGTTCTTATTTATAGTTGGTATTTGGCTGCATTTAATTGTTCTTCAACTTTTAAAATGTATATATAAGTTACAGATTAAAAAAAATATTTAGCACACAAATTAAATGAAATAACTGTTAAACTGACATTGTTATTATAAAAAAATTTAATGATATCCTTTTGGTGAATTAATCAAAAAATAACATTAACATGACTTACCAATACTCTCAATTACCACTTAAAAGTTTCCTTTTCTTTTTCCCTCGTTGGAAAAAGTATGACTCATCTAGTTCTGGAGACTAAATCAAATAAAGCATTTTATCCATTTTAGCGGATAGGCGACAGAAATATATATCATCGCCTAAGTAAAGTGTGCAGGATACTTCAGGTTATTTCATTAATTCAATTATTTCAGTTCAGAGATATATCAAGTCAGTAGCTAAAGTAATACAAAAAATTAAAATTATAACTGAGAAGCTTATTAATGCCAAAATTAAATAAAATTTGATGTTACTTCCTTTTCCATTAATAATGACTGACAAATGGCAGTATGTATAGAAGAAATACTCAGTTTAATTTTTCTTAATTTAAAATTAAAAACCCTATAGACATTAAATAACACCAAAAAAATTCCCATCGTAATATTATTTAAAGTTTGTAAAACAATTTTTTTTTGTGTTTAGAATTTCTATTCTTGTAAATTATTTACAAAAAAATTCTTCTCATCCGCATAACGAAACAAAAACTGAAAATATAACATTTTATTTCTATGAAATGTCATTGATTTGATATGTAAGCTGACATAGAATCACGTTTCTTCATTTATTATTTTTACCATCCGATGTTCACGTCCAAATATATATGTATAGTTTGTATACTATAAGTAACATACACACACACGCAATCAAAACAGCAAAAGATAAATTGATGCAGATACCAAAAAAAAAAAACCATGGCGGCAAGAAGAATTCCTAAACTTTGTTTTGCTTTTGCTCTGTGTTGTTATTTATAAAAGATGATGATGTAGGAGAAGAAATTTGTAAGAATTGCGTAACCACGAAATTTAAAAAAAATAACATATCTTTTGTACGAAAGAAAAAAACTGTAAGAAGAAGATTTAAATAAAATCACGTGATATGTTTGTTTCTATTCCATCTGCAATGGGGCCGAAGTTCTCTCAACTCTTTCGCAGTAAATTTTTATTGTTATAAGAGCACACATTGCATTGCCCAGTGTTCTAATACTGATTACATAACAGTAAGTAGTCGAAAAACAAACAAACAATTTGTAAGCTGGTTAGTTATGTCATCCTGGTGAAACTAAAGACCTTGTCACAGTTTGGCCAAAAAACTAAGAAAGCAATAAGTGGGCCACTCCCTTTTATATATATATATATATATATATATATATATATATATATATATATATATATATATATATATATATATATATATATATATATATATATATATATAAACATGTAATTATATAAATTTTTATACATTTATGTTCTACGTGTTTGTGACTTGGGATTTAGATTTTGAAAGGTAACCTAAATTTGATCCAAATTGATTAGAAAACTTTTATGTTTTTCGTTTGTCTTGTGGTTTCGTATAATTTCACTTTAATAAGATACAAAAAAAAAATGGCAAATTGTAAAAGTCGTTTATCGATCAAAATAAGTGTATACGTAAAAATTATCGATGACATGATTTTAGTGAATGATTCATTCCATGACCTACCATTAAATTATGATGATGTAATATCATAATAATCATGTGACATAAAAGCTAATTAAATCATTTTTATTAATCAAACATTTAAATTTATCCAAACAATTTTGTGTTTAAAAGGATTACAAGTAAAATTTGATACGTCCATGGTAAAAATAAAAAGAAAATTATAATCTAGAACCCTAATCTATGACACCACAGTAATTTTCGCTGAAGTAAAAAATTTAATCGTAGTTTTCGAACACGATTCTGAACTATACCTGCAACGAAAACTGTGAAATAATTTAAGGAATACATAAATCAATAAACAGTTTTACAAATATACCGGCTGCTGATAAAAATTTAAATAAAAACTTGAATTTGTGGCATCATATGTAAGAAAGAACTTTTTCAGGTTCTTTTTATATCGTTCCTGGGATAGGTGGAAATCGAAATGCGATTCTGGAATGTTGAAAGATTTTGCCAATCTGTTTATAGGGTTGTTGCCTCCGTAATTAGTGGAATGATGTTCAATGTCCAAAAATCTTTGAACTTCGTGCCGTATATGGAGGTAAACGAGCCACGTGAAACGGAATGCTGCAGTCATAGCTCAAATTGATTTTCTTTAACAGAAACAGAAGCTATTTTTTCTGAATGCTTTCAATTCTCTTGGATGAACTGAATAGTATGGACTCCAGACAGCTGAGGCATTTTTTTCCTGCCCAAAACGGCTAGCACTGCGACCTGAAAGATCTTTTGTGCTATTGGGATTTGTTAGTCCAGAAGCTTCTCCACCTTCCTTATAAAGAGAATTCTGCCTGTAGAGGCCAATCTACATTTCTCCAGGGTCAAATACCTTTCTTCAAAATGAAGCCACCTTAGTGTGCACAAAGCATAGTATGTGTACTGCAGTTTCTATCTCTTCCAAACAGAGTCGACTTTCCGTCTCTATGAACAGATTCATTTTGTTCAAATGATATCTTAGGTTGCAGTGACCTGAAAGAAAACTCACTCGCTTCCTAATATTTCCTTTACTTAAATTAACCGCCAAGTCTTTATAATGAAATGGGCTGATTAAAGATTTGGCCTGTCTAAGACCGGGAATACAGTTCCAATAGGTCAAGCACGTCATTTTCCCCATTTACTAATTGTGTAAGCTACTGAGGCCCACAGGATGCCACAGAACAGCTCAGGGCCAATTTGTATAGCTGACGAGCCTGCCAGCGCAAACTCGTCGGCTATCTCATTTCTAGTGTTAGAAAAACACTGGGATAAGTTCCCAGGGATTTCGATATTTTTTAGTTGGGCCCAAAGACACCAATGCCTACTCCACTATCCATTTTTGATCCATTCGTGAATCATAAAAAATGTTTTTTTAACTTAAGATTCTGGATCACCCTGTTTTAAAGATAAAATCAATCCAAATGATACGGCAAATTATAACTAATTGAATTAAATTTTTCACTTCATTAGTTAAATTAAAATTTGGCGATACACTATCATAATGCCAATTGCATATAAAGATGAGCACTTTAGCCACTTATCACAAATTACAATTTACGCCCAAGTACAAATACTGGCGTTTTAAAATTGGCTCATAAAATGGGGCTTGCGAACTTGGCTTCTTCTGATCATCTAGAAAAAAACAAAAACTGATGCAGCACTTAATTCAATGGACTCGGATTATTGACACTGTATGGGCACTGTATCGATTTGTTATTATTCGTAAACATTTTAATCGTATTCAAAACATTGACAACATGGTTTCATTTAATTATATATCGCCCATAAAAATAAGTAATAATAATTCACACGCACACACACACATCTATATTCGTTGTAGATTCGTAATGAGAAATCGATGCTGCTGTAGCCAACGAATTGAATCGAAAAACTAAAACTATAAAATCAATAAATAATAATTATTGCGTAACGTCATCATAACATATAAGTTAATTTTATATATCGGATATAATCTAATTGGCGGTTATATATACGAATCAATTTATACACAGCATAAATTGATACTTTTGAGAAACACGATATACAAAAAAAAAGTGTAATTCAAAGACAAAATATAAATTTCTTAACTAACTTCTTGTAAATATTATGTATATATGTACATACATTAAAACTCACCAATTGAAGGTCAAAGGAAACTGAATTCATTAATTTACGTGAAGAAACAATGAATCGAAACTATCAATTATAATAATTTATAATTTTAGTAATTGACTTAATTTGAATAGGATGTGTGATAAGCGTCGAATATCGATTTATATAATTGTATGATTATAGTGATTGCCAATTATATTTTGAATTGTGCTGTATCGCATAAAATTATGTAAAAAAAAATTTAATTAAAATTTGCGCATGATTCATGATACTTATGCTCCTTGAGTTATTACAAATACTATTTTTGCCGAGCTATATAAGTTCCCAAATTAAACGTTGAATAATGTTCTTAAGTTAAAATTTAACGGCAAAAATTTTGCAAGAAAACTAAAACGAAGAGTGGAAAAATTACATTTTTACATGTGGAAAAAAAAGTTCTTGTGCAAAAAGCCAAGAAATGAGAATACTAAGACGCCCAAATATGCTATAAGCAAATAAAATCGATGATTGGCCTGTTACAAATAAAGCATACAGCAAAGCTTGAAATAGTCACGTGCTGATGACTTATTATTTCAGAGACCTCAATTGGGTATAAGCACCTCAATCTGGCAGCTCAAAATATTGCATTACAAAATCTAGTATTTTCTTGGTATATTTATTTTGTATTTTCTCTAGTATATCTTATGCCATTTAATTACACCCCGCAGTGACAAAATTCCGCACTTACAATATATGAAATTAAAGTTTCCTTTTTTAATTATTTGACAAAAGGTTCAAAAGCAACGGCTCTTGTGACTAAATATGCAATTTACGAAGATTTGCAATCCAAATTAAAATGCTTAATACTTGGTTTCGATTATTTGGTAATATAGTGATATAAGTTCTTTAAAGTTCCAATTAAATTTTAAACTTAACAGTCAGACATTTTTTAATGATTCTAGAACTGTAGACTTTTTTGATTCAAATCCTGTGATTAATGTTCTAAGTTCCATTCAATGTTTAAATATACCAGTCAGACATTGAGATACTTAAGACAAAAAACCAAATTAAAAGATAAACAAAAAAAAAAATTTCGTAACACAAGACATTATGCCGCCATCAATTTACTTTAATAATTTAAAGAACTAATCAGTTGAATTAAAGAATCGACCAAATTTAAACAAAAAAAAAAATAAAATAAATCGGCGCCATCAATATCATGACATCGTTGATGTCGCGTAATTTTTATTAGTCTTATATATGTACATATATAAGACTTATATAGGTCCATGTGGTCGGGGGGCATGCGCCGGTCTCGTAATAAATACTTATAAATGAGCATGATATCACTAGAATTACAGATAGATTCCCGCATCCTTAAGAAAATCCAGATCTTTTTTGCACCTTACCTTCAGACCTAGGTCTACTGCCTGGCACCAGAATGAAATTCTTATAGTTATAACATCGATGCGGTACACGACAGTTGAAAAGAGCATTTCTCTGACTAACTTAATGTTCAACATGTGTCAAATACTATAGGTGACAGTTAAATAAAGATTGAATTCACACTTGCCAGGTAGATACTAAAAACAAAACTGATCTACTAGGGTTGATTGCATTTATTTTGAGCTCTTGATATTCAAAGAGGATACTTTGTGACACTATCTTTTGGACTTTATTCAATTAGTTGGGAAAAGCGATGTAACGCCTGATGAATGTAAAGTGGTCATTTTATGCCCTATCCATATAAGAAATGAGATCGCTCAAAATTCAAAAACTATTTCGTCGGTCCACTGATCAAATTTATTCGGTACGGGGCCAGCAATGGCCCGCAAAAATCAATTATTATTATTACACGATTTATATGATACTCACATGATTAGCATATACATATATTTTTTATGACCATTGAGCTGCGTATATACAATTTAGAAATGATTCTAATCCAAACGCATTCTTGCATTAGACAAATGGTTTTAAGGAAATTTAATCTATTTTAAATCTCCTCTGCACTACTAACCTATTAACATGCGTGCGTGCGACACACGATGGAAACCCAAATTTATATTTATAGACGCGACAATAAATCACATTCCCCCGTGAATATGTGGTTTCTTACGGAAAACTGTTACATCTTCTATACGGCTTATGCATTTATGGATCATAGATCATTAAAGTAAATATGTGGATATACGTAATTGATAGAATGAAAGTAAATTTAGATAAAATCTATTCCATTTCTTTCATATTAAAAGCATCTTTATCTAATTTTTAAGATATTATTATGATGGTGAACAAAAAAGTCAATAACCTAATTTAGTTTGATTTAAATTAATGAGTTTATAAATTTAGATACCACCTCCATATATATAAAAGAATGGATATCGTTCGGTTAGCTCGTCTTATTTATTTTTCTTAAAGATTTTATTACCTTGTTTCTCGTTCGATATGATTATATACACGAAAATCAAATATACAATTGGAAGTTAAAGAACCAAACCTATTATAAGTATATACCTATATCCAATAGTCTTATATCCAATTTATAATTCCGTTATAAGATAAAATTCTTATTTTTGACTTCCTTCTCGTCGCACAATTACTAATCAATTAACTCCATAACATTATAAATATATAAGCTGAAAAAATACTCGATTCAAGTTCCTTAATATCTTCCGGATATTAAAAAATCCATAAAGCATTATACGTATAGGTGTTTAAAGCAGATTATGAACTCCAATTAAAATTGTATAATCTTGGAAGACTATCGTCGGCGACAATTATAAAAACGATTATCTTAGTAAGTAATTGATTTAATTATGCAATGTTGTGTACAGTGGAAATGAAATGAAAAACATCATCATTATAACTTGTTGTCGAAACATGTTTAAGAAACAACGTTTTTGTATAGCGGATATCCGTGAATAATATAATTTCGTAATTTTTTCGAATTAAAACTAAAAACTTGTGTTAAATTATGCGGATGCTGATTATTTAAGGGATTTGGTATAACAGTTAAGGTATAAGTTTTACCGAAAACATAAGTAGTTTTTAGTGTATTGGACTGACCAAAACTTAAATTTTGTATGAAACCTGATTCATTCAAATTGGTTATTGACCTTGCCTGATTCAACAATCTATGGTCAAACTTAAAATATTAAAACTAATTGACGTTATTTTGATCACAATGCAAGTGGGTTACACTCAAAATCAAAATTTTGAATTTTGACAGGTTTCCTCAAGACTACCGCCTCTAAAGACTACCACCAATGGATGTTATCCATTGCCAAGCCGTAAGCTGTAATAAATTAAAATTACATGTCACCTGAAAGTTCATTACTTACCCTGCCATTTTATTAAAAACAACAACTTGTATCAGCGAATGATATAATCGTTAAGCCTAGCAAAATTAAACGAATTATTTATTAATTATTAATAAAATCGTGTTAGTTAAAGAATTCATCATGACATTCTTTATTATTTTAAAATGAAAAAATCCATCTTCAAATCCAGTTTCCAGTTTAACTGTTCTGGGCTAAAATCAGTTAAATATTTCTAAGTATATTAATTGTCATCTTATCAGGCTATGTCAAACGAGTGCTACAATATAAACAATATTCTAAACTGTATAAGAAATATAGATTCAAAAAAACGAAAACTAAATGAAATAATTGTTAAACTGACAAAATACGTCATTGTATTAAAATATAAAATAAATTGCTTTATATTTGGTGAGTTCTAACAGCAGAATGGTCCACCACTCTCAAACACACAAAATTCTAAAATTCGAAAAATATTTAGCACTAAAATTAAATGAAATAACTGTTAAACATACAAAATACGTCATTATATAATTAGAAGAAAATCATCGTCCTCTGCATTCTCTGATCAGCAGAAGGTTTCTTAGTAAGTTAATTATAATCCCATAGAATTGTATTCCTTCGAAACTATCTGTTACTTTCGACCATCGAGATCGTTAATTTATTCGAATTTAAATAGCATCAGTTTGGTTCAATTTGATAGGTTTGGCATCAATTCGAATTTAAATAGCATAGTCAGTTTGGTTCAATTTGATAGGTTTGGCATAATTATTTATGATGGGACTTTTAAAGTGGCCTCGGGCTAGTTGACAAACGTTTATGTTGTTTAATAATAAAACCATGCCGCGGTTCCGACTTTGAATAATTGGTTGAAACAGGTTTCGTAAACTTAAAGTAAAATATACCTTAAATGAAACAAAAACGTTCTAATCAAAATTTATTTAAACTTATTATTTTAAGACGCCTACGATCATTTTGACACCAGGAAATATTAAATGATGTCTAAAATATTAAGTTTTTCTTGCTGCTCGATAATATTTGAAAAAATTTGCACAATTTTCTGTTTCAAACCTGATTCAAAATCATTCAGAACCAAATCAAAATATTATTTAGCCAAACCAAATCAAATCAATAAACATCGATTTTGTTGGTGTCATACTTTTTTGTAACGAAATAACTCTAAATAATGTCCATTCGAATTAGTTGACACCATTTAACAATTTTTGCCCCCGCAGGTATTATTAGCAATATATCCTGTAAAATGTTAAAAATTTGAAAAGTTCCTCAAATAATTTGAAATAAATTAACTTATTTCGATGTTCAAATATTGTACTTTGTTTAAAACCTGATTTAAAATCTTTCAAATATCAAAGTTAAATCTATTTATACATTTGTCACCATATGTGCCATAAAAATGGTAAAACCGTATCATAATTTTTTAGGAGAAGGTTTTGAAATTCTTAATTACTATGATTCATGTTTTTTGAAGAGAAAGCACCTTTAAACCAGTAATCGATGGACCAGTAATCGATCTAGATTCTACTTATGTTTCACCACTGTGATATCATCAATCTCTTCCAACTATAAATTATATATATATATATATATATATATATATATATATATATATATATATATATATATATATATATATATATATATATATATATATATTCCCCAAATTTTTATAGATTTTGAACATTTAATAAACTGAGTGAAAAATGTATCATCCAAATATAAAAACAAGTATAAAAATTTACGCCATATTTTCTTAGCGCGTTCAATAAAATTCACACGACTGTCATAATAATTTTTTATGGTTTTTTTTATATTTTTATTGATATACATATTATTTTTATTAATATTGAATTTCAATAAAAAAATAAAAAAACAAGATGTAACGTTGCATTGATCAAGAATTTTAAACAGTTTGTCTGAACCAATCTACAAATTAGTATATGGATAGTTGCATGCGTGCATTATACTTGGCGCACGCAACTTAAATAATGCTAAATACCAACGAAAATTATACATATCAACACCTAAAATATTTAGTATAGTGTTTCATCACATGCTACTTACATTAAGTTATATGTAATACATATGTACATAAAAAATAATAAGCCGCGACGGTATACGCAACCTTATAAGATGTTATTGAGAAAATGTATACATATATATAAGAAAATAAATGTTGTGTAATAAGAATTTTATTATTTGATGATGTGTGACCAAATAAGAAATTGGATTTTGTGTTGATTGATTTTATATATGTTTCGAATCTTCATTCCCATGTTCAACGAGATTTTTGTGTATTTCATGTTGTATAATTTTAATATTTGTAACAGCTGGTTGGTGAGAAACGGACAGTTTCCGTCATGGAAAATATTGTATTCGATAGTAATTATTTTTGTATATTAGACCTACCTAATTCATATCAAGTCAATAGCCAAGTCAATAGTCAAGTCAATAGTCAAGCCAATAGTCAAGTCAATAGTTAAGTTAATAGTCAAGTTAATAGTCAAGTCAATAGTCAAGTCAATAGTCAAGTCAATAGTCAAGTCAATAGTCAAGTCAATAGTCAAGTCAATAGTCAAGTCAATAGTCAAGTCAATAGTAAAGTCAATAGTCAAGTCAATAGTCAAGTCAATAGTCAAGTCAATAGTCAAGTCAATAGTCAAGTCAATAGTCAAGTCAATAGTCAAGTCAATAGTCAAGTCAATAGTCAAGTCAATAGTCAAGTCAACAGTCAAGTCAATAGTCAAGTCAATAGTCAAGTCAATAGTCAAGTCAATAGTCAAGTCAATAGTCAAGTCAATAGTCAAGTCAATAGTCAAGTCAATAGTCAAGTCAATAGTCAAGTCAATAGTCAAGTCAATAGTCAAGTCAATAGTCAAGTCAATAGTCAAGTCAATAGTCAAGTCAATAGTCAAGTCAATAGTCAAGTCAATAGTCAAGTCAATAGTCAAGTCAATAGTCAAGTCAATAGTCAAGTCAATAGTCAAGTCAATAGTCAAGTCAATAGTCAAGTCAATAGTCAAGTCAATAGTCAAGTCAATAGTCAAGTCAATAGTCAAGTCAATAGTCAAGTCAATAGTCAAGTCAATAGTCAAGTCAATAGTCAAGTCAATAGTCAAGTCAATAGTCAAGTCAATAGTCAAGTCAATAGTCAAGTCAATAGTCAAGTCAATAGTCAAGTCAATAGTCAAGTCAATAGTCAAGTCAATAGTCAAGTCAATAGTCAAGTCAATAGTCAAGTCAATAGTCAAGTCAATAGTCAAGTCAATAGTCAAGTCAATAGTCAAGTCAATAGTCAAGTCAAGTCAATAGTCAAGTCAATAGTCAAGTCAAGTCAATAGTCAAGTCAATAGTCAAGTCAATAGTCAAGTCAATAGTCAAGTCAATAGTCAAGTCAATAGTCAAGTCAATAGTCAAGTCAATAGTCAAGTCAATAGTCAAGTCAATAGTCAAGTCAATAGTCAAGTCAATAGTCAAGTCAATAGTCAAGTCAATAGTCAAGTCAATAGTCAAGTCAATAGTCAAGTCAATAGTCAAGTCAATAGTCAAGTCAATAGTCAAGTCAATAGTCAAGTCAATAGTCAAGTCAATAGTCAAGTCAATAGTCAAGTCAATAGTCAAGTCAATAGTCAAGTCAATAGTCAAGTCAATAGTCAAGTCAATAGTCAAGTCAATAGTCAAGTCAATAGTCAAGTCAATAGTCAAGTCAATAGTCAAGTCAATAGTCAAATCAATAGTCAAGTCAATAGTCAAGTCAATAGTCAAGTCAATAGTCAAGTCAATAGTCAAGTCAAGTCAATAGTCAAGTCAAGTCAAGTCAATAGTCAAGTCAAGTCAATAGTCAAGTCAATAGTCAAGTCAATAGTCAAGTCAATAGTCAAGTCAATAGTCAAGTCAAGTCAATAGTCTACAGCTTAGCACCCGCAAGCAAACGGTATGGTTGAGCGCTTCCATAAAACCTTAAAAACTTCACTAAGAGCTCGGGGTAACACTAAAAAGTGGAGCTGTTATTTTGCTGGGCATTAGATCATGCAATAAAGCACATTTTAAATGCAGCCTAGCAGACCTAGTCTAAAGCCAAAGCCTCCGACTGCCTGGCGAAATATTTTCAGACCCAAATACTCAACCTGCTCCTTTGACTGACGACTATATAGAAAAACCTCGCACACAGATTCAAAATTTAGTTCTAGTTGATTCTCGCAAATCGACCGATTCCAAATTGTGTGTCTCCTTAAATTTAGATAATTACGAGTTTGTGTTTGATCTTGCGGATAAAACACTTGAAAAATATCCACTTGAAAAAATGGACGCAACCGCGTAAGACGTCCCGAAGTCAACATGACTACCTGTTTATTTGTAAGTAAAGGTCTCGGTTCATCTAACATGTGGGGTCCAAGAGGCAGTGATCATTAATACGTTTCTGCAAAGCTACGATAGTAGTTGCAGTTCAAGCCAGTGATCCCAGGACATAGAATTTTATGTTTCAATTGTGAAGGTCTGGTAAGCGAGAATGGAAAAACGCAATTTAAAAATGTTGTTATCAGTAGCATTAGGGAAACCATTCACCGTTCTGATGATGTAACTATAGGTATACTATAGGTATGGCAAAACCTAGTTGTCGAGCAACAACAGCATATAGCCTATAGTAAAGACTCTTTGATAGAGTAACTTGCAGTGACAATGCTAATGATACTCTTTAATCTCATTATAATTTATTTCAGTGAATACGCTGAAACGGTCATGTTCTGCGAGTTGGTGCAAAAATCTCTGAGAGAAGAACATCCATTTGGCAATTTCAAAGAATAGCCTTCCCATTTAACTAACATAGGTAACTATTTAGTACTAGCGCAACGCGTTCAGCCTAAATAATAATTTTTCTATAATTAATTATATTACATCCGGTGTAAAACGATTTTCATTCAAAATGTCAATAACTTTTCAAAAAAGGAAACCCAATACGAAATTTTGGTTTGTTATTTGGATCCTATTGTTGAATGAATACTCAAAAAAACTACACTTTCTCACACACACTCACACATTCAAATGAAATTTTAAAATAGAAATCTAAATTTGTAATACGTATGCAAGAATAGAAATAATTCTTAACATTCTAACAAAAAAAAAAAAAAAAAAAATAAAATAGTCAAAATACCAAACCAAAAAAAAAGAAAATTTTTATTATAAGAAAACATCACGACGAAAGGAGGGAAAGATTTTTGTATTGTGTATGAATGTTGTACTGAAGTACGTGTAATACGAATCTAGAGTTCAGTAATCTACTTTGTTCCGCTGATTTTCATGAAGAATTTCAATTAGAATTCAATTTTATTTTGTTTGTAGACTTCTTATTCCACTTCTTCGACATATTTTCATTCTTTCTAATTTGAGATATATATTTTTGTTGTTGTTTTTGTTGTTGCTGTTAATATTTAATTTTCAATTTGTTTCAATTAGTTAATAAGATTTTGGATGGTGATGGAAAAAAATAATAAATAAGATCACGTTTTTTTTTGTGATACTCGTTGTAAATTGTAAAAAAGAGTTAGGCCCGCATATTATCATGGTATGTTTTGGGTTCAAGTAATTAGGCATGTTTTGTACAGTACTTAGTGAAATGCAGGCGTTAAAAAAAATCGAGGGATCGAATAATTTTTATTATATTACACAAACATTTTTTCATATATCTTACTCGTATCTTAATATATTTTTTATTAATTTTCAGGTAAGTTTATCTACAATACTTCGTACAGCATTGGAATAATTAATAGATAAACTTCTGTTGAAAAGTTTTATAAAATACACAGAAACCCGCTATATAAGATAAACAAAACAAAGATGTATTCGTATTTAACATATAAGACATGACATCTAAATTTACCATGTAGAAAATCTCCATAATATTTTTGTGTTATCTATTCAACGAAGAGTAGTATATGTATAATAGTAGAAGACAATCGAACAACCTGTATTCTGCAACGACTTCGCAGGTAAGAAAATATAATAAAAGTTTACCTAACTAAATAGATAACCTTGTTAATATGTTGCGGCAATGTATTCTGGTTTAAATCGCTTTTATCGTGTTTCGTATTCTTCTTGTGTTTTGACTAAAAAAGGAAATGACGTACCATGTACACATCTATAAGAGACAAGGCAAAATTATTAAGAAGAAAATGAACTGTTAAAAGACATACATACGATGTCGTATAGACATTTTTTTTTGATGAATGAAAGCCACATTTCTTTTACGAGATTTAAGAAACGTATAAAAAACGGTTATATATATATATATATATATATATATATATATATATATATATATATATATATATATATATATATATATATATATATATATATATATATTTATATATATTCTGCACTCGGTTATATATTGTATGATCTGTGATCTTTTGGATTTGTTTAAGATTTTTTATTTTGTTATTCTCAATCTCGATTTATTTTTTTAAAAAGATTTGTTTTTGAAAGATTGAAAGAAGAAATCTTTTTACTTCAAGTTTATTTTTTTTATTTATGTATTTTATGATCGATTTTGGCTTTGTTGAGTTCGAAGAATAAAGGTGAGGCGCTTAAGTACCCAAGTATCTGATTAAATATTTTGAGAAGATTTTGTAAGATTTTATTCTTAAATTGATTTTAATCAGAGATAATGTAAATTTATGACGATCGTGCTCTGTATAATGATGACAGTGGATTTGGGCTTAAACTATAGTATATAAGGGTTCTGGTCATATACTTAAGATAGCTTGTACTTTAATACTTTTGACTCGGTGTATCCTTAATTTCGTCACAAATGTTTGGTTGAAGTTGCTTGATATTTCTGTTTTATGTGGGATAAACTTTGCTATTTCTTCATTAAACCAAGTAAAGCCAAACTAATTGCCCTTTTTCAAATCCTTTAATATTTGTTCTGGTATCCAATTCAAATTCCTAATCAGGAGACAACAACGATAACTGATATATTTAATAACAATTGGATTAGCAGATTTGGAGTACCGAAGGAGACGGATGGATTTTACGGATCCAGGGCCAAAATTAAAGACGGTCGTCTTTCAGGAAATATGTTCAGGAAAAATGCTTCAACATTATGCTGTTGTATGTCTTCCTAGTTTTTCTTTTACTGTCGCACATTGGTCGCATTTTGATGTTTCTTCAACACTGATTGTCTATACGCTTTATCCAGTAAGACCATTTTCGTATAGTAATAAAACTTCCAAGAATAGGTTCTGGAGCTGCTTTTTAGCAAATAGTATCCATTTTTTACTTAAATTCGAGCTGTCGCAGAATCAAAAAAGTTAACATTTGTAATAGTGATCTGATGTGGCTCAATAATACCCCTAAAAATAGGTTTTAGTAAGTACGTAAATGTGTAAAATTTCTTTTAAATCTACAGCTATTCCGTCATGGTTCTCTTTTATGAATCTGAGCAATTCGACTTCTTGGTACCCTACCAACGTTTGCCAGTCTTAAGCACCCGTGGACCGTTGTTTTTTCTTCTTATGTTCTATTAAGGTTAACAAATCTTCGTCCTTTAGTTGCTCATCGATGATTGTTTCCTCTATCCATTATTTTTCCTCTTTTTTTGTCACATGTCAAGAAGGTCGACTGGACATGACCGCCTTGATAACGCATCGGCATTACCATGTGCGGTTTACTTTTGATCCTCAACTTTGTTTAATGAAGCATTCATTCTTTGGTCCTCATTGATAACCTTATAGCGTGTTCGCCATAGTCTAGAGAATGGTGATCTATCCCTCTTTAATATAAATTCTTTTGATATGTGACCCACCTTATGAAATACGTAAAATTTCGTTCTGCCGTTACTTCCTTTGTCTTTTTGCGTTGGCCACTTGATGTTCCGTTTATAGTCTCTATTGCCACTCCGTGTAATTTCGTCACTAGTTCAATGATTGCTTGTGCCGTTTTGTTAGTAAAGACATTTAGAAGTGTTGCCGTGATATTTTCTTTATAATATCACAGCCACCGTATTTCCAAATCCCAAAAACCGCCAATAAATGCATCCATTCTCTCTTTTTTTCTTGCTCTTCCAAACATTAGTCGAACTCTTTTAGTTCGTTTTTTTAAAATGCCATTTTTTGCCAAAGTCTGCTTACATCATTTTGTAATAAAAATAGATGCCGTAAGCGCTAATAGATTCCACATTTGTCCTGCTTATTTCTAGAACAGCAATTGTTTTGCAATTTACAATTTAAGACAGCGGATTTACTGCGGCCTCTGTGATATTCCCCATAATTAAATGGTTCCACCAAATATGAAATAGATCCTACAATTTGCAATTATGCAAAGAATATGTTCCACACATTTCTAAAAATAGCACAAGTCTGTGCTATTGTTATGATCAAAATATACGGCAGTCGACTCTCAATTAAATCATTTTGCACAAAAAGTTTATATTATGAAATAGATCCCACAGTACGTTTAATTTTAACAAATACAAACGAATATTATTTTAAAAATCGTTTAGGGCTTGTTCTAATAAAATTTGAATGTTTTGAAAATTTGAATTTTAGGAGATATAGATACACAGGTGGGCTTTAAACATTGTTGCCGCTGGAATGACCATATGAGAAATCAGTTTCGGTGATTTTTAATTTGCAACTCAAAACTTCAGAAAAATGTATAGCATCAGATAAATATAGGCTTGCAACCTTTAGTAGCAACAGTTTTAGTGTTCTGATCTCATCATTAGTGCATATTCAGTGCCTTTTTTTTACACATTTCTGACACAGTTTTAGCTTTTTTAAGTATCACTCGTGTTTTCATATGCAAATGATATCACCTTATTTATACATTTTATGTCATCAATCCAATTAATTTACGATACATCGACTGAATTATAAACATTGTTCACGTTTAAAATTCACTAAATGTACTCATTGATTAGCTGAGAAATGCCGATGACTAATTGTGACTTTCTATCTTATTATAAACAAAAAATAAAAAAAAAAAAAAAAACTTTACATACCGAAATGCAGTTTTCCAATCAATATGTAATTAAATGTAAGCAATCATCAGCCGTTTCATGATCGTAGCGCACTAATTAAATCGAAAATCTCACATTAATTAATTATATATATATATATATATATATATATATATATATATATATATATATATATATATATATATATATATATATATATAAATATTACTTTTTTCTATTTATTAGATAATCTTAATTTAATTGGCAACAACACACATAATACGCTAACATAAAATGTTGACGCGTTGTAAACCAAAAAAACTATTTCCAAACAACTTTTGTGCAACTCATATATAGAGAAATGAAAAATAGTTTTCGCTCTATACAATTCAAAAAGACATTTTCACGATAACAAAACAAAACTCGAATTATAATAAAAATTCAACCTGTTTGCTATTATAAATACAAAAGTCGCAAATAACAAGAATTTATTCATTTTTATCGAACACAGGGTGTGTTTGTCTTTAAAGTGTGTAGGTAATGGTATTTTAAAAAAAAGTTTTAATCGATATAGTGATAGTTACCAAGAGATAATTAATAAAACCTATATTGGTTAGAAATTACCAAATCGGTTTCAATTTGTTTTTTGAAACACCTTATGATGACTAAAATTTTAAATATATTAATATAGAAATATACCAGACATAATACCTGAGATATATACAACTATGATGGTACACAAAATTAAGAAACGCAATATTTCAGAAGAATATCTCAATAACATTATGACATAACCATATTATAAAATGTAAACATAACACTAGAATCGTAAACAAATAACGTATAGGTAAAGTTAAAACTTAAAAAATCGTTCCTTTGCATGTAATACCGGCCGTTAGTTCTATTATACTTGAGTCTGTAAAGTTAAAACTGTTACCATATCACGAATCTGAATCGCGATGATAATCTTTAATCGACCAACAATCAAGCCACATGAAGGAAAAGACAGACCCTGTAGACTGATAAATCAATAGTTTTGCTAGATTCGCATTTTAACTCTCTTGACGTAGCATATCATTTAGTTCTCGTTACAACTTAATGCTTCAGCAGTTTATTATGTAATAACTCGGAATTCCTAACTATACGCCAGTAGTTGTTTCTGAATTTGATGTTAAGCCTTTCCTTATTTTTTATGATATGTTCTTTCCGATTAAGCTAAGTGCCAAATGTTATGCCTAGGTATTTGCATGTAAAGTTATTGTTGATTTTTACTCGTTGAAAATACAGTTCTTATTTTTGACTGTTTTTGACTGTTTTCAACTGTAGTTTGTCTTATGGGCGAGGTTGATGCAAACAAATCAGATGCAAACAAATCAGACTTTTTCTTTGTGCTTTTAGCCATCATCACATTTAGCCATCATCAGACTTTTTATTCCTTTCCAGAGGAAACTGTTTCCTTTTGACAAGTAACTCCTAATAAGGTAATAATAAATCGATTCATTCTTATTATCTCGTCGAAAATTCTATGAGATCTTGAATTTTATTTAGATCCCTAGGCCAGTATGTTGGCTTCAAAGTAGCTGAATTTTACCTTCAGAGTAAAATACGCAATTTAAAGTTTGACCTGCGGTAAAAGCTCCTTTCCTTTGTGGATTATTAGTGTTGATCCCTTGAACATATTTCTGGCATTTAATTACCGGCAATAATGAAATTGAACCTGTGATTTAAACATAATATCGTCCTCTGTACTTAGATGCCTCATTATTAGATCACTTGCATAATTTCTTGTTGAATTTTTATTATTTAATAGTGTTCGATCTTTTCTTTCAAATTTTGTTGATCCTTCTATTGCTCTTCCTGCTGAATAGATGGCGTAATTACAACAATAACCCTACTTTTTCTGTTTCTAAAAATATTTCTAGTTCTGGAATATGTTGCACTAGTCCATTTGCATTCCAGGTGACTATTCTTAGTATTTGATTCATTCCCATAATTTAGTCAATCATGAAAGTGATTTCATTCACTGTGTCTAAATTATTTAGAGCTTCTAGGGGTTTTCTTGTTTCACAAAAAGATCTTTTCTCATAAGATTATTTTCAAAAATGAGGTTTTTTTTACCATCTTTAAGTCCCACTAAATCTTGTAGTTTTTCTACCTTTAATCTGGTATTTTTGACGTTTTTCTCTAAATTCACAGCGAGCTTCCTTTCTTGCACATCTGACGCATCTAAATTCTCGTCCACAATATCTCTGAGTGTAGTTATTGCATTGCCATTTTTAAAAATTAAGGTATTAAGCCAGTTGTTTTTATCGGCGGTTCTATTTTAACTCTTATGTTAAGGATGAACATAATGTTACGTAAGTATATGTTTTTCATCAATATTCAGATTTGTAGCCAAAGTTCTAACGGGGTTTCTAATAAGAGATTTCATTTTGATATTAAAAAAAAAATGAGTTTTTTTTAAGAGAAATCGATGAATGTTTATTTCATTGTAAACAGGAAGGTATTCCATTAACATTTGAAAACGATATCAGCCAAATGGCCGCCACGGCTACGCTTGCAGCACCATATCCTTTTCATGAAATTTTCCATCACCAATTCGCACATTTGCGGCTGTATGTCCTCTATAATTTCACGAATTCCATCTTTAAGGTCTTGAATCGATTGTAGAGCATTGGCATCTTATCTTTCCTTGGCCCCAAAGCAAAAAAGTCTAAAGATGTTAAATCTCATAAGATTTCGGTGGCCAATTGTGATCACCTCTTCGAGAAATAACATGGTCGGGAAACTTCTTGCAAAATTGCCTCGTCCACATCACTATCTTCCAATTCCGTCCATAAAAAATCATTAATCATAGTTCGGTTGCGCAATGCATTCACCGTAAGGAGTTGCATTCGAAAAAGTAAGGTCCAATTACACCGCCAGCCCAAAAACCGTACCAAACACACGTTGAGGATGGAGAGGCTTTTTAACAATCATTCTTGGATTTTCTGAGCCCAAATGCGACAACTCTGCTTATTAACGTAGCCTCTTTGGCGAAAATGGGCCTCATCACTGAAGATGATTTTTCGATGAAAATCCGGATCATTTTGTTGCATTTGAAGGACCCAATCAGTGAAGATACGACGTTTATGGCGATCGACCGGCTTGAGTTCTTGTGTTAACCGAACTTTAAAAGCCTTAAGACCTAAGTCTTTATGCAAAATACGGTGTAATGTCATTTTTGGAGTGTCTTACTCTAAAGATTGACGAGGAATCGACAAACCTGTTTTTTTAACACTACGGGCTACAGCAGCAATATTCTCAGTTGTTCTTGAGCAACGCACACGGTTTCGATTCATCACAGCACTAACTTGTCCCAACAGCCCAAATTTTTCGACCAGTTTCACTATTGCCGGCCGAAAAGGTGCTTCACAACGAGGGTGAAGAAAATTTAGTATTTCAGTTTAAGTTTTAGTTTCAGAATTTAGAAAAGTTTTAAACTTTAAATACAGAAACGCATTAGAAGAGGTTCAAATATGTGTTATCTCATTTTGGCTCCTCTAAAATTCGTAACATTACTGTGATTATTCCAGCTCAGTTATACAACTTTTCTTATAGGAATTTGAATTCAGTGACCCTTTATAAAGGGTCATACCGTATTAACAATAGATCTCAAGCCTGCTTTTTGTATTGTTCTAGAAAACCCGAAAAACAGAAGACATTTTCTGCCCGAGGAGACCATGATCTCTCGATCATTACAATCCATTTAGGATGCGCAATCGCTGTCCTTTTACTTTATTAATCAGGAATTTATTCATTTTTTCATTAATTGGTGCCATTTATATCATGCGCATAACTGATCGCTCAAAGGTTAAAAAATGAGTCAACTCTCATATTCATCCGTCAGGGTCCATCTCTCCCCATGCTTGACAACGGGTGTAGTACATCTTCAGCTTGTCGAAATTTGCAAGGTATTGTGACTTTAGCATTGGACATAGGCACCTAAAGCACGGTTGCCAGTGACAAGACGCTCGTTTATATCTCCTTCCACGTAACTATAACAAGTGACAAGGACTCCAAGTTATCGGAAACTCGTCACTCTTTCAAATGTGTATCCATTTCGTTTGGGTCTCTAAAACCTCTGTGATCGTATACTTTGTTTTAGACTCATTGAATTTAAAACCAACGGAAGCCTAGAATAGTACAAGTGGATCCAGTAGTTCTGAAAAATTGCCATTTAGTCCAGTTACACAGACATCATCTTCATATTCCAGAACCTGGTTGGACTGACGGTATAAAATGTTGTCTTGAGGTGTTACACTTTTATAAAAGATAAATTCTAACATGAGATTAAAGATCATCGGAGACATAGCATCTCCTTACTGTGCACCAGCACTAATTGCAAAAATTCCTGATTCGCTGTTCTCAAATTTGACACTTCATTGTGACTGCATTAATTCCATTTTATAAATAAACGTACATATTTTCCAGGTATTCCCAGACATTACAAAGTAGATCATAAACTATCCCGATGAATAAAGTTATAGACTCATTGACGTTGATGAGATATTTCGTAATTTGTAATCATCATCAGTGAAAAAACTAGGTCAGTGACTGACCGGTTCGGACGAAATCTTTGTTGGTAAAAAAAAAGATTTTTAAAAATCTAAAATAGTCTTAATTTCTGTTAAAAGTGTCACCTATCAAATAGGTAATGTGGTAAATAGGTAAAGTGTCACCTATCAAATAGGTTTAATTTGAGAAAAAAAACAAACACTCCAAATCTAGATGGAACATTTAACATAAACCTTGTTTTACAGTTATTTTCCAGAAGTTCTTCGACAGTATTCAGAAGCGGTTGGGTTATTATTTGTGTTCCTATAATCCTTCTTATTTAGTATAAATATATAAATAGTTACAATTCAAAAGATAGTATTGCCAATTCCATTATAAATTGTCATAATTTCCAAAATTCAGTTATATTTAAAACTACCAAACTATCCAATGAAAGTGATTTAAAAAAATAAATCAGTTAAATATACTTCTGTTTACATTATCAGTTTCCGGTAAATTTCTTCCTCTGTAGAACCCACTCGTTAGCCAGTGACTGATTCATTAAGGAGTGTCGTCGTACAAGAACCACAAATTTTCATTCAAAATAGTTTTAAGTAGGAACAAAAAAAAAATTACGATTACATACATATATTATAAACATATCGTAGGAATTATACTGCAACGCGCACACATTACGTTGAAGGGAATTCATTAAAAAAAAAATGTGAATATCATTACATTTCTTAAAATGTTGATGATGATTTTCAACCTACATACACCATACGATTGTAAAACGAACGAATTACAATTGTATTTTGTATGTGAATTGTAATAAAACGGTTTGAGTTATTCAGTAAATAAACAATTGTTATAGTTGTGGAGGAGTTATGTTTTATAGAGTATAGTGAGGCGGCAACAGTGCGCGGTCATGGTATTGTGGCGCGTTATATATTAATACTATTTACTGTTGATTTACACGATGTATGTACATACATGTAAACATATATTTATTTATTTAAAATAGTCTTTTAATATTTAAAACATGCTTTTCTTATCATAATCTTTTGTTATGATTTTAATGATTTTTCTTTCTTAATCTATTTTTGGAAACAATTAAAGAAATAAAAACACTTTGATTTAATACGTGATACCTTACATACTTTTTTATTGTCTGTATCTTTTGTTTTGTTTATTTGAATAAGCATAAATTACGTATACAACATTTGGTATGTATATGAGTGATTGATATCAATTGTCTGGATTTAGTCTATTATCTTTAAGTTTCTTTATCATTACCTAATTACTTGTTTTATATTTAGTTCATATTGGCATTTAATGTTACGGAAGTTATTTTTCAAATAACAAAAAAGATCCTTATAAATTAATAAAATTTATGTAATTGCAAAAGTACATAAACATCAGTCTTCAGGTCTTCTTCTTTTATAGCATTTTTGAGCAACAAAACTAAAATAATGATACTAAATTACAGAAAATGTAAAACTCAATCAAAATTGTTATGAGCTACTCAAAAACACCATTTTCATCATTCTGGTACGCATAGTTTACAAGTTATGACTTTCTGAACATTTTCAATAGTAAAAAGACATGAAAATGTCAACTTGCGTAAATGACTTTGCAGGATGTTATTTTGAGTGAAAATCGAAATAAATGGATGAAATAAGTTCAAAAATACTATTTTCATCAATCTGGTACGCATAGTTTACAAGTTATGGCTTTCTGAACATTTTCAATAGTAAAAAGACATAAAAATGTCAACTTGCGTAAATGACTTTGCAGGATCTTATTTTGAGTGAAAATCGAAATAAATGGATGAAATAAGTTCAAAAACACCATTTTCATCATTCTGGTACGCATAGTTTACAAGTTATGGCTTTCTGAACATTTTCATTAGTAAAAAGACATAAAAATGTCAACTTGCGTAAATGACTTTGCAGGATCTTATTTTGAGTGAAAATCGAAATAAATGGATGAAATAAGTTCAAAAACACCATTTTCATTATTCTGGTACGCATAGCTTACAAGTTATGGCTTTCTGAACATTTTCAATAGTAAAAAGACATGAAAATGTCAACTTTCGTAAATGACTTTGCAGGATCTTATTTTGAGTGAAAATCGAAATAAATGAATGAAATAAGTTCAAAAACACCATTTTCATTATTCTGGTACGCATAATTCACAAGTTATGGCTTTTTGAACATTTTCATTAGTTATAATATGCAGTAATGTGATGTTTTGCCAAATTGAAATATTGCTCAATTGTTTCCTAACATATTGTTAAAAAATAATGATATATGCAAAATTTCATTTGAATTGTTATCCTTGTTGAAAATTGAAATTGAAATAATCGTTTGTTAAATTGAAAAGAGGCTCAAAAGTAATCTACGCCAATTTAAGCGAACTTTGAAAATTGTGGTTTCATTTACAAAATTTATCATCGAAATTTATCGAGTTTATTAATCGAACAACTAATTAATCAAGTTTTTGCAATGTAATTTTGTTGCTCAATTTGTTGCTAAGTTTGTTGGTAATGTTTTCCTATTGTTTAAAATATTGGAAGACACTTTAAAGAATAATATTTGTACATACAATTTAAAATAATTCACTATATTATCCATAAAGAACTTAATGTAAATGTATGCATTTCAAATTAAGCAATATAAACTAAGCACTTGTAGCTCAATATAGTTTGTGGAACTTTATAAGCGAATAAAAAAAATAAATATTTTAATATTCTCGAGTTAAAATTTTTTTGAATTTTAACGGTAACATTTTAACATCAAGAAATGAATAAGTTATTATTTAAATACTTTTGAGCAATAAAACTTATTTAAAAATATAAATAAAAAATTGTTTAATTTTTACCTGCTTTACTTTATCATACTGTAAAATGTATTTAAAACCACATAAATAAATTACGAGCTTATTTTAAAGCTATATTATTTTTGAGCAACTTATTATATTGTTATTTCAATGTAATGGATTTTTGTCAACACAAAACTAAAACATATCTGTCAACATATATTCAAGCCAATTGTTTTTATTCGTTGTACGACGTAAATGTTAACCTAAAAATTAATTTAATTTATATAACGTAGCAACTTAATGTTATACCATTAGAAATTAAAAGAGAGCATTACATGCTTCGATTGTATTGGTTCTGTAAATTAGTAATCTTCCTACATGCTTGGAAAATAGTAACTATAGTGTAAAATACTAAACTTTCTATTTAAAATTAAAATTTTTAATAATTTTGAGCAACAAAACTAAAATAATGGAACTTAACCAAAAATAAAAAAGAGAATTTTTAAATTTAAACCTGCAATACTTTATCGTGCTGTGCAAAGTTTTTAAAATTTAAATAAATTAAATTAGTTTTGGAAGTATTTTAGAGTAATATTATTTTTGAGCAACATGTTACATTGTTATTTCAAGATAATAATTAACGAATGATGAAAAGTTAATAGGTAATCAGCTAATCATTTCTTCTGATTTAAAATGCATTTAAAATTATATTTAAATTAGTATACTAAACAAATGATTTTAATGGCATTGGTCATATTATGTATATTACTTTAAAAACTACAAATATGGATTCAGGACAGCTGGATTTAATTTGTTGAAGAGTTATCTAACTGATCGGTATCAATATGAAAACGGTTACATGTAGGATCCCTTAGAGTAGTGTTCTTGGTCTAACTCTTTTAATTTCTGAATTTTAATTTAAAGGGTAAATCCGTTTGGTGGCTGATGATAGATTAATCTTAGGTCATAACAGAAGCTTAAATTTATTCAGCCAAGTTGGTCCGTTTGATAATACTAAATTGCCTGATTCGATTAAGTTGCTAAATATATTTAAATTTAGAGTGGCTGCTAGCAAATTTATTAGTTGCTCAATTATTTTATACAACCTTAGTCGAGATGCCTACTTCGAGAATATTTAGTCAAAGTTAAGATATTCTTTATCATAAATTTTAATTTTGAGTTACATTGAAATTTCACAAAATTCTTCTTCGGAATCTTAATTTTCTTAACTAAATCAGAAAATTTGAATGTTTTGAAAATAATAACAAATTTTTTTTCAAATTCAAATTTGAGTATGGATCTTTAGTACTAGGTAACCTTAAAATCATCATACAGTAACGGTAATTATTTAAAACAAATCTAAAATTATGATGTTTTAGTTGCTTATTTTGATTATTCTATTCCTAAATGATGATACTTTTTGTTGCTCAAATAAAAAATAATATTTTTCAAAATAAGGGATTTATTTATAGTTGATTTTTTTGAAAACATGACAGTTTTAAAATTATTACAATGTATAATATTCCTCCTAAAGACATTTAAATAATAACTAGTATAAAATTCCATTTTCCATTTAAAACATTTTTTTGAGCTTCAAAACTATAATAATGTAACTAAAAATTAAAACCGCAGTAGCATCTTATTACAATACCCAAGTATTTTTAAATCAAACTTTTTTTCAATATTTCCTAATATATTCATAACTGAGTTTTGGGTTTACCTTTGTGTGAACATATTCTACTGTGTCGCAATTATTGGGAACTCATATAACTCAACTATATTCAAATTATATACATGGATGTGTGTAAAAATAATTTTGGTGGGAATGTTTTTAATGTTTGTGTGAAAATATTAAGCTTGATATTTGGACGTCCGTGAAGTTAGCCCGAAATTTCGCCAAGACAGGCGATTAACGAGCACTAGTCATATAGGGTTAGTTTCATTGTGGTTTTGACTATATCCTGTGCGTGTTTCAGAAACATTGTATCTGGAATTTTTGAAATATAGTCGTATGAATATTTTAATACAGGCGATTAACGAGCACTAGTCATATAGGGTTAGTTTCATTGTGGTTTTGACTATATCCTGTGCATGTTTCAGAAAAATTGTATCTGGAATTTTTGAAATATAGTTGTTTGAATATTTCAATACAGACGATTAACGAGACGATTACAGCTCGTTAACCGTCTGTATTGAAATCTTCATACGACTATATATCAAAAATTCCAGATACAATTTTTCTGAAACATGCACAGGATATGGTCAAAACCTCAATGAACCTAACCCTATATGTCTAGTGCTCGTTAATCGCCTGTATTGAAATATTCAAACGACTATATATATCAAAAATTCCAGATACAATTTTTCTGAAACATGCACAGGATATAGTCAAAACCTCAATGAACCTAACCCTATTTGACTAGTGCTCGTTAATCGCTTGTATTGAAATATTCAAACGACTATATTTCAAAAATTCCAGATACAATTTTTCTGAAACTGACACAGTATATAGTCAAAACCTCAATAAACCTAACCCTATATGACTAGTGCTCGTTAATCGCCTGTATTTGTAGGATCTGGGTGAAAATTAAATGTCGTAAACGGCTTTGATTTTAAATTATTATGTATAAAGATATGATAGTTATAAGAATATTTTAAAATATATTAATATGTAGATTTTATCGAGCATAGACATTTTATTGAGAAAGAAAATGAATATTAAAAAACAAAATTACCGAGATTATTTTGGGCTGACAGTAAAATAAATCACTATCATGACATATTTTCATGATATTTATAGTAGAATTATAGTGATAGTTTTCGGGCTGAGAGTAAAAAAATGTCACGATAGAGATAGTTTGGTGTTGCCATCGCGTTTTTTCGGGATGAGTTTCGGGCTAGCTTCACATACATGATATTTGGCGGGTAAATCAAATAATTCATTAATGCAACAAAATTTATATTTTTATTTCGATAACCTAATATTTTTTGTTATTCACATATAACATGTCTATGACAGAGAATTCTGATTGACAGTTTTATGGCTTTAATTCTTAAATTAAATATATGTTAAATTAAATATAATTCTTAAAGTAAATATAGGTATTATATTGTTATACATAAATTTCTATATTTTCTTAACATTATTTAGGAATTTAAAATTTTAATTAAATGTATTAAACATAAATATTTTAAATATATCACAGGAAATCGTAATTGCCATTTAATTCTTAAATCTATGTAGTTTAATGTAAAAAAAAAATTAAATATAGTTAAAATTATCCTCTGTTAAAAGAAAAAGAAAACAACCACAAAATTGAAATTAAATTAAATCAATATAAAATTAAATACTATACTACAAATAAATTAGCGCTAAATATTAAATTAACACAGCATAAAATGAAAAATGGCGTCGAACGTCCATAAAATTTTTTTTTATAACAAAACGCAAACAATTCCTCAAGCGACAACGGCATAAATTAAACTTAACAAAAACACAAACAATTTTATCACAAAAAAAAAAACAATATTCCTATAGTATACTATCAAAACCCTCTTTACTACAAGCAGAACCATCTAAACTACAAGCAAAAACATCTCTATAGAAAGACCAACTATTCAAAAATTTAAAGGGACAAAGCGCCTCTTTGATGAAGTATTGGTTGTGTACAGATATATCGTAAAATAAAAACAAAAAAATATTTTTACTAACACTAATATAGTTAGTTTTTTAATGTTATTTTTGCTTTGTTATTTGTTATCGTACCAATACTACTTTATTGTAGGTGTACGAAAAAATGTGTTGGTCTTTCTATAGAGACGTTTTTGCTACAAGCCGTATTGTTTGCATACTCATGCAAAACCAACACTATTGTATAATTATACAAGCCACGAAGCTTGACTAAATAAAATATATTATGACTACTAATACTAATTGGCTATGGGTTAGTGAATTTGACTACAGTAAAAATCGAAACAAAAAATTATATTTCGCACTGTCCATACTCCCCTAAATTCAAAGTATATAACATTTCTACAAAAAAAAAAACAAAACAAAAATTATATTTTGCACTCTCCATTCTGCTCTAAATTCATAGTATATAGTATAGTATTATAATGAAGTATATAATAATAACAATACTTCTCTCTCTCGTTAAATAATAAATTTGTTTTTTGCTTTGTCATAAAGAGCGCAACATACTGTTGTTCCATCATTCATATTCATTTTTTATTTACATCAAAGAATATAATAAAAGTATTTACAAATTATACTACGTCACAACACTTATACTTAGGTATAGTAGTCACTTTTTTGCATAAGTATCGCAACTTCATGGCTTGTATATACATTTGTCTTGGTTTTGCTGCAAGCCGTATTGTTTGCATACTCATGCTATACAAAAATATATACTTTGATTGTATTGTAAGTAAAAATCGTGTTGGGATATGATTTATAGTATATAAATCGTTTATAGTATAAAAAAAACATTCACATACCAATACAAAAGAGATTAAGAAAAGAGAGTAAAAATTGTCAAAAAACAAAAAAACATAACCTCAACTTTTATGTTATTTATTATGTATACACTGTATATATTACTAATTACACCGCTCGATAGATTTTAATAGAAATAAATAATTACAATATATATATATATATATATATATATATATATATATATATATATATATATATATATATATATATTTATATTTATATATATACATTTATATTTATATATATTTATATATATATATATATATATATATATATATATATTTATATATATATATATATATATATATATATATATATATATATATATATTTATATATTTATATATATATATATATATATATATATATATATATATATATATATATATATATATATATATATATATATATATATATATATATATACATATATATATATATATATATATATATATATATATATATATATATATATATATATTATATATATATATATATATATATATATATATATATATATATATATATAACATATAAAATTTCACAATTCACATATATACATATATATATATACATATATATATATATATATATATATATATATATATATATATATATATATATATATATATATATATATTATATATATATATATATATATATATATATATATATATATATATATATATATATATATAACATATAAAATTTCACAATTCACATCATTCATTAAACAAATAAAATAAAATTTGACGTTTAATACCACAAGGAGAGAAAAATTTTCAGTTATGGTGTGCGTGAAAAATACTCAATTATGGTAATCAAAAACGTCTCTATATAGAAAGACCAACTCATTTTTTCGTACACTAATACTACTATATATCCGCCTCAATAAAGTAGATTGGTACCAGAACAAATAACAAAGCAAAAATAACATAAAAAAACTAACTATATTAGTGTTAGTAAAAATATTTTTTGTTTTTGTTTTACGCTATATCTGTACACAACCAATACTACATCAAAGAGGCGCTTTGTCCCTTTAAATTTTTGAATAGTTGGTCTTTCTATAGAGACGTTTTTGTGGTAATACACCCCATTACCATATTGAGTATTTTTCACGCACATAAAGAGAAAATTACAATTTTTTGTATATGTATTTTGAAAGTTACTAACACATCTAAAGTATATATTGCCACTAATACATTTTAAAAATATATGAGAATGAGTGTTAACGAGAATTTCAATACGGCTTGTAGTAAAGAGGGTTTTGGTGTCAATGAAAGTTACAAGACGGCTTGTAATAAAGAGGGTTTTGAATATATATACTATACACACCAATACTATATTATATTCCTAATGTATTCGAGTTC
Source organism: Tipula confusa (assembly GCA_963556175.1). NCBI lineage: Eukaryota > Metazoa > Arthropoda > Insecta > Diptera > Tipulidae > Tipula > Tipula confusa. The sequence continues at coordinate 186,300,855 of OY744476.1, read as the reverse complement.
TGTAAGTTATGAATATTTTGCCAAAAACCAAAGGAAAATATAGTAGCTCAACTTTGAGTTTTGGGTTGTTATACTTGGAATGCGCATATTATTGAGCTATAATAATATTTTTTTGAGCTACTTATTATGTTCAATTATTGATTTCAAAGCAAATTCGTTTATTTAAAAAATTACTCAGTAATCTTCTTCCATAGTTGTTAAATTTTAAAGCGACACATTTTTTAACTTACTTAGTATTTTTAATTATTTTAAATTGGTTTAAATTGGATTTATATTTTCTCTTTTTTTAAGTTTTTAAGCCAAAAGGTTTAATCCTTAAAATATTCAAAAATTCATTAAATTTTTTTTCTGAATTAATTCAGAATTTCTGAATTAATTTCATTATAAATTTTCGAAATCTTAATTTGTCAGTTCATTTTAGAAAACTAACTGTTAAAATTACAATTTTACTGTTATGTTTTTGAAATTTAACATTTGAAACTAATAATATTTTGAATTTCTTGAAAGTTGAAAATAAAATGTTTAACTTTTCCACTTAATTAATTAGTAAGGATGAAGTGTAGAATCAAAATTGTATGGTCTATATTTAAACTTTTAAAAATTGCTTTTGTTTGCGTTTTTCTTCCGACCCAAATTTTATTTTATGCCAATTTTTATCTTATATGACTCTAACCCTTTTCCATATTAATTATACTTATCTCCGAAGTTATATAGACACGTCTTAATACTACCCGACCGACAGACAAAACTATAAAATAAATATTTATTTTTAAAAAATATTAATTATTAATTAAATTATATTTACAATTTCCCGGAAATACATATCCATGTGTATTTAGTGTAAAACATGTTAGTGTTACACTTAAACAATACGAATAAGAAAACCCTAAAAGAAAGAATTGAAAATCTGTATATATACAACAGAATGGAGATATATTACTATAAGAAAAAGAAAAAAAACGACTGTTGATGGAAATGATTATTCTGTCATTCGTAAAAATCCACCCTCGATCTAATTTATTCGAAAAATTCCTACTGATTATTTTTATTTCGTCTTCTTCTCGATGTTATTTTTAGTGGGATCACGCACTTACTATATACATATATGTGTATGTCTAAAAACCGCGCGACTGATGTATATACGCGCAAGTAAAACCAAAATTCAATTTCATGGATCATTCATTCATTAATCTTCGAATTGTTTTTGTTTTTTTTTCTTTCCAAATTTGTGGTTGCACGATGAATGAATGAAGTAATTTTTCTTAAGAAATTTAGAATTTTTGTCGTAATCAATCAAATTGTGTGCTTTATACGTATATGACACAATTTCGTTTGTTTTTATGTAAATTTTTGGCGAAAATATATTTATCTACCATAATGTAACTTAAGAAGAAACCTAATATATATATATATATATATATATATATATATATATATATATATATATATATATATATATATATATATATATATATATATATATATATATATATATATATATGTATATATATTTATATATACATATATATATATATATATATATATATATATATATATATATATATATATATATATATATATATATATATATATATAAAGTGGTATAAATGCAGATTTCAATTGTTATTAAAGTGTTAACTACGAACGAGTGAATCATTCCCATACCAATCATCTTGCAAGATTCTAAAATAATAAAATTATTTTAGGCGTTGTGGTGTGGGGTGGTGTACAATGATAAAATTAAAAATTCATAAATTCATAAAAACTAAGAGTTAATATGTTAAATGTTGAATTTTAGTGTTATGAATATTTTATTAATCTTGAGATATGGAATAATATTATGACAGTTAAGATTTTTTTGTTTTATTGCGTTTTGATGCGGAGAAAGCTAATTAAATGTTTTAGATGGTTTATTGTTTTGAAGGCCGATAAAAAATTTCTTATTTCCGCCATACGATTTTATTATTTGTTATCTTCATAATATAACCTAGTTAAGTAAAAGTATGTTGCGACTTGCGCATGCTCCTTATGATTATCAAAGTTGATTTTCACTACAAAATGGAAGTTATTTTTTCTAAAATATTCAGGTAGCTATATTCTAAATTTTTACCTAGATCATAGCGCTGATTGTTATATAGTAATATTGTAATAGTGGCCTAATTTGACTCAGTGATACTCGTACCTCCAAGCATAGGTTTTGGAGAGGGTATCAACTGTAAAATTGCATTTAAATTGTTCAATTATTTCTTAGCTGCTAAAACCAAATTGTATCCGTTTTTTGCTTAAATTCAAACAGTCTCGAAGCGACATACAGTTTTTTCAGAGTAAGTGGGTCGAAAAGTCGTAACAATTTCTTTTAATGAAGCCCAGTATAATATTGGCTTTGTTGACAACATATAATCCATGTGACTAGTTAAAGTAAAATACTTGACCCTATATTTATGGCGTTGTTATATAAAAAATATTGCTGAATTGATGGTGAACGGGAGCTATAGAATGAAATAACCTTGCACTTATTCACGTTCGAAGCCAACTTGTTTTTAGTTGCCCAACTTCAAAAGCTCTCCAGGTCTCTTTGCAACCTCTGTTGCAAAGATTGAAGCGATCGTCAACGAAAATATGTCTACCCTGTGAAACACCAGACGTCGCACGAAAGCAACAAAAAAAGAAACAAAAACATTTGACAAATTGCAGTCGGCCAGAAAGCTAAAAAATCAACCACCTGATGGGGATAGATTTACATAGTTTAAATTTTGTAACTTAGTAATAAGAATAGCATGATCGATTTTATCGAAGAATTTAGCAACATCTATGTAAATGGCATCAAGCTGTACTCTCTGGAGACTAAACTAGTAATCAGTGACCAACAAGAAAATAAACAGTGTTGTTCAGTATAGAATATAAGATCTGAGGCGGAAAGTCAAAACCCTATGGACCATTGATCCAACAACTTAGTAACGCCGGATAAAATAGCTATACCCGGTAGTTAGAGATACATCGTCCCTGCCTCAAAAATTGGATGAATAACAGAAGTTTTCCAAAGGTGAGAGAAAACCCCATCTCCTGACGAGCGAGTTCAAAAGCTGAATAGAAGTGGGCATCTATCAGTTGCGGCAGACGTGAAGAGTCTATCGAACTAAATAATGTCCGAAAGATTGAAATCATCATCGATCATGAAATGATCGTTGGCACGAACTAGTGGTATCACACATAAATCAATAAAATCAACAAGCGTATATTATAGAGGTCAATGGTTGAGACTTAGAGAATAAATACTCCAATAAGATCAATAGACATGGTGGCCATCTTGACACGAACCACATTTGCATCAATAATAGGGTGACCAGCGATCAGTTTACTATGAACACCGTTCTAAACGGCAAAATTAGATAAACTAAATGGTAACTTAAATAATTAAGCAACCGTAAATCAATTCGAACATATTTGAGTAGAAAACCCCGGTTTCATGTTTCAACTGTTCAATATATTCAACATACCACTCATAATCACGATGTACTGTCATAACATTTTATTCATAAGAACGTTGCTTCTATTGAAATTGTTGAACCACCCACGTAAGTGTTACAAATCCGTAATTTTGTAAAATTATAAAAATTTTGTAAAACAAAAACAAAAGTTTTTTTTATTTCCTCATTAATCCGTGCACAAATTCTTATCACGATCGTAAAGATTATAATTTGTTTTCTTGTTGATTTATTTTTTAAAATGTAAATCGTGGTCTATATTTCGATGTAATTTTATCGGTTATACACCGTAACGCCAACAATAACTATTCAGTATAGATACAGTAGGTAAACAAAGTGATCGCTAAATTCTAGAATTTTATTAAACGTTTGATCAGTGATCATTTCAAGATTTAATGTTCCGTGGTCTTCTATAGAATTATTCACTACCTCATTTGAATGCACACATTATATCATTATACGAAACATATTCATCATGATCATATTTACATTTTCAATGTTAGATACGTAACGATCGCGTGCCATTTTTTTTATGTAATATGTTCATTGGAATTTTTAAACTTTATAACTATAAAATTTTCTATTGTGTACATTCTTCAATGGATGTGAATAGATTACGATCTACAAATAAGTGGTGTGGTTTTGATTTACACGGTCAATGCTGACAATTAAGATAATTAATATTCAAACACATTCTGTAACCAATTCCTCAATTTAAAATTTTTTTAACGACTAAATTTTATCACGATTTAATTTCTTTAAGTGACTTTAACCACTAGGAATATGCGACGATAAGTAAATTCTCATGTCTTGCCATCAGCTAATTCGCTGAAACATGCCCTAGGTTATTCACAAACAAAATCGTAGTTTATGACAGATACATTTTATTTAGGGTCCCTAAATTTTGATATGACTTTCAATGGATTTTAAATTCCATCGATATCGAAATACGTAAAATTATAACTCCCTTTTATATGAATTAAATTATAATCCAAATTAATTAAATTTATCCACATCTGACCAAATGTTTTCATATATAACCCTAAATAAAAAATACCTCTTCCAGCCATCGTGCAATTTAAAATGTTAGACGAAAATCAAATACAGAAGGGTTATTCCCTTTTTTTGCATGTGCGCGCGTTCCACTTCGTTCATTAAAATGCCAATTCTCTAATTTAGAATAAGTAAACATACATTTCTACATCAATTAATTTTAATTGAAACTGAAAAAAATATTTATGTATTCTTCTTAATTAAATTCAATTTATACGAGTACAAGATTTTACCAACCAAGAATTGGTGTCGAACTATTTTATTTTGGTATGCTATTTAATTAATTACGCACAAACTCTTTTGACGCGTTGAGAGTGGATTTTTGCGTGGTACGTCAATAAATCAGTTCAGAGTGGCGTTTGAAGTACTATTTACCACTCATAACAAAAATTTTGTTCTAAAATCAAGCTTAAATTTACTTTTTTCTTTACAGAATTTCTACAATGTTAAAAAATATTTTAATCTAAAAATATCACTGTGCTACTGTAGTTATGTTGTGGTGATGGCTTAAATCTTTTCTGAAGTTTTTTGATAATTTCAGATAATTTGATCGAATTCTCCGATTAAAAAATATTTACAAAATTATGATAAAAAAATGAGTTGAAAAACAAACTAAAATATTGTTAAAACCTTCAGTTTTAGTTTAAACCGGATCTAAACTTTTAAACAGCATTTGACATTAAATGTTCTAAATTATTTAATTTAAAACAATACATGAATAAGTTTAAAAATATTGGCTGCATTTTTCTTACATTTTACCCACCTTTTTAGTACATTAATTCGATTATTTACTAAACAATTTACCGAAAAAGCCATTTACCTTGAGTATGATACGCAGCCATAAAGTAAAACAAAACATAAAAAAACCTTGACGTTTAGTACTAAACATTAACTGTTTTCTAAATTTAACCTTTTGTTAGTCTGTGTGCGAAACGAAATAATAAAAAACTTGTAACAAGTTATAATTTTAACTTTTTATTCACCACAAAATGTTTAACTGGTCGAGGGGCTGTTAAAAATTTTAATCGTTTCTAATACGATGATATAGACATATTATAAAAAATCCATTTTCCTTTTGTCAATTTACAAATTAAATTTAAGTTTATTAAACGTCAAAATTGTAACCATGTTGCAATTCGCATAACAAAACTATTAAAAAATGTGGTAATTTGTTTTTCTACCACAGTTAAAATATTTAACTATTTAACCGATTCACACACAACCTAAAAATGAAAATTTTGTCAGCTAAATTTTAATATACTTTTTTATTCACCACAAAAAATAAAAAATTTACCGAGGTAGTCAATAAATTTTGACAAGTGATTTAAAATAAATCATATTTAGCGTAAATCGTTTACAGCTTTCAAAATATTAACTATTTCACATAGCAAATTGAAATTTATCGTTAAAAATATTTCACCTCGGTTATTTATTTTCACCAATTTTTTAGCTAATTATTTTTATCATATTCACGAAGAGCCTAAATTGTAATGGTTTGAATTATAATTTAAAACTAAATGAATGGGGCATTGTCAACATTCAGTTTTTATATGAATCTGTTTCAGTCTTGAAAATTGGGTTATAGTTAAGTCCCATTAAATGAACTTAATTATTTAATTAGTACAAAACGTGTAAAAATTAATAACAATCAATAAATTATGGGAATTAAAAACCAAACCATTCAGTACTAAAAATAATATTCAATTTGTTTTCTAGCGGCCGAAATTTAGCCGAGGAAATTGTTTAGTACAGTAAATTGAAATTTTAGTACATATTTACCTTTAGTAGTGTCCTAATTTGTTGGTAAATAAATTGGTTCGGTTTGAAGGGTAAAATAAATAGGTTTGAATGTTTAATTTTACTAATTTTTGCTATAAAACGTTGTGTTTATTAATTCTGAACTAAAATAATTATTTAAAATTAAGGCTGCGTGCCATACTCAAGGTAAACCGTAAAGCTTAAATTATAATTTTAGTATAAATTTACTTTTCACGTCGTGCCAAACTTTAGATAAATATTCAGGTTTGGACGGTTAAAATCACTGGTTTGTTGGTCACAAATTTAACGTCAAAATTTTTTTGTTTAATTTTTTTTTGGTTTCTTCATATTTAGCCCAGTATTATTCTCCAAAATGTCTTCATGTTCGCGTATTTTTGTTATTATAATAACTAATCATAATTTTACTCTTGTGTATGATTTTTGTTGCAATAAATAAATTAAATGTGAAAAATAACAACAACAACCAATTACCTTTTTTTCTAATAATTTTCCAACCTTTTTAGTACAGTAATTGAGTATGGTACGCAGCCTAAGTATATGAAACAGCTACATTATTTGTTATACTTAATTTTTGCAAAATTGAAAACGGCTGTATGTATATTTAAACATAATTAAACGTCAAACACACAACAACAACCTTTGACTTTCTCATTGTCTTCAATGCCTTCTTCCGAATTACTTTCTTTTTCCATAAGTTTGATAATTTTTATAATTATGTTTGCTTTAGGAATAATGATTTTAAAATCATGATAATAAGCAAAGCCTGCTTTTATGGATACTTTGAGTAAAGCATTATAGGGACTGTATTTTATTCCTTCCGAATTTTAAAAATTTGAAATTTTTGGCGTACTATTTTAAGAATATTTTTAGAAGGTCGATTCTGACAAAAGTTAAGTTAACTAATTGTATATGTTTAATTTGTATTGTCAAATTGATTTGTTGTCGTCTAGTTTGCCAACTTCACAGAAAAAAAAAATTTGAGTTGTGCCTGCCTGATTGGTTGGTTGCGGATTACCACTGTTGGAAACATTACTAATGAGCCACCATCAAATAGTTTATAATACTTCAACTAATGCTTTAAATAATCAGGAGTTTTCAACATATGTTTGCGGTCTAGCTAATCTCCCCATGTTTTGGAGATGCCTCTATCTAATCTCTTCATGTCAATCATCAGTGCTGTTAATATAGATGTGTCGATGATCTGTGTCGATTGGTTCGAACGATGCAAACATTTGTAAAAAAATAAAGCAAGAAATATATCTTTTTGGTGCTGAGAAAATATTATAAAAATGAAGCTCAAAAATGTAAGTTTCAATTAAATAAATGAAATGATAAGTAGAAAAAATTGCTATAGAAATAGTAGAACCATATCATAAGCGCCTGCTACCTTCACCTCTATTCAAGATAATACTGATAAACCTTTTGTTTTATTTTATTGTTTTCAACGATGAAAAGGAACATCAGGGTTTTCCAATGCTTTTATTTCATCTTATTGGCCTAGTTTGTTAAGTAAAAATCGTGATGTAGCTTCCTTTTTGGGTTACAATTAAATATTACTTAGTGATATACTGCTTTCTGCCTTATGTGCCATGCCATGACCTTTGAAGCATTCATTGTAAAACGATCTCTTTCATAATGCTTTTGATCGTGTTTTGAATTAAGCCATTTTTAGAATTCGTTTTGGTAATTCGTGCTGACAAAACTAGGAGCTAAAAGTGGAGTATTAGAATCCTTAAAAAAATAAAATATTCCTATAGTGAATAATAACGTTTCAGCTTGGGACTGCTAAAATCAAAAGATTAGTACAATGTAATTTTCAGAATTATTAAGCTCTACTTGCAAATTAAATTGTTCAATGCGGGGTGCTATGAAAATTATTACATTATCCTTGGTTATTTCTGCTGTTGCCTTACTAATTTCATTGATATAAATTAGGCCATTTCTTTGCGATAAATTTAGTCGTTGTATTAAATTTTCAGTTAATACCGATACTTAAGACCCAGAATCTTCCATTTACCAAACCCGCCCTTGATTATTATTTAGCGGTTTGAAGTAGAGTTTGATTAGTGGTTCTCTGTGTGTGGTGATGTTTACTTTGGGGGTTGTACAACAGTCAAGCTTGGTTATGTGAATTAAGCAAATTTGCTGTGGATGATTATTGTTTTCACCAAAGCGATATTTTAGGTATTGTTGTATATGCTGATGATCTTTGCATCGCAAGATCAGTTGTGTTTTTATTGGAAGGTACATATTTTCATAGTACATGAGGTAAATCCTCTCTGATCCGCGATACTCCGTTCGCCACAATAATTTGTACCTTTGTAATATCTCTTTCTATCCAGCTTCGGGTTATTGTAAAGTCATCCCATTTATAAAATTATAAATTTTGTGCTTTAAGTAAATTCCATAACAGAAACTAGAGCCTGCAAATAATTCGACTTTGAGAAACCGCGGTTTTGGGTATTGAAATTGTAAAACCGCTGTTCCCGGATCGGTTTTCGAATATTACAAATTCAAGAAAAAAATTATAATCCCCAATATTTATTTCAGAAAATCATTGAATTTTTCATGCCAAGATCTGAGTTTTTCACAGAAATGTGTAGGAGTTGAGTGTTTTCAACTTTCACAAATTCGGTCGATGTTATGGCTTTTTTTTAGTGCATACTGCATTAAAAAGATTTTCCAAATTTTCTTTTCTGTGTTCGGATTTATTTAATGGGCAAAATTCTTCTTTTAAAGATGAAATTTGATTCTTTTGAGGACCATTTAAAACTATTAAATTCAAAATTTATCTCTTTTTCTAATGTAACTCTTTTTAAATGTTTTCTTTCTCTCTCTGGCTTTTACATCCCATGAAGGGATTTTGCCGCCCGCACTAAGGTCCGCCATCCATCTCGGTCCATCGCTCTCGTCCTCCAGTTTCGACATCCTAATGTATGTAGATCTTGTTCGACATCGTCACGCCAGTGCAATCGGGGTCTTGCTCTGCGACGAACACCGGCTGGTTGTTGATGGAACACTTTATTGGTCATTTGTTCTGGTGGAGATCGTGTAACGTGGCCGAGCCATCTAACTCGATTGGATTTGATGAATCCGATAATATCGCAGGCTCCAAGAAGTTGCCTTATCTCGTGGGTTATACGAATCCGATATTCGTTGTCCGCCAGAGATTGAGCGAATGACCTTCCTTTCGAAGGTAGATAACAATCTACAATCGTTAGAAGTCAAGGTCGAGCATCGCTTCCGAAAGCCAGCACAGGTCTTATGAGTGCTTTATAAAGTGCGAGCTTACACGACTGCGACATATGTGTATTTCGATTAGGCGTAGAAAACTCGTTGTCCGGCAGCGATTCGAGCTTTTATTTCTGCATGCATGTCATTTGACGATGTTATAACTGACCCGAGGTATTTAAATGTTTCAACGCTATCAAAGTTATGGTCGCCAATTCCGAGGTTTACCAAGGAGATGTTCCTGAGTGTTGATAACAATTTTGTTTTGCTGTTCACCTCCAAACCAAGTCTTCTTACGCAGCGGTCAAGCTGTATGAAACTGTCCTTGATATCGCTAGGTCTTCGGTTAAGAAGCACGATATCATCTGCATATCCAAGAATTTCGTCTGATTTATTAAATATACAGTGCGAAGTTTCATTGTTGCTTTTTCTCACTATGTACTTAAGCGCCAAGTTGAACAGCACAGGCGCGAGTGCATCTCCCTGTCGAACACCAGATGTTATTTCAAAGGGATCTGACACAGCTCCCTCAATTACGAGTCTACATACAGACCCAGAGGTTGTTAATTTGCACAGAGAAACGAGTTTCTCTGGAATTCCTTGGGTATACGAGCGCGGCCCATAAGTTTTCGCGGTTTATACTGTCATATGCCTGTCTGAAGTCTATATACAGTTGATGTATGGCTATGTTGTACTCTCAACATTTTTCCAAGATCGTCCTGATGGCAAAACATTGGTCAGTGGTCGATCGATTGGGACTAAAACCACATTGATAGTCGCCAATAGTGTTTTCAGCGAGAGGGATGAGTCTGGCAAGTACAACACTTTGTAAGCAGTGCTCAACAGAGCGATACCACGATTGTTTCCACATTTAAGATAGTCTCCTTTTTTGTGCAGTGGACATATGAGTGTGGTCTTCCAATTCTCCCGCAAATCTTCTTGGTCCCAAATAGAGACGATGAGATCGTATAGATTTGTTGCAAGAGTAGCGCCTCCGATCTTAATCAATTCTGCGGGGATTCCGTCGGGGCCGGGTGCCTTTTCATTTTTTAATCTACTAATAGCTGCATCTACTTCCTCTACTGTGGGATATTCAACAAGGATCTCTTCACCTGGAGGAGCTATTGCTCTAATGGGGGTCACTTCGTCGTTCCGATTTAGCAGATTTTGAAAGTAGGTTTGCCGTACTGAGAGAACATCAGCCACGTTTGTTCTCAGCTCTCCATTTCCTTCTTTGATGGCTGTACTTCTTGGGTGGAAATCTTTAGTTAGATTTCTGGCGTTAGTAAAACAGTCCCTTGAGTTTCCTATTTCCGCTTGGAAGCTGATGTTTTCGATGCAAGATCTCATATGATCGCGCTTCTTTTGTCGAAGGTATTTAGTCGTAGCTTTCCTAGCGCGGAGATCTTCTGCTAGAGTGCTTCTAGTGTTGCGAGCCAACCATTTTTTACGAAGCTTTCGTTTATTTTCGACGAACTTTGCGCCGCGGTGGTTATTGCTGACTGTATAGCGTGTCACTGCTCCTGGATGTTAGGAGGAGTTTCTTCGTTGTTATTGGGCCGGTCTAAATAATTAGTGATAGCTAATTGGTAACTCTGCAGTGACGTTTGGTCTTTTAAAGCATCGATATTCCATCGAACGGTCTTTTGTGCTCGTCTGTTGAACGTAGATAACAGTTTGCACTTCTACTTAAATATGACAAGCACATGATCGCTGTCCATGTCTGCACCTCTGTAAGATCTGACGTCGGATATGCTGGTGGAGTGTCTCTTAGACACCATGACGTGATCGATTTGATTTTCCGTTCTTCGTCATTCGATCTCTACGTTACTTTGTGGATTCTCATGTGTGGGAAAAACGTACTTGATACAACTAAGTTGCACGTTATTGCCAGGTTGGTGACTCGTTGGCCGTTGTTGTTACTAGTTAGGTGCAGGCTGCTAGAACCGATGTACGATGTATTTTCTGCATTCCTACCGGTTTTTGCGTTAAAGTCGCTCACGATGATTTTAATGTCGTGGTGCGGTATGTTATTGATGACTTCCTCCAGCTCGATAAAGAAGAGATGTTTGATGTCAACTCCAAATTCTCCTCTATTCTGATGGCCGCTGTAATGAAAAGTGTAACCATTGGTGGTGTCATGGATCCCACTCCCAGACCATCTAAGCTCTTGTAGTGCAAGCACGTCAAGCTTCTACATGCAGCTCATAAAGCTTCTACTGTGAGTGCAACCGGCTATAATGCTTGCAGTAGTTTAAATTGAAAAAAAAAAATCTTTGTAACATAACGAACCAACGCATTCAATTGAGTACACGTCTTCTAATAAAATTGCCCTGCATTGGATCAATAGAATACCATCAATTACATTGAGGTGCAGTTGAAGTTTGTGTCCAATTAGATAGTATATTTTCTTTAGCAGAATCACATTTCTTACTGTAGATTTGTTAATATATTTAATCACAGTCCAAACTGCGAGAATGATCGAGAACACATTGACATGTTTTTCATTACATTCTGTATCCAATTCGATCAAACTATAATCGTCCTCGATATCTTCATCAGAATTGTCATTTTCAGTGTTATTTTAATTAATTTCACTGTTGACTTTTTTTTGTTATTAAATATTATACACCGCAAGTTGCAGATCATGATTTAAGCAGAGTTGATGTTCCATTGAAGATATTCCATTGAGTATTTAAACATATAACATCAAAACAATTATAACCTTTCTTTGGTCGTACTTTATCATTCCCGAGTGGTATTTTGTAACTATTGAAATGATCTCTTCCTATCAGAGATGAACTGACAAATGAATTGAGAGTTTGTAATACTTCTAACTGTTAAACCATCTTGGGCCGCAAATCTCACTACTATTTTACAGCAAGTTAGATTTTTATTTAAAAATTGGTATTGTGACGGCAACTCGTTGCTAGATTTATAAGCCATTTCATTCAAATTCTCCTTTCTCATTACAATTTACTGGATATTGCGCGATTTACATTCAACGATATTTTCAAGATACGGATATGTAAAACGAGATAGCATGAGAAATTTTATAATTTTTTTTGTTATTAGTCAAGTAATCATATATTCATTTTGGTATTTTCAAACAAAAATATAACCTCGTTTGTTTTTGAATAATATTTTGCAAATATATTATAAAAAATTGGCGCATCTCAAATCCGAAAATTTGCATACATGTTTTTATTTACATTTTTATAATCTACAAGGAACAAACTGCCGGTTAGAATATACATATAGTCATATGTATATTCTAACCGGCAATTTGTTCCTCCATTTCTCTTTCAACAGAATAAACCTTTTTTTCATAAAATCAATAAGATTCTATACATTTTTTACAGTGCTATCTAGTCATCATAATATTTGATTTTTTGCCAATTAAAGTGTATCGTCGTCTGTTTATAAAAAAAGAACTATACAATTTGATATCGACATCCTCATTTTTCGGTTCGTTTCTCGACTCAGAAGTCGTGACTTCTTTTTTGTACTTGAACAATTTTACAATGTTGTATCTCATGTTTTTTTGCTGATGTTGATTTCGTTGAATGTAAATCGCGCTTATGTCTTAATATGATTTATTAATTTACGAGTAATTTTTTCGAATGGTTTTTGAATACGATTTTTAACGAAAAATCGCGGTTTTCCGGTTCAAATTATTCGATCAGTCAAACTCTAACCGAAACCGCATTATCTCCTCAAACTGCGATATCACCAAACATATTTAAGTCTCTCTCCTCGAACGAGTACTTAAATCATAGCCTTTTCCACTCTTAAATTACTCTTGATATCATCGTTTAATTCTTGTTACAGGGTGTATGTTATGATCATCAATTTGCCTTAAAGTTCTTATGTTTTCATCAGTCCTTTGCCTAGCTAATGGTTGACAAATTTCTTCCAGGTGACCTGCAAAAAGGTGAACTCAACAAATGCACGCTCAACCATTTCTTGTCTCAAATCAGCCCCGTCCAACAACTCAGTGTCTTTATTCTCGTTCAGCCACTTTTCTACCCGGGTTGTTACTGACTTTCACTGACCACGTTTTCGCACTCCTTGCACTATCTTAGTATATTCATAGGTTAGAGTCTAGTATTATCGTTTGATTATAATAGATTTGATAGATTATTCGGTGACAAGATAAATAGTCAACGGTTCTAGTTAGCATGTCAAACAATTAGTTAATATGCTGCATTTCAGCCCAAATATTATTTTAAAAATTTAAGTAAAAAACTTGGAAGTATCCAAGTGCAGCCGTTTTTGACTGGTTACACTGAACAGATAACAAATATTAACATACATAAGATTTGTTCATCATAATTTTGTTTGCAAATATTTTCAAGGTCGAATTTATAAAACTAAGACAATATTTATGATTAAATTATAAAATTGAGATCATTCCTCTAATTATTTAAAAATATTTTCAATCATCAAAACAAGATATTTTAAAGAACACCACGGTTTTTTAAAAAATCACATTCAAGTTGGCGAGTCATACTCAAAAACGATTAACTTAGAAACCTAATTTTTGTCCACCTATTCAAAACACCAAAGTAAAAAAAATTGCTCCAAAATACATATCCATAACCAGGTTATGTGTTCACAAAACAAAACAATAACAATAAATAAGAAGATCGCAGATCTTATAAATACTTTTATAATATTATACCTTATACATAAAAAAAATTAATCATTTTAACCGGTACATCATTTATGTAAATACCTACTTCTTATACGTACAAAGAACAACAACATTCGCATAAATATGTCTTCTTATAAAATTACCAAACCAAACCATATATAACATAAATAAATACTTAAGAATTAAATAAGAAATAGAAAGACAACAATTTAACCTAGAAATTAAAGAATACGATATTGCGGTTTGTATTATATTATAATATGGCAATTACTACGTTTTTTTTTGTTGGTGTAATCGAAAACATAAACGTCTTGAGATACATACAAGATGAAAAATAAAGAAAAAAAAACTTGAACTCATCTCGCACAGCATACAGTATAAAATCGTGGAAAAATGAGTGGATTATAATGAAAAATCTTCTTAGTTTTTTTTTTTTGATATAAATGCATTTATACAGTTTTATTTTCCCAAACATATACACAAACGCACTTATACAGCATCTTATAGCTGATGCAGTAGTATATATTATTTTTTTAAGATGACAGTTAAATTTATAAAATAAAACAACAGAAAGTCGCGCGAAAAAGAGAAATGTTTGTTTATAACATGTTTCTCGTTTGTTTTTTTATTTTTTTAAATTTATTTCCGGTTTTAAATGTTTCATCTGTTTATACGTTAGTTTCCAGTTTCTTATTTCTTACTTTCAGTTGATTAAGATTGATAATTTGACATAATTAGATGACTTTGTTAGTCTAAGCAAAGTTTTTGATTACTCCACGTAATTATATTTCAATGATATAGACTAGCACCATTTCTAAGAAAAAATTTGCCCATTTAAATAGTCCCCGCGTTACCTTTCTATAGTAAATGTTATCACATTTAGAATAATCTGAAAATTTATTCTAAATGAAATGTAATACATTTTAATTCTAACAATTCTAACAGTTCTAACAAACAAAAAGGTTATTTGTTGGTTTAAAAGGCAAAGTGCCAGGCGTTTATTCCGCCAATGATATGATATCATTACATCATCAATGTCAACAATTTAATTTCGTTCTCACGTTAATTCAACATTTTTTTTTTTTTTTTTATTAATTTTTTATTTTATTTTAAAAAGATTTTTTACAAAGTAACTATGTAGTCATTTTTGACTAACAGCGTTTGATTCTAGCAATATAATAATAAATCCGCTCCTATGTATTCTTTCCATAAAGTGTTGTTTTTGCATTATGCGCACTACTCAGGTAACTCAAAAGGTTTTAGTCTTTTTATAATACCCTCTTGATGAAGTAGTCTTACAGCTTCAATATTAGGGTGATGATGGAGCCTCTCCTGGCGTTTTTAAACACATTTCTTTAATTTATTTGCGACTGTGTCTATTTCGAGATCTCTATGAAGGTCACTATTACGAGTGTACCAAGGGGCGTTTACAATCCCTCTAAGAACTATATTTTGGAATCGTTGTACTATCTGTTGATTGCTGGTTTTGGTGCTTCCCCATAGTTGGATACCATAAGCCCAGACCGGCTTGAGCACTTGTTTATAAAGCATAAGTTTATTATGAATGGATAACTGAGAGTTTCTGGCAATTATCCAGTACATTTTTCTATATTTTAACTGAAGTTCTTCTGCTTTCTTTTTCACATGCCTTTCCACTTTAACCTAGCATCAAGGTTCATAATAAGGTATTTTACTTGATTTGCTTGTGGTACAGGGATATTATTGAGAATGGTAGTGGTTCTATTGACTTATTAGTGATAGATTGACTTATTAGTTAGCCAATTCTGTATATTATTTATGGCTATTTGTAGTAGCCATAAATAATAGTAGTAATGTGACTTCACTGATTGTGTCACCAACAGCTAGAATTTCAGTGTCATTGGCAAACGTGGCGGTAGTTGTATTGCTCGTCTGTGGTAAGTCGCTTGTAAACAGTACGACAAGGAGTGACCCTAAGACACTCCCCTGTGGAACTCCTGCTTTAGCTTCTTTTATGCTGGAGTAAGTTCCTTCCTGTTTAACTCTAAAGTATCTTCTTTTCAGGTATGACTTTAGCAGTTCGCAATACTCCAATGGCAGAGTTTTTTCCATTTTAAATACTAAACGATCTAGCCAGACTTTGTCAAATGCCTGTGTTTTATCCAGAAATATGGCTGAACAAATCTTTTTTTCCTCTAAGGATTTTTCTATTAAATCTGTTATTCTATGGACTTGATCGATTGTAGAGTGTTTCTCTCTAAATTGATTGATGGGGCGGGACATCTTCCTGATTTTATAATTTCTGGTTTAATTCGTTTTAATAATAGTCTCTCAAACAGTTTTGACATAATGGGAAGAAGTGATATTAGCCAGGTAGTTGTTTAAAAATATCTCTAGTTATCAAATCATATCCGGTTGATTTTTTAAGTACTACATGGTTCTTTATTTCTTGCTTCACTTCTTTAGCATTAGTTAATGGGATTTCCTATCTCAAGATGGTTGTATGGTTTTCAATCAGTATATCCTGTTGATTAAGTGTTGTTAAATTGAGGTGAAAGGTACTCTCGAGATGATCCGCGAACCTTTCTGCCTTTTCTTCTTTGGTTTTAGTCAGGCGACCATTATTTGTTCTTACTGGTGGTATGTGCATAACTGACCTTTTCAGATATTTAGTTGCTTTCCACAATAAATAATCACTATCTTTATCATAGGTGAGAGATTGTAGGTATGAATTTATTGATTTATTTTTAAATTCCCGTATTTCTCTGCGTATTCGTTGTGTTAAATTATTTAATCTATTTTTGGCAGCTGGGTCTTGTGTACGTTGCCATTCCCTTCGGGCACTTCTTTTCTTTATAACTAGTGATTTAATTTCCATTAGGTAGCATTTAACAGCTATTTTTTTGTTTGTTGTATTAGTGCTTTTTCACGCTGCTTGTTGTATATCTTTGGCGTTCTTTTCCACCTCTTGTTCTAATGTTTCTTCTGATGAAAGTTGTGTGTTTAAACTGATTCTATTGTTTAGTTCATTCCTAAAAATTTTCCAGTCGGTATATTTATTTGTTAACATTGGCTGCTTATCATTTGTAATCATTGCATCACTTATTATCATTAAAATAGAGGAATGTTCAGATGTGGAGTCAAATCCTTTCTGCACTTGAGTAGTTTCTTAACAATGACTTTGGTTTGTCTTGTCAGCTTATCTTCGTACGAATACCATGTTGTTTTGTTTTCATTAAGAGCTCCTGTTAACTTTCTATAGCTATCACTGTCTGGGACAATAATTTTGATATCACCACTATTTAGAGATGTAGCTTGAAATTCTAACCGATGGTTGTTCATAATGTTTCTAATAGTATGATAATTATCGCAGTTGGATATTATAACGAGGTGGCCGTGACACTTTTTCTCCATTTGCACATTCTTGCTTTTTTGTTTTTTAATCCAAATAAAGCAACTGGGTCTGTCATGTTCCCTATAGTTAAGCCAATTATCACGTTGTTTTAACTGTAAATAAACACTGGTATTCTTATTCGTTTAAAAAAATGGTCCTATTTCCCTTTCCAATTACCTATACAATTTTTACTCTACCAATCGCAGTTATTTATTCCCAAGTAATATTATTTATATCGAATTTTCTGTTCACATATGAAACATTTGAAAAATGTTTTGTGGGGAAGGAAAGGTATGTCAGTAATAACAGAATTATTCCGGTTTTCTAGTAGCCAATATTCAAACTACTATTAGCAGAAATTTTTGGTTACATTTTCCAGATTCGACCCTTAAACTCAAAAGGATGATACTTTGAAGATGGCGAATAGTTGCTTAAAAACACAGAGCTGAAAAGCCATTAAACTAGTTCCAAATAGTGCCAACAAGCAGGATTTGGAAAACATCTGCTTCAAATTAGGCATTAATATTGAACTGAGGGAATTGGCTCTAAACCCTCATACCTGGCCTACTGGTATTTTTATTCGTCCTTTTAACACTACACATTTTTGAGGATCGAGATTTTCACGGGTAAATGGTGTTTGAGTGAACCCAACTTCAACTTAAAAAGTGTTATTTTAAAAAACTCTATTCCAGGTGATAACTTGCAGGTGGATAATAAATATTCTTTAAACATTTGCCATTTGAATGTTCACAGTATAACTAAACATTTTGATGATACAGCCGTTTTGTTAGGCATCGTCTTGATTTTCTTGCTATGACTGAATCTCCGCTTAGTAGTAAAATTATATGCAAGTCGCTTTCTATCAATAATTACAAATTTATTAGATTTGATCGTGGATTCTGCACTCCAACAGAGGGTCATAGTTGTGTTCATCGTCTTCACCGAAAATACATCTCGAAATTGCTATATATATGGATGTGAATCCTGAAAATACAGACAGAAGATCACAATGATAACAAATATTGAGCTACAAAAGCAAATGCAACATACAGATATAGACACAATGATCAGAAAGCGTAAGTGGAGATGGATTGGTCGAACAATTAAAGGACTTTCATGGGCTGTCAGCATTTTGGAATATTTCGAAAATTTAAAAAGTTCTAAAGTTCATCAAATTCGTGATGGTTAGTTAGTCAAAATTGAGGAATATTTCGGAAAATCAAAAAATTCTAAAAATTTATAAAATTCGTAATGGTTAAAAATATGATTCACCTGTCAAAATTGTACAAATTTTCGATTTTGTTAATTTGTGAAGTTCTTAATGGTAAACCTGTCAAAGTTTTGAAATATTTCAAAACAATTTGTAAAGTTCATAATGGTAAGCATGTCAAAATTGTAGAGTATTTCGATAAATTAAACGGCCTGTCAAAATTTAAGAATATTTCGGGAAAGTTAAAAAATTTAGTTTCAAAATTTAAAATTTTCTGATGGTTAAAATACAGTTTATGGTAGCTTACGAAAGTTGTGGCAAATTTAGGAAGTCGAAAGGTTTCACAAAAAAATTGAAGTATATAAAAGCCCGTCAAAATTTTAAATTTTAGGAAAATTAAAAATTTCCAAAATTCATAAAATGTATGATAAATTTATCAAAACTGTGGAATATAATTTTGATCCAAAAAATTGCAAAGTTTATGATGGTTCATGGCCGGTTCGTAAATTAAAATGACTCAAAATTTTAGAATATTTTGGAAAATCAAAAAGTTCCAAAATTCATAAAATTCATAAAAGTTACCCCATAAAAATTATAGGCGCAGGCAGGTAGCTAGTAGCTATCACAGTTTGAAGAAACTGTGCTTTCGACTACTATTCCGATAACTGGAAAAATTAAGCGAACTGTTAAGCAGCAACGTTTATTAACGCTGAACCAGCCGAGTTTTATGCGACTTCTAGTTGATTCTGGTAATTTTTAAAGATTGCCGAATATAGTCTTCTGAAACATTAACTCTAATAATTTCTGCCAAATCCATGCATTTTTGAAAAAATCTTTATTTATGTATAATATTAGCGTTTGACACTGGTGCGTGCTTAGTTTGTTTTGGCCCAATTTTATTTTCAGCACATAGGAAGCACTTGGCCTCCGCTTTACAATTCTTTTTGAAATAGCCTCTCTGTCCACAGTGGATACAAAACCTTGAGGTTGCCGTAACCAAAGCACACATAATATCTGACCACTACGGTTGTGCGCTGGATTCTGCAATATTGTCTGCCTATTTTTATGCGACCTATCCTAAGCAGCTCAGATGCTTCATGCTAATCTCGTATTAAGTTTCGTAAGCAATACCTTCAATTTTTTATAAATCCTTTGAGGCCTCGTCTGATGGCATCTTTAACTTCCTCTTGAGAGGAGAAACAGTCTAAATCCGTGATTTGCAGTGTGGTCTTAGGTTGCCAATTCCGTACCGTGACCGACTCCTCAAGGGCACATCTCAATGTTTCGCAAACTTCGCTTTGTTGGTCTTATTTGCTCCGAGTTCCAAAAGAACATCACCTATACTGGGGCGGCGTACGGATTTTATCTCCATGTTGTAAGCTTCCGGGTTAACCTTTTCTCTTATTGTACCTAACACTTGTGCATAAGTCTGGCCTTCTGTTTTAATTAGAAGGGCGTCCGGTTTCATCCTTGGTTTCCGGTATCTTTTCCTTTGCCTATTATTTTTATGTGGTCCATGCTTGCGAATCTTCACATTCGGTTTTCTTTTTTACCATGTGCGCTATATCTGGGCAAGGCACAAATATTTCCTTCTTTTTATTAACACGTTCTACCTAAGCAGGAGGAAAAGCGACCTGTTTGTTTCCACCTTCAGTAGGTGAGCTGGTTATGTTATCGATAGCGTTTTCCCTTCATTTTTTTTGCAATTATTCTGGCGGAAAAGAATCCCATTGAGGATCTCTTAAAGAACCAGGAAACACTCCTGCTAATATTTTTTTGCCTGGCCAATAAACCCTACATCAGGGCTATTTCCTCCGTCGATAACTACGAGGGTTCGTCCCTCTTCGGAGGTGAGCCTCGTTCTCTTTGCTGTTTTTGACTAAGCAAAGTATCCTCCCTTATCTTTTTAGGGGGTTCATAAGACTCGTGATTATGCCTAAGTGTTCCATGCTTAATCTCCTCCTGATATCAGTGCCCAAGGCAAAATTTCTTCACTTGTTAAGATATCTGCTGCGAAAGCCGAGTGATCCACCGGGGCATTGCAGTTGATGTATCACGATGACGTAGGGCCCCCTTGCTCACTCCGATCCGCCGCCGGTACCGGGGATCCGACCCCCAGCACCGTAAAAACAACTCCTGACTGACTATCCATAGTTGGTTTAAATTTCTGAGTGTCCTTCTCATAGCTTGTTTTTCGTCCATCTGGAGTATTTGATTTCCCCGGTACCTGCCATATCTGGTGGGTTTTTCCCTATCCACCACCTGGGGAGACGCCCGATGGGAGAACTAGCAAACCCCGCATGGGATAAAACAGCAGTACAACATTTATAATTCAAAATACCAAAATCTAAGTTTCCAGCCATTTGATAGTTTCCATTTTCATTCAAAACAATATTGGTTTTATTTTGCTGTTTTTAAATATTGCACCATACGTGCTTCGAATATCTAATTTACTTGTAAAATACAATAAAAATTTCATTTTACCTGCAGACTTAATTTTATTGTTTAGTTCAAGAATAAATGTTTTTATACAACAAAAATCGTTAATGGATTTACGTGTACAGTAGACTAAAACTATGTTTATTGTACACAATCCATATTGAAACTATATAAAGCACTTTTTGTATGCAAAAAAAAATCGGTTGCAAATCGTTTCATTTACTATATTTGTCACATTTGTAACCTTTCGCCAATGCTTTAATATAATTGCTGTATAAAGATCATGTTACGCGCCGCGATCATATTGAAATACGCAAAATCGAGATCGACTCGTTTGATCTTATATAATAAATATAAAAATTATTGATCTACTTGAACTTTTATTAATCGACAAACGATCTTCAAATGTGATCGTTTTTTTTTCTCCTAGTTTTGTCTTTAATGAAACGCGATCGAAAGTATCACATTTAAATTAATAAATACATTTATTATATAAATAATATTTGATCACACAAGAATATGATGATCGTCAAATCAATTTTGATTGATCTAACAACGATAAATTTTATTTTAATGTTCATGGTTTGAATTTAAAATATTTATTGTAGAATTGTTCAAGGATATAATTTTAATGGTCAATATCGTTATACGATCAATAATTTTAAATATGATCGTAAAATTCATATATCATATTAGTGATGGTAATTTAGTTAATTTAATTATATTTTTTAATTATACCAAGTAAAGATGTAAAAAAAAACAAAAGATAACATGTCATGTTGCGTCACACATATCTAAATACTGCTTGGCAGTCTTACTATACACTATGACCTTAAATGAGAAATCAAGTAGGTGGTTCTGCATCTTTTTCTGCATTTTTTTGTTAATAGTAAAAAATAGTAAAATTAACGTTCCAATTAATCAGCACAGTTTAAGATGTTAAGCACTTAACGTTTAAATTTTATGTTTGCATCAATTACCGTTAATAATTCATTTTTTTATACATGACTTACCGATTTTTCTTATTTGTTTATGATTTTTATGTTGTGTATTCATCTCCATAGTTAATTGTACACATATAGCTCATATAGCTAAATGATTTATGTGGCTGAATAAAATTAACTAATTGAATTTGTCTGCGGTGACGTCATATGAGTAGTTTTACGACACGATTGTTTTTGTAGATAATGTCGACTTTTTACCATCTGATAATGAGACATTTCTTTTACAGTCGATTGCAACATTTAGACATCAGACTGATCTAGTAATCGAGAGTGGAAACACGATGATTTATCCCGATCGCACAATCTCATAAATTTAATTAGTTTTCGCTTGAAAATAACAAATTAGTTGATTCATCTCATTATTGCTAAGAATTATTAAGTGTGTTCCTAGGCCTAGATTTTATGTCGGAGCACCAAATCTCACTTGACTTCAAGGACCAAGTATTGAAATGGCGCAATGTGGAAGTACCACTACAAATGAACAACAGTGGCGTAGTTGATAGGAAGCACGGCGAGTTACGGGTCATCACAGAAGAAAGAGTGGAGATACCGCCAATGTCTGAAAAAGTTATCTATGCCAGAATCCACGGGGACCTTGGGGGTAGCAAGTTGGGAATAGTATAGCTAATAAAAATAATGAACGAAGGCCCATTATGCGTAATCAACGAAGGAGTGGTGATTGGTAAAGCTAAGGAAATCGATTTTATCACAAATTGCGCATCTGATGAAAAACGTAATAAACCGATACACCCAGCAAGAAAATGGATCATTCAGTCATTATGCGATCATTGGGCAGTAGGAGAGGCACAAGCGGCAATAAAAGTACTGGAAGGATTGGTTAACGTCTTCGCCATAGATGAGGATGTCATAGGAAAAACGGATATAGTTCAACATCAAATCAACATAGGGAATACAATTCCAATACGACAAGCGCCAAGAAGATAGCCGATTGTTACGAAGATGTAGCGTGACGGAATAATCGATAAATGTAACAGTCCGTGGAGCTCACTAGTGGTGCTGGTACGAAAGAAAGATGGTTCGATGAGACTTTGCGTTGACTACCGAAAGATGAAATAAGTAAACAAAAAGGATAGTTATCCATTACCACGCATTGACGACACCTTGAGAACGTTATCTGGAGCAAACATCTTGATCACACTAGGTCTCAAAAGTGGATACTAGCAGGTTGCAATTCACCAGAATGACAAAGAAAAAAAGGCTTTTATGCCAGGAAATAGACTATACCAACTCTCGGTAATGTTATTTGGATTATGTAACGCACCTGCCTCATTTGAAAGGTTGATGGACCACGTTCTACGGGGCTTAATTGGAGGACATGTCTGGTGTATTTAGACGTCTTCATCGTACCGGGACAGACATTCAAGGAACACCTGGAGAACCTCCAACAAGCGCTACAAATCGGATTGAAATTAATGCGTCAAAATGTAGCCTTTTTGAAAAACGAAATAAATTGTCTAGGCCACATTGTGTCGAGTCAAGAGATTCAAACTGATCCGCAGTAACTATCAGCAAGGGAAGAATAGCGCAGTTCATGAAACATACATGAACTGAGGAGTTTTCTGGAATTGTGTTCTTATACTATCGACGATTCGTGCCGAACTTAGCAGATATCGCACGCATCGTCTTACGAAGAAGTCGCAACCATTCAATTGAAAAAGGAAACATCAAGATGCGTTCATCTAACCAAATAAGGAAATAACTTTGCAGTTTGCCGATTTTGGCGTATCTACGAACCGAAGAATTCTTTATATTAGATAACGACGCAAGTAATAGAGGAGTAGGAGCAGTGCTATCACAATTCCAGGGGTATACAAAACGGGTAATAGCATATTACAGCCGCGCACTATCCAAGCCAGAGGAAAACTATTGCGTAACACGTAGAGAATTGCTTTAAGTTCTTCCATAAGTAGATCGAAAGGCTACATGCCTACACGTTCAAAATAGAGCATAAACAAGAATTATTACATAACAACGCAGATGAAATGTCCAGGAGCCCTTGTCCTCCTCAATGTAAGTACTGATCTAGACAAAAAGAAAGGAACCCATAATATGAATCACAAAGAACAGAGTGATGCAAAAGATCACTGGACCAGGGAGCAGCTAGTGAAGGAGCCGTGACACGATGCGACCATCGTACCAATGATCAAGTGTTTGGAGAAATGTACAAGCCCGCTGTGCCATGAAATCGCAACGCAAGGTGCTACGGTAAAGAGTTTTTGGGCTTAGTGGCACTCATTGACAATAGATGATGGGTTGCTGTTAAGACGCTGGGAATTGGCCAATGGTAAGGAAACAAAACAGCAAATCATGCTCCAAATGGGACAAAAGGGTTTCTGCACAAGATTCATAATAGAACATCTGGGGCACATTTAGGCATCAATAAGACATTGAACATGATAAGGCTTCGGTTGGTCAATTGTCGAAATGATTTAGAAGAAAAGATTTAGAAGAGTAGTGCAAAAAGTGTGAGGTTATTTTAATACCTTATTCTAATACGAACTCCTCGCTGTGGAAAGCCACAGAAAACTAAAAGGACCAACGCAGGCTTGCACACCACTACGGATGAACAAAGCGGAATGGGCCAGAAGTGATTCATTGAAATCCCAATTATTTGCTGAACTCTTAAGTAAGGTTTTTCAACTAAACTCTGTATGCGCAAATGAGTTTGTACTGCTGGAAAATTTTGATTTTGCCAAAAGAATAAAACAACGGAAGAAGAGCAAAGCGGTCGGTGAAATTAAAATTCATCAGCTGTATTATTAAATAAGGCCTAGACGTTTGATAAAAGTTGGCGCAAGGGACTGAAAGATCTTCTGAAAGATCTCAGTAAAGTGTCAAATCAAACGTAATGGTGGTAAAAGTGAACTTTGGGATTTTATGTTGGCTCCCAACATATACCTAAAACACGTTAAATCCCTATAATATCATGAAAAATTACAATAAATTACCAAACATGCCCAAATATGTTCCCACCATACAACAATTTTTTTTATTGTGTTGTACTTTTGCTATACACGAATGCCTATGGTTCATTCAAATTATACGTGCTCAAATTGTGTACATTGTGTAATAAAAAAAAAGCCAACAAAATTCCATTTACTTTCAAACGATCAAATGTCAAATAATAACCGAAAATAATCAGCAAATCATAATCTAACGGACTCCATCCATACCATAAGACAATGCGTATAAAACTATAATTTTTTTTCTTCATCAAAATCATGTTGAGAATTTTAATTACATATTTCATGTATAAATGTATACATCAAAACAACATATTTAAGCATCATCAAATTGGTTTAAAAAAACCCTTTCGTGATCCAAGTAATTATACATAAACATTTGACTGTGTGTAAAAACATTTTTTCTCTAAACTACAATAAAATATATAGGTTCGCAATAGGAGGGCGTCGGGCGATCCGCGTTCGTAGACAGACACGAGATGAATTGATTGAAATTTTATTTCTTAACGTAAAATGATTTTTTAAGGTCAACGTATTTCAATTACACTATGTAGTATATATTTAACAAAAAATAATAGTTGTTAATAGTGTTGTAATTAAGATAATCATTTTCGCAGAAATATTTTGAATACGAATAAAAAAACCGCGAAAGAACTCCAAATGATGCTTGGTTGATGACGCTCGCGATGATGTAATTTTTATACCAATAAAAATTTAATAAATCTCGAATAAAACGAATAAAGCTTTTTGTTTTATGTAGACTTCATGTAGCTGGAAAAAATAAAACTAATTTCGTAAAAAGTGTCGAAAAGTGTCACGCTAAATTGTAAAAAGTGCACATTTTTATATATTTCTCGAAGTGAAACACTTTTCAACACTTTTTATATTTTAAAATAGATTAGACTAATAAAACTATTTTTTACTATGCTATATATATTTTAAGTACACCTTTCTACACTTTCTGTTCATTTTTATTTATAAACTTTCCTCTCCTACAGTTTAAAGCTTATATTATATATTTATTACCTCGAACAGTTAACAAAAAATACTTCTAGCTAAATAATCAACAAATCATTTTTTTGTAGTATAGTTTGAAAGATTTTTAATTAACTTACGTAATGCGTTACTTGAACAAAATAATTATTAACACACACACAAATATTTGCACACAGTATCTATATTCTATGTTCAGATATATTAACGAAGCGCATATGATGAATCATTATAGTAATGTTTTTTCGATTATGACAATCACATATGTAAAACACTATAAAAAACTATTTACATTGTAACACGTTTCTTGTATATCGATACATCAATTTGTTATCGTGCATGATGGATGAATTTACTAATCTAGGGTTATGTGCTGTTCAAATTCTTGGTATACAATTTTTTTTTGAATTGAATATGAATATAATTATTCCAGTGACAGATTTGAATGTTTATGGGTAATTTGAGTACTATTTAAGTTTTTTGGTTATAGTTGAAGAATAAAAGAAAGGATTTAAATGTTATTTGTTGACGAGTGTTGTTCAATTTATTTAAAATTGAGCACATAGAATTTGAGTGATGTAGTTTTAAATAAATTTTGGAAATTGATCTTCGCTTGAAAATAATCTTTATTCAATAAAAATTATTTAACACGAAAATAAAATGAAATAACCGTTAGACAGACAAAACACGTCACAACACTCTCAATACTCACAAAATTCTAAAATATATATAAATTACAGACAAATTATAAAAAAAATTATTCAACACGAAAATTAAATGAAATTAATTTTTTAACTGTTGAGTTCTAATGCCTAATGCAGCCATGTCTATAATACAGCCATGATCATTAAAATGTCTTTAAATAGTCAAATGACATAAGTCAAGGCATTCGACCACAAAAAATGATGAACTTTATTTTTTTTATTTAGTTTTATGTTGGTTAAATAGAAAACTAGGGAAACATATTTTAGAAAAAATATGTATCATCAAAATTTAAAAACCACCAAACCAAAAATGAAAATACCACCAACTATACTAAGATTGGCCTATCGTATCTGTTATGTTTACATCAATGCCTGTTTATGTGTCTACAACAATTGTTTTGAAAATAGTCAACTACTTCCATAAATTCAATAAAAATAAAAATCTTAATTTGAATAATTAGCTAATATCGGTTTTTTTCTTTTTCCTTACAGGTAAGCTGATATTACTGCAATATCGGGTTGCAACATTGACAAAAAAATAAAAAATAAAAATTTCGACAGTCACTTTTCTAATAGGAAGTATATGGGACACACATTTATTGCAAAGTAAGATTTAAGTTTTTGAGTAAGAGGTTGAGTAATGACTATTTGCAATGCAACGGTTCAAATTTTATGTTTAAATAATTGATTCTAGCCATATTTGCATATGGGACTTGCCGGAAGTTGATTTGTTAACATAAATTATTAATAATTTATAAGTTGGTTCTTCTTCGATGTTAACAATTGCTAAGATTTGGTGCGAAACATATTAAAACTTTAAGTCATTAATTTCTCCAAGCCGTAAGCTGTTATAAATAAAATAAAGTTATCACCTGAAAGGCCATTACTAACCTTCCAATTATACTGAAAACAACAAATCATATTAGTGAGCCATTCCCGAGTAATGCACTCTACATTTTAAAATGTGTATGAATTATAACTTCAAAAAATAATAATTTAGCACAAAAACTAAATTAAATAACCATTAAACAGACAAAATACGTCATTGTAATTAGAAGAAAATCTAATTGCTATAAATTTAGTAAGTTAATCAAAAAAATAATAGTAAAATAACTTACCAATACTCTCAATACTCACAAAATTCAAAAATGCATATAAAATACAGATTATAAATAAAAAATAATTTAGCACTGAAATTAAATTAAATAACCGTTCAACAGACAAAATTCGTCATTGTATCTATAGTAGAAAACTCTAATTGAAATAAATTTGGGGAGTTAATCAAAAACATTACAGGAACATGACTTACCAATACTCTCAATAATCACAAATTTCTAAAATATAAATCACAGATTCAAAAAAAAATTATTTAGCACGAAAATTAAATGATATTAACGTAAACAGACAAAATACGTCCAAGTGCTAATCCCGAACTTGCACACACATGTCAAAATCAATACTAACTTGTATATGTGTTTCAAAGTTTACAATTGCTGCATGGTAGAACCAAAAACTTTTGCAAAGTTGATGTCTATTAGGTACAACAACTTGTTTATGCTTCTTAAATTTTTTTGGTGCTGTTGCTCGAATTTAAGTCATAAAATAGATACAATTTTCATTCTGGTAAATTATGCAATAATTCATGTTGATTCTACGACACATACTGTCGATCTAAAAATATAAATGAATTGTTGATACAGTATCATATTTAGAGGAGTCGTCAAGATTGCAGGAGTTTATAAACATGACGGTGGAGTGACAAAAATATATTTTCCCTTTAATATCAATTTCGCTTTACGTTTCAAAATAATTTGTTTGGAAGAAACATTTTGGTTTGAAACTAAACTAATGCTTTTCCGTTGAGTCCAAATGGGTATGGACAGATTTTAAGTTCAAAGAGGTTCAAGTTTATTATGTGATGTTAGGCTATTTTTAATCTAAACAAATTCTCGCATGTCTTCGGATACTGGATTGTGGAATACCGATCCGTTTCAAATTAAATTTTGTTACTTTAAGTAACGGTTATATTGTAATATGTACCGCATATAAATGACATGCATGCAGAAAAATGTTGTAACACTATAACCAATACAATTAGGTCAACTTTTTTTCACTATCAATAATCGATCGATCCAACAAGCACTATACAGAATTATTAATAGAATTTTACTGATGTTTGGTATATTAATTAACCGCTATATAGATAGTTTGTAATTTTATTACCATAGTTTTTATTAGATTTCCAAGTATATATCATCCAAAACATATTCTAAATTCGGAACTTCCTTCCTTTTCATTTTTTTTTTTGTTTTTTTTATTTCTTTTCCCGTCTCTAGTTTCGTTTTTAATTTAGCGCCATTTAACAGAATGGTTTTTATATGCGTGTGTGTAATGTAGTGTTTGTAAATAATAAAAATCTTTTTAGTATGTATTTACAACTAAAACTATTATGCACTAAAATACTGTAGTGCCAAATATAGAATTTTTTATAGTGAAATGTGATATTTTGATACGAATGTATATGGCCGCGACCACCATAAACTTTATTTTTTAATTATGGTGGTGCACGTGATTTTTAATTTTAATTTTTATTAATCAACGTTTCGTACATATGATATGCGATGCGAAACATAGGTATATAATGACCGTTGAACATAATATTTAAGATTTGAAATCAATGGCGAGCACTGAAAAAGGAATCCTAGCATTGTCTAAGCAAGTATCTTATCCATTGCAATACAAATGGCGGTATATAACCAGAAAAAAACAAGTCAAATCCTTCTTTATAGAGCCATTAGTTGCCACGGTGATCTACTAAATTTGAAAATTAACTGTAAGCAAACTTTTTAATTTTCCAAGCTTTCGAATTATAATATCTGTATCCACAACCGAAGATGCGAAATTTGCAGTCTGACAACCGAAGTTTTCAATAACTTCCATATATAGACTGTTCAGATTGGCATGCTATTGCAAACAAGATGTTAGTAGTGAATTTTCTAAGCTTACTAAGCTTTCTCAAAAACAATTTGCCCAGTCCAGTCACCGAACACCATCTTTTTTTATCATCACTAGCATTTAATATCGCCGTACAAATGATTCTGACCCAAATGAAATTTAGACTACTATCGAATAATATTCTGCACTTTCCTGTAACTTATCCATCAGCTGTTTAAAATATCATAATCGCTTTTGGAAGAATTGTATAACCGCCAGGCTTCATATAAGCAGACATAACTGATGATTGGTGAGTTTAATTTCTGGATAATGATATCGCTGAGTTATTGAGATCCAAAAACGCACAAAGGTATTGTGTAGGTAGTAATGTGAGTTCTTTTACGGAAAGGAATTCTAAGTCCTTTGTCGCATCTGCCAATTTTTCTTTAGTATTGCTGTCCAATTTAGTTAGGAGTAGTCTAATTATCCATGGGTCTCGACCTTCTGCGTAATTTGCACACGATAATCAAGTAAATCAGCCATCAGTTGCTGCTGAGTGGTCGATTTATTGATCCAATCCAGATAATCCTACTAATCATGACAGGAACAAAATATATATTAAGATAATCAAGCCACAAACAAATTTTGTCAAGCTGGGGCTAATTTTCATCGTTTCCATCACATATCCAGGTAACATTCATCGTTATCCAGTGCCTGTCATGCACTGAATAACTTGAGCCAGCACTCAGAGCTATCTGGAAATCACAACTTATTCTTCAATACAAATTCACATATAAGTCGATATCTAATATAATGTGCGATTTGTACACAATATGCTGATGTTTGAATTTTTAACTCATTTACTATACTTGCAGCAATTGTGCATGATTCATTGTGCATAACTTCGATACCACTCCATAACATAATAAAGGGATTTTTCATCACCTGATTTCGATCTGTGATGACGATGAACACAACTATGACCCCCTGTTAGAGTGCAGAATCTATGGGCCGAACCATCGTCCATGTCAGTGCAGGCTGGCTGGATTTGATTAGTTTTGATTAGATTTGATTAGATTTGATTAGATTTGATTAGATTTGATTAGATTTGATTAGATTTGATTAGATTTGATTAGATTTGATTAGATTTGATTAGATTTGATTAGATTTGATTAGATTTGATTAGATTT
This sequence comes from Tipula confusa, assembly GCA_963556175.1. Classification (NCBI taxonomy): domain Eukaryota; kingdom Metazoa; phylum Arthropoda; class Insecta; order Diptera; family Tipulidae; genus Tipula; species Tipula confusa. The sequence goes on along the minus strand of OY744476.1, from coordinate 186,269,819 downwards.
GATTAGATTTGATTAGATTTGATTAGATTTGATTAGATTTGATTAGATTTGATTAGATTTGATTAGATTTGATTAGATTTGATTAGATTTGATTAGATTTGATTAGATTTGATTAGATTTGATTAGATTTGATTAGATTTGATTAGATTTGATTAGATTTGATTAGATTTGATTAGATTTGATTAGATTTGATTAGATTTGATTAGATTTGATTAGATTTGATTAGATTTGATTAGATTTGATTAGATTTGATTAGATTTGATTAGATTTGATTAGATTTGATTAGATTTGATTATATTTGATTTGATTAGATTTGATTAGATTTGATTAGATTTGATTAGATTTGATTAGATTTGATTAGATTTGATTAGATTTGATTAGATTTGATTAGATTTGATTAGATTTGATTAGATTTGATTAGATTTGATTAGATTTGATTAGATTTGATTAAACTAGTTATCTTTTAATATTTTGTCTTGCTTTCTGCTTTCGATATCTTTATTAAATGGCCTACCATCGTTAGGCCATGTAATAAAGTTAAATGGCCTAGCATTAGGCCGTACAACCAACACCAGGAGAATAATTTCTGTTTAGTTTCTGCATGGGCAGTGTGATTTTATCTTTTAAGCACCTCTCCGCAGTTTGTATTTGATAAACTTTAACTACAGTATTTGACGTATGTGTAACATTTAATAAATTCAGAGAAATGCTTCTTCTAAGTGGCGAGCACTTAGTACCTCAGCGATGTTTCCACGGCCATTGCTGTTTTGTTGTACTCTTATGACTTTAGCATTCTTCCATTCACGCATATTCCGTCGCTAATTTTGTTAACTGATATAATTATATGATGTGTTTTCACTTTTCACACATTTACTAAAATTTGAAGTTGCAGTTCTTTCGCGAATCCCATGTCAATCGATGAGTCTCGTCACTGTAGTTTCGCTATAATTTATGTGAGTATATTCTTGAAAAGATTTAAATTATGTGCGGATAAATAATTATCCTTTAGTGCGGTGGTAAATGGTAATGTTGAAGCGACTGATGATGATGCATAAAAATGGTGAAAATTATTAAGTGGAAAAACTATTAACGATCAAAACTATTAATTATGTATTATATTTGATGTGTCGTATGCGCGGCACAAAACTATAGTACGAAAACTTTAATGTGTTGAATGATTAGAGCGCATAATTTTAATTTTCAATTTTTTTATGTAAAGTCATGTTCGTGATGATGCTGTCGACTCAACATCAAAGAAAGAAAATAATAGTTTCTGCATCTAAGTACACAACATATAGTAATTTAGAAATTTCACCGTTATGTACTTCTGATTTATGATGTGTTGTGTAACTTTATATGATAATATTAAGTAACGTATGAAAGGGTCATTTCAGTTTATGAATGAAACTATATTTTGTTTCGCAAGATCTCTTTTACATTACGTATATTACCGAAACGTTATAGCTCCATTATATTTTGTATATATAGTGTACTAAGTATATTCAAATTCGTTCCCAAACATTAGTTTTAGTTTAAAACATTAAAATAATAATAGTAATAATTACATATATAGACGTCGTACTAAAACCGATTTTGTAATTTTTAAACTACATATTTCACTATTGTATTCATAAAAACATGTACATATCCATATAACATATGTATAGCGAGCGAGTTCACTTGACCCATTACTTTCTTTGGAAACCGCATGATGTTGAAAAGAAACATGAGTATTGTATTTAAGTATTTTTTATTCTCAAAGAATAATTTATCATTTTATATCTATATCTCGCGGATAGTCGGATATGGTCTGTCTCAAGTGATTGATTTTTTACGTGTGAAGTGTGCGGAACAATATATTTTGTTGTACCGTATTACAGTTCAAAGACAGTATGCGTCACGAAAAAAAAATAAAATGTTCGAAAACGAAAAAGGAAAACCATTAAAACTATGACGTCTTTATATTATTGATTATGGAAATTTCTGTTTCACTTTCTTTTATTTCATCACCATCCGAGAAACGTACATATATTTTCGTTATCCCCCTATCGACACAATACACTTTTTTTACTATATGAAAACTTATTCATTATCATATCAAAAGGAAATATAGCAACAATAAAGTGGTAGAAAATAGAGATACCCTTTTTTATACATTTATAGTTGAGGAGTTTATGTGTGCGGATTCAAAAATAATGATAACGCACATCTATCCCATTCCATGTCATAATCGTACGATTTATCTTTATATAAGATTCGAACATGAGACTGGCACGTAACTGAAATATATGTGTAGAAAATAATTTATTAATTTTTAATCAAGAAAATAAAGGTTTTCTCCCAATTTGATTGCAATGGTGATACAGTTGGAAGACGAATTACAATTTTTTAAATGTTGATACAGTGAAAAACTGATGTTTCCATTTCAAAATTTACAAATAGCTGCGCCGCAACGCTGCACGAATCTACTTTGCCATACTAAATATATGTGACTTATCTACAAAAACTGTGGTTTAAAAATATTGAAGTTATTGTTTTGAAAATAGTTTTCGACATAAACATTAATAATAAAACATTCAGTTATATTTAAATACATTAAATCAAAAAAATTACCTTATTCTAAGCAAAAATAACTTATGTAACAATAAGTCGTAACATAAGGCGTTTTACCAAAAATAATAGTAAATTTTTGTAAGTTAAGGTATTTTTTATAGTACAAAATGCATTCTTGCCTCAACAAAAGAAACCAAGCAATTGTGATTTAGGTAACATGTTTTAAATAAAACTGACTCATCTAATAAAGAGAAAAGGTGTGTTTGATTTCAATACAGTAGTTAAGTACCCTTTGCTTAAAAGAGGCTGCGTATTTTTTAGTTAGAACGAAAAACATTTTTCGTAACTGCGTGTTTTTATTAATATTTATGTTAAATTTAAATGGTAAATATTATTATAAGCTACCGATTGGCACTAAAAACTTAATTGGTCGACAAATGTAGTTAAGTCTTTTTTTCTTATCTAGGTAGTACAGTGAAACAGTTTGCTTTATTTTTTGTTTATTTTTCTTTCTGTGGAACTATACATTGGACATATTTGCAGTTGTGTTTTCTTTATTTTTCTTATTCGAAAGCATAATGTAATGCCGTAGTTTTATTTTTATGGGGTTCCCTTAAGTCTTTGGTTTTTTGGTTTTAATAGAGTTTCTTTATTTTAAAGCACATGTGGGTTTGTTGCTACCCAATAATCCATATTTTGCTTATTGACAAAGTATTTCGATGAAATTCAGGATTTTCTTCAAACTTTACCAGAGCCTAATCGAAGAACTTTTGATGATCAAGAGGCTTCAGTTCTAGAGTTAATTTGATTTTGCAACGCTAAGCCAAGATCTTTATGTAAAATTCGCTACAACAGGGTTTGAGAGATTTTCAATTCATGTGAACGGAATGAAATCGATTGATTTGGCTCATTTTAAACTGAAACACTTGCGGCTTCGATTTTTTCCGTACTTTGATTGGTGCGATCTTTGACTTGTTTTTCCATTTCATAAAGTATTTTTTAGCGGGTAGTTGTTACATATTTTCTGGGAGGCTAATTCGCTGATAGGCTGACCAGGAACCAACACATGTATCTAGATTTACTTAATGGTTTTATTTCCTTCATAAAATGTTCCTATATTCGATGAACCATTTCCTTGAGGTGTTTTAATGTTAGCTCCAGTCAAGGCAAATGCAAATGAATTTTACGATCGCATAAATTGTTTGCTTTCCGGCAGAGCATTGGTCAACAAATTTCTAAATACCCGGGATACTTGTAGTATAAATTCTTGACAATGGATCCATAGGTTGGATTAAATGTCCATACCTCGAGATATCCGGTATGCTGTATTGCATTCGGTTGGTCGCTAAGCCAATTCGCAAAGTCTATTTCCGCCAATTTTTTGCAAGTGTTATTGTTGAGTCGGACCAATAAAATTCTAATGAAATTTTAGCCTTTTGGAAACCGTGTTTGCCAGTTGAGCGACTAGTATCGTTGCACATAATTCGAGGTGGGGTACGTTTCTTCTTGAGCGAAGTTTTCATTGCCTTTGAGCACAAAATGTGCAAACTCAAAAGCAGTGATTGATCCCAATCTATTTTTAATTTCCATAACGTATGAAAAAGCAGCTTACTCAAGACTATCACAGATTTCAATAAACCGAAAGGAACATAAATACTCGTGTTCTGTGAGAATATTGCTAGTTTTAATATGGTTGAATTTTTTTTTCAAGTTAACGAAAAACTTCAAGTGGTTGAACCACGGACACCATAAAATTCCCTGTGGTTTGATTATAGCATCTTCCTCAAATTTGATCTAAGTATATTTGATATCTTCCTCAAATTTGATCTAAGTATCTAAGTGTACAGATAATATGTCTTCTAGGATTCTAAAAGAATTCCTCATTTACTCAATTCCATGCCACCTGTCTGTAGGAACGTTGAGTTTTGATCTGTCAGCTCTATTGCGGTATAATTGAATTTGTTCCGGTAAGTATATCATCAACGTAGAAGTCTTTCTCGATTGCTATGGCTGCAACTTGTGAATTACTGGAATGATCGAATTGTTAGCTCCAACTGTTTCAGACGTCTAGTAGGAAAAAAAGGTGCTGTAGAATGCCATACGTCACAGTTTTTAGTTGATACGTCGACAGTGGTTCTGCCGAAGAATTTCACCGCAGTAAGAAAAATTAGATTTTTGTTCATCTTCGGGGACTCGAATTTGTCTCCATATCAAGATTTACCTAAAATAAAATATGGCAAAGTCCTCCGATTAACTCTAAATTTCAATGTCAATTATATGAGTATTTTCAAACGGCTGTGGTCCTAAACTCGACAATAAAACCAAAGAAAAAAAAATTGATGAATAAAAATTTTGAAATTTTGAAATTTTAATTAAAATAACAAATCTGATTTGTAATTTTGTTATTCGATTAGTTTCCGGCAGTTAATTAATTGAAAATCAATGTTTAAGAAATAAACCACTTCAAATTTTAAAACTCGAATTTTCAAACAGAATTCTAATTTTAACTTATAACATTCTGATAATTGAATTAAAATTTTGCTAAAATTCTATAATCGACCATGCCTAAATGTTACACATAAACTTCGGTTTCGAAGTTGTTCGGAAAAAGTCGTCAAAACAAAAATTTCGAAACTTCGAACACGAGTTTAAATTAAATTTCGAATAGCAACATTCTGTTATATAGCCGAAATAAACATTTTTAAAATTCAGCAAACGACCATTTCTTAATGTAATTTGATAGTTTTTTAACCAAAACTAATCTAAAAATTAAAGTTCGAATACTACAATTCTTCGAATTTGTTTACTTCAATTTTTAATTTATTGATGTTTCAACATTCCATTATAAAATAGCAATTTTTCGAAAATATCAAAATCTGCTGTTTCTAATTGCTATAAATAAACTTCGGTTTCGAAATTAGGGGTTCCCCGTTTTAAAATTTGGTGTTTAAAAGTGGATTTTAGATGCGATCAATTACCTTGAAATTCAACATATTTCTTCGAATTTAAAAAAAAAACGTTATTTTAATGTCAACGTTTGATTATAATTTCTTTGAATTTTCGAACTCGAATTAAAAAAAAAAAAAACATACTTAATCAAACTAATAAATATTCGAAAGTTCATAAATCGAAATTATTCATAAACTTCGGTTTCGAATACGTTAAATAAAACAATTTATCATAAATAGAAAATTTCGAAATATAAAATTTTCGAACTCGAATTTGTCTAAAATCTGAATAGTTGCATTTTGATACATAATTGTAAAAACTCAACCAAATTTTGTGTCGAATAATCGTAAATCAATCTTGATTGCAGAATTTTTGAATTTGAATTTTTAAAATAATAAAATCGCAATTGTTTCATACTGTATCGCACCCGATACGACCTTATGCCTCAGCCTCAATTTTTATAACAATAAAAAAACATGCAATAACCTAACATACACGTAATCGTACTTACATGATTTTGGTTTCACTTATGTATTATATATAAGATTAAGATTTTACCTGTATACTTAACAACATATTGTGTAGACATTCTTTTAGTATAGAATGCATTCTAAAACAAAAACTAAATTATTGTAATGACTGTTAATAACTATATTTTGTAGATAATGTAACAGCTATTCGATTTTAATTGCATTATTACGGATTATATATACATATATACGATTTACAACACGTATGATGATATGATATTCGGATAATGCACTGAAAATAATTTTTTTTTATATTCTTAGTAAAGAAGTGTCAGGGTAGATGCATCCCAAAATGTTCTCATTACGTTTTGTTTCGATTAAATTATCGGCGATTTTCTATATAAATCCGTGACTAATCTGTAACATTATTCGAAATTAAACAACCTGACCCTTCTTGATAGTGTATATAGAAATCTCCTTTTTCCCACCCCCATATATTCGACTCTGATTAAAATCACAAAACAATAAAATAAGTAAATATATCGTAATCGTTCACTTGCTATCCTGCATCGTATATAAAATTTTCCCCGAACAAAGTATGGTAATAATGAAATACTATATATGTATGGTGTGCAACTATTCCCTTTCCCCATAAAGCTTTCACCCTCGCGTTTCGACTTTGATTTTTCCTGTACATAGAAAATGGAAAAATACTTTTTTTTTGTGTCACACAACAGTTATATCAATTTATTAATTTCCACACCATTGTACACCCCTATATATATGTTTTGTACATATCTACGGTCATGGACGAGTGCGGAATACTTTTGCGGCACAGTGGTACAAAATCGATATAATTGATTTGGTTTTAGTATACATAAGTGAGCCCACTGAAGGACACCAATGTTGCAATGATTCAGACTGTATATCTTATGCAATGTAATTTTCTCACTGTATATGTTAAAACAAAGCATTTTGTCGTATGGTTATCGAATTACAAGATCGCGATATATCAGCAACGATGGTGTTCCGCATCTATAATTTTTCATGACTATACAGACATCTTATGTTCGCTACATTTTTTTTTGCATTTTAATTTGTGCGAATACTTTCAATTAAACTTGACACGCAATTATATTCTATTGTTTTCGCTATCTTCCAAGATATTTGACATATTCGTATTATGAGTTTTGAAATTAAGATAGAAACGACGCGCATACAATAAGGAAATAATTCTTAAATCATTTACAGTGGGGGTGAATAAATTATAATTGGTTTTAATTAAAATGTGCATGACTCATAATCGAATGCACTTTGAAATGGGGAAATAAATTTTCCTGATTTTTGAATGGGTATATATATGGTTCAAATAAAAAACCCAACAAATAATGATATATTTGGCGTAATCGTCTTATATTTCGTTTTTTTTTGTGTGTCGCTAAGACGATTTAAATAAATAAAATCCGGGTATTTAACCCATTAATGCGTTCATTTCTTGAACTGGTTTATAATGTTAGAATTTTATTATTAAGTTGTGCGTATTTATTAACCGTTAAATGTAAGCTAAATTCTATTAGGAATTTTTGTTTTGTCTTGAAAATTTATAACAAAAAAAAAAAAAATTCAAGGTATTTTTGAACTTTAGACTTTTGCACGTCTTGAAAATGTGGCACCGAACGAAATAAAATGAGCAAATAATCTGAGGCTTGATGTTTTTTTACCCACAAGTCGATCGCCGTTGTAATCCCATTTTGTGTATTTAAAATGTATTGCGAACTCCGGTTCGTAGATTAGTAAGTACCTTATACGTCCAGATCATAAATAAAAGTAATGCCTCTTGATTATTTATTTTAATAGTTTTTAAAGTCAATACCATCGGTTTTGATTTCTAAATTGTTCTTCGTATTGTTCTAGACAAATTCTACCTTAACGGCCCATCCGGATCTCAAGGTAGATTTTGGGACGACATGGACAAGGCGCCTGTTAAATGTTACTATATAAACTTCTCGAAGAAGTTGAAAAATTTTCAAGATACTTTTTTACTACCAACAAAATTGCTGCCGTTGTCACAGTATATGGTAGACACAATCCTCTTTTGCTTATGAAAAACCTCAACGCCCCTAAGAATGCCTCGGTGGTTAAGGTTCATACATATTTCAATATAAATTGCGTGCGAGTACTAAAACATACAAATATGCTTTCGTAGGCATTGAACCTCTCCGTCATACGGCATGTATCTTGAAAGGACCACAAAAATGGACCCCGAATAGAACCATATATCGTACTCTATCCTCAAGTAACTGAGCCATTAGTTGACCCATCAATTTTGGTTTCTGCTTTAGATACTTAATATACCTCTGACATATCTTTTTCGCCCCGTCTCTGGCACTGATAATCCAAAAATGAAGTCTAACCAAACTTAACAATAAATGTGTACCTAGGTATGTACATCATAAGGTGAGCTTGGGGATATAATTATCGGATGCTTAGCGTTGTACGGTAGAGTAAATTTTTCTAGCCGGCCTCCAACGCTCATTGGTATCGATGAATAGATGTGGCTGTCAAAATAAATCTTAAACAAAATCCCAGCTGTTCCCCCTCCGAGAAATGTGCCAAAACGTCAATTTTCAACAGCATTTTTTAATTCTCGTCATAAAAATGGGAAATTGAGTCCGCAAATTTTTTTGCGGGTTTTATGCGAGTACTTCTTTTTCCGTATTTACATTAATGGAAGTGAATGTCGGTGACTGCGCGCGTTCACGTCTGAATATATTCCTCTGTGATAAATCGTAGAATAAGCTGAAAAAAAGACTCAAACAAATACAAGGAGAACATTCTAATTGAGTCATTTTATTTTTATAGCTAACACTTAAAGTTGGGAGGAAAATGCAACAACTGCTTTTTTCAGTCTCTCGAGATATGTGAGATCGTCAATCAAACTGATTTTATATCTATCCCAACATTTTTTGAATTCACGATGAATGGTTACGCCGGCCTGCACAGACCATATGCCAAGACTCGTTCCACTTAATAATCCGAGCCATTCTGCCTGTAGCGGTGATTGATCTGCGCAAATTCTCAAGCATGTGCTGCAGATTTGCTGTGCCTGATTTTTGGAGAAGCAGTGGGTAACTATTTTGTCCATAGCTTTGAAAGTCGATATAAATGGTATAAGTGCGAAAAATCCCACTTCTGAAGAGATTTTAGGATCTCCAAATTTATCAGCTAACTGTAAAAGCTGACGACAAGCATTTCCCTCGAAGATCTCCGCGTTATAATTTTTCGCTATAAATTCAGCTTCCTCGGTTATTTCATCACCTTTTCTGGTCCTAGAAAGAGAACGAGGCCAGTCCAAAACACGTGATCAATAACTTAAAACAACGTATAAAAGTAGGAAATTATGATTTTGTATACAAGAGTTTTCGGAACGTTTTGAGGCTCACATAATCAGCTGAGATTTTGATTCCAACGAAAATGAAACCTTTTGACCACCAGTAATCGTTCTACCCAAGTAATTTTTTTTTGACATTTTTGACATTGATTGCCAATACATTAATACTTTTCGATTTGCTGTTTCAAGTTCCAATGTCAACATCCCCATTAGTCTCATCAGCTCATTAGTTGCGCAGTCGACTGGATTTTGTTTGAATAGTACGTACGCCATTGATCTCGTTTATGGATGCCTATGATTTCTGGTGTTCGATTGGCTACAAATGTTGCCCAACGTCTTGGATGATTGGACAACCAATTAAGGAAGATTTTCGAATTGCTCCACAATGAAACTGAAGATATCCTGATAGATAAAATCTCAGTGACTTATTTAACCAGTCGACTAAGAAGCACTGCATCCATCAGCGATCCTATCGAGCCTCGGAGTATTAATTTATTTTACTGGTGCTATTTTGGTTCTAGCACATATGAGAAAGGTTGTAAATCCATCATTGCATCACAAAATCCATGTAATGTTTACTGTATGATGTGATGCATCGGGAAATCTTAATTTCAGGTGCTTGACCTAGAACATTTCAAAGTTTTATCCACGAATACTGTGTTTCTGCTGGCAACTCCGCACCTCATTTCTCATGATTTTCGTCGCGCCACAATATCAACTGATGCTTTTCTGTCTTCTGCTACCCAAATTTGACGTTACATATTTTCAATATCTCCTACCAGTACATAAAGATGCTGCCGGAGTCGGGTAAGTATTTGGGATAAGGTTAATTGGATGATTGGACCTACCTTGAGATTTTGGTTTAATTAAACGCCAGTGGTTGATTGGTTTTGAGCTGACCCGTCAAAAACTACCCGCAATATGGTTGTTCTGCTACTACCTTTGAGTACTTCATGATGTGGCAAAATATATGCTTCTTGCAGCTCTATACGCTGTTCATATGAGATTTCTGCATGTGGCCTAAGTCATGGTAATCGGTTAAAAATGTTTCGTAGAGTTATCGGTAATGGTTTTAGCTGCTTTAAATCTCCGTTTCACGGTAAGTATCCTATCGATATTGCTTGTTGGTAAGTTGACCTTCGGGGTTTTAGTGTTTCCTTAAATGACATTTTTGTAATGAATTGTCCATCTTTCGCATCATTGTGTGGCTGCGGTAAATCATTCAACCATTCTCCACAACTCAGCTCTTCTTGGTCATATGGCTGGTTTGTGTGGCTTATTCGACTGTCCAAAATCGTTGCAACGTCGCATCTATTCCAATAGTGGTAGCAAATAACTGAGTGTTCATTCAGTTATGTTGCCATTGAAAAACCTGTTCCAAGTAATATATCGATTGGTCCTGTTTTGTAAAAATTAAGATCCGCTAACTCGATGTTGGATTAACTTTCCAAATTGCTGAGGTTAATTTCGACAGGTAAAAAAAATGTTGTCCTTGTAATTCCACGGGATAAGCTGCCTACTTCACCAATTTTCGCTTACGAACTTCTACAATTTTTTGTTGGTAACCCTGATTTTTAGATCATCGATTCGGTTATAAAAGAAGGTTGTCAAGCGGTGTCCGACAATGCTCGTCCAATATGTTCACTATTACTGTGGGTAACAATGTCTGCACAGTACACTTAATTGCGACACGATCGTATGGATCCATTTGCATATCATTACGTGAGTGATGAGTTAGTGAGTGGTGATTTTTGTAGTTATTTCACAACTCTGATGTGCTAGTGTATGCTGACGATTTGAAAATAATCAAGGCACTGATGATGATTTGTTACTTCAAAAATGATATAGACCGCGTAAGTAGATGGTGTGAACAAAATCGATTGCGGTTGAACCGCTTTATTGCGTGAGAGTATTCTGTTGCTCGACTGTTAGATGTCACTCCGCATCAAACCAATCATTTGTTAGTTAAGCTTTCGCCATACCTATAGTCTATTATTAAAGTTTCTAATTCCTCTCCAACAGCATTTTCATCATCAGAACGGTGATTGGTTTCCACAATGATATTATGCTAGTTATACCGGGACTTAACTAAAGCCGTCTCCTGTAATTTATTGCATTAAGTAATTCAGGTTTGGATATTCAGAGGGAATAACTTGTGGAACTTTTTTCCTTATCGATAAGTTAACCGGTCAACTTTGTTATTGTATCGTCATTCCAACCAGATTTTTGTGAATGTGCCTAATACGAATTATTTGGAATTTGGAATTATCTATGCTTAATGACCGTAAAAACCCTTTCTAATTTTGTTGTTATTTTGAGGGTTTGACGGAAAATAGACCAGCATTTATGATCTATCACTATAATCCATTTGTTTGCTTTATTGTTAATACCTTTTTGTTAATTCTGTTTTACTATTTAGCAATGAAAACTTCACATTTCCTGTAACACCCTTCAAAATCTCTGGTCGGCTCCTTCACACTAGAATCTGTTTCTGGCTTTGCTCAATGTTTTCTTGATCCCCAAATTTGCTCCAGTTTTACCATTATGTATCTCTTAAAGGCTTTCTTTTATATAGTGTGCTTTGCTCCCACAATCCGATTAATTTTTCTTATTCCTGGTTTCATCCATTTCAAGATTGGAGTAGTAAAATGTTAGTTGGATTGGTGTCTGCTGCAAGAGGAACTGTAAAGATCGATGACCGATGTCGGGGAGATTTGATAGTATGTTGTTGTTTATGGCTGTGATGTTATTGAGAACAGTTTAATTGCGGGGCTTTGGAAGACTCCAGTTGTGGTTTGGTGTTATTGATGGTTTCAGGGTTCGGCTTTTAGTTGATTAGTTTTGTATTTGCGGCAATACTTCTAATTTTGCTTGATGGTATGGATGTTTGTAGTTTGTTTTGGTGTGATCTAAGGATTTAAGGATGTTTTGGGGGATTTTTCTAAGGATTTAAAAATGTTTTGATGTTTAGGTTCTTATCTTATCCAGCTCATGTTCCCACGAGCATGGTTACTCTTAGTTGATGGGCTTGGAAGTATTTAACAATTTTTTTTGTTGTCAATCATCATAGAACCGTAACGTGTGGCTTCTTACATTGACTTTGACGCTTTTATGATACTGAAGAGGTTTTGGGTTTCTCACTGGCATCCTTAATTTTCGGTATCTAAATATGTTTCATGGTGTTGAACTTGCCCGTTTTAAACTTGCTGGTGGTGGCTTTTCTAGAGGTTTTGGTACTGTTTTTTTGTATTGCTGCGTTGGTTTTCGTAAGGTTAGCAGATGGAGATGGTGCTGTTACTTAGGCTGGTCTAAATGTGACCCCTGTCTCTTATCGTTGCTTTATTTTCGAGCTTTGTAGCTATGATGAAATCTGCAATTTCACTGATTCTGCCTTAGTGAGTAGTGCGGCGGTCTCCCCAGATATTCAATCAATCGCTGATCGGTGATCCCGATTTTTGGCGGTAAAACATCGTTGCGATTGGGAATTTTGGCTTTAGAGTTCTCGGCTCGATATGGCTTGCGTATTTGGCGAGCAGCGACGCACTCCCTCCATCTTGCAGCCCACAGTGATGGAAGTATCCCTATCTGTCGACGAGCACCACAACTTGGGCGTTGTTTATTGGTTCGAAACGGCTTCCGACCATAACGGTTTATTTAGGATGAGGCTTTTTAGCGGCACAATTGACAATGTCCGCATCTGGTTTTCACTTCTTGTTGTTGATTACCAATTTCTTGTTATTGATACAATTTTTCTAGTCTATTTTAAGAATCATGGCTTGAAAAATAATTTCGATAATTGTTAGTTCCTACATTTGTTTTAACGAGACTACCCATTCAACATGCTTGCATTTCGAAATGGTTTTAAGTTATAATTATTCCTCGAATACTTCAATATTTTTCAACTTTATTGTAAACATTATGCCTTAGTAAGGAAGGCTTCAAGTGTAGAGCTATTCGAGGACTGCTACCACCGAACAGAACGAATTAGATGAAATTTAAAGACGAACGAAATAAATTTGAAACAATGAATATTGCAAGAACTTCAACTCAAAAATATTTACACTGGAAATATGATGGTTAAGTCTCATATACGTAAATGCGAATATTTTCAGTAAGTTTATAAGCGCAAGAACCAAAATATTGATAGAGTTCCAAGAAATAATTTATGAATGTCAAATTCGGTACAACCCTACACTATAATATAATATGGTCTGTATACATTTACCACCCTCTTACTGTAATATGTTTTTTTTCCATTTTTCATCTAAATATAGAATTTTTTTTGGATGCTGCATTTCCATATTTTACTTTCGTTTGTTCATCCCATATATTTACCCTTGTTTTATGAATGTTTCCATATATACTCGTACATCGAGAATATTCTAGTAGACACTCTGGAAAATATATGATTATAGTGGGTAGAAAAATATGTATATACATTATGCTTGCTTTGTAAGTGTATGTGGGATGATTTAATGATAATATGAAGATTTACTTTAACATAATTTTTCTGTGCATATTATTTTGTTGATTATGATGAATGAGATTTTACTTTCAGTTTTTGTTTTATTAATTTTGCAAGAACATTTGAGATCACTCAAATTAACTTTATTGAAAAAGACCATTAAAATTATAACAAAACACTTTCTCGGAATTGTAAAAATTTGTAGCTCAATATATATATAGCAAATGTTTTTTTTGTTGTAGTGTAGTTACAAAACCTGTTTACTGACTATACTATCTAAAGAGTTTAATAAAAAATTTAATTTTAGCTCAAAATAACATTTCCGCAGTCCATAAATTACACCAAATTTAACCAATTTTATAGTATGGTCGTTAGCGTCAAAATAAAATTATGTAGTTGAGCAATGACTAATGCAACTTAAGTCAAGCTTAACTCTTTAACAAATGTGTAGCTCAAATTTGAAATTTTTACAGTTTTAATTGGAAAAGTAATACGAACACTAGTTTTTATTTTATGATACTTACGCAAGAGCTATGGTGTAAACATTTTGTTGGTGTTTTTGCTTGTACTTAATTATCTTCTGTTGGCATTAACAATCAAAATAAACTTAAAATAGTTTTTCAATTACGAAATGCTTAGAATAAAGACCTATTGAAGCGGATTATACGTAAATTTGTGTTTTTAACAAAACAAGATTATAATTAATGATTTGTTATAATTATAAATTTTTTGCTCAAAACATTGTTAGTGTACGAATATACGCGAGCCATCAACGTATAATCTTTAAATGAAAGTGTTTTTTTTTGAATAGGTATAGTTAGCGGGAATTTCAACAATTCTATATAGCTTATGGTACTTAGAATAGTTTTTATACAATTGTTTATTTGTTATATGTTTATAGTTTTTATTCTAAGAATAACTGGTTACAATAAAAATTATATTGTTTTATGTATTGCGAGGTCATGAATACGGTAGTTAGATAATTACGTCACTGTGTTCATGACTTGTGAAACATTTTGAATTTCAATGAACTATTCTGTCAATATGCCATAGTCATAATTAAGCAGTCTCATTTAATAGAATTGCAAATTTTTTATTATTTTGTATAGTATAGCACCTACTATTTTTGACATATTCATTATAATAAATAGAGTGTCATACAACAAAAGGTGATTAATAATTCATAAGCTACAAAATTATTTATGGGCATAACAAAATGGGTAAAGCTCGCGTATCATCGATGATTCAGAGACTTGTATAAATTAGAGATGTACACATATATGTTTCAAAATTGTCTTTAATTCATACTTTGGGTTATGAAAATTATATTTACATTCGTTAAGAAATATCCGTTTTAACTTAATTTAGTTTACAAATTGACCAACATTTACCAAAAACTAAAGCAGCTCAACTAAGTAGCTATTTTCCCTTTTTATATTCAAACTCAGTAACATTTTTACTGTATATAAATATTAAGTTTTAGCTGAATATATATATATATATATATATATATATATATATATATATATATATATATACACACATTTACCTTCTATAATTTTAAAACCTCAATCGTGTTGCTCAATATTTTAAAAATCAATTTTGTTGTGCCTTAATTATTTAATTATCTATCAATTTCTATATACCCTTGAAATAAGTTACTTATTTAGCTGAAAACCACAATTATAAATTACTCAGAACTACTGTTATATATGCTAGTTTAACTTTAAAAGTATTTGATAGAATATAATTTTGCTCAATATATATCGAAAATTTAACACAGCTCAGTTTTAATTACAAAAAATTGCTAAATTGTGACCGAATGTCGAAATATTTGTTTTCGTATTTTAATTTAACAATTGTGTTGCTCAAAATAAATTAAATCAAATTAGGTTATTTACGGAGTTATTAGTTGGTTTCTATATGCAGTCTATATACAGTGTCTGAATATATGAGTACTATAAATTTACATAAAATTAGCATATTATTACTTAATTTTTGACATTATGGAAGTAAATTATCAAATGTTGCTCAAAATTCTCAATTAATTCGATCGAAATTAAATGTTTCATGTTAAGATACGTTTAATTTTATACATTTTGACCCATAATTGAAAATAGTGAGTGGCCATTTCCTTTAAAGATTCTTTATATTGTTGCTCAATATTTAATAATTAAATTAAGCTTTATATATCTGTAAAGTTAAACCTATAAATCATGTACATTTAAAAATAATTGTAAGTCGACAGTCTTAAGCTTGTTGCTCAAATATGCAATTGAAACAGGCTTTTTTTATTGACTTAAAAAAATTGAATGATACATCATTTCCTTATTTATTTCAAAAGTAATCGACAGTTGTTACATACTCATATGTATAGATGATCATAATTTTAGAATAATCATTTTTTGTTCAGAATATTTTAATAGACATAATTACTAGTACTACAAGTATACCACTCTCAATAAAAACACCAAAGGCTAGTGTATGACCAGTATACCATAAACAGGTATTAGTATTTAAATAAATAAAAAGTTTGTTAATATTTTTGCTGCTCAATTTTAAATTATAAAGTAGTTGATAGCATATACTTTTGCTCAAATTATATCTGTAGCCTAGTCAATTAAGCACACTATTGGTCAATTTTTAAATCGTAACGAAACCTTACTTTAATTATGTTTTTTATTGCAAAACTTGTCTAAGTATTAGTCAAACATTTAAAATAATTAATAGTGAATACAAATAACTTAGAATTAACTTTATGCAATGAATTTTAAACTAAAATTTAATTAAGCTACTGTAGCTTATATTACAATTCCTTAATTTCACTTTTAATATAAATGTTGAGGTAACAGCCGCCAAATTTTGTCCGAATATAGAAATATTTGTTTTCATATTTTAAGATAACAATTGTTTTGCTCAAAATTAATTAAATCAAATTAATTTACTGATTCTAGTATCAGATTCAAATATTAAAAGATTTCTATATGCGGCTAAGAAGTATTATTTGAATAGCTTCATCCATACTTTAAATGTACTTCAGAGTTACGTATTGTTGTTCAATTTTTGAAATTATGTAAATAAATTACCATAAGTTGCTCAAAATTAATTCGATCGATGTTAAATTTAAAATGTTTCTTGTTAAAATCGAATCATTGCGAAATATGTCTAATTTTATATATTTTCGCCCATATTTTAAAATAAAACAGTAGTCATTCCCTTTAAAGCTTCTTTATATTGTTGCTCAATATTTCATATTAAAATTAAGCTTTATTATCAAATTTTTTATCTATCTGTAAAGTTAATCCTAAATTATGCAGATTTAAAAATAATTGTAAGGCGGTAGTCTTTAGTTAAGCTTGTTGCTCAAACCGGCAATTTTTGCAGGTTTGCATCGTCTGACGAATATTAAATGAAATATCAGTTCCTTATTTATTTAAAAGGCAATTAATAGTCGTATTTAAAAGAGTTTATATAATTTTAGAATGAACATTTGTTGCTCAAATTATTTTACTAGATATAATTATTAGTACTACCGGCATACCACTCTCAATAATAACACCAAAGGCTAGCGTATGACGAGAATATCATGATGAATATTTTCGGTATCTAACAATATTTCTATGAATTATGAATAAAAATTGTTGTTTTTTTGGGTAGCTCAATTTTAAATTACATCGAAAATTTGACACAACAATCATAGTAAGTCTAGTCAATGTAAACGCTGTTGGTCAATTTTTCAATTATATCGAAATATTACTTTAATTATGTTTTTATTGCACTACTTTTCTAAGTATAATTTAACATTTAAAGGAATTAGTAGAATTAGGAATTTAATTACTTTATGCAATTGTAAATTAAAATTCAACTAAGCTACTGCAGCTCATATTAGAATTCTGCAATTTTACTTGTAATATAAAAATAGAGCTAAAAACCTTCAAATTTTGTCCGAATATCGTAATATTGCAAATAATCACCTGTCGATGATTTTTTTAAAATCGAAACTAGTAGTGAAATTTATTATAAAAATATTAATAAAATCTTTAGTTTTTTTCGAATAATATATATATTTATATTTTTATTTCTTGAAAATTTATTGGTTTTATTAAGAAGTGAGTGAAAACTGTCGGAGTTTTGTAATTTACAATTAAATTTATATAATGGATCACTCACGTCACTCCGTACCAACAAACAATTATCGTAATATTTGTTTTCTTATTTTAAGATAACAATTGTGTTGCTCAAAATTAATTGATTTAATTATTAGACGATTTGTATATGCAGTTATGATGTATTATCTAATTTGTTTGGTTAATTTAGTTGCAATTGTTTAGACGTGTTTTCATGAATGAGCAAATGCTCAAGATGGAGTATGCAACATAGGGAAAATATCTTTAAATTGTTAAGTACTTGATAAATAAATCAATAAATTAACTGAACAGCTTCATCCGTACTTTAAATTTACTTCAAAGTAGCATATTGTTGCTCAATTTTTTTAAATCACGCATTACAATTATAATATATTGCTCAAAATTTTCAATTCATTTTGTCCCATAATTGAAAAAAAGAACTGATAATTTTCTATAAAGCTTTTTTATATTGTTGCTCAATATTTCATAATTGAATTAAACTTCACAAATTCAATAGTTTAATTTAAATATAGTGTTCGTTTTTTAATTAACTTAAATCTATAAAGTAAAACTTAAATCAATAATCTTTAAACCAAATTACAAGTCGATAGTCTTTAGTTTAGCTAAAACACACTTTTTTTGCTCAAAATATTTCAAATTTTGCAAAATCTAGTTCGCATTTTACTGGCCGGATTTAACAAAGACCATGCATTTTGACTGTGGATGATTGGTGAATCTTACTAACGCGTAGAAAACGTGTGAGTTCACACAAGGGATTAGACTCAAAAGAACTACCTTGGTCGTAATTTCAAGAGGTATCCTAAATATTGAAACATATTGCTTAACAAATATTTTAGCAATAGTGGCAATGGTATAACTTTGAATTGGATATTTCTCTGGCTAACAAGAGAAACAATCGAAAATTGACAAATAGACCTTAGGCCCAAGAAGAAAACCGATAGATTTGGCCATCGAGTTTCTTGGAGAACAACGAGTACAAAGCGACACTCTTTCACGACTGATGTAGTGTCATCAAACGCGCATATTTTTTTAAGACTGCACGTTACACGTACCAATCCTAAACTGCGTGTCCGTTCACATAAGCGAGGGTCGGGTTTAATTTTGGCGGTACTCATATTTTCGTTTGTGGGGCTTTTTAACAATGTTGTTTGTTTAGTCACCTCCTATAACATGCCCAGGATGCTTTGGTGAAATTTTAAGGATAACATAATCGTTTAGAAGTGTTTTCAATGCAAGGGAGTTCCCCTTCACCACAGGTGATAAATTTGGTTAAGCTTTTAAAACTTCTTAAAGTTTCTTCTGTAGAAAAATTCAAGAAAATAAAACCATCGGCAGTACAATAAAAAACAGGCAACACAAATCAAAGGATAACCCAGATTTAGAAATAAAACTAGAGCAACTGTCGAAAGCATATACTATCCAACTAATAGCGAATAAAGTCGACCGTCTTATTCCTTCAAAAGAGATTTTTTGAAGATGTGTTATTGCTGATTTAGAGTATGAACCACAGTTTGAACAATTACTAATGTTCACTTTCTCTAAAAATCCAGCCCAATGCCAAATTTATATGCATATACACTTCTGTTTTCAATAAACTAAAATTGGCACACTCCAAATTCGGTACAGTTCCTATTAATCATATTATGCATTCAACCAAAAATTCAAAATTATTATCGAATACCACACCATAACTGTAATTTTTTATTTTTTGTTCAAGATGAATTTCAATTTCTTATTTAGCAAAAGAATTTCGATCAATACATTTTTGTTTTTTGTTATTTTTTTTTACCAAAAAACACAAAAAACCAATTATAAAAGATCCAGTTATGTAAATTTAATTTAAAAATAAAAATAAAAATTTCGATTCGCTAATATCATTTTCTTAGCGTACAACAATTTAATAGTTTAAATGCGATTTAACCCTAAAGTGCAACGGTTACGGTGAATTAATAAACCAAAAAATAATAAAATATATAATCGACATAAAAAAAACACAGCTGATGTTACATTTTGCAACATCATCAGCGAAGTGTTAAATAAATAAAAATATCTTATTCGTTTTCTTTGTAAATCTTAATATATTTTATTTATACTTAACCTATTTGAAACTGCTTTAGAAATATTGCTTTACGATGCAGAAATTTTTTTTGTATTTTTTTTTGCACTGTATTTAAAGTAATTGGGCTTTACAAAGGTTGTATCATCTAATATTTATACAGTGACGATATTATATT
This sequence comes from Tipula confusa, assembly GCA_963556175.1. Lineage (NCBI taxonomy): Eukaryota > Metazoa > Arthropoda > Insecta > Diptera > Tipulidae > Tipula > Tipula confusa. Next base: position 186,249,609 of record OY744476.1, on the reverse strand, counting down.
AAAATTCTGCCTTTACAAATCTAACATGTAAAAGATTAGATTTCATAAATTACACAAAACAAAAAAAAACACATAAGGCAACACAAGATAAGAGGTTTGATAACAAACATAAGATGTTTAATCAGAAAATAGCAGTTGAACAAATAAGGAAATTATATAGACACTCGTACTACTACAAACATTGATTATGTTCCGCTGTGCACGAATGAGTTGTTCAGTGCGGTTATGTTCCAATTCAAGCAATGTTTTGAAATATTGACGGTTTTAATGGGTTTTGGATCAATACACAAAACGTTTGGCTCAGCAGTTTAATCTACTTTGGGTTGACGAAGCAATCTATGTTTTTTATGTATATATATAATATATATAGATAGATTTTATGCAAAGTAAACATAAATTATATATGTATATGTGTTTATAGAGTGGTCATAAAATATTTGGCATCACCTTGATCTTTAGCCGATGGGTTTTTGTATATCTAGTCGAATATACCGGGTGAATTTTTAAACCTGAAACTTTCAAATATGTTACATTAGTGCTCAAATGATTCCCACTCTTTCTATGTGGGGTGGGGGTTAGTATGAATTCTTAAATATCCGCTATTTTTTATTGCAATTATGGATTTTATTGTTAAAAGTCCATCGTTTTTGTCTGGCACGTTTTTTTCGACTCGTAATAGATGGCGGTGTAACCGATAAAATTCAATTTTTCTATTTGTCCTACTCAGAACCTATGCATACAATTTTAAAATACTTTTTTTGATTGATTGATTAATTAATCTAAATTTCCCAGAAAGTGCCAGACCCAGCGAACATCCGTTTTTACATATACTTGGAAAGATATAATAATATATTTTAATAATATAATAATATAATAATATAATAATATAATAATATAATAATATAATAATATAATAATATAATAATATAATAATATAATAATATAATAATATAATAATATAATAATATAATAATATAATAATATAATAATATAATAATATAATAATATAATAATATAATAATATAATAATATAATAATATAATAATATAATAATATAATAATATAATAATATAATAATATAATAATATAATAATATAATAATATAATAATATAATAATATAATAATATAATAATATAATAATATATTATAATATATTATAATATATTATAATATATTATAATATATTATAATATATTATAATATATTATAATATATTATAATATATTATAATATATTATAATATATTATAATATATTATAATATATTATAATATATTATAATATATTATAATATATTATAATATTATAATAATATAATAATATAGGAATGATTTAATTTTGATTAACGACACTGTTTTCGTAGAGTACCTATTTCTCGAAATATATAAAAGTTTCAGGTTAAAAAAATCACCCGGTATACATTTTGCCAATTAGCATAATCGCCTACACTCGGTTGACAAACAGTTCGAATTACATTTTCTTACTCGTTCGATATTACTAAATTTAATGTTTAGTTTAGAATCGCATATAATAAAATCGATAAAAATGCAAATCTTAATTTGAATAATTAACTTATATAGTTCGTTTTTTTTCTATTTCTTTACAGGTAAGCTGAAACCAGTTAAAATGAAATGCAGTCATATCGAGTTGTAACATTGAAATTTTAAAACGCTCACTTATATAATAGGAAGTATATGGGACACAAAACTTTAAAAAACGTTTTTAATTAATGAGTCAGAGGATAAGTATTAAATGTTGGCAATTTAACGGTATACATTCGTTGGCAACATTGGTGTCGAGAAGGTTAAATGTGATCACGGCAAATAATTTTGTTCTAATTACTCAACTTATACTTTCCAATTTCACATTTCAATTATTTATTTAAATATATTGCCAATCTGTTTAGGGGTCGAAGATTACTTTTTGTTTAAGACTTTCGCCTGAAAAAAAAAAATCTTCCATATTTTCTACAAATGCTTGACATACCGGGTGGTAATTTTTTTTTAGATAAAAGCCATTTCCTTGTAATATAGAAAAGATTTGTATTTGTAACATTAATTTGGTTAGAAATTTGTTGTAAATTACTTGCAGTTTCTTTAAATTTGTGTTAGCTGCCGCCAGTCATAAGATTCAACATGATATTTTTATTCAAAAATGAGTAAACACGTTTACAACAACTGCTGATCAACTACAGGTGTAAAAAACGGATTCTTTCATGTTCCAGTTGCTGGAGAGTCCAATCATCTAACTGCATTCGTGACACCGTTTGGACAATTTGAGCTTTGTCGTGTTCCATTCGGTCTTTGTAATTCCCAATCTGTTTTCCAGCGAGATATTAACAATATTTTTATGGAATTATGTAGAGCTAAATTAGTATGTGTATACATTGATGACAATGTAATTCCGGCAAAGGGTGACAAAAAGGCACTTCAACGTTTGGCGGATACTTTGAAATTAGCAGCGCATAACGAACTACAGATAAGATGGTCCAATTCATGGCGAAAAATTGAATATTTGAGGTACAAGGTTTCCAAGAATTGTGTAAAGTTGACTGCAATTGCGAATTTTCCGGGACCTCGATCAGTAACATCAATCCAAAATTTTCTTGGTCTGACCTGATATTTCCGTAAATTTGTTGAAAACTACGCAATGATCGCCCGCCCGTTAACGGAGTTACTATACGAAAAGATGTACCTTTCAGTTTTGGTGTCGAGCAGAAAATAGCTTTCAAAAATTTGTGCAAAGCACTTGGATCAGCACTTGGTCAGCGTATTCTTTGTATGTTCTCATTGCTGCAGAAACAGAGTTGCATACATATGCGTGCAGGATAGGAATTGATGCTATTTTGCTTCAAATGTCGGGTGAAGACAAATATTTCCACCCTGTTTTTTACTTTAGCAGGAAAACATCACCCTGTGAAGAGCGCTATAGCAGTTATGAGCTAGAAGTGTTGGCAATCGTTAGGGCCCTTTAAACATTTAGAGTTTACGTTCTTGGTCTCAAGTTTGTGATAGTTACGGATTGTGCTGAATTTAAGGCCACTATGGAGAAAAAAGAGTTGCTAGCTCGGATATATCTCTGTGCCAGTACATCGACCGGGAACAAAAATGTGACATGTTGATTTATTAAGCCGAAATCCCATAGTGTTGTTGGTTGACCACGATTTGATGACAAGAGTAAAGGCTGCATAGAAAACCGAACCGATTGCTCAGAATTTCGGTCGAGAACGAAATGATGATAGGCAACAAGCAAAGAAACAAATCGGTCACATATATGTCACAGAATGAGAACCAAAAGTATATATATATATATATATATATATATATATATATATATATATATATATATATATATATATATATATATATATATATATATATATATATATATATATATATATATATATATATATATATATATATATATATATACATAAATACAACAAAACGACAAGTCACAAATAGTTTAGGCCCATCAATAGTCCTCATCGCACAGATTCCAAAAATATAGTCACGCCATAAAATGATTATTAGTACTTATCGTTTTAAATCACTAATGAAAACGTTAAATCGCCACGCGACCATATCGATTACCATGCGTGAAACCACATCACATTACGTATATAGAAATACGGTAAGCAAAATAAGAAAATATTTTTTGTAATTACGTAAACTAATTTGACAACAACAAAACATGCAACAAAACTACATCAACTAAATTTTTAGTTACATAATTGCGCGAAAGATAATATGCGTGACTCGCACAAATATGCAGATGAAACAAAAAGTATAGTAAAAAAAACGTCTATGACATTCACAGTATACAGTATGTCAACTGTCATTCCACCCGCATATATACATCTTAATAATTCGTTACTGTATATTAGAAAGGCATTTGTCTTACGTCACATCGTTTGCCGAATTGAGCGCACAATTTTTGTATTCTTATTTCTTGTTTAAGTGTGATGATGAATAGGCTGTCATTACAAAACAGTCTCGGCAACAAACTAAAAAAAACTATTTTTCAACAATTACACAAATCAAATTTGGTGTTAGATATATAGTCGAGACTGTATAGACGAAAGAAAAAAAACTTAGCTTACAAGCTAAAATGTTTATTAAAAAAAAAGGTCAAGATTTCAACATACATCAACCTCATATACATAGCAGAAAGAAATCTGAAAACTACTATACATATGCAAATTAACTCGATATAAGTTTTTATTATTTTACCATATATATAAATAAGAAAATATCATTATCATCTTTTGATTGGCATTAAGCAATAACCTTCAGAATTCTGAGTCTCTACATGTACGCAGATATATTGTATATACCAAATAACTTATATTACTATAAGGGAAATCGTGAACATTTCCATAGTAAATGCTAACGACAACATGATTTCGTTCAATTTTGTTTCGGATAAAAATTCTAGATGGCATACCAAACGTTTTTAACGAGAACAATAGATGGCACGTCAACCAATTTTTTTATTTTTTATTTAATAAATTCCGGTTTTTTAATAAATTCCGAAAGTCTAAAAATTATGTACAATGAATTAATTGTAAATGATAAATTAGATTATTTGTTAACATATAAGTTTAGCCAGGATCACTTAGAGTTGTTTTTTGGGTTGATTCGTTATCGAACTGGCCGAAACGACAATCCAACATGCAAACAATTTATAGCATCCTATAAACGGCTAGTTGTTAATAAATCTATAAAAGCGCAAGGTACGGGTAATGTTTCCTTGCCAGAAATATTAACTATTTCATCCAGCCGAAAGACAAATCAATTAAATTTAAATGATGATGTTGTATTAGATTTAATTGAAGTCGAGCTGGATGAATACTCGTGTGATATAATAACGTATTTAGCTGGGTATATTGAAGCCAAACAATTGCCTAAATTTTTAAAATGTAAGGAATGTCTCCAAATTTTAAATAAAAGTGCACGGTTGGAGCTAAATCTAGGTTTATTTAATTTAAAAAAATGGGGTAAATTAATGACCCCATCATTAAATACATACAAAATTTTAGTCGAATGTGAGAAAATTTTTAAAAGTAGTGTTAATATTAATGTAAAATTAGAATATAGTAAGTTAGTTTTACGATCAATACAAAATATTAGTTTAATCGATTTAATTTTTATAGATAATAGCAATCACTTATACTCTAGATTTAATATTAATGATATAGAAAATCATTTTTACGTGTTAATTAAAACTATCATAAATATATATTATAAAATAAGATTTTTTCATTTTGCAAAACAAGAGAATTTAAAAAAAATTGGTGTAAGAAAAAAATTAACGAAGTTAATTCATTTTAATGAAATGAAATAATTAAAAAAAAATAAAATTTGGTTTTATTTATTTATTATTGTATATAAATATAAGCCCATGTACTCCAATCCCGATTATAAAATTTAAAATTTTTTTTTTAGATTTAAAATTTTTGTTTCGTTAATAATTCGTTCAATATAAAAAACTGTAGATAAAAAAATGTAAACATTTCGTTCAACTACTCTAGTGCCATCTACTATTTTTATCCCAACTAATATCATGTTGGCACATAAAATCGACGCGATTTCCCTTATAGTAATATAAGTTATTTGGTATATACAGGCGATGGGAAGAAGTTACAATAGCAACAACAACAAAAAAATGAGATAACAATGGTATTATGTCACGCACCTTTTTTTCCTCGCTATATACAGATCAATATAAGATTTCGTGTGAATTTTTGTTGTTGTAATTTAATTGTTTGATTGATTATCCTTAGCTGTCGGAATACGATGATGATGATGACGATGATAAAATATGGAGTCAGAGTCTATGTAATATACAATTTACTTGAATCAATATTTGATGTGAGATAAATGCGAATTGATTTTTGAGTCATTAATCGGTGTTTTACTATCAGGGTTGATTTAACTTTACTATTATAGGCTTGGTTTTTATGTTGTGTGTTTTTTTTTTAAATATGATAACCACTTTTACAAGGTCATTTTTGCAATTAAGTGAAAGGATGGTTTCAAAAAGTATATACATATGTATCTTGTTGTATTGATATCACTGTCGTCAAATTTTATACATGTTTAAAATTTGTGCTATAACCGTTGTAAGTTTTACCACAGATTTATTATACCCAGATGGCTTATTTCAGTGTTAAGGTGTGGTTTGATCAAAATTCGATGATAATTGCGCCGAGAAAATTACGTTCTGCATTCGAGGAGTGTAAATAACCACCTAAATAATTTTACTAATCGATGAAACAAACCATTAAAATTTTTATTTGGTTATAAAATTTTATTTGGTTATAGTGCCATCTGTTGAAAATATCTTTAAAATTATCGTTTTTATTTTTTATTCGTTTGATAATAAGTTTGTATTTATTAGAGACAAATACAAATTAATTTATATTAATTAAATTAATAAAATTTAGCTCTTACATAAAACATTCATAACGAGATTTTTTCTCGATCAATGAAATCTTGTTTGCAATAGAAATGTGATTTTAATATTTATTTTTTTAAAACTCAGTTCAAATAAATTACTGATTGATATAAAATCGTTTAGAAGTACATCTGCAATTTAATTCTAGTTTTTTTTAAGTGTTTTCAGCTAGCCATACAATTTAAAACTAAGTTATAATGTCCATAGATTTTTTAAATTTTAAATTTAATTTTTTTATGTAATAATAAAGTAATTATTACTTGACTAAGAAAAAAAAATGTACATAATTTTTCTTTCAATCGTGTATACTTGCATGGTCTGAAAACATTCTAAAAAATAAATATACATACATATTTGATTTTAAAAAATTATAAAAAAATATTCGGTTGGCGCAAAAATCACTCTCATCACTATGATTTTTATTTGCTATTAAATATTTAGATGAAGCATTTAAAATTTCACCATTTTAAATAAATTCATTTTCACAACATTTTATAGAACATTTTATTTTTATTTTAATTTTGCATGCTTATTCCACAAAATACCGCAATGAACCTTCTTGCAGAGGGACGTCTAAGCTAAAACAATTTTCGGATATGTCAGATAAATTATCAAAATTACCAATACTATATTCTCACTTCTTGAATCTTGATTAAATATGGAAGTTAAAATATAGATAAAATAAATAAGACATTTACCGAATTTAAGATAGGCTTTCATCCACAACAACAAGTTTGAGTGAAGCTTTCTTGATATCTGTGAACTCTACATCATTCGGCAACACAGTCTCAATTAAGTTTATTACAAAATGTACAAATTCAACGATATTGGACGAAGCAGAACGGCCAGGAAAAAACCATGCTTATATGGATGAATAACCCTATACAAAACTATGGCCATAATATCGCGATACATACATTTCAATATTTTCGGAGTAGCAGACATTATGGAAATAGCACTGTAGTTTTCAATTAAAGATCGATTACCCCTTTTGTTTACAGAAATGACAATTTAAATTTTCCAACAGATCTATTGAATAAAGGCTCCAATGGAAATGTTAATGACTGAGCACATTAACGTAACATAATCAGGGCCAGGATTGTGATTTGGCTTTAAATTGGGAATATACTTAAAAACTGAGTCTGTTTTCAATTTAATAGCTCCGAAATTTTCACTACATTGAGAAAAGTTATTGTACATCTGATGACATTTGGCCGAGTTTGTCGAAGGCAAGAAATTAGACGAAAACTATTTTTAGTCCTAAAGTTACTCTCTCTTGGAATTAACCTAATATCAAAACTGTTTAGGAACGATTTTGGTTTAATATTTTATCCTATTAATGAAACGACAAAACTTTAATCGATGAAAATAACTATACATCGCATAGTGTACACAAAACAAAATAAAGGGTATTTTTTTATACGTTCACAACTTTGAGTTAGCAACACTGCTTTATTTGACAACCCATTTAACAGCTGATAGTTGCTTTTTGTTTAGTTTGGTTTGACATTTCATTATAGATAGACTTACATCAGAGCAACGCTTGCAAATTGTTGAAATTATTTATCAAAATAATGGTTTTGTTCGTCAAGCTCATTGAGCACTTCGTCCATTTTATGGCGTACATAATCGTCCTTCAGAGCGGCTAATTCAAATAACAATAGATCGTTTTCGGACCACGTTTACTCTTAATTATAATGTGCATCCCGTGAGACGCCGAACCGTACGCACTGAAGAAGCTATAGCCGCTGCACAGGAAAGCATTGAAGAAGATCCAAATTTAAAACCCTAGTTTTTACAGAATTGACCCCAGGATACTTCCTGCGGTCAATTCTGTGACAATTAGGGTTTAAAATATCGGATCAAATTTCCAATACCGGTGTTTCGGTATTTTCCTTGTGAAATTCCGGTATTCTGGTATTATTATTATAGATTATAAAACAACTTTCAGAATTAAAAAATAACTTAACATAAAATACAGCATTTCGAGGCTTCGACGCTATACTTATATGTAAATATTCGTTTAATAATACGTAATGCAAAGTGATTATCGGTTTTATAGGCCTTTCCTCGCCCATACCAAATCAACAATTTAGCTCCATCGGTTTTGGTTCAAAACTCACTCTTCGTATTTCTGCGACTAAGAAATGGCGGCTTTCTTATTAAATTTTGACAATATTTATTTATTTATACAAAAATACAATCTGTGGATATAGTTACAATCCAGTGTTGATTGGTAATAAAGAAGATGTAAAAAAAAGATATAACGTTTAATAAGAATTCAAAAATATAAAAAACATTAAAAACATTGACAAATTTAAAAATTAACTAAACTTAAACTTAAAATGCTTCAAATCATCCACATTTGAAACTCGAAATAAACTTTTTTTTAGATTTTGGAATTTTTTTTTTTGAAAAAATTATCAAATTAATTTACGGATTTGTGGCTCTTAAAAGTTGTTTAAAATACTCTTTAAAGCCATAAAAACTATCTATAACTTAACTATAATAAAATACAGCCGTTTGAAATTAAATGAAAACCGAAATTTTTTACGAATATTTTCCTAAATATCCAAGGCTATTATAGACTGTCAAAATTTGAAATTTTTTTTTGAAAAAATTTGAAATTTAATTTACGATTTGTGGCTCTTAAAAGCCCTTTAAAGCCATAAAAGCTATCCATATAACTTAATTTGAAATCAAATGAATACCGAATTTTTTACGAATATTTTTCTAAATATCCAAGGCTATAGACTATCAAGATTTGAGGAGCCAAAATTTAAAATGAATTTTTAAAATTAGTTGTTGTAAACCTTTGACCCGAATACACTGTTTATTTCTTAAATTGCAACCAGTACTGACATTCAATTGATCAACGTTGGAACTGAAAAAAGCCATCATTGTTTTGACTCAAAGGCAGAATCTCTCGACTCTGAAATAAAAGTGACGATGCGATAAGCACAGAACATTAAGAGTAGTTCTTATAACATATTTTTGTGCCATAATAAGGGGGTAAATTATTGCATAATTAGTTCCACTCCAACATACTAGTCCATAAGATAATTATGAATCAAAAATAGCAAAATATATAATTTTTAAAACAGCTACAGAGCATACTAGTCGTTAGATGTAGATTTTACTAATCACTAATGCCAGTTAATTACGAAGGGAATCATTATAATTCTTACAAAGCATTTAGATGACAATGGAAAAGCCAAGATATTTGAATGATGGAACGAATTCAATTTTAAAGCAAGAAACTAGGCAAGTAACTTGATCACAATGTACATCATGATAAATAATGTCAGGATCTATGACCTTTTGTCATTCAATGTAAAAGAGATACCTTTATTTTTGAGCTCAAGAACATAGTACAAGCAAAACACCATTTCTTTCGTCAGCGAAAGCTATCAACCTAGAAATAAAATTAATTTGAAAGATAGAATTTAAATAATTTAAAAATAGTAATGGACCTAACACTGACCGTTGCGGCACACCATCGTTAATGTCGTTATTTTAACAACCTTAACTAAAAACGTCGTTATTTTAACAACCTGTGACCGATCAGATAAATAAGATTGGAACCACTGCAATGTAACACCACGAAAACCGGCATGGAGGAGTTTTTGTAATGGTTTACCATATCAAATGCTTTGGTTAAATCTACAAAAATAGAAGCAATCGAGTTTCTCTGGTCTAGACCGTTATATAGAAAATTGGTAAATTCCAATAAAGCGTTTTCTTTACTTTTAAATGTTCTAAACCCTTACTGATTACTATGTAAAAACTTAGTCATGTTTAAGAAACTGGTAGTTCTGGAATGAGCTATCTTTTTTAAAAACTGGAATAACTACTGCTTCTTTTAATTTAAGAGAGATAATGCCAGAAAAAAACTGAAATTTATTATATATGAACACATCACTATATATAAATTGATATTTTCTTAACTAAACAAATAATTTTCAAATTTGGTAGTGGAGGATTACCGGTCAAAATGCTCAATGGAACAATAACCATAGAAGACATACAGTGATCAGTAATATGCAGATCAATAATATCAGCATGGACACTAAAAACAAATTTCAAAAAATGCATATAAAATATGTGATCAATGTGGTGCAGAAACATTAAACATTTTTGTTGGCTTATTTATAAATAACTAAAGCCGAAAACCGAACTGAATCTAATACAAAATTTACCTGTAATATACTTTAAACCATCACATAGGTAAACAACAACTCCACCGGCTCTATACATAGCATAACAATTACCGTAAATTATATATCCTGAAACCTTATAATTATCAGGATCATCTTGTTTAATCTACACCTCTGACAAAAAAATGATTTGGGGCAGAATATCAAGTGCAGCAATGTTAGCTAAAAATAAATTAAAATGTTGCCTTAGGCTTCTAATATTTTGATGTATTCTAAAAAGGTTAGATTGATACGAGTTGATAAACGAAGGAAGCTCATCTTTTTCGAGGTTTGAAGGTTGAGTTGACGTACCTCTAAAAAAGAATAACTTCGTGTTTTATTTTGGAATTCTTTTACGAGAAACCCTGCTGGTCATGTGGTTGGAGCCATCAACTTTTCATAATCGGTATCAGAAACCCTTATTTTAAATAACGAGTAATCCTTCTTATAATTATCTCGTACTTTATGTATAAACCGATGAACCACAGCATCAACAACATTAAATTTGTTCTTCAGGTATTGGCTAATATTAAATTCACTTGTTAAAAAACTTGTTTACGAGGTGCAACAGTAGACAATAATTCGGCATTGTCACTCCCAGTGCCAATTACAAAATTATTCACAGAATTTTCAAATTTTGGTTTCTTAACAAAGAAAGTCAAATGCTGAACAAGTTCAATTCTTTGGCATAGTATTGTTAACTCCAAAAGTTTATCGCTGTGCATTTCAAAAATATTATTCCAGTTATCATAGTATCAGTGAATGTTGTTTTAAGGATTCGGATAGTCAGCCCAGAGATCCAACCTTTGAAATATTTTATGAGACATGCGGGTGCTCCTGACCACATAGACCTTCGTAACCTTTTTTAAATTATCACCTAGACAAATTTCTTTTTTTAAGACAATTATCTTAAGGTTTTGGTCAAATCTGTAGCATGTTTTGTAAGGTTTGTGATGTCTTTTATTTTTACTGATTCATCTAATTTATTAGATAAACTGTGATGATCCAATGATTTATATACTCTTGAAGGAATATAACGCTCGACTATATTTACTATTTGCTTCCGACAGCATTGCCTAAGAAAAATTTGATCGTTGCAACTTTGTTCTTTGACAATTTCGTCGTGCTTCGTCGTTTCTAAAATAATTACTAATTCCTGAAACAAATGCGTCAAAAAATGTTTTCTGCTTAAGTTCATTTTTGACTTATTTCAATCTGAACATAAGTTATGTCAGATTATCATGGCCGCTACTCCAAAAATATCAACTAAATTATAGAATAGCACCATTGGCCATCTATATTCGATTTTCGCTTTCCTGAATATGAATGTGCAAATTGTTCTAGATTATCAACCCCGCCCTTGGAACAAATAAATGTATAGGACATCCCTCGATTTACGTAAGGTTTTTCAGGACCCAATCCCTTACGTAAATCGAAGGAAACCTTTATATTAAAATCAATGGCTTATTTTTGTGATTTTCATCCTAATTCGTTGTCATAATGCATTATGATGAAATTAACAAAGCTCGACTTTTTTTTAGGAACATAGCTACCCAACGTCATATTTCTTCGAAACCCAAAAAAGTTAATGTTTGCTTCGCTTTGTTCATGAAAAAAAAATTTTTTGGAATGCAGTATTGGTTTTTTCGACACACGTGAGACTCTTTGATTGTAAATCTTGTGTGAGTTCATTTATCGTAAATAAATTATCAGATGTATAATTTCGATTTAATCTCTCTAAGGGATGGCACAATTCACTGACAATTTTGTGGCCCAAATTCTTTTATCTTTCAAGGCCTTCTTGTCATAAGTATCGCACATCCAAAAAAAATTTTAAATAAGTATATAGGGGCTAATTTATCAAGTGCTCGACGTACAGACCTTCTAAAATCAAAATTTTTAAAATTCTTTAAAAATTTCAGAAAATATTTTATCGAATTTTCTAAAATATATGGTTAAATTTAACAAATTTTGAAAATATTTTTTACTTTAGAAGAAATAACCGATAGAGAGTATTCTCATTTTTTTTAATTTTTGAAAATTACTTAAAAATCCACAAAATTCAAAAATAAGATTTTTAGATTTTTTCTTGAATTACTCAAATCTATAACTCGAATGGTTTAACGGAAATTTTAATTTTAAAAGTTATAAAATAAAGGGTGCCCCAGTACGAAGTTTCAGATTTTTGAAATTTAATAAAACAAAAACGGCTTAATATATTTTCAAATTAATTTTTTTGTTTGAAAGTACAATCCTCCTGGTTATTTATGGAAAATAGATTCATTCAAATGCAAGCCGCGGCTGGTTTTGGCGTACTCCATTCGGTCAGTCCAATTTCTGAGCACATTTTGGATTGTGTGCGGATCTATTTCGGCAATGGTGCTTCAATATTTGCCTTTCAAATGCTCAATTGTTTGTGGATTGTCCGTATAACACTTGTCCTTCACGGCATCCCACAAATAAAAATCCAAAGGCGTCAAATCACACCTCCTTGCCGGCCAATTCACGTCACCATTTCGACTGATAATGGGGCCATCAAATTTTTGACGCAGTTTTACTACTGTAACGCTCGATGTGTGGCATGGCCCACCATCTTGCTGGCATCAAAGGTCGTCCAAACCAATATCTTCAAGATATGGCCATGAAAAAGATGTTAACATTTGGCGGTAAGAAATCCGGCCCAATAATGCCGCCAGGCCACAAGCCGCACCAAACAGTAACACGAAATGGATGCATTGGCTTCTCCAAATATCCTTGTGGATTATCCGATCCCCAAATGCGACAATTTTGTTTGTTTATGAACCCAACGAGATGAAAATGCGCCTTTGATCAAATTGTGTACGACATTTTCGGTTATTGGGACATCCTATATATACACGTAAAATATAATACACATATTTCTCGGGCATCTTGTTGAAACCGCATGGCGATCATATACTTATCTAACAGTTTAGCCAAGAAAACTGGATTAATATGTCGCGAGCACCATGAACTGTTATTGCTTGACCAGCCGAATTTTACAAGTTGAATGATCCCTTTCATCCAAAATCTTCACCAAACACGTTGTGGATGCATTTGTTTCTCAATAATTACTCGCCGATTTTCTAAACCCTAAATGCGACTATTTTGAGATAAATCTAGAATTTAGCTTAAATGTTGGATGGCCCTTACATTAACCCTTATATGATCAGGGAAGCTCTTCTTCATGTGATAGAAAATCGGATAGATTCTCTTTGCACCACTGTTAAACAATATTAACAATATGTGATAGTAAATAGTGACCTATCTAGCTAGAAACAATATCAATTTTGGCGATAATTTAGATGTTCGGTTCTGAGCATCTAGGAAACTTTCTCAAAATAGTATTAAATTTTTCTTTTTCTACAAATTTCAATGGGACTTTTATTGGCTCGCTTATGGCGCCTCAAATCAATACCAAATGTGTGTTCCAATATGACAGGTTTAAAGATTTAATAAAACCGATAAATTATTTGAAAATAATCTAAATTTTTCTTCCAAATGATAGTCCAAAGGTTCCGGGTTTACCTCGGATGCTGCAAAACCTTTCATTATTATTTTATTTTATTATAACGGCATCTAATCAACTACTTAAAGATGCTTTCGTCGCAAAACATACAAATGTGCAGACGAACATGTTAGCATACGTTTCTTTTCGTTGATTTTTGTTTCTGACCGAAAGTGGTTCACAGAATTTGAACATGTTGTGTGAATTGGACGAATGAATTAAATGCGACTTGAAGGTTAGTGTCCCAATATCTGCGACATAGTTTTGGCATTGTTTTTCTGACACGAAAAACATGCTTGAATTATGTTTTTCACCGATCATCAGCCATTAACAATCTAAAAGTTTTGACGACCATTAACATTCTTAAAGTTTTGAGTTGCTAATATTTGGAAAATTCCAGTATACAAATTTTTAGTGTGTGTTCGATAAATCAACAGATCGTTTGACAGTGTTTCGCTATTGTTAAGGCGACTACTTATTCAAAGAAGACCATTTTGATCTTAGGATTAAAACAAACAATTGGATTTTTGGATGGCAAGTCAGTTCCGGCTAGCAATTGTCGCATAACTCCTCATAAAATCATTGACGTTGTACTATTCGATAAAAACATTTTGATTTATTGTGCTGATATCAGTAGGCATACAACCATGAGATAACAAGACAAATATCAATATTACCAATTGCATCAAGCGTTCTGAAGTATTATACAGGCTCCATATGCTAATAATGAAGCATCAGCAAAACCGTGTAGAGTGCAATTCTACGTTTGTTGGAACTACCCATCATGGCATCGAAACAGAATTTAAAAACGGTAGTTCATCTTGAAATTTGTTTCATGCTTATTGAACTCATTAAAATATAAAGGGTGTCCCAATAACCGGTTCAGATTTAACATATCGGTTATTTTGGCTCTGGCAACACTAATGTCATATTTTCTTTGAGAGAACCTCAGTATATTATTTCTAGTTGACGAAATGCGACTGCTTAACGCTTCAACAAAAGTGGGGAATGTTGGGAATTTGCTTCCACAACAAAGAAAAATTGATTGAAATTGATTCGAAAGGGTACCGGTCGAAACTGGATATTTTACAACTGGATAATTCAAAACTGGATATTTTAAAATGATATAAGGTACAAAACGAGATATGGTACAAAACGAGATATGGTAGAAAAATGGATATTTCAAAACAGGATATTTCGACATGTGATTTAAACTTAAAATGATTTTTTAGGAAAGTTCTGGAATATGACCAATTAGGAAGGAACTCGACGAGTTCTTAACCGATTATGATGAAATTCGATACAAAGGATGAAAATAGAATTGTAAAATGATTTTTTGGAAAAGTTCTGAAATATGGCCAATTAGGAAGGAACTCGGTAAGTTTTTAACCGATTTTGATGAAATTCTATATGTACGATGGGAATGGGATTTTAAAATGATTTTTTGGGAAAGTTCTGAAATATGGCCAATAAGGAAGGAACTTGGCGAGTTCTTAACCGATTATGATGAATTCGATATGTAGGATGAAAATGTTGATGAAAATTAATTAATTTTTCTCACATAGATTCTCTAAACTGAAGAAAAGTTATATTAAGTAGAAGAATAAAAAATACATGAAGATACATTTTACTGAAAGTAAACTCGATCAAGTCAATGATTATTTTAATAAGATGAGAAAAGCAGCAATTAAAAAAATGCATTAAGTGAAGGAAAATTCTATTTTTCTCCTTAGAAATATTCAAGTATGGAACCGTACTGGCCATATTCCAGAACTTTCCCAAAAAATCATTTTGAAATCCCATTTTCTTCTTACGTATCGAATTTCACCATAATCGGTTAAGAACTCGCCGAGTTCCTCCCTAATTGGCCATATTTCAGAACTTTCCAAAAAAATCATTTTAAGTTTAAACCACATGTCGAAATATCCTGTTTTGAAATATCAAGTTTTGTACCATATCTCGTTTTGTACCTTATCTCGTTTTGTCAAATCCTATTTTGAAATATCCAGTTTTAAAATGTCCAGTTCTGAGCGGTTCCCGGTTCGAAATCGCACGAAAATGTCGTATAAAAGTTGATCAAAGGCGCATTTTCATCTCATTGGGTTCATAAACAAAAAAAATTGTCGCATTTGGGGGATCGGAAAATCTACAAGAATATTTGGAGATGCCAATGCATCCATTGTGTGTTACTGTTTGGTGCGGCTTGTGGCGTTTCTTACCGCCACATGTTAACATGTTTTTTGTGGCCATATCTTGAAGATATTGGTTTGGACGAGCTTTGGTGCCAGCAAGATGGTGCGCCATGCCGCTCATTGGGCGTTACAATAGTGAAACGGCGTCAAACAAAAATAAATAGATTTGGAAATATATTAAGACGTTTTTGTTTTATTAAATTTTTAAATCTGAACTTCTTACTGGGACACCCTTTATACTATTATTCCAGTCAATTACCTAACATTCGAAAATTAAAGATTATAGTGAAAAAATCACTTTGAGAAGTAGGTCCCGTCATGAGTATTTGATGCTTGGTTTAAAGGCCGCGTTATGTGCAAAAAAGGACACTTTCATATTCTATCATAAATTTTATATAGTTTCTTTTTAGGTTATCATTATCTTCAAATTTGATTCGAAATAATACAATCTTTTATTTGAACCTGGTTTGGACTTACCTATAAGGACATAATTTTGTTTGCCTCTTATAGTTACGATGTTTACAACCATCGTTATTTTGTTTGTGTGACTCCTCCAACACATTGGTACTCTTCTAAATTTATTGTTACTCTTCTGAATATAATCCATACAATCCATAAGTTGTAATAAATTGGATTAGTCTTTACCTTAAAATTACAAATTAATTAATTAATTTATCATAATTTATAAACACTTTATTTGACACAAAACTTTAAAACTAATATAAATTAGATTTTAAAGAAATTAATTAAACATTACAAATCTATTGAATTTACCGTTTTATGACAAATACGTCATGTAATCGCTGAAAATCTAATTTATATACACTTTATTTGACACAATACTTTAAAGTTAATACAAATTAGATTTTAAAATAATTGATTTAACATACAAATTAAATGAATTAACCGTTTTATGACAAACACAACAAAGCTGTAATGCACTGAATTAATGATGACCACAAATTTGTAGCAGGACGCGCGTTCAATATTACCTTTATTTTGTATAAGAGTTGAACCCAAACATATGAGTACGAGAACTATGTATCTTCTTCTGGTTGCTTAGAACTTTACAAATAGCTAGCACCAATGCAGTCTGCTTGTTAATATGATGGTCCCGGCAAGTAATATGTATCAAGTCAAAATCGATTATTATTATACGTGGTGTCACAAACTGCGAATGTCTAATTTATTTACCAACTTTGAATTTCGGTGTATCGGTGCTAATTACCGAATTAAGATGTGATTATCGTACTATAACCAAACATATTTAAATAAAAACAATTTTGGCATTTGTTGGTTATGAAATTGTAACCATTCCAGATCGAATTTGATTGTTGATCAACAAACGCTTATATATACAATATTTAGATTCTGTTCACACTTAATTAGGTAATACTTGCAATAAACGACTGAAACTATAGTTAATTTAAATTAAATGTCGAGTTACAAATACAAAATTCACTTAATTAAATTTAATTGCGACTAGACATCAGTTTAAGATGAAAGTTTTAAGATTGCACTAAACATTTTAATTCGCGTGGTTAATTCCTCTGACAACCCACTTATGAAATAATTTAGATTGGCGTCAAACTGTCTATATACATACCACAGTAAATAATGTGCGAATTGTTAAATCAAGGCTTTTGTCACACGACTTAGTCAATTGAAAAAAAAAAAAAAAATGTAATTCGTTTAGTAGACGCCGGTTAATCTATCGTAATCTGATTAATTCGTTTATTGCACTGCGCGGTTGGAAATCAAAATAAACGACTAAATTAATTAGAATCTTTGAACTTCACGATTGATATTGTAGGTAACTCATTTGATAAAAAATTAAACGACCCCAGTTTGATTAAAAATATTTTTGCGCGGACACACACCCATTTGTATATATGAGCATCGCGATAAGCCGCGTAAAACTATAATGTAAAACAAACACTGATAAGTCGAAACAAAAACTATCAAAATTCACGATTACGAAATGAATTGAATGTGTGTTGTATGTTTAGTTTTGCTACATATTTTCTATTTATATACTATATATTTTTTGTGGTGTGACTCCTCGAACACGTTATATACTAACACATAACTTTTTTTATGTTTTCAAAACAAACCTAAACGAACAACATAACTAAAATAAAAAAAAGACAACGACAATCATAATAATAGAACGATAGTGAACATACTCATAATAAATGGGTTGAGTTGTTTTGTTTTTTATTTTTATCACAACAGCGTGAGCGCGCGCGGTTCTTGTTTATATAAAACATATACTGTGCCCGAAACTAAAGTGGGATGGTGTACTGGATTAAAATTCAATGTCATACATGTATAAATTATAATGTGTGTATTCAATGTATTTGTGTCATTAAAATTATTATTACTTTAGAATTAAATTTGAACGACATTTGGGTCATGTTTAGCACAATATAGTTTTTATGTTGTATTCATATTTAACTATGAATAGGTTATTGTAGTAAAAAAATCAATAGTTATGGTCTTTTGCAGCTGATTTTTTTTATAAATCTATTAAAATTACTTGGTTAATGTTAAAACATGGTTTCAAACCATTTCAAACTTGAGTCAAACTAGCATCGATTTTATTAAATTTGATGTATATCGATTCAAAAGTGATGATTTCTATGTGAAACATGCATTCTAGTTGGCAAGTTTGAGAGAAAATGCATTCAAATTTTGTTTTAATTTTATTCTATTTTCTTTTTACAGGGAAACTCAAATTTGAAGTCATGCCATAAATTTAATTTAAATTATTCAATTTAAGTTTTGGACCAATTAATTAAAACGAATCAAACTTGTTTCAAACCAGTAGAATAGATTTTGTGGGGAATCATTTAAAATTAAATAGTTTTTTATTTATTTAAAAAGCTATCAAATCATATCTCGCGATCTCAGATTTTATGTTTTGTTAATTGTGTAATCCCAGTAGCTATTTCAAACTAAAAATCTCAAAACTCGGTTCTAAAGAAATGATAGTTTATATGATTTAAAATCATCGAGTGTTTTATTTCATAAAATTATATGATCGAGTAAGTGGCGCTGTGGGGAAAGTTGCACAACTAGGATGTGATATAACTGCATTTGTATAGATCAAAGATGAGCTCCACTAAACATTACGAAATCTTTATCTTGCAGTTAGCCCTTCTGTTTAGATATAGAGTACACAATTGATATCAAACTATTTCAAACTTGAGTCAAACCATTTCAAATTTTTATTACATTTAATACGTTTGACTCAAATCGATTTAAAATATATGTTTCTGGCATTCAAAATGCATTGACACCGGTTATTAAAAAGCAACTCGCATTCAAATATTGGTTAATTTTATTTTTACTCAAAAACTGAATTTTGCAATTGAGTCACATCTAAAACTTGTATTCTAACCAACGATTTAAATATAACTCGTTTGAATTATTTTGACGGTTTATGTAAGTTGGTAAAGGATGATGAGAACTAAGCTTTATCTGGATGATAAATTAAAGGCTCGATGGGAGTGAGAGTCCACTGGCTTGTAATATTGGGTAATATATCTATTATCTTAACCTTGGTAATAAATTTGAACGAACTTTGTATAAAATTAAGCTCAACATATATTTTATATTGTATCCATATTGGACTATGAATTATTTTGTTCAAATTACCTAGGTAATGCTAGAAATGAATTTAAACCATTTCAAACTAACCCCAAATTTATTAAATTTGAAAGTCATAGATTTAAAAGTGATGTTCTTTCTATATTCAATTTGTATTCAAAACTGTTAATTTGTTAAACTATTTTAAATTTGAGTCAAACTTTTTCAAACTCGAGTCAAACCATTTCAAAATTTTATTAAACTGTAACGTGAAAAATAAGTTTCAAACGGATGTCAAACCATTTCAAACTAACCCCAAATTTATTGAATTTGTTGCAAATCGATTTAAAAAAGAAGTTACTTCTGTCCAATTTGCATTCAAATCTGTTAATTTGTCAAACTATTTCAAATTTGAGTCAAACTTTTTCAAACTCGAGTCAAACCATTTCAGAATTTTAATAAATCTATTTTATTAAACTGTAACGTGAAAAATAGGTTTCAAACGGATGTCAAACCATTTCAAACTAACCCCAAATTTTTTAAATTTGTTGCACATCGATTTAAAAGTTATGTTTCTTCTATATTCAATTTGTATTCAAACTGTTAATTTGTCAAACTATTTCAAATTTGAGTCAAACTTTTTCAAACTCGAGTCAAACCATTTCAGAATTTTATTAAATTTATTTTATTAAACTTTAACGTAAAAAATAGGTTTCAAACGGTTGTCAAACCATTTCAAACTAACCTCAAATTTATTAAATTTTGTTGCTCATCGATTTAAAAGTGATGTTCCTTCTATATTCAATTTGTATTAAAAACTGTTAATTTGACAAACTATTTCAAATTTGAGTCAAACTTTTTCAAACTCGAGTCAAACCATTTCAGAATTTTATTAAATTTATTTTTTAATTTGTAACGTAAAAAATTGGTTTCAAACAGATGACCAACCATTTCAAACCAACCCAAAATTTATTAAATTTGTTGCAAATCGATTTAAAAGCTATGTTCCTTCTATAGATTCAATTTGTATTTAAAACTGTTAATTTGTCAAATATATTTCAAATTTGAGTCAAACTTTTTCAAATTCGAGTCAAACCATTTCAGAATTTTATTAAATTTATTTTATTAAACTTTAACGTGAAAAATAGGTTTCATACGAATGTCAAGCCATTTCAAAATAACCTCAAATTTATTAAATTTGTATTGTTGCACATCGATTTAAAAGTGATGTTCCTTCTTTATTCAATTTGATTCAAAACTGTTATTTGTTAAACTATTTCAAATTTGAGTCAAACTTTTTCAAACTCGAGTCAAACCATTTCAGAATTTTATTAAATTTATTTTATTAAACTGTAACGTGAAAAAAAGGTTTCGAACGGATGTCAAACCATTTCAAACTAACCCCAAATTTATTGAATTTGTTGCAAATCGATTTAAAAAAGAAGTTACTTCTATTCAATTTGTATTCAAAACTGTTAATTTGTCAAACTATTTCAAATTTGAGTCAAACCTTTTCAAACTCGAGTCAAACCATTTCAGGAATTTAGTAAATTTATTTTAATAAACTTTAACGTGAAAAGTAGATTTCAAACGGATGTCAAACCATTTCAAACTAACCCCAAATTTATTACATTTGTTGCAAATCGATTTAAAAGAGAAGTTACTTCTATTCTATTTGCATTCAAATCTGTAATTTTGATAGAAAACTTAAATCAAATTTTGTTTTTAATTTTGATTCATTTTATTTTACTACGAAACTTGTTTTTCAGAACCATGATTCAAATGCAATTTAAATTAATTACATTCAATTTTGTTTGCTAATTTTGTAAACCAACCTGTTCTCATCAATTTAATTGTAAGTTCACTATCAAATTTAAAAATCCTCTTGTGCAATAAAAATGGATAACTGCCTTTAAAAAGTATGGAGTGTTTCATTTTATATAACTATATGTCTGAGCAAGTGCCCAAATCATCAAATAGAGCCAAATCATCTTCAATGGCGGATGAGAGTCTAGCAGCTAAATGCTTGTTGTTTGTACTGTTGATACTATTCGTTTAAAAATATTTCAAACTTAAGTCCATTTCAAACTCAACCTAAATATTTCAAACTCAACCATTTCCAACTTGAGTCAAGCTATTTTTTATTAATTCTTGTAAAAATTGTGTTATTGTTCTATTATTGTTTATAAAAAATATAAAACTTAAAAATTAGTTTCAAACCATTTCAAACTTTAGTCAAACCAATTCAAACTAAGGCACCTTTTATGAATTTTTTTGCATATTGATTCATACCTGACATCCGTTTTGTTTAAAACTCATTTAACCTTTCTGTTTTGATAGAAAACGCTTTCAAATTTTCCTTTAACTTAATTTCACTTTTTATTACTTAGAAACTAAATTTAAATTATTCAATTTTATTAAAACCATATTTTATTAAAAAGTTCATTAAATTGTTTTAAACTTTATTCAAACCATTTCAAATTTGCATCAAATTTGTCAAATTTAAGAAAAACTAATGTTAAAAACTTAAAAACTAGAAGTATTTTTAATTTAAACTATGAAATGCTATTTTGGCATTTAATTCTTATTGATATTTCTAAACCCCTCCAGCATGTTGGGTCCTTATAATTCTTTATTATTTTCAATCCTTATAATTATGAGTTGGAATCTGAGGTTTCGAAAATCTTGGTCGATCATATATTTTGAGACTAAATCATTGATTTTGAGACAAACGAAAGTTGAGGATGGTAGAAGTGGATCCAGTAGTTATTTCACGACGTTGCCATTTAGTCCAATCACACATTGAGTCATTTGTTTGTTCAAGAACACCTGATGCACGTCATGAGATGCTTCGTAATTTTTACGTAGTCGCGCCTTCATCCACTATAAAAGTGATTCTATCCAATATTATCTAAGATAGTAATTTGTATGCCGTGTAAAGTATAGTTTTTGTCGACAGCAATTGCACGTTCAATTTTCGATTAGCATTTTGAGTCAAATTGAGTAAACTTGACATACCATAAATGTCGGTATCAGCAAGAATATCATTAAAATTTTGTTAAGATAAAATCTCAGCGGTAGTTTTTGTGAATTACTCGTTTAAACACAAATTTACATGGTACAAAACCACTTGAGAATTATTGACTTTACTACCTACATATTTTAGTTTAAAAATTTGTTAAGGTATCAAATCGCATTTTTCATCTGTCCGTTTACAATATGCAACTTATTACGTACTATATGCATTTTTCGGAGTTTGACCTTTCGCAAATTTAAATTTTTTGCAATTTGTTATAGACTTGCGATACAATATATATGGGTGGCTAACTAATAATAACGACACTGTGCTATGATTTTATAAATAAATTTACATAAAAATTACAGAACACAAGAGAGTCACACATAACGAAACAAAACAAATAATTCCGTAAACAACTTCTTATATATTTGTCTTATGTACATAATATGTACCATTATTTACTTGAGTCTTGTTGAATTACAAATTACAATTCAATTCATTTGTTTTTTAAACTTATGTTATATTATACGTTTATATTGTGCTTAAGACGTTCACTTTCTTATTATTTATTGTTCGTTAAACATTTCTGTTGATATCTTTCGTTTTGTTAGTGTGATACTTTAAAATTAGCTCATAATGTATAGTGTTTCCAATAATATTATTATTTCATATTTAATGCGTGTTTTCATATTTATGGTGTATCATTAATTAACCACTTAACACAACAAAAAATAAAAACAAAACAAATTATAAGACTTACGTAAGAAATTCGGTTGAGACGGAGTTAAATGATGAGATTTAAATAATTTTATTGGTTCATGTCTTTGTTAAGTTTGTTAATTTTTAAGTAGCTTATTTATTATTATTGTAGATGGCAGAATACTTCTTTAGAACATGTATAATGTGTCTTGGATAAAAAAAAATAACTTTTTGATTGTCTTAGTACCTTTTTGTTTAGTACACATACTATTTGTTATGCCATCTATAATAATTGTTTAGAAGTTACTATGTTAGCAAAGTTTTTTTACTTACTAGTACCTTTTTGATCAATTTTGATATGCAGGGTTAAAATCTTTGATTAAAGTCGTTAATACAAATTTTGAAGAAGTTGATCTTGAAATAAATTTAATAAAATTGAAATAAAAATAAAAATTGCAATAAAATTTGGTTTTTATTTGTGTGAGTAACTAAAACATAGTATATTAAACTAATTGTAAACATGTATTGTCATCTTTTTATATGTTTTGTAACAAAATCTTGTAAAAATCAAGATCATCTTTTTAATAGCAGTTTTTGGGTTTGGATCTCGGGTTTCATCTTTTTATTTTACAAGAAGACATTTTTTCTCGGTTTGGCTTGCAAAATTGTTCATTCAAGATGAAAAATTTGTTGAATGTAAATCGGCTAAATGACATTTTATTCACTAGCAATTGGTAAGTGATAATAAAATAAGTTATAGTCTTAAAGATAATTGAAGCAGAGGTTGCCGAAAATCGCAAATTAATTAATACTGATTGATAAAGTGAGTAATGAACGCTTCAAAACAAACATTGATGTTGTTAAAACTGATGGATTCATCCATGATAAGCATAAATTATCGAGTTAAGCTGAAGCAGTTATTGTAACAGCAAGCTTTCATTGTATATGCTGACCCGTTCCTTCCATTTCGTTAAATTAATAGATGAAAAAGGCAATTTAGATGTCAATCTTAGAAGAATCAAAGCTTCTGTGGTGATTGAGATTTGTTGATCAGGAATGGAACATAATCTGTTTGTTGTATAAGGTTTAGTGTATCCCGCCTTCGCTGATTTTTGTGTATTCATGATACACCTGACAGGTACTCTGGGTAAGCCAGTCCATTGAACACATGCTCCGGATATAAGTGTGGACTGTGACTATTATCTAGTAGTATAACAAGGGTAGTAGTAGAACAACATTTAGAATATTTTGCCTCAGAACTTCAAATCCGGCCAGGATTCGAATCAGTTTAAAACAATTATATTTTCAACTTTTTAAAAATTTCAAAATATCGAATTTTGGTTTAACTGCCTGATTAAATTTCGAAACACATCAAGTAAACGTAACGATCAACATTGATCCATATATAGCCGTGAATAACGAAATTTTAAATTTACGTCCATTTCGAAATTCACAAAATATTTAAATCTGAATTTTTTTGAAATTTTTTTAAAATTTAACTTCTCATTTATCAACAGTAACTGTAACGCTTAAAGGTTCCATTGGCAGTTTTAACATCTGCTACATGAACTATGCCATCGTGACCATTGTAAACCTTGATCACCCGACCCAATTTCCATTTAAGCGGTGGTTGATTTTCATCGGTCAGAACTACTAATTCTCCAACAGCAAGATTATTCGTTGCTTTGGTCTATTTTGTTCGTTGTTGGAGAGATCGAAGGTATTCCGTTGACCAGCGTTTCCAAAATATTCTATGATAAAATTAAATTTGCTTCCAAGTGTCTAACGGCTGTCGATCTGTTAGATGAGGCATCGGCAATGCATTGAGTGGTCGCCCAGTTAAATAGTGCCCCGGTGTAAAGCTATCGATGTCGTCCAGGCAGTTAGTGAGTGGCCCTAGTGGTCGAGATTTTAAAACCGCCTCTACTTGTTTGATTAAAGTAATCAGCTGTTCATATGTAAACTTTACAACACCCATCGTACGACGCAGATGAAATTTTGCAAGTTTTACACCTGCTTCATGGAGACCACCAAAATGAGGGGTAGCTGGTGGCGTGAATCTCCCCTCTATCTGGTCTTCTTCACACATTGATTGCAATTCATCGTTTAGTTGTTGAGATGCTAGCATTGTATAAAACTCGCGCATCTCGAATTAACGCCGACAAAATTTGTTCCATTGTCAGAGAAACAACGTTTCTGTGGAGCTGCTTTACGATGAACTGTCCCTTTTCCAAGCCGTATTTCTCAACAGGAAAACACTCACGTTGTACGATTCTGATGATGGTTAAGAGTGATTGGTCTAATTCTACCAGCTTAAGCAGTCCGCTAAATTTGAATTTTGATTTGACCTTTAAGTGTACCATATACGCAATGACTGGTCGCAGTTTTCGAAAGTCGTTATGAAATTTTATATCCCTTAGGATATTGGAAGATTCCGTTGATACCATGGCGATTTGTGTCGATTTTCTCATCTGATACATTTCCTCTGACAGTGGAAATTCTTCACGCAATGTTGGCCAAGATGAAGGTTCTTCTAGCAGGAATGCAGGTCCATGAATCCATAGGTCAGATTGAATAAATTTTTCGGGAATGACTTCTCGGAAGATCAAATCAGCTGGATTACAATCGGTGGGTACATGCAGGCAGTTTTCTTACTTTGAGTTTTCTTGTATGATGGCCACTCGATTTGCCCATTTAGATGGACAGGACTTAATCCAATGGAGCACAATAGTAGAGTCTGACCAATAAAATGTTTGATTGACATCAAAATTTAAATTTTGGTGAATTTAGTGCACCAGCTGAGTAAGGACCACCGCCGCACACAATTCTAATCGAGGTAATGTTGTTTTTTACAGTGGAGCTACACGTGATTTTGAGAACAGTAGTTTGACGGACACCAGGCCATCTGACGATGAGCTGCGAATGTAAAGTACTGCTCTATGTGCGCGCTCAGTGGCATCGCCAAATCCATGTATTTGGATATTTTGTACATTATTTGGAGTAAATAGATGACGATCGAACTTTATAATTTTATACTTTATACTTTCTCAAAGCGTCTGCCAATATATGTGTTGGGTTTGTGGAAGTGATTGATCTCATCAGTCCAGCTTCAACTTCCATCGCGCGATTGCGTGAGTAGTTTTCCCAAGATAACCACGGGTGCCAAGAGATCTAGAGGATCGTAAATTCGAGCGATATCGGAAAATATGGTTCCTTTTGAGATCGTTTTACTTTTATTGAAATTAACGACGAAAGTAAATTTATCGGTTGACGGATTCCAAAAAAATCCGAGTGTTTTGACCAACTCATTCTCTTCAATTTTTAGAACTGTCGATAGCTTCCATTGGAATATCTTTGATAATTTCAGGACAGTTCGTGCACCATTTTCTTAGTTCTGTTTACAGATTGAAGTATGTTCGAAATTGTTACTCTTAGTTCTGTTGCTGCAGAGTTTGCTCCTGTAAGCAGATCATCCACGTAGACATCTTTTTAGTATATTTGCTGCGACGGGTATAGTGCCTTTATGATCTAGGGCTAGCTGTTTAAGAAATTAAACAGTCACTGTTTTCAATTTGAAGGTTGATAATAGTTCAGCAGGCGAGTTTCTCCACAATATGAGTTGAAATTTCTGATCGTCTTCGTTAATTCGAATTTGCCGATACATTTTAACAATATCGGCACTAAACGCATATTCATGTGACCGGAAGCGAACTAAAACTGAAAACAGATCACTGGACCTACCATCATTATTGAATTGAGTGATTTCCCTGACGTTGTTTTGGCGGATCCATCAAAAACTACCCGTAATTTCGTTGAAGAATTGTCCGGTTTGATAACACAATGATGCGGGAAGTAAAAACTCGGGTGATTTATGGTTTCCGGACCGACAGGTTTTCGCTACCGGCGAGTAGCAAGATTATTTGAATCACCAAGTTCCGATTGGCATGATAAAAATGGAATTTTGACGATAAATCGGCCCTCACGGTCTCGTTTGGTAAATTTAGTAAAGTGTTCTTCACACTCGGATTCTTCGGGCAAAAACGACTTATAAGAATGTTGGAGGTTCTCAATTGTCCAGGACCTTTCAATTGCTTCACTCAACATCACTAAACTATCGCCAGCCAAATGACAAAAATGTTTTGATTTCCATTCTGTTGATGCTTTACCAGAAACTGTCCAGCCTAGTACAGTGTTCTGTAGCAAAGGTTAGTGGCCAGCTAATTGTATTTGACCCACAGCGAATAATGTATGGTAGATCTCTGCGCCAAACCGCAAATCAATGTCTTTAGGTTTAAAAAATTCTGGATCGGCTAGCTGGATATTTGATGGAATTTCCCACGAATCGATGTTATCAACGGAATTAATTGGCTGATAACTCGTGATCTTGGGTAGCACGTGAACGTTTAAAGTTGTATACAAATTGGCCGTGTTCGACTTTACGGTGATTGTTGAACTGGAACACGATGATATAACGTTGGGTCCAATACCGTAAATTTTGCTCTCGCTCCTTTGAATTGGTAAGGTTAGCAGCGCGAATAATGATTTAGTTGCGAACCGGAGTCGAGCAATGCTCTCCTAATAACAGAATGTCCATCTTGGTCAATAACATGGACTAATGCAGTAGCTTGATGGATAAAAGATTCTGAATTTGGCTTAGAATTGGGTTTTGCTAGCTATAACGCAACGGATACTGCAACATAATTGGTTTGCTGATCGCTCTGTTTGTTAACTAATGTTCTCAATACCTTTGAATTTGTATACGACGATATTGGTTTCTTTGGTGATTGATGTACTCCTTCCGTGTCCTTGTGAAGAAGCGAATGATGTAATAAGTTACAGTGTCGGCAGCGACGGGTCACTGAACATGCATCTAGTACGTGATCAGAACGTAAACAACTGTAGCATAATTTATAGCTAGTTACGAAATTGTGGCGTTGATCCATTGGCATATGTAGGAACTTATGACATCGAACAATCGTGTGTCCACTGGGCATTTCACGCAATAAAACTTTGGTGGGTTGGTAACATTAAGTGATGTTGTGGGCAGACGGTTGTTGGGTGGAACAGGTTTGCCCACTGGTTTTGATGGTGTCAATACAATCTGAGTGAATTTTGATTCGTTGTGATGAGCTTTTGCGCTGAGAAAGCTGCATGGATCGTCCATTGTTTTCAGATGGGTTGATGGAGCGGCATTGTTCCATTTAATTTTTGTATCTGCATCAAGTTTTGAGACCATCAAATAAACAATCAGGTCATCCCACTGCTTACAGGTCGTTTGAGCGCCTCGAGTGAGCGTAGATGCCATCGAAAATGATCCACAAGGCTTAGCAACTTATTAAAGTCCGGCCTCTCGATACATTTGTATGAGAATAATGCAGGCACATGTTCGCAAATAAAATTTGTTGTGTCGAATCTATCCTGTAGAATTTGTCGTGCAACTTCATAATTTGGATCAGATAACTCGACAGCTGCTACGGAACCGGCAGCGACACCGCTAAGTGACAATTTAAGATACTGGAACGGTCGTGTATAATGGCGTCGAAGGTACCAATAAATGAATTCCATGCCAGGTATCCACCACTAAACGTGGGAAGCTCTATTGTTAGAAGTTTCGCGCCAATCGTTACAGGTAGCGGATTAAATGGTTTTGTATCAGTGGCTCGCGCCATGTGCCTTGCTTCTTACAGCTCCTCCAATTTCTCCTTAAAGTCGGAAGCAATTGAAATATATGACTCCTCAATCTTAGTGCGTATACCTTCAGTTAATAGCTATTAATTCACAAAGCGGTAACATTCGTTAATACACAGAAAAACTCTCATTTAAATCTCTCATTTAAATTAGTCGATGGTGAATTTGCTTGGCCTTTGCAGTTGAAAGTTTGTTTTCAATATACTCCTCATACCGTTCCAATTTTTCAACCAGAACGACGAGGATCCATAGGCATTTTGTAAAATTAAAATTGTTACTTACAGTTCGGATGACGTATAAATTGTCTAATAGAAGTTTCACTCTTCGTTGGTTATTATGAGAAACGTTTTTTTACCACGTGTCCAGTAAAAATAGATTCCGCTACGCCGCACAAACACCGATACAACTATGTTGTATTTCACCACAAATATTCACTACAATATGAATGGCCTTTGTAAACTGTTATGGTATCACTCGTCAATGATCTATACTGAATGTAGTATCCTACTTCTGACACCAAATTTTGTAGCACAAATAACAAATTTTAAAATATAACTGTTTTAAATTTACGTAGAAAATTGTTGAATTTAAAATCATTTCAAGATTTTGAAATTTCAAGATTTTAACGAATATAGAGGAGCTTTGAAATATTTAGGAATGCTAGCTTGAAATAGCAACTACCATTAGGAAATTTACTTAAATCACAAAATTAGTCTTTGAAATTTTTTAAAAAGTTAAACTTTGCAATTAGTAAAAGTATTATTTAAATTTTTTTAAAGTTAATAGGATTTCAGAATATTTTGTCTTAAAACTTAAAATTTGTATTTAATAATTAAAATATGTCTTAAGTTTAAATAAAATTGGAACTGACCAATTTTATTATAGTCAGATGTGTGCACATTTTTTTTTAAATTTGACACTTATTAAATCTTATTAAAAAGTATTATGGAATTTTAGAAATTTCAGTTGAAATTGAGAAAATCATAATAATAGGATTTTAAACTTTTTTAAATTAAAGAAACTGCGATTTAAGTATTGAATTTTGAACACTAAATTAAAAATTAAATTCGACTCGAGGTATTGTTATTTAAATTTCTAAATTTTAAAAATATAATTGTAAAAATTACAAATTTTGTAACATTTAATTAAATTTTTAAAATTTTAAAATTCACAATTCTAAAACTTTAAAATCCTATCTAAATATTCATAATCGAAAAATATTTTGTTTGAAGCTTTTAGATTAAATTTCATAGACACAAATTGAAGTAAGGATATCTGTTTACAAAATTTTAACTAAAGTTTAACTTTAAAAAATTGGAAACATATTTAAATTTTCTGAAACTTAAATTTGTAATTCTAACTATTTTTAAAATTAAATATTATTTAGTTTATGTTTATATTATTAGTATTATTAATTTCTTAAAGTTTTAAGAGGTTATTCTCTTTTAAGAAATTTCTCTTGTAAGCATTTTAAGAATTATTAGCATAATTTTAAATCTATCAATTCTCTATTAATTATAATTTTAAAATCTGCATCAAACTGAAATAAATTCGTTATTTAAATTTTGATTCAAGGTTCAAATTTTTAAGTTCAATTCACATTTTATTAAAATATTCGCAAATTTTATAGAAATTTAGAATATTTTGCGTTAAATCCGGTTGGGATCCGATTAAGCTTAAAAAAATATTTTCCACTTTGAAAATATTTCAAAATATTGAATTTTGATTTAACTTTCTGATTAAATTTTGAAATTGTAGACCATGTAGTAATTGTAACAATCAACATGTCAAATAGCCATTGTTTACGAAATTATAAATTTAGGTCCACTTTAAAAATTCACTGAATATTTAAATTTAACTTTTTTGAAATTTTAAGAATTTTTTAGATTTACCGAATTTTAGCTTAAACTTCTTGTAACATATCGAAATTTAAATAAAATTTCAATTCAATTTTTGTAATTTCTATAGTTAATTTTAATAAAAATTTTAGAATTTTATTATTGACAGTATTTAAATTTTTATAATTTTATAGTTTTCAAAATTTCTCAATTTGCGCCTAATCACAAATCTCGAAATACAACGAGATCAGTTAATCTCGAACTACAGGCACTACGGCTAATCGCGGAAATTTTAAAATTTTTTAATTTTAATTGAATTTTTAAAATTTTAGAATTTAAAATTTTAAAATATGAGAGAATTATTAAATATTCACAAACTAAATTAAAATTTAAAATGTTTTATCTTAGTACTATTTTGAAAATAAAAGTTCGCATTCGAAAATTTAAAAATTAGATTTAAATTTTTTAGTGAAGTCAACATTTCATTATGTTTTGATGTTCGTTCTGTCAATGAATTTATTAAATTTTCGAATTAAAAATATGGAATATTTTAAATTGTAGGAGAATTATTAAAATTTCAAAATATGAACGCTAAAATTTAAAGTTTTATTAGACTAGGTTATTATAATTTCTCAATTCTGAAATTTGAATTTCATTTCTAAAAGTTTTAACAGGCTAGTAACAAAGTTTATCAAATTTTTAACAATTAACTACTATTTATAAATTTATTGTTAAAAATTTTAAATCTATGAATTTTATTATCAAATTTATTTTATATTTTAAAACTTAAGTTTAATTTAAGTTTTCTTGAGATATTCGCAATTTTTATGGAATTTTAAAATATTTTGCATTGAAGTTTAAATTCGTTTGAGATTCGAAATAAATTCAATTCAATTTAATTTTAACACATGCATTTTGAACTTTTGAAATAATTCTTTAACAAAAAATTCAATCATTAAAAAATATCGAATTTTGAACCAAATTTCTTATTAAATTTGCAAAACAAAAACTATAAATTACCTATAAATTTAGGTAAATTTTAAAGTAATTTACGCAGTGAATTTTTAAAATTGAATTGCTTGAATTTTTAAATTTTTTTTATTTTATGGTTAAAATTTTAAAATTTTCGAATTTTGTTTGTAATAATTTTCAAATGTGCATCAAACCTTAAATTAGTAATACTCAAAATTTACGTTATATACCAATTTTAAAAACATAACTGGTTACAATTTTCTATAAGATTCGTTGACTGATGGGAATTTTTTATTTCGTTATTTTTTTAAAAATCCGGTAAGAATCAAAAATTAAAATGTTTACCAGTTCGACTTCAACATTTTAAAAATTATACGAAGCTTAAACATTTTTAAAAATGTGCTTTTACGAGTAAAACTATAAAATTCCGAATTTTGTTAGTTATTATTTCCAAATGTGCATCAAATATAAAAAAATAAAGGTTTCAAAATTAAAAATATTTCTACAAATATTAAAACCAGATATTTAGTCAGCATGATTATAAATTCAAATATGTATACATATTTTTAAATTTAATACTTTTAAACACAAAAATTCAATAATTTCGAAATTCCAAAGTTCTAACTAAACATTAAAAATTTTATTTAAAAATAGTTTAGGGATTTAAGTTGAAATTTTAGATTTGCGTTTCAAAATTTCAAATATTGGTCAACTTTTAAAAATTAAATTGATTTTGTAATCAATGATTCTGAATTTTCAAAATTGAGTTTCTCAATCTTCTAGGTATGTAGAAGTTTTTAAACCAAAAACCTGTCATCATTTTGATCTATACAAATCTAGAAACTTTAATTTTTTCTGTTAAACCGAATTTTAACTTTCAAAATTTGATATTTTTAATAGTGGAATTTTTAAAGTTACTTAAGTACTGAATATTTTAAGATTCGATATGTTGTATTGAAATTTTAAGTCAAAATTTATATAAATTTATAATTTTTAAAACTATAATTATTGAATTGGTTTTTGAAATTTTTAAAACTAATAAGTTTGGATTTTTAAAATAAATATTCAAATTTTAAAAACATTAAATTTTTTACGATTTATAGAAGTTATTATTAAATTAAATTAACTTGCTAAAATTAAATTATCTTGTTAAATTAAATTTGGAAAAATTTTTAACATAAAAAAATATTGTAGGGATTTTAATTATAATTTCAGATTCAATTTTCCAAATAATAAACTTAGTTCAACTTTCAAATTGAATCTTAAGCTTAGAGAGCTTGAAATTTCAAGAAGAAATTTCTCTGAATTTTCAAAATGTAGCTTCTCATTTCTTAATAATTGCAGCGTTAACAAAATAATCTGTCATTATTATAATTTATAAAAAAATTTAAGATCTCTAAAAAATTTGGTAGAGCCGAATTTTAAGTTATAAAATTTGTTAATTTTGCTTAAACTGAAATTCTAAAATATTTTTAAAGTTATTAAATTTTTGAAATCTCTAGTAAGTTTTAATAAAATATGAGAATTTTACTATTCTTATTTTTTAAATTTTATGGTTGAAATTTCTAAAATTTAACAAATTTGCTAATTCACAAATTTTGAAACTTCCGAATATTGACAGTTTTAAGTCAAAATTTAAGAACAAAACATTTAATAAACTAAAATTATGAATTTAAATTTTGTAATTTTTAAAATTAATAAGTTTTAATTTGAAATATTACTAACGGGATTGAAATTATAAAATTTTGAGCAAAATTCATTAAATTATAAATTTGATGTATACTTATTTTAGTAAATACATTTTTATTTAGACGTAGTAAATTTCCGAATAAAAGTGGTAATCAAACTTGTGAAAATAAAATTTCCAAATTTGAGTAAATTTTTAAAATATCTAAAATTCGTTATTCTAAAATTTTGAGATTTTCTTTCGAAAAAAAAATACAAAAAATGATCCTAAGTTTATAGTTTTATTTAAAATTCCAAACATAACTAAATTCCTAAAACCAAAATTCAAATTTTTTAACTAATCATTTTCGAAAAAAATTTATTTTCAGAAGTCGAAGGCCAATCAACAAATTCACCAAATTTACCATGGGGACCACTATACTGTGTCTTGCAACAAGACGAACAAACATTTACAGCCTACGTTAGTGAAGAACTATCGGTAAGTACTAACACCATATATGCAATATGCGTGCGCGAACAATAAAATAAAATGCAAATTTCTAACACTTTTCTTCTTCAATTTTACATGCTGCGCCATTTTGAATATATTTCGAAATTTTTTTCAAATTTTTTTTTTATTTAATTTTTAATTATTTGCTTTAAAAAAAAAACAAAACAAATTATTAATTGTATATTATGTGTAACCGGTAAAAGATTTTCTCACCGTCAACAACACCAAATCGTGATGTCAAGGTAACAAAATAAAAATTAAAAAATACATAACTTACATAAATTCTCGTAATTAAATTAAGTAATTTCGCAATCAAGACTTTAGAAAATTTTAAATATGCGAACGGTTATTTTATAAATATAACTAAATGTTTTATTTTCTTATACATTTTACAGCTAACCGATGTACTGTTTGGTGAATTACCGCGGGTACGACTAGATCGATGCCCGCGACGAAGTACCAAACATGTATGGGATGGACCTCCGACACTCGAAGAGGAGCCTGAAGAGTCAGATAGTGCTGTGTCCGGTGATCATATACAAATGAATACGACAATTGGAAGTGCATTAGGTGAGTGCATTTTTTTATCACATTTAAAAATTCATCAATATATTCATCGTGTGCATTTGTTTTGTCTAGTTATTTTAAGATGGGGTTAGTGACGATGAAGTGAAAAAATACACAAATGAATCACCCATTACAATGATTGGATTTTGTTTTATTTTTATGTTTTGTTATGAATGAATGAATTTTGTTATTTCGTTTTTATTATGATATGAATGGTGTAGGTGTAAATAGTTTTGGTGTTTAAAATTAGTGTGTTGCTACGTTGAGAATAAATAAAATGAATTTACTTATGGCGTATTGTTATCGGTTGTAATGCAGAAGTAGACTTGCTTTTTTATCGTATTATAATTGCCAGCCAAAATAGGTACGCCTGAATACAATTTCACTTACAAGTTAACTTCTGTATATTATGACCATTTAAAGAAACATTAAAAGGAAATATTTGCAATCAGCAACAACGGATATTTTTCCATGTCAAACTTCTACCAAAATGAAAACTTAAATATTTGACATTCGTTTGTTGAGGAATAGTGACATTAGTAAATTTGACTATTGGACATGTACGTTTATTTAGTGTAAAAATTGTATGTGTTCATTTTTAATCAGCGCTTATCGGCCACATTTTAAGCCCATGCTCAATGTTATATAAACTATCCTGTAATTCTTGTGATTGGGCTGTAAACAACAAGTATAACACAGGTTCTAATACCCTGCTATGTGATTATCCTTGGTTTGACACTTCTGTGGTGGCAGTATTTTGTTCAACCTAATAGTTTTTTGGGATAACTTTGTCGAAAAGTTACGCAATATCCAAGAAAACTGCCGGTTTGTAGTTTTTGCTTGTCGAGCTTAATTGTATTTGCAATTCAGTGTACCAGGTCTACTGTTCCATGCTGGACCCTAAACTTTATATCTTGCAGATAATATTGGTTTTAAGTTTTTATTATACCATCTTTTCATAAAGCTTTCTTTGAATTTACCCTTACATTTTTGGCCCTTTTTAAAATACATTTGACTGAATCTGTCTTCGACTCGTTTTGCGTCTAGAGAAGGCGATCATAGCTTTTTCCAATTAAATCTGATCATCTGGTCTTCTTATCGGTGGACTCGATAACTCGAGCCTATTTTAGTTTTCTCGTTGCCCTCAGTAAGTAATCAGTTTTTTGTGTTGCTGAGAGGTCGCTTAGGTAATTCTGAATCCCCAATGTTTTTTCTTTAAAGTATCATTATATAAGTGCTTTAATATGTCTATTTAATGTCCACTTAAGCAATGTGATTTTTAATGCTGCTATTTTTGCCCAAGGGTTTTATAGCCTCATCAATATCTTTTAGTTTATAATGCTTTAGTCTTCGTTTTATTTAGATTGCGGCGCTGCCATATACTTTACCATCTGGATGTTAGTTGTCATAAACTTTAAATCGGGTAATATTAATAAAGTTTTCTTTTGTGAACTGTATTGCACATATTAGAACTGCCATTGTTGGGTTTTGACGATAATCTGCATTAATATATTTACCATCTTGAAGTTATTCGGTTAACTTATTTAGAATTGCTTAGATATTTAGTTCCTCTTCGTTAAAATAACCTTTAGGAATGTTTGCATAGAGCAAAATTATTTTAAAAAGTATACCAATAATGCTAAATTTTATTTAATTTCGAAATTTTTAGAGTTTCAAAATCAAAATAAAATATTACAAAATTTCGAAAATTAAATTTCACAATTTTGAAAATTAATTAAAAACATTCAATTAATTCGTTGTCTAAAGAGATTCTGCAAATTTGATTGAAAATTTGATTTTCACTTCTAAGAATTGAACCTAAAATTTAAAGCATTGTCTGACGATGTCATTTCTGTTCTTTGTACCATAATTTAGTTTTACGCTTAACAATATAAAAACTTGTATAACGCAATGATTGTAATCAAACTTCAAAATTTAAAAAATAATAGTTATTCTAAAATGTTTATCATATTTAAATTATGATTTTTTTTTATGTTTTTTGAACTTTTGGATTTAGTCGATTTTAGAGCTAAAATGGAACAGTTTACAATTTCTTTGTAAAACAAAAAAAAAAAGTTATTTTTTTTAAAATATACTGTCAAATTTTAAAATTTTTAATTCGTTTCAAATTCTGAATTTATTGGTAAATTTCAATTCGTTAAAATTTTTCTAATTTAAACTTTCTGATTTAACCGATATAATTATTGAGCTAAAAATTACGTATGTCAATGTTTTTTTAAATATTCTGTGAAATTCTGAAGTTTTTGGCCAAATTTTATTTCGTTTAAAGTTTTTGTAAATTTTCAATTTTAAAGTTTTTAGACAATTTTTAATTCTGAAAATTTTTTTTAAACTTTTCGATTTTTGAGTTATTTTTGTTTAAAATATACTGTCAAATTCTATAATGTTTAAAAATTTTACAATCTTTAAAAATTTCTGAAGTTTAGATCAAATTTTTAATTCTGAAAGTTTTATAAATTTTCAATTCAGAAAATTTCTGGATTTACGTTCAAATTTGAAAATTAATGTTTTCTTAATCTTTCGGATTTAACCAATTTTTGAGCTAAAAATTATGTATGTCAATTTTGTTTAAAATACTCTGTGAAATTCTATAATTTTTGACAAAATTTGAATTGGTTTAAATTTTTATAAATTATCAATTCTGAAAATTTTTATTTAGTTCCAATTCTAAAATTTCTTATGTTTATATCTTAATTTACGTAGTTTCCTAAATATTAGAAGATTTGATAATTTTTGATCAAATTGAAATTTAGAATTTTAACTAACTTCCAGTTAAAAAAAATTTAAATAATTTATCTTAGTTTTAGGTGTTAACCAATATTGAAAATTTGGCAGAGCTAACAGCTTTAATATGCAAAATATGTTCAGAAGCTTTACTGTACATATATTATGCATTGGAAGCTTTCTCTGAGCCTACTTGTTCACAGTCTAAAATTAAAATGAAAATGTACTAACAATAAATTTACATACACCATCAACAACCATTCATTGTTTTCTATTGTGTTGTTATACTGTATGACACATATACATATAGAAATAAGACAGAACAACACAAATAAAATAAAAAATTCTTCAGTCAAAAAACTACGCTCGTCGTGTAATGATTTAATCGCGGATTTTGTTGTGCATTCAAAAAAAAAATAAAAATTTCTCGTTTTAAAATTTTTAAAACTAAAGTCGACCGACGAATTTTTTTCCAAACATAACAAAAATAAATAAACAAAAAGTTAATTTTATAATCTTAACAAAAGAATCTTAATTTAGATGAAAATTTAAAAATCTAATTTTAAAAATTTTATGTGTTTGTGTCTCGAGTGTGTGTGTGTGTGTATGTATAAGTTTATGGCATAGTACAGTGTTTGTTATTGTTGTAAGTGCGTGTGATTTTTGTTAATATAAATGGATTTTTTTTACATCTCTTTGAAAAGAAAATCTGAGATTTATACAAAATTGGATGGAAAAGTTATTTTTAGTGAAATTTTTGTGTTGTATAAATAACATGTGATTTTCCGACTAAATAATTTAAAAAACAAAAAAAAAATTTTTTTAATATTTTTATCTCAATTTTTGATGTCTCGCTCGGGAAATTAAAAAAAAATAAAATTACGCCGATTTTTGCTCTATTTTTGAGTGAAAATATGTTATGGATTACCAACGAAAACATTATTTTGTATATTCAGTTTGCTTTAAGAAAACATAACACATTGGTGGCCTTGGTTTATTTTTCTTTATAAATAATTCATGGTACCCATTATTGTTGTGTTTCGTGATTTTAATTTAACGACCTTCTCACTTTTAAAAAATTGTGGATGGATGGAGATTATTAGCTATGGGGATGTTGTAAGAAGCGTAAATAATTTTTTGTTGTTTTAGTTGATGGGTTTTTATTGTGTACCATGAGAAAATAAGTTTCACTTTGGTTTTTGTCTCGATTTATTGTTTCTAATGTTTATACATAATCATGTCTCAGTGCAATCATCATTTAATCTAAAAAAAAAAAAAAACGAAAACGGAAATTGGTCTAATTTAAGATTTCGTTTATTATATAGTTTACGTGCGAGGAGGTGGACATTTTTATGTAACCGTCAAAGTTTTGTACGACAATATAACTTTGCTAATTTCTAACCATAGGAAGTTACTCATTATTAAGCAATTTTCGTTTCTTAAACAAAAAAAAATGTCTTAAATATGTAACAGAATTTTGGATATAATTTGTGTTTCCACAAGTTGTTTTAACTGTCCAAATAGCTTGTTGTTAGCATGTTTAAGTCGAAAAATTTTAATGAGCTTAACAAACCGCTAGCTAGACATTTACACAATTATGTTAGATGATTATATTAGGTGAGATGCGAACAATGGAAATAATTTTGTTTGATCTATGATACATATATAGACGTAGATTTGATCTTATTTACAAATTTTTGGAAACTGAATTCAATGAACTTCTTTTTGTTTTTCGATTATACAATTGTTTGGCATTTCAATGCCGCAATATTGATTGATTGAAGACCGGTATTTTGGGTATTCAGTCAAAAGAATTAAATTATACTAGAATTAGCATAAATATCGAATTATGTTGCTAATTTATATATAGTGCTGGAATTTTGTGATTTCATTACTTTAATTTTAGTTTGAATTGTTATTTGAATATATACAATTAAAATTTTGTCAAGCTTGAACAAGTTTACGGTGATTTAAATTTAATTTAGGTTTAGTTACTTAAAGTTTTACTCAAGTAGGAGAATTTTAAGTTTTAAAATCAATATTTGTAAGTTAAGTTATGGTGACAAATTATATTTAAAGTTATTGACAAATAAAAACTCAATATTCGCAATTTTAGGCAAACAAATTTTTAGACAGTAATATTGATAAGATTTCTATAATTTAGTAGATAAATTGTTCATTTGATGTGCATTTGAATGGTTTGAAATAGAATAACCAAGAAATGCGGATAATTTCAAACTGTATGCTAGTTTTACTCAAATACGATTTGTTTGAAACACATATTTTCTCAGTTTGAAACAAACTACTTTAAAACTTCATTCAAACATGCACTAATTAATTCAAATATAAAATAACCAAATTTATATATTTTTGACATAATTTTTTAAACTGTTCAAATAACTATCAAATTTCATTCAAATTGTTTAATTTGAAATTTTATTTTAATTTTACTAGGATCGTTTTCTTTTTAAGATCGTTTTAGAATGAATGTAGATTTGACTGCAAATTAAAAAATTTAACTTCGATTCAAACACGATGTTTTGAAAATTTTAATATAAAATTT
Organism: Tipula confusa; assembly: GCA_963556175.1. Lineage (NCBI taxonomy): Eukaryota > Metazoa > Arthropoda > Insecta > Diptera > Tipulidae > Tipula > Tipula confusa. Next base: position 186,209,378 of record OY744476.1, on the reverse strand, counting down.
GGTTTAAAAATTGTTTTTTGTTATGCGCCTAAAAACGCAATTATATTGTCATCAGAATGTCTGCTAAACAATCCAATTCAGTTTCTATACTGAAGATATTATAACACAATTTAACATAGTCAATAAATCTGACAATTTGATGAAAACTTGAATGTATTTGGTTCTAATTTTCAAAAAGTTACTAAATTTTGCCAATTTAAAACTTTTTCAAATTTTACTATACGTTTGTACTATTGTAACGTTTTTCTAATTGAAAAACAAGGACTATCAACTGGATCATAATTTTATTAACACAGCCATCGATTTTACCTTAATTTTATTCATCACATTTCAATCAAATTAAAATTTAAAAAACGTCAGAATAATTTCGATAAAATTTTAATTTAAATTATATTCCAAAAATGGTTTGAATGACAAACTCTGATTGCATGAAATATTTTTTAATATTTCAATTTGATACTGTCAAACTTCTTTCAAACAGGAAGTAAATTAATTGAAATCAAATATAAAATATACAAGTTTGGAATTGATATTTTTTCAAGCACCAAATTAAACTGTTGACTCCATTTTTTTGTAAACTGTTCAAACTACTATCAAACTTTATTCAAATTGGTTTATTTTAAACTATGTTTTAGTTTATAAACCGGAGTGTAATTTAATACATTTGAATCCCTTACAAATTTCAATCAAAGTTGAAAAACGATTGAATAAGTTTGACAGTTTTTCTTATCTTTGGTTTTTTAACTTATATTAAAAATAGGCTTAAATTATATTTATCCAAACCAAGTCATTTATATAAAACTTACCGAATAAAAATTATTTTCAAATAATTTAAATCAAACTTCTTTCAAACATGCAGTAATTTATTTGGAATCATAAAAAAATAACCAAGTATTTAATAAATAAGTTTAATGAATAAGTATTATTTGTAGCACCAAATTTAATTTTTGACTCAATTTTAGTTGAAACTGTTCAAACTACTATCAAACTACATATAAATAGGTTCATTTTAAACTATGTCTTGGTTTTTATAAGATCGCTTTCTTTTAAACTTCTACTTTAATTTATTTCAAACCTGATTATAATTTAATAAACTGAATGCCAAACTTGAATGACAAACTTGAATGAGTTTGATAGTTTTGTTATCTATTTTTTAAATTTAATTATGTTTAAAATAGGCTTGAAATATATTTATATAAAACCAAGTCATTTATATCAAACTCAGCTTAAAGAATATCTTTTGAAATAATTCAAATAGTAGCAATCAAACTTCTTTCAAACATGCTGTAACTTTATTAAATAAAAAGCAAAAACAATAATGTTTGGCATTAATATGACTTTCTACTTTTATTTTAATATATAATTTTGGGTTAAACCATTTTTCAAACTGTTCAAATCACAATCAAACTGTACATAAGTACTGTACTAACTGAAGAATTTGACTAGTTTAAAATGTGTAGATGTCGATTTGAATGAAATTTGAAAATAACTTGAATAGCCAAATCTAAATATTATGTTTTTAAAATTAGAACGTGAAATGTTAATAAATGTTAATTTCTGAATCAAACTAAATCGTTCTGTGATGTGAAATAAAATAAAAGTCTTCGATTTTGACTTTAACTCTTTTGAACTATATATATTTCAAAAACCAGCATGGATAATATTTACACTAAGTGATTTATATCAAATTGTTTTAAGAAAATAAATGAATAATAATAATAAAAATAGAGACAGTCAAACTTCAGTCAAACATACAGTAAATTAATTGAAATCATATTAAAAATAACTATGTTTAGCTTTGTTTTTATTTTATTTATATTTTTGGTTCAAATATTTTTTAAATTGTTCAAATTGCTTTCAAACTTTAGTTTGATTAGTTTATTTGAAACAATGTTATAATTTTAATAAGATTGTCTTCTTTTTAAATTCTTCTTTAATTTATTTCAAAGCTAAATGAAACTTACATGCAGATTTGAATGCTTAACATTTTAACATATAATTTCAATCAAATTTAAAAAACGTTTAAATATGTTTGATAGTTTTTCTTATCTATTTTTTTATCCTAAATTACATTAAAAGAAAGCTTGAATTATATTTACCAAGTCATTTTTATCAAATTGATATTATATAGAAGTACTTTTTAAATATGTCACATTGTAACATTCAAACTTCTTTCAAACATGCTGTAATTTAATTAGATAGAAAGTAAAATTATAATGTTTGGCATTGATATGATTTCTAACGTCTATTTGAATTTGTATTTTTTGATGAGCACTTTGAACCCTAAATATCAAACGTTTAAATGTCGATTTGAATGAAATTTGAAAATAATTTGAATTGTAAACTAAAATAAAATGGTTTTTAAAATTTGAACACGAAATTTCGTTAAGTTTGTTGATGTTGATAAATCAAACTAATCGGTTAAAACTTAGTTTTTTCCTTCAAAATTAACATCAAGTTTAATTCAAACTATACCTTTAAATTGAAATAAAAAAAATTATCCGTTTTGCAATTTTGAAGATAATAAAATTTTGAAAACTGTATGAAAATTTTACAAGCTATATTCTGATGAATTCCAAGAACATTAAGTTTTCAACTTCCCTTCCATATTAAAGTATGTATGTAGAAAATTAAAAAAAATGTCATTTTGCCAAATAATAGTATTATTTAAATCTGACTCTTCATCGATTTTTAACAGTCGTGTAATAATTTAAATAAAAAATTAAGCCACACAACGCGATCTTTGCCCAAATAAATAATTGATCTTAAGATCCCGACCAAATGCTTGAATCTACGATGATCTAAGATGCATTACAATAAATTAATTTAATTGAACATTATAGAATTATAAATAAGTTTATTGTTTGTATATATGTATATATGTAGTTGAACCAAATGTCTGTTCATTTTTCATTTTAAGAAATTTATAAGAAAAACTATATAAAATGGTATGAGAGACCAATTGCGCATTGCTTCAGATCACATTACAACAAAAAATTTTGTTTTATATATAGTTTTGAAAAATGAAACGAAAAGCATTAAAAATTTAAAAATTATTTTACAAAAACAAATGCAATAGACTATGAAATTATAGAGTTTGTCGATTTGTAGGTATGTACATATATATAAGTCGAAAGATTGCATCTTATATATGTTTGGCACAAAAATGTAGTTCATTTCCGGTTTTGTGACAAATACAAATTAAGTATAATATCCTCCGCCTTATGCACTATGTGTACATACTATATATAAAGTAAATTTGACGCAATCGTTCGAACCAAATCCAGAAATTCCATTAGTATTCTAATGAGTTGTACACAACACGCAGTAACAGTATGTTTCCATATCGCGTAATAATAATTTATCCGCGCGCGGTTCTCATATATCTATATACATATATACTACATAGAACCGCCTTCAGATGATGAAATAAAAAAAGCGATATGTGTTGTTGGTTGTCGTTCAATTAAAAAATAAATTCCATCTTTATTTTTTTGTGTTGTCTTCTGGTATGTATATATGGTGACAGAGTTGGTGTGTCTTGTACATGATTTGTACGCGTATACACGATATTTATCCAAAAAAATAAAATATCGAACCAGATGTTCGGACAATTTTGATTGAATTTAATATTGAACTCGAACCAACCAAAACAAAACAATACCAGCAGCTAAATTTAATCTAAATATTTTTAAATAAACATGATCTATATACAATTATATACTGAACCATATGTGAATAGCATATCATCACGATCGTTTTAACGCATATATACGTGATTAATCGAATTTTGTTGATCATTTGATTGTGATCATAAATGGTATTGATTAAAACAAAAAACAAAAATACCTGTCACTTTATACACCATCTATTCCAAAATACCGCATACATTTTCAACCTTGAAATGTAGGCGATCTTGTTTGTTTCTTATAATTTGCCTGTGTATATAAATATATAGAATGTAGTCTATTTTTTGCGATCGAATGATCGTGCGCCTGCGCTCACACACATTTAACATCAGCAATTACACAAACCAAATACATCATGAGAAGAAAAATGAAAACATATTCATAAATTATTCGACCGACACCGACTGTACAACACAAAATATGTATATGTAAATATACTAGATGCGATCATGATGGCAAACATCCAAGATCACATCTAATATAATATGTATGAATATGTTTATATGCATGCATGTATATATTGTGCGGAATTTTAAGTACAATCAACGTATTTATGTGTAAACCACATAATATATGGGAGATGCAGTTGAAAACATTTTCTCATCAAACGAAATTCGGGTGAAAATGGGATGCTGTGGTAACTTGGTAACGGATCATCTTCATTTTTATATCCGTACGTATTGTTTACACAATATATACAGTTCTTAAACATTGCATGCAATTTATGTTGTTACAATATATACAATTTACATATACATTTTGTAATTATCTTAATTTCCAGTTGAATGCCCATTGTAAATTATGCAATTTACGAAATTGGATACATTTCGTATCTGTGTGTTTAATGGGTACTATTTTGGTACTGTAGATCATGGTATTGTTTGGAAATGGAAATGTATATTATGTTACGCAAAATAAACAGTTTGTTTCGTGTTTAGTAATGTTTTCATGTAAAATATGGTTTTTAGGTTTGATTGGTACATGCATCTGAGGTAATACTGGTTTATAGTAACTTGATCAAAATTGTAAAATTCGGGTTTCGTTCTATTCCTTAAATTCTCTGAACTAAATTTTTTGGCATTCTCCAGTTAGATTATGTAAAATTTCATTCAAACTGAAATCAAACTTAATCAAATTTTGCAAATAAACCAATTAATCTAACCATGTACATCGAGGTTGGAATTTAATCCAATAATTGAGTTGGATGTGATTATATATGTTACTAATATTTTCATGTGGTACGTTTTTTAAGGTTTGATTTATGTACATCTGAGTAAATTGTGATTTTTAGTATTTTTTGTTCAAATATCTTTTCAAACTCGATCAAATCTGTCCAAATTTAGGAAAATGTATCCTTTGTTCTAGTTTTTAATCCCTCTGAATAGCATAAATATGCATATTTTCCTATTATATTCAATGCAATTCCATTCAAACTAGTATCAAACTAAATCACATGTTTTCAAATCCACTAATTATTCGAGTGACCAATTTGTTTTCAATAACTCGTCGTTTAATGCAAAATAAAATATCAAATAAAATATTATGTTAAGTTGTTTAATTTCAATCAAACTAAATTTGAAAGAATAATATTTCGAGTTTATTGTTGCGATGAAATCCTTTAAACCATGTTTAAAAATACTTTTGAGTTAAAATCAAATCCCGAATTGAAATATGTTAAACCAGTGTTTTACGGTTTGATTTATAGTCGGAAACAAATCTTTTCAAACTCGATCAAACTTGTAAAAATTTGGGTAAAAAGTACCCTGTATCTTCTTATTCACTTTAGAGTCTAATTATGACCATCTTTCTGTTAATAGATCGTATTATATTTCTGTCAAACTTAAATCAAACTTAATCAAATCGATACCTTTATCTGGTTTTATGTATATTAATTTTTATTTTAATATTTCTTAAATCAGATATCTGAAACTTTTTTAATTTGAAAATTAATTATTTAAATGTTTTTAATTTCAGTACATAATTTTAATGTGTTGTTTTAGTTTGAATTCCGTGGAATTGTTATTTGAACCTAATTTGAAAATAACATGATTTAACTATAAAGGAAAATTTCTGTCAAACTCGATCAAACCTGTACAAATTTATTTTAAATTTACTCTGAATTGCATTTGTGAAATCTTTCCATACTTTTATTATTGATATTTGCATGTTAGATTATATAAAATTCCATTCAAACTCGGATCAAACTTTAGTAATTTTTTACAAATTATTCAAGTGGTTCTAAATAAGTGTACTGTGTTTTATTTCCAAACTAGTTTGATTAAAATTTGTGCTAAGTACAATGGTTTTTCTATCAAACTTGTAGTGGAACGTATTTGGAGCGTATGACTCATTTTTAGCTCTAATTTTTAAATTAAATATTTAAAATGCGAGCAAATTAAATTTGATGTCCAATAAATCGTTTTTTTTTTAAATTTCGTTCATGCTTTATTCAAACTTAATTTAAAAACTGATTAGGGTTTTACGAATCAAATAAATAGATCGATACCTAGCTTGAATACTTTTAAGTTTAAATTAAATCTCAGTTTTAAAGATTAAGTAAAGTTTAATTGAATATTTCTGCAATTAAACAAGTTCACTTTTATTATACCGGTTTAATAAAATTTGGATTGAGTAAAAACTGGTTTCAAGTTATAAAATTTCAAAATACTCGTTTCAAACTCAATCAAACCTTTAAAAATGTAAAGTAAAAATTTCCCTTCATTCTATTTTTTAGTCTGAACTCCATCTATGAATATTTTCCTGTTAAATCATAGAAAATGACATTCAAACTTACATCAAACTTTATCAATATTTTAAATACAAAAAAAATTGATTTTGTTTTAATATTTCTCTCATAAGATATTTAAAATAATTTTGGATACTATTTTCCCATAACTATAGTTTTTAATAATATGATGATTTCAATTTTCCTTCAAACCATATTTGTAAGATGTTAAATCTTACATAGATGTTAAATTTTTTTTTAAATTTTATTGTAAAAACTTCAAAACTTTAGTTTAAATTCAGTGAAATAGTTTCAAGTTAAAATTTTTTTAATATTTCATTTCAACTTAATTTGAAAATAATATAATTAAATTATAAAGGAAAAGTACTTTTCAAAATCGAGACCTGCACTTATTTTTTTTTAAATTTACTTTACATTAGATTTAAAAAAAAATCTCTGCATACTTTAATTATTGACATTTGCCTGATAGATTATATAAGATTACATTCAAACTCAGATCAAACTTTATTATTTGTTTACGAATAAACAAATTAATTAAGCGAGTTCTAAATAGTTTCATGTGTGTTTTAATTTCAAACTAGTTTAATTTAAATTCATGCTAATTTAAATAGTTTTTTTACGTCAAACTAGTAGTAGAGCTTATTTTCTTAAGACTCATTTCAAACTTAATTAAAAGTTTATTAAATTTTTTTATCAAATTTTGTTCAAGCCTCATTCAAACTTAATTTAAAAACTGGTAAGGTTTTATGATTTAAATAATTAAGTCAATACCAAGCTTGAATACTTTCAAGTTTAAATCAAATCTTAGTTTTAACATACAATTAAGTAAAGTTTGACATTTACTCTGCAATTAAACAAGTGTTTACTTTGAATGTATAGTTTAATTTTAATTGAGTGAAAAATGGTTTCAAGCTACACATTTTTTTAGTAGTATTTTATTTTCATTTGATTGAAAATGTTTTTAGTATCTTTAAAAAAAAAAAATTAAAAAAAAAATAAAAATTCGTTTCAAACTCAATCAAACCTTTAAAAATGTTGAGGGGAATTTACCTTTTTTTTAAATCTAAACTTCAACCATAAAACATTTTCTTGTTACATTGTATAAAATTGCATTCAAACTGACATCAAACTTTATCAACGTTTTACTTACAAACAAATTGATTGGCTGTAAAAATATAAGTTAGTTGTCTGTTAATACTTGCATGTGGTTTACAGTTTCAATCTTCTTTAATGCAAAACATAATAGTTTTGAAACATATTTTCAGTTCAAACCAATTTTAATTTGAAAACTAATTAAATTAAATATTTTAATTTTAATCAAACTAAATTTTAAAGAAAAAAAAATTCTTATTAAGCGTTTTGGTGTACAAAAACATAATTTTGTGAAATTAATGTTTTCGCCAATTTCATTCAAGATTGAGTCAAATTTTAATTAAAAAATTGCATTTTTGATTTAGTTTAAATCAAATATCAATTTTATTTCTTATGTTTTTTTATCATACATAGAATTAAATCAATTTTGATTGAAAATCTGATCAATGAAATTGCTGTTTAATTGTAGTGCCTTGGTTTGAATTGGATACAAAATTAGTTTAATTTATTAAAAAATAAGTAATTACATTCAAATCTTATTTCAACTATTTATATACATTTCACCGTTCATTTTCAAAAATATGGGCGCCATCTTGTCTACGATTACAATAAAATAGAAATGCCTTTACATAACCTCACATTTGCATGTGGTCGACCAAAAAAACAAAACAATCGATCGACACAACATGTATAAGTAAAAGTGAGAGTTTGCCAATTTCACTTTACATAAAGATGTATATAAAAGCATAACTCATCTTGCAAATCCCTTTCCCAATGTTCTTTTGTTTTTTTTTTGTATTCATCTTGTTTATTTCACACAAATTATACTGAACAATTAAAAACAATGATCAATTAAATTAATTTTACTTGAAAATGTTCACACGCAATTCATAACTTCCGTTGTGCGATGCATGTCATCATTGTTATATGGACATGTGTTATATTTAACAGTGTAAATCGACCATTTTGAATAATTTTTTTAAACGTTACATTACGTACGCCATTTTATATAATAACTGATTTTTTTTTGTAGACTAGATAAAAATGAGATAAAAATATATAAAAAAAAATTGATAAAATTTAAAATTTTTGTAAAAAATTTGTGAAAATTTTTTGAAAAGCAACATAATATAAACAATTATGAATTGTGCAACAATACCAGCAGCTACATCAACGCCCATAAATACTCATCATGTACAACATGAAAAAGAAAGGTATCGCAATTCATCAGCATCACGTGGATTAGTTTCGTGTTTGCGCGGGGAACGTGACGAGGCTGAGGGTAATTTATTTATATTTTATTTTTTTAATTTCCGTTATTGATTTTTTATTTTAAAATTATTTGTTAAAATTAAAATGTCATAATCGTAAGATGATGTTCAGAATTTCGATGGATGTAATGGTATGTACGATGGGTAAATATTTTATCAGCATACTAACATATAAAATGATAACAATATATGTATATCTATATATGATCATTTTGAATGTGAATCATAAAATTTATCACTAGATAATGATTCATTCAAAATAAGATAACAAATTTACTGGTTAGACACACACCAAAATGATCTAAATTCTTCCAATTGTAAATGTGCGATCATTCCCGTATCTTGGGTGTATAATACAATATACATATAAATTAAATTGGCGCTTTGCCGCGTTTTTGATAGCACAAATATATATATATATATATATATATATATATATATATATATATATATATATATATATATATATATATATATATATATATATATATATACCGTATCGTAACCTATTTGATTATTCAATTAAATTTATTTATTTGATGTATTATACAAACGCTACAGATGTATGTAGTATAATACATATAGTCTTAAGGTTAGGCTAGGTTAATAATAGCCTAGATCGCGCGCGGTGATTATTATAATTATAGCATAATATGCTGAACAGTGTGTAATATGTGCGTGGGAGTTAAAAATTTTGAGAATGTGATCTTCATTGGTGTGTCCAATGTAAAAAATATCTAAATCGATGATCTTGACATCTGCATTTGATCTAGTTTTTTTTGTGTCGTCACGATCGATGAAGATAGTAGAAGGAAATAAACTTTTGCGTTGAAAAATGTCAATCGATATTATTTGATCACCTTTGTTAACTTGATTAAACTGAAAATGAAGATCCGAGCAAGATCAAATTTTAAAAATTGCGAACCTAGTTATCACTTAAAAGTCATAAAAACAGTACATTTACCATGTTGCAATCAAAGACTTGTCCTCTTAAATTTTTAATAGTAATAGCTAAAATAGTTTTAAAAACATGATCCTTCTCGATATCGATGATCAATCTCATCAGTTTGCTATTTACAATTTTGTAAGATAGAGTCGTATTGAAATGATGTTAATTTGCTAAATTTTGTAATTCTTCTCGATCTCTCGATCTTTACTTTTTTTATATTTTAATTCTGTTATTAGATCCGCGGTTCTATGATCTGAGGTTAAAAATCACATTCAGGTCATACAGCTTTGTTAATTTGTTTTTTACAAGGTGATCTATTTTGGTAACGATCGATTCTTTATATCTTAAATTATTTGATTTTTCATTGATCACAAATAATCATAAAGCATTTTTGAAAACTATGTAGTGCAACAACCGTTCAATTATTTTTTATTGTAAAAGTAATCTCAAAAAACAATAGTTTGTAAAAATAAAACCTTAAAAATTAAGCAACAATAAAGTTTTTTAATTAATTAGCCTTCCTAACATAGTAAATTTGCCATTTAAAATTTTGTAAAGTTAAAAATCGATGAAGCAGAAATTTTAATATTGTTTTTTGGGCCATTGAAACAATTTTAAATCTGATTAATTTTAAACTCGTAATTCTTTTCGATTGTTTTTTTGAATTTTTGGCTAAAATCTATTAATGGTAAAAGCTTTAAATTTATCGATTCATGATGATCGCAAACTATTGTTAAGCTTTTTCAACTATTGATTAGTAAGGCAAGGAACTATTTTTGAAACACTGTCGGCACAAGATATATGATGAATCGCTTTGTAGTATTACAGTTGATCGTTGACAGTTAATACACATAAATACAGCAAATGGACACTCCTTGACAACCTGCAGCCAATTGTCATTTAACTTCAACTTCGTAAAGTCGAGACATTCAACATGTAAATGTGTCTGATACGCAGTATCAGGTAGTGGTGCTAAGTTGTGAATATTTTTAATAGGACCCCTGTCGGACGGCGAAGTGAGACGACTCGAACCCTTTGGTTGAGCCGGGATGTACTTTTACGACACGTAGTAAGTTGATCAGTTAGTTTTGCGCCTCCTGAGCATTCGCCATGTTGTTCTAATTATCGCCTCTAATTATTTTTGCTGCAATGGGAAACTGTTTCCTTTGCGATGGCCGCAAATATGGTGCAGATGACATCCCAACCCTTAAAGTTGCTACTTGATATGATTTTATCGGTTGGTTAAGTTTAATGTTCTCCATATAATTTCCTTACTCTCAATCAAATAGCCCTGATTGAAGTATCATTTTATGCATCTTCCATAATCTTTAGATAACCCACTAGCTAGTTACAATCGCCGTTCAAGTTGAATAAATCTAGCAAAAGCTCTCTGCTTAGATGATTCGAGACATGTTTTGTTTAAATGGAAGTCGTACAAGGTATTTCGACCGTCTGTATCTCGGCGGTAATTCTGAACGTCCCACACATAGCTTTTCTGAAACTGTCATATTAGTTATTTGAGTTGCATTTCTTCTTTTTCCAAAAATTTCTTTAATATGTTGTCGCTGTCTTTCAACAGTGATCGATCTTGGACGACTTATTATTTGAGGTATTTCCGAAAATAATCCATTCAAGCTCTATCTGTTGTGCGATTGGTTCTTGATTCCTTTTAAAACCTGTTTCATCAAAATACTTGGATAGTATAACGACGGCAGATGTTGTGTCGTTATTTTTTAATTATTCAGAATTGGATGTTGTGCAATTGTATGTGTACTCACGGTAGATGGTGGTAGTGACCTTAAAGAGTCAAGAAGCTCGCCAGAGTCAATAGTATGCCATATGCAGGTTTTAATCTGTCGATTGAAATGTTTTGATTTTTATCATTGATGAAGTGCTTTCTTAGTCATGTTATGGCTTTGTACAGACCATTCTATAGCGGTGTTAATCCTGTGCGTACCTTGTCCACCCTCTCGAAAACAAAATCACAGTTGTCCAGGGATTTCAGGACAAATGTGTCATTTTGCTTGATTGTACGTGTGCTTGTAGGTTTATGGTTTTGCATGGAAGTGCGGAGTTAGTCGATAACTGTGTCGCTGTCCGAATAAAGTGACAGAAGATTTTCGATTCATCGGGTAGCTTAATTGTCTGTCCATAAACAAGTTCAGCAGGTGATGACTTTAAATCTTATTTTACTGTTGCTCGAATTCCAAGGAAAACAATTGGGACTTCGGAACTCCTCTGGCATTAAGAGATGTTTTAAGCTGGCGGTGGAAACGTTCCACCATGCCATTAGATTGTGGATGATAGGAAGTTGTGCGAATACGGTGTGAGCCCAGTATAGCTTTGCTAGCTCTGAAAAGGTTTTAGATTCGAACTGGCTTCCTTGATCAGTAGTGATATTAACCGGTACTCCAAATCGAGATATGTAGTTTTCTACAAATATTGTAGCAATAGTTGCTGCTGTTATGTCTTTAATACAGTTAGCCTCAGGCCATCGGGTAAAGCGATCGACACAAGTTAAAAAATATGTAGACGGAGAAAGTGGTCGTACGATGAATGTGTTCGAATCGACCTGGTGGGATATCGAATTGTTCATGTGGTGATTTTGTGTGTCTTTGTATTTTGCATTTTTGGCAGGATAAACATGATTTCGCCCAACGGGTTACATCTTGATTTATACTAGGCCAAAAATATCGAGAAGTGATCAATTTACGTGTATCACGGATACTTGGATGCGAAATATTGTGGAGTGTATCGAAAACAATTCGACGTTTCTAGGTCTGATTTTTGTGCCTTGATGATGGTATAATAGTCGAAGTGAGTCTCGACTGCGGCAGTTTCGTGATCTGATGTGCGAGATAGCGTATCAGCGACCACATTATCTTTGCCGTGAATATGTTGATATCCGCCGTGGTAAATTGAGTTATGAAATCCAAGTGACGTGATTGTCTTGGGTTTCTCTCAGTTTTTGATTGAATGGCTTTAATCAGAGGTTTATGGTCAGTGTAAAAAGTGAAATCCCGACCTTCGACAAAATATCTGAAATGTTTGATTGATTGATAAATTGCGAGTAATTCCCTGTCAAAAGCAGACTATTTATTTTCAGCTTCTGACAATTTCTTTGAGTAAAATCCCAGTGGCCCCCAAATAGTGTTATTATACGGTTGCAATACTGCTTCGACTGCATATAGTGTTCGATGCGTCAGTAGTTAAACTAAACTTTGAGTCCTTCAGTAGATGAGCTAATAACGTAATGTTTTCCAATTCAGATTTTAATTTGGTGAATGCACTTTGACATTTTTCAGCCCAAAAGAAATTCTTAGTGGTCTTGAACAACTTAAGTAGAGCAGCCAAGGGTGAATGAATTGGGGCAAGCATTTCAGCAATGTTCGGTATAAATGCGTTTTATTGAGTTTAGAGCTGGGAACTCCGTAATGGCATTTATTCGTTCTTAAGAGTTATATGGTGGCTGAGGAAGTCAAGAGTGCTTAAACCAAAAATACATTTCGTGCTCTTGTTCTAAATGAAGTTTGTGTTGTTCCTCTGTTTGTGATGCCACCAGTTTGTCGTCTATGTAGACGAATACGAAATCAAAGTCTCGTACAATTTCGTTAATAAATCTCTAAAACGTTTGAGCAGCATTTCTGAGACCAAATGGCATTCAGGTGAATTCGAATAGCCCAAATGGGGTAGTGATTGCTGTTTTGTGGACGTCTGTTTTGTGGACGACCAGATCTATTTTAGAGAAAATTGTACAACCATGCAATTTCATGGAGAAATTTTGGATGTGAGGAATCGGATAACCAAAACGAGACCATCTCGTTCTTTCCAGTATGGATGAAATAGATTATCGTCAAACAATTCGTCTTTCATATGTTTATCGGTATCTATGAATTCCTCCCAGACGATCTCGAAATGTGGCAGTCTTCTCGTCAGGTACTACTTTACTGATCTCGCCATCTTTGTTAAATTAGTTTTGCTCTTCAAATCCAAATGAACTATTTGGATGGTTAATGTTGAGTCAGTTTGGTTTATGGCATTCCGTGACTTTTTGTCGCGGCACGATTTGTTACTTTTCGTTAACACTTCTGATATTTATGTTACATATTTAACAACGTTGCTAATATATATTCAAGACATCTGCGGCACGCATAAATTTGTGCAAATTCTAACAAAACAATAACAAATCGATTTACATCCTTTGTCACAAAACAAAATAACGTTCATCCGTCATTTATATTCTTAAGCACTTCGCTGTACATATAGAATCGACTAAATATCAAATTACATCACGTACAAATTTAAAGTGGCACGTATCATTTTTTTATTTTATTTTATTTTAAATTGCACACAACAACAACATCGTTGCAATTTGTATAAAGAATTCGCGCGTAATTTTATCGCGGAACAAAAAACAAAAAAAAAAAAAAAGGATTTTTTGTCATCAAAAATTGCGTGTTTCAAATTTACGCGCGCCCATTAATGGAATATGCGGTTTTATACGTTCTGCATGCTTTAAATGGTAACAAAAATATTTCGATCGAATCATTTTTATTATATACGCAAACATACATTTGTGTGCTGCAAAGGGAAGGACAAGTTGGTGGTGTGCTAAGTAAATAACTTAAAAAAAAAAAAGTCGCGAAATTGAATTATGATGTTAAAAAAACAAAAGAATTTCGTAAAATTATTAATTTTTTTTTAATGTTTATATGGTGGTTGTTTGATTGACAGAAGCGAAAATGACGGTTAAATATTTATACATATATTATACGACTATGTGTGTGCACACTACACAGTGTGTACACAGTCATAGAAATTTGGGTGGCCGAACACGTATAGTTCCGGTATATAGAATATAAATGATCTGATATGATCGTATATAACCGGAAATCGATGTGCGGTACGCGATCATAATTTTTTTTTATAAATATAAACTAGTCTGCTTTCATTTGTTTTATCTCTCAACCGCATAATAAATTAAGCGATCGTGAACAATAAACCGCACGATATTAATTAAAGATCTTCCATTGAGGGTGCTCGATCTTTAAATTGATGTACATTTATTTTGCTTATATAGCAATAGCATTGTGGAAATGCAAGATTTAAGAGTCTAAGTCAGCTGTCTGCCACAATTATTTTCGAAAAAATAAGGTCAAATGCCACCAGCCTACAATTCCCACCAAACGGTAACGTTGAACCGACTTCCTTTATAATAAATTGGTACTGAGAGACGTCGGAATTCGTCGTCTTTTAACTATGGTATAACTTTAGGCAAAATAAACTAGCAAAATAATAGCAATTTCAGTTTAAGATATTTTTAAGCCTATACGAGGTTAGTTTTAGATGTCCCCTGATATTTCTAGCGATACTCAATAGCTTCGATACCCTGTTTATAGTGAGAATCGTCGAGCTCTTTTAAATAGCCATCAACCGCAAAATCCACCATTTCATGCAAATCTTTTACCACAAACAGAAATCATCTTTCGCAAACAGAAAATAATCCGAGGCTAAATCTTGCGAAGAGGATGCATGAGAAAGTAAATCGAACTTTAACTAATTAATGTTAGCCATCGCGTTAACGGTTGTATGTACTGGTTCATTGTCTTGATGAACCAAAACTGTCTTCGTCAAATTCAGCCGTTTTTTCTTGATTGCATCTCGCATCTTGAAAATCTGACTTTTCCGTCTTCACCTTCTTTAAAGACAATTCCCCCCTTTTCATCCATGGCAAAAACTCGGTTTTAATGCTGTCAACTTCACTAAATACTCGATTGAAACATCCTCACGCTGCTGTTTTTGTGCCGTTGTGAGTAATTGTGGCACCCATCTTGCACATAGTGGTTTCATGTCCAAATGTTCTATCAATATGCGATGTAAAGCACTTTGAGCGTCCGCATTTGTGATGGCTGCCACACAAATACTAAACAACACAAAGAACAGTCACCATGCAAACTTAAAATTGAAACTGATCAAAACAGACCTTGAAACTGTTACTAAGACATTAGACAAACTTCTGACATCAAACAACATGAAAGCATTAGACAAATTCATTAATTTTCGAATTGTTGGACGTTAAAATGAATACATGAGGTCCTTTGTAATTATTTATTTAAATATTCGGAAGCTAATCACCCGCATGGCGTTTTGAAAAATTCAGTTATCCTTTTTTATTGTGCTGGTTATTTTGCTAGTGCAAATGTACCGTAATGATGCCACGATGTTAGTTTGCAAATGGAAGCATGCTCTAATAAAACTCATTATTGTCGCATGTTAAAATTAATTTTTCGTATAGGAGAGGAGAATTTTTCACCTCGATATTCTGTCTCAATTTACGGAGAGAAAATGTTAACGCTCGATTTGCCGCAGCTATTTGTGGTTTGGCTTTCCTATATTTGAAATTTCCTGACAGGAAGTGCTTGGGTCGGCGTTCGATAACGATGTTTGGCTAGACCAATACGAAGAGCTGACATGGTAATAAATTAAAACATTC
This sequence comes from Tipula confusa, assembly GCA_963556175.1. Taxonomy (NCBI): domain Eukaryota; kingdom Metazoa; phylum Arthropoda; class Insecta; order Diptera; family Tipulidae; genus Tipula; species Tipula confusa. Next base: position 186,193,138 of record OY744476.1, on the reverse strand, counting down.
AAATCAGGTTTTCTCAGAATTTTGATTTTGTTTAAAATTTATATAAATGTAAAATAGCTGTAAAAATAAGGCCGGCGTGATGATGCCAGAGCTTGGTCCTAAAATTCAATTAATCAACATGAGAAGTTTTACTTTTATATTTGGTGACTCCGACGTCCGTTTTTACGGCCAATAATTAAACCACGTGGTTTACATTACCACGTGACGCGCAATCTTGATACATTTTCTAATTCTACAGTATATATTGCAATGTCCAATGATGATGACAACAAACACCAGATTAGAGTGACTAACATCTCGGCCACTGATACTCGTTTGCTAAAGTTCTGGGTTAATAATCCGGAATGCTGGTTTAAATGATCGAGATATTACTTGACGCGAACACACTCACGAGCGATAAACAAAAGTTTGGACAAGCGATCATTTGTTAATCGCCCAAATAAGCGGTGATGATCTAAGACGCCTTGCGAGAACCTCCGGTAATCGACAGATACACGTACCTAAAGAATGTCCTGATTGAGCGAACAATGCTATCGGACAAAAAAAAAATGGAAGCCCTGTAGGATGAAATAGAAATGGGTGAACAACGCCCATCCGAACTTTTAAATAAAACCTACCAGCTACACGACGCAATTGCACCCGCCACCGTGATGTGCGCTGTCCACCACGAGTCGCGGTCACGCGTAATGAATGAGTATTACGAGGTGCCAACTTTGCATCCTGGGCATACTACAACAATTAGTACAAGCACAAAAAACAACTTGCTCGTACGCCCGAAAGACTCCACTCTAGATAGACTTAAACTTAAATCATCTAGTCCAGCAACCAACTGCCCAACACAATCGCGTACTCCTGCTACTAGAAGAAGAACAGGATCGAAACGACGCCAAATCCGCCAGCAACCAACTTGGTGCTACTATACCACAACAGATTCGGACGCCGAGAATTGGCAGGTACTCTGTGATTTCCCAAACCCAGAGCCGAACACAACCGCCTCTCTAAGCAAAAAGCCACGTGGCGGATAAGAATTCCCCAAGCTATAGTAGGTTTATCAGCCAGTGCGACTGACCGCACTGATAGATCGAATTACACTATCACTTATCTGTAAGAGACTATTAGAACCAATTCACGCTTCTGATTGACACTGGTGCTGATATATCCGTCATTCCCTATACAACTTGGATAAACCACAAGACTCAAATCAACATTAACTTAGTTTTGTCAGCCGCCAATGGTACAGTTATTAATACCTGCGGAAGCAAATTGCTGCAAGTAGATATTGGTCTCAAATGACACTATAGTGCTATCATTGCATTGCAGACTTTCTTGATTGACAACGGGTACAGCAAGCTTTTAAAGAAGTTCATTTCTAACAGCTCCACAGAATTACAAGTCGCTCGGTAAACACAATGTAGTTCACCACATAGTGGCTACCGAACATCTACATGTAACCAAACCACAGATTGCGAATCCGATCCGACACAAATGCGGCCACAACAGAATTCCAACACATTATCCAACTGGGTATATGTAGGCATCGGCACCAGTATCATGTTCACTGCACTTAAAATTTCTAAAATCAAGACTGGAGACCGCATGTGGAACCTACCGCAGGTTGAACTTGGTAACGATATTTGACTGTTACTCTATTTCGACATTCAAAACTTCTCTATGCACTTACAAGGTTGAAAGATATTTTCGAAGATCGACTTGAAGCTTATCATTTAATCCTAGATACTTGAGGATGGGCATAAATTCACGGCAATCACTACTCTATTTGGCTTAATGAAATACCGCACAATTGCTTCAACGATTTATCAACGAGATCGTCAAGAATCTCGATTTTGTGTCTGTCGACACATTGTCGACATACTTGTAGCCTCGACATCAGAGGAACAACACATGTTTCGACTATAGACTTTCAAAAATTTTCTGAATACGAGGTGAGCATCAACAGGTCGAAATGCGTTTTCGGCATTAGCTCCCTAAATTTTCTTCATCAAAAAATTACCTCAAATGGTAGTCGGTCGTCCATATTGAACTAATTTACGCCAATCGGGAGTATGAAGCTTATCAATCAATCAGGCATATACAGAAAACTATTGGCATGATAAATTACTTCCACAGGTTTATTGCCTAGTGACTTTTGCACCTATCCATAATCATTCCAGAAGAAGTTCTTCTGGCCAAATAAATGTCAACAAGCATTCAAACAGGTAAAAACTACTTTAGCACAAATTACGTTATTGGCAAATCCAATACATGAAAATAGTGTCACAACCGACGCCTCGAGCACCGCTGTTTGCGCAGTGTTACAGCAATTAAATAATAGTGATTGGAAATCGCTTAGATTCTTTTCGAAGAAACTTTCGGCAGCTGAAAAAATATCAAGCGATCAAACATTTTATTATACTTTGTCGAAGGTCGAGATTTTACAGTTTACTCCGCCTACAAACCACTCACTAGATCAAATCAATCTAGGGCTGAGTGTAACCCAAGACATAGTCGCCTCTTGGATTTTGTGTCCACCAATGCACAACAGAGATACAACATATCCAAGATAATGACAACGTGGTTACTAATATACACTATCTCGAACACCAAACCACAAAACTTTAGCTGTCGAGACTCACTTTGACATGAAGCAAATCCACAAATCGCAAGAAGCTGACAGTGAACTTCAGGAAATACTTTCTCGTTCTTTAAAGCAATAAAATTCCTCTTGGAAATTAGCACGTTTTATATTAGCTGGCCTAGAGCCACTCGGAAGCTACTAGATATTTTTGGCCTAGTATAAATCAGGAAGTAGCCCACTGGGCGAAATCCTGTTTATCCAGCCAAAAATGCAAAGTTTTAAAACCTTAAAATAGATACACTTATTTACTAACCTGTGTCGATCGTTTCGCGACGGGCGGGAGCCAGACAAGATCACGACCGATCAAGATACTCAGTTTGAATCCAAACTGTTTGGTGAGATAACTCACAAGCTTTTCGATCCCTGCAGGATCCGAACAACCTCGTACCACCCACTCCCAATCAAATGGCATGATTAAGCGTTTTCACAGCCAGTTAAAAATATGTCTAAAAGCCCGATGTAACACTGTGTTTTAGAGTTCCGAGGTATATTCATAGTACTACTAGGTATCCGAGCTACAATTTATTACATTTGAAATCTTCATTCTAACTGTAATATTTTTACTCAGTTTTAGTGAATTCAAAAATTATGAAGACTGTTTTATGAAAAATACAAGTGTTAAAACTCTTCGTTAAAATCTCTTAATTCTGTTAAAAAGAATTTCTTTTGAACTTAAGGTGATATTTACAAGATCTGGAATATTATTTATTTTATTTATTTATTATGTAGGACTTCAACTTTTGGACTTATTACATTAGTTCGAAAAATTAAATTAAATGTTAATACATTTCTAAGTTTACTTACCGAGCAATTGGCGCAGTGGTTAAAGCTGCGGTGTTTGGGACGGGAGGTACTGGGTTCGAATCCCAACCGGGGAGGATTGCAAAAGTGATTTTTCATCACCTGATTACGATCGGTGATGACGATGAACACAACTATGAACCCCTGTTGGAGTGCAGAATCCATGGGCCGAACCATCGTTCATGCCAGTACAGGCTGGCTGGAGAAATGCAATGTGTAGATGGATATATAAAAATTGAGAATCTGTATTCGCGCGTCCTCGATTTGTCGCGCGTCCTCGATTTGGCGTAAAGTTAACCGCGAAAGAGTTGAGAGAGCTTCAGCCCCAAAACACATTGCATGGAATAAAAACTAAAAAAAAAAGTCTACTTAACTAAAATAATAACTATAATAATTATAAAAAACAACAATACAATAATATCTAGGCTGTTCCATATGCTAATCTCTTTAGCCAAAATGACTCGTTCATTATCCAAGTTCTGTTTATGGCAGGAACTATTATCGGGCTACGACGGTTCGCAGATCTCAATAACTTATTAATCACATAAATGGGTTGTTGAAACTTTAGAAATTCATATATGTACAAACAAATTCGAAATTCTAAAAATTGTTCAAGAGAGTAACCCACCAATAAATTAGTGAAGTTCGATATGTAATCGAATTTTCTCAGCCTAAAAATATACCTTAAGCATGAGTTAAAAATCAACCTTAATTCATTAACATATTTTCCTTGTAGCTTATACAAAATAATATCGCCATACATCAGATGAGGCAGAACATAAGTTTTTACTAGTCGGAGTCGAAGGTTGACATCACAACATTTGGTAGTTGTCCACAGCATTCGTAGCATAAGAACCACTCTTTTTCAAAAAGCATCTACGTGATAATTCCAACATAACGTCTTATCAAAAATTGGTCCTAAGTTATTTACAGAATCAGTGTAATCCATCTGAATACCATTGACATGAATTTGGGGTAAATTATGATGAGAACGATTAGTAGATGATATTATGATGCACTGAGTTTTCTCACTATTTACATGAAGTTTATTTTCTACAGACCACTGCGTTATTGAAAGGATATCCGAATTAACTTGTGGTATACTGTCTGAAATGTTCTTTGGGATGCCAAAAATTATAAACAATGCAAATCATCCGCAAAAAGATGATATTTACAATGTGAAATAACCATAGGAAGGTTATTTATATACATCATAAATAAAAACGGTCCTAGGACCGACCCCTGGGGACCCCGCAGTAAATATTGCAAATGGTTGAAATACCTGAGTCTAGTTTAACTGTTGTGAGCGATTAGACAAGTATGCCAAAATTACACGACAAGCTGGTATCGCAAACCTGAAATTATGATAAAGTTTTCTACTTAATATTGCGTGATCGATGCTATCAAATGTCTTACTAAAGTCAAATAATACCAGACTGCAAATTTTACCGCATTCAAGAGCCCTTCTAATTTCATCACTGATAACGCTGTATTGGTACTATGGTAAAATCTGTAAGCTGATTGATATATAGATAACAAATTTTGAGATTCTACGTGCTACAGTATCTGCGTTTAAAGTACCCTTTCAAATACTTTGGACAGAGTCGGAAGTAAGCTTATAGGTCGAAAATCAGATACCACTGTAGGGTTTTTCTTCTTGGGAATAGGAACAATCATTGAATATTTGCATGCCGATGGAAAAGTCGAAAACGTAATAAGATTGTTAAAAAAGTGCAAAAGATAACAGGCGATTCTAGGGAAAAGTAGCTTAATAAATCTAATAGGTATTTCATCAATACCAACGCAGCATTAGATTTAATAGAGTTGACAGCTCTTATAAGGTCAACAATGTCAATATTTATAAAACTAAAGCTCCATTCATTAGATTTGAAATGTAAGCCATCATCATAATTAACTGACTGTGTAGTACTAGTACTGTTACCTGAGAAAAATGAATTAAAGTCATTTGCTGAGAATGGAGATGGAGGTTTATCGCTCGCTGATGAAATACCGACAGATTTAAGATTTTTTCAAAATACTTTTGAAGGTAATGAAGGATTCAATATTGAGGAGAAATAATCAGTTTTAGCGATAACATTTGCAGTTTTGTTTCTAATAATCCTGTACTCTTAGTACAGCTGTTCAGTTTTCGTATGCTTCCAACGACGAAAAATATAATTTCTAAAATTTATTAATCTGCCAATTTCATCATTTAACCATGGTGGGTAACTGGATTCGACAACTATGGTCTTTAAAGGAACAAATCTTTCAAACATTTTCTTCATTAGCAACGTTAAACAATACAAATAGTCAACCTTATCTATGGGGTATGTTACAGAAAATAAAATATCCCAACCTAATTTTTCACATTCTGCTTGCATGTTTAACGCATCCAAATATTTATAATCTCGAAATGTAAACGTCCAGGCCGTTTTCTTAAACTTCACATCATACGAGAAAAAAATTAAATCATGGTCATTAAATCCAACTGAGATTTGATTGCGAATAATAATTTTATCAGTATTTGTAATAATGATGACGAATTATTAGAAAAAAATGTCGGCTCATTGTTAATAGGCTTGAGGCTGAATTTATTTAATAAGCTTAACAATTGTTTTGTATTGGTTCTTGGAACATTTAGGTCACAATTAAAGTTGCCGCATATCCCAACATTGTTATAACCTCATGCTATAAGTATCCAAAATAGATTTTAAATCATCACAAAATGTTTCTTTTGGAGGCTTATAGACAACTACTAGCAGAATTTTGATGGACGCAATAGATAATTCAACGACAAGAACTTCCAAATTAACGGTCAGTGCTGGTGAACAAGCTTAAAATTAATTTTATGGTCTAAATATATGGAAATACCCCCACTTCTTATTTTGTTATTCAGTTTTCGATCCAGTCTTAAATAATTAAAATCCAGAAAATTAATGGCTGCATCCGGAATGCTATCATCAAAAAATGCTTCGACAAAGCAAAGTACGTCCAATTTCACATCATGAATCAAGTGTTTGATTTCATCTATCTTAGGAAAAATACTTCGTGTGTTTAAAAATGAAATATTTACTCCTTCATATTTGTTTATTGAGGATTTGAGTACAACATTGATAATGAATGAGGGTGACGCAAATGCAACAGTAGCTGTATTATTACTCGTGACAAGCTTCAACATATTTCTATAGAACGTACCATTTAAATCATTTAAATAATCTAACCAAACAATTGCAGTGTGTAAAGTTCTGTCGGCTATAGGTTAGAAAGTGCTCTAGGTTAGAAACCTTTTCTTTAGTCGATATATTTTCAACAGGACGAAAATCTTTCACCATAAAATACTCAAAGTGCATAGGTACATTGAATCTTATCTTATCTTGTATAAGATGCGGATATCACCGCATCATCATACAAAATTTAACACATTTTGCGATACAAAAATGTAATTTTTGGTTCAAAATAAAAATTATTCTTAGGCCACAAAAGGAAATTGGCCAATATGCAACGTTACGCACGTATGTATACAAGACGATTTAAAATGTTTACTTTACTTAAAATTAACATTGTTTATTTACGTTATGGGTTTTTTTCAATTATTTATATATATATAGGCCGTGTTTTTTTTTGATATCGGAGTAATCGGAGAGATCAGAGAGATTATTTATCGGATATATCTGATAATTTTTTTCTCCGATTTTTATCTATCAGATCGAAAAAAATATTTTTTGTGTTATTTTTTAGTACCAAAAATAATAAATTATTTTATGAATTTCAGCATTAAACTCCCTAAATTAAAGTTTTATTTGTCACCTGATAGCTCAACATCAATCGGAGACGCCATTTTAGAATTTACTAAAAAATATAAAATAATCTGTACATTTTTTCAGAGTAAAAAGATCGTATCCGATAATTATCGGAGCGTAAAAAAAAACGACACAGAGAGATAATTTTTTTCTCGGATATTAAAAAAAAAAGCATATCTGAAAATTTGACAGTAAATTTATCTCTCCGATTTCTCCGATATCAAAAAAAAACAGACCCATAATATACATATAATAGTGTTGCCCTCATTAAATTTTCTTGTTGTCCGGTCGTCGTTCGTTTATATACGTTCGTCTGTATAGATGATAAAATGGCAACAAATTTTTAATTGATGTAATGTTTTCTTTCGTTTTTTTTCTTTTTGTCTTATGTACATGACTTGTTCATTGTTATGTAGATTATGTGAGTGTGTAGTTTGTTTATATGTAGTACATGATAATGTGGGGGTGATACGATCAATGAAAGTAGTCTATATAGCGTTTACACTTACGTCGTAGGCATATATTGACATAATTTAGTTATGTTAACAAGTTTTTAAATTAACGATCGTACGATCACTCGATGTTGATTACAGGTTATCTGAATAATAAACAATGGTTTGATATCAAAATACAAGTATATACATAATTAGTGTGACACAAACAAGTGATCAAATAGTTTAGATTAGGTCATAATAATTAATTGTGACCGTGCACTACGATTTACAATTATATGTGAGTCGATGTAACTCACAAGGTCACTTTTTATATTAATAATAAAAAATCATCCAATCAGATTTCTACACATTCGAGATTTCATGATTGATTGCTATTTTCATTCGTTTCGAAATAGCAAAGCAAAACAATATCAGAGATCTTTCCAGATTTATCATATTTGGATTGTGTACGTGAACTTGCATTCTTCGAAGGTCGAGGACTTTTTATTTTCTCAAAGGCTTCTTATTTTATGTATTAACTGATTATTGCAGGATCCATTGCAAACGATATGTTACATGATGATCCTTCTCTATCAAATTTAGAACGATGTATTCTGGCTATATCAAATCTAAAATGATGTAGTCTAGTCGAAATAGAATGACCGTCATCTTATTATTTTCCCATTTCAAATTTTTGGCTCTATGAGAAATGAAGATAGATCTGAATCAGAAACTTCAGCGTGGGAAAACACGGTGGGAACAAGCAGGCTACTTTAAAAAAAAGTCGGTGCAGATTTGAATATGGAACAAAAATCTCCAATCGAAGAATGAAGAAATACTTTTTCATTATATCGGTCTAAGTAGCACAGTTTGGATTGGTTGAGCTCTCATTCAATTTTTCCATTTAAGATTGTTAATAAATGTTTGTAGGAAACAAAGGGTTTATAACGCGTCGTTTATAAATTAGAAAACAATTGAAATATACAGGAGCAAATTTAAAGTTTAGAACCACAGACATCTTAAGTTCCATGTGCATCTCATTCTTTTAATTTAATATTTGCTGACGCAGTTAAAATTCCGGCACAAGCTGTTTACTTGAAAAGTTTCGTTAAGATATCTTAACAAAAATGTGTTAAAAAACAGATTAGAATTACCAAAATTCCAATAATTTTTTAATGAAACGTTTAATCGGCATTGATAATTTTCGTTAATTTAGGTTCGTTAAGTTCGATTTTAGGACATTCTTGTCTAAATAGCACAAATAGAAAACATGTTACAATCTAAACTTAAACTATGATAACTTAGGCTCGCTGTGCTAGACTTTTTAACCAAATTACTAGCATTTATTGAATATAAAAGAAAAAAAGATAAACATTTGATATTTTCACGGTTTCCAAATAATTCAGCAAAGTTTGTAAGACTTGACATAATTTTTCCCTCCAACAGATAGTTTTTATGATTTTATAATTGTTAATCTTATAATATGCCCGGAGCCTTCAAATTTTAAGACGATAACCTATCAAGTGAATGAACCATTTCAGTTTAAATTTTCTAAATTGTTCGTTAAGTTACTTAAATCACGCTAACATCGAATATAAAAAATGTATCGTTAAATTTGTCTATGTTTAATTTAGTTATTCAGACTTATTTAACTTCACGCGTGTTAAAACTTATCAGCTTTAGTTTGTATTTTGTCTTTTTTCTTGTAACATTACAACATTCAAAAACTTGTAAGATCCATTTTTATAATAGGTTTCGTTAAATACTCGTTAAGTTTTTTCAGTACAATTTAACCAATTTTTATTGTTAAGTTTTTGAATAACGTTATAATCAAAATAAACAAATCATTCGTTAGTCTGTTAAACTTGAAAAGTTTCGTCAAGTTAACTTAACGAAAAGATGTTTTTTTCGGAACTAAACCACATTGAATGGTTTAAATAAACTACTAATGATATAAATAACCGTTGAATTAACTATTGTTTAAATTTCTACTCAAAAAGAAAACAGTTTAAAGATATTAATATCACACTGATATCGGTCGTTTATTCCTCTTAAATTAGGCCTCCTGAGTTATAGAAATTTGAGGTGAAAATCTAACAAAAATTGGCAATGCCAAAATAAAATTTAAAATAATTTTAATTTACCTTTTAAAAACTTAATATTACGTTAAATATTCGTTAAGTTGTAACAATTAAAATAAAATTATTTATGACTTTTTTTAAAAAAAGTTATATAATCCAAATAGAAAATTTTTTCGATGGATCTTTAAACTGAAAAAGTTTAGTTAAGTTAACTGAATGGAGGCGTGTCTAAAAAAATAGAATATAATTTCTAAGACGCTAATAATTATTGAATTAAGTATGGATTAAATTGATAATTTTCGATAAGTTATTGATGCGTTATATAGATGTGCTGGTTGCAGCACATCTATATAACGCATCAATAACTTATCGAAAATTATCAATTTAATCCATACTTAATTCAATAATTATTAGCGTCTTAGAAATTATATTCTATTTTTTTAGACACGCCTAATAATTTTGCATTTATTTGATATATATATATATATATATATATATATATATATATATATATATATATATATATATATATATATTTATATATATATATATATATATATAAATATATATATATATATATATATATATATATATATATATATATATATTTATATATATATATATATATATATATATATATATACCGGGTGTTTTTTTTATCTCTGTGTTAATTTTATCTCTTCGACAGATAGTTTTTATTATTTTATAATTGTTAATTAATTTTACAATAAATCCGGCAAAATTTAAGATGATAACCTATCAAGGGAATGAACCATTTCAGTTTAAATTTTCTAACTGTTTCGTTAAGTTGCTTAAACCATTGAATCACGCTAACATCGAATGTAAATCGAATGTATCGTTAAGTTTTTCAAAATTTAATTAAAGAGTTAAAATTGCTTCATAAACACGTTTAAATTAGTTATTCAGACTTATTTAACTTAACTCTTGTTAAAACTTATCAGCTTTAGTTGGTATTTTGTATTTTTCATGCCAACATGGCAATATTCTAAATTTTTCTAGATTTTCTAGATTTTCTAAACCTTTACATAAATATACTTGAATTGTAAAAAGTTAATTGATCATTCGTTAATTTACTTTCAAAAACTTGTAAGATGCATTTTTATAATAGGTTTCGTTAAATACTCGTTAAGTTATCTGAGTACAATTTAATTAATTTTTATTGTTTAGTTTTTGATTAACGTTATAATCAAAATAAACAAACGTTGGTCTGTTAATCTTGAAAAGTTTCGTCAAGTTAACTTAACGAAAATGTGTTTTTTTCGGAAGTAAACCACATTGAATGGTTTAAATAATGATATAAATAACCTTTAAATTAACTATTGTTTTTAAATTCCTAATTCTCTAAGTTATTTTCGTTAAGTTCAATCGTTCTTGGATTTTTGGCTCAAACAGAAAACAATTTAAAGATATTAATATCACATTGATATCAGTCGATTATTCCTTTTAAATTAGGCCTCCTGAGAAATAGAAATTTGAGGTGAAAATCTAACAAAAATTGGCAACGCCAAAATAAAATTTAAAATAATTTTTATTTACCTTTTAAAAACTTAACATTTCGTTAAATACTCGTTAAGTTCTTTGTAATTAAACAAATTTTGTTGTTCTTTTTTTCAAAAGTTGTATAATCAAAATAGAAAAATATTTCGTTGGGTCTTTAAACTGAAAAAATTTCGTTAAGTTAGCTGAATGGAAGCGTGTCTAAAAAAAAAGAATATAATTTCTAAGACGCTAATAATTGTTGAATTAAGTATGGATTAAATTGATAATTTTCGATAAGTTTTTGATGCGTTATATAGATGTGCTGCAACCTTAATTTTGCATTTATTTGATATATATATATATATATATATATATATATATATATATATATATATATATATATATATATATATATATATACCGGGTATTTTTTTAAGCTGATACTTTCAAATATTCCGAAAAATAAGTACTTTACGAAAAAAATGTATAAGATCAAAATTTAATCATTCCGAGAGTGTAAATACTCGAAATTAGTCTTAAACAAATTTCTTAAATTTTTAATTACTGAAAAATTACTTGTCAAAAATGTATTATCGTAACCCAGGAACATGCGACTAAATTGGCTTTCAAATGAGTGTATTTCGTTTTAAAAATATCGATTCAGTTTAAAGATTGTTTCGAAAACAAAAAACCAGTTTGCGTTATGCTATCACAATACAAAACGGAGTATTTAACAGTACAAGAAAAAATAGAAATTGTCCTGGTTTTTGGAGAAGCTGGCCGTAGTCTTGATAATGCGGTCAGTCTCTGCGCTTCGCGATTTCCACATAGGATTCGGTCACGTGCTTCATTTTACCGGACTATCAAATAATTCACTTTTGATGGAAGTGTCGATCGAAAAGGACTCGCCGAGCAACAGAAACTAAGTAATCTTGGAAATTAGACCAGATCCTTACTATTTAGAAAGACAACTTGGAGACTAGTTGGAAATATTCTACACTATTCTAAATATTAGGTTGTGCAAGTTCTTATTCAGCACCAAAATTCTGACGTTAGATTATGACTATGTATAACATTAACTAAAAGCATTCAGATTCAACAAATTCTTGTCAATTTCGTTGGGCTGTCGAATGGATGCGAATCAAGTGATAGTAGTGCTTCACGCAAACGAACATCTTAACTAGGTGTCATTCATATAGTTCATAAATAGGGTTTTAATCGACACTTACAAATTCTATACATCCCGATTCCGTCTTTAACGCGAATTCTTTGTTAAAATGAGGCAGATAATATCACGTGATGATTCAGCATGCAAACTAAGTAACATTCTAAGTACATGAAATGGGTTGCCCTTCAATATCAAAATCGTTTCTTTAACTCTTCATGATTTTAATCGTTTGTTTTGAAACTATGTTGTTAATAAAATTAGCATAAACATGAGTTGGGGATTTTTTGTTGATGTTTTACCATGATAGCTATCTAAATGTAAGCTGCTAAAAACTAAAGACACTTGTTAAATTGTGACGACATAATTGAGCATAACAATATCTAGAATTTTAATTATATACATAAACCGCAGGTGTCTCACTTACACATGACCGCCAAATACCCTTGCACGATCTTGTGTATATCGTCTTTAAGCATATACACCCGAGACAATTACAAAATTAAACCACTTTAGTTTATATAATTTCCGCGATTATGACGCATACTGTAAAATATTTAATACTGCAACCGCACATATCAAATTAATTAATTTTGATTAAAAAAACTTAAAGACCGGATAATTTGTCTTAATTGAAATAACAATAAGAAATTATTCTGTTCAAGGCTTCTGTTAAAATGTTTTTCCGCGTGTTAGAACCCTAAAAACAAGTTCATTGTACTATAATCAGCTGTGCCACAAATCCATATAAATATTTTTGGTTAATCATTTGTCATCGCATCGTATGGACATACAACAAATTTGAATAAAATGCAAATAAAGTCGTCTGACTGTCGCGACCGCTATCTACATACTCAACCATCATCATCAACATCATCATCGTCGTCGTCGTAAATGGATTTCAATATAAAATAAATTTCCAGTTCGATTATTTGATTGTATCTCATTAAAACATTTTTCAAGTTTACAAAACCGTAACACAAAACTATCAAGATTACGTCTTATATAGTTTTAATTTTCTAAGACATTTAATCATAGTATAAAGAATTTCAATTATCATCGGTCAATTATAAGATTTCATGAGTATATTTACGTGGAAAATTCGATTTTGGTAACGCATATACGAGCTCACATATATATACCGATTAGCAATTATGTATGAATTTAACGGACATTTCGTGCGTTTCAATTTTATTTTTTAAAACTTAATCGACCGGACACAAAATTAGCTGATTTCGCTAAGATTCATTTTCCTGTCATCAAAATATTAGTATAAAATATTTGCGAAATACCAGATGACTGTATAAATACGAATTAAGTCCATCAATTAAATTCGTCGACTATTTTTATGGCCGCGCGCGCAGTAATAAAGAAAATTATATTATTTCCTTCTTATTGTTTGCGATCTGTTGTCGTTTGCGATCATAAAATATTAATTCAAACCTTGTCTCGATCGTTCACCACACTGCATATAATTATTGTGATTGCAGCAAATAACAAAAAAAATAAAATTTAAAAAAAAAACATCGATCGCTCGCGCCTTAAACACAGCACGCGAATTAATCAATCCATCAATTATCGATCAGAGTTGATCAACCTTTGTGTGTGTGTGCGCGTGCGCATTGATATTATAAGTAAGTAAACCAAGTAAACATATAAATTACAATCTTCTCGTGTTTGCTTTCGTTTATATGCATGAGATGTATATACAAATTAATCAATTACATTAAATTATTACAAACAAAGTACAGAGATACCTCGTAAAGCGCGAACTTGTAAAAGAAAGAAAAAAATTTTTTGGTGTAAGTTTTTAATATGGGTTGCGGTTTGGTTTCAGGATTATTGAACAAAATGTACGAAACATGTCTCAGAATCATTCTCTGTTGAAAATCACTCTGATTTACTAAGTCACATATATGGGACATATATACGGAGCAACAAATAAAACAATTATTCTTTATTTAGAACACTAAACAATTCTTTATTATAACAAAACTTTAATTTCACTAGATTAGCCGCTTGCAACCGGTAGGGGCTATGACACTAATTTTAGCTCTTTCGCGTTTAAAATACAACTCTACTTTTTTGCGTTTTAAAACACAACTCACCACAGTATGCATCGTTTATATACCAAAATTACATGTACATATCTCGAATATTCTATTTGTCTAATATTTCATTCTACTTTTTCGAGATGTCACTACGCTATTCTTTTATTTCCTATTTACTCAATTTTCGCTAATACTAATACTAGTTCATAGATGTCTCTAGGTTTAACTCTAAAAAAAATCGTAACATTACCCTCCTAAGCTTGTTTATCCCGAACAATTTCCAAATCACTTCCTCGGTTGAGTGTTAATCGCTCTAGGTGCACCACTTTAGGTATATCTCGTTGTCCCATTTTGATTCGGTATATGACATCATTCCATCTCGTTATAACCTTGTAAGGTGCTTCTTATCCAGGCTGCAACTTTGGCGATAAACCCTTCTTTTATTGTGGGTTGTGAAGCCATACCAATGGTCTCTCTATAAATCCTCTGTTATTGACCTTCGTGTAAATTTAGTTTAAACGTGTATTGCCATTTACGATAGGCATTTAGAAACAGAAATCGTTCGATCCCAGTCGCGTTGGTTTAGCTAACTCAAAAATACGTCCCTGATCCGAATAAACCTTCATCGGTGCCGCTCATCTTTATATCACTGGTTGGAAACGGTTCTGCAGCATCCATCGCGATCCTTTTCAATGGCTCCCCAACACTGTACTGCTACATTGTCGCTTGACTTCTTCGAGTAGGGCCTTTAACTTCCATACATTGGTCACAGTTTTGATACCATTCTACTACTGACTGCCGACATAGTGACCAATAAAATCTTCCTCGTATTTTGGCTAAGGTTTTATTGATTCCTAGATGGCCGCCACTAAGACCTCTATGTGGTATTATACCTTACTAACGATTGTGTCGAGTGGCCATCTGAACTGGGCCAAATCCTTTAGACCACTTTAGTTCCCGTGTGCAGTTCTCTTACTATATTCAATCTTAAAATTGTACTTTTCAGTCGCTCGATCCAATGCGCTACTTGTTCTTCCGGGGTTTTAAGCTGCAGTAACCATTAAAAGTGACATGATCCGTTCTTAAATGGAATGATCCACCATAGAGATATTTATGGAATTGCTTAACGTATTCTACTATGTCCAATAACTTTTTTCGAGTGATGCAATAATTCCGCTCCGGCTTTAATTGTACTTTAAAAAAGTACGTAATCACTCACTCGTCTTCATCGATCTCTTATGATAAAATACCTCTTTCCATTGATACTTACATCAATATCCAATAAAACTCCTTAATTCGCGTATATTCTGTGGTCTGGGCAAGTTCTTTAAAGCTGAAATCCTTTCCTCATTCGTATGTACGCCATGTGTTGTTACTTTGGACCTTAAATATTTGATCGGGCCACGAAACAATGTATACACTTCTTCGGACTCAGCTTTAGACCAGCTGAGTGAATCCTCTCGAATACTTTCTAAAATCCCTTAGGTGCTCATTAAAGTCGTTTCACATTACTAAGCACGTCTTCCAGTCCAACCCCTTCAATGCACGTTCCATTAACCGTTCGAAAGTCGTAGGCGAAATAACCCATTGCCTACACTGAACGCTGTTTTATTTATCCTCATTTGCGACTTTCACGTGCTAATATCGGATTTGCAAATTAAGCTTGAGCATATTCGTGCTCCTGCTAGTGACATCAATCCTTCATAAGAGATATTTATCCTTCTTTGTTACGGTGTTGAGCTTTCTATAATCGATGCAGAATCTTAAACTGCCATCTTTCTGTTGCACCAGTACCACTGGCGAGCTTCAAGCTGTGTTTTCACTCCAGTTACCGTTCTACCTACCACCGTCTGCTAATGGAAACCTTCTCGGCGCCTGAAGTATTGACATCTCTGATGTCGGATTGACACAGGAATCCGGAGTTTCACCATGTTTGTTCTGCCATTATCCTCTGAAGTACTCCATAAAATAGAACTGTATTTTTCAGTAACGCTTGTCCATTTCTGCGTGAGACCTTTAATTATTTTCTGCTGCCATAGTTCCTTGGCTTTTACATTTGGATTCGATTTTTCACACTTCGCTTTTGACGATACTTCTTCGTATATTCCGATGATAGTATCCTTTTTGATAGTTTTTGTCTGATCTGTTAAATTATGTGGTCGTGTAGGAACTCTTAAGTCAGCTTCATCAATACAACCTGAAATGTACACTTAGTGTGGATAAATATTTTTCAAGTGTGGAACGTAATTTTTGTGAAGTTCTGAAATTACCTTTACCAGGATAACTCTATCGAGGTATAATCGAATTTCAACTTCAAGCGATAATATTGCTACTGATCCGGCAAGCAAAAATACATCACTAGCTAAAAAATTTACTGGATCTGGCGGTCTTGTGCAGATGGATCTGTATACGTGCGTATTCGATTATTTACAGTTTATATTTGGAAATTTATCAAAGTTTAGATCCATAATAACGGCCTTCCTTTCTTTGGTGAATACTTCAATAGCGTTTTTCTTAAACTGGTGATTTACTGCTCCTTTAAGCCTGTTATTTAACTTGTGCCTCAAACATAGCAGTTTTCCTGATGCTTGGCTCAGGTTGATATGGTTTATATACCGATTTTGCTAAAGCATTCGACAAAGTTTAATCATCGGGTATTTTTTGGAAAAACTTAGTAAACTGAATTGTGTCATTATTCCGTTAAATTGGCTAGTGTAGTATTTATCAAATCGTAAATTGTATTAACGATACATCGTCAGACAATTCCAATATGTTCCAATATAAAAACCATTTTTTTTTTAAGTTTCTTCAAATATTAAATTTATGGCACAATAACGTTTATCTTTTTCATAACCTTAAATACTTTCACGGTCGTATATCCTGTGTGATATGAAGTAGTACTGTATAGTAAAAAAAATATTTTAATTATTAACGCGAGTGGATATGCATGACGTCACATTTTGCTTTGTACATAAAATAATTCATTTTATTGTTATAGTTTTTAATTTTAATGATGGTTCTCTGGCCTCGATATAACGACGAACGATAAATAGAATAATTTGAATAGTTGCGCGAATTTGTAGTTCTAAAGTCACGCCTTTAAAAAAAAATTCTTGTAACTGTTTTTTTTTTATAAACTTTATAATATATATTTAATTAATTAATAGTGGCCTGATATAATTATGAATACCATATGAGTTTATAGTGTTAGTATTACGATAGTAGAAATATTTTATTAATTTGTTAACTTTTTGAGTCGTACCATTTTAAGATGTTATGTAATTGTACAATTTAAAATTAAAATGAAATTAATTATTGAATTTTTTGATGCAAATCATATAAGGGGATTCACCAAACCTTTAACTGAAAGCCATAATTCATACAAAAAACATTTTGTAAATTTTAAATTATTACAAATCATTAATCTTTCTGAAATCATCTCTGAATTGACATAATTTTGTTAATTTTGTTAAATTAGTTTAAATTGACAAGAGAGTTCAACATCTAAGAAATTCACCAACATTTGAAAATATGAAACAAAATATTCATTTTATATTTCAAATTCGATTTCAAATTTTTTTTAATTCCGAATAAAATTTTAAAATAGAATTTATCATAAATTTGAAAATACTTTTAAATTTTTAAGGAATTAGCGTAGTATGTTAACCTTATTTTAAATCTGTCCTTATTAAAAGTTCGGCATTATTTTTGAAAAACATCAAAATTTTCATTTTCCCCATACCTACAGCGAAAAACAAAAATTAAAAAATTATTTGATTAGAAAAAATTAGAAAGTGACGTTTAGAATTTACAAACGAAATTTTAAGAGAAAACTAAGAGGTTATGTTTAAATCTTTAAATTTGATATTGTATATAAAAAACAACAAAATTTAATCTTCCATTTTGAGTATTTAAACTTCTGTTGCCAATTTGTTGAATTATTGAAATTTTTAAATTTTTTAAAATTTTTAAAATTTTCAATATAATTCTTTAGTGCTTGTGTTCAGCATGAATAGGTTACCAGGCCAAGTTTTGCTCTTACACTCCTGCCAACAGCTGTTGTAAATGCTAAAACGAATACACATGGTACATCAAAAAGTCGCGTTCTTTATGATTTCGAGTCCGTTATTGCTGGCCTTAAATACCTGAGTACAAACACGTTTAAAGAACGAATCGCCGTAATATTTTAGGGACTAATGAGTAATTTTATTCCAGCTTATATATATTATGGTTTACTTAATTAATTCGAAAGGTCGTTTAAGCCTTCTGACAATTTTGGAATTGTTTAGAAGCTGTAATGCCTCTACAATAGTATGCGTTTGTAGTCGCTCTTGGTGTCTTTTTGCCCAATTTTGTTTTTCTCAAAAACTGACTCAGTCTTCAAGTCCTTTTGGAGATCGATGTTTCTAATATACCAGGCTTCGTTTAATAGTACACCAAACTTTATTTTAGAATCTTTCCATTATCTCAATGTTGCTATGTTTGGAGCAGATCCAAAGCTGTATTCCATAAGTCCAAACGGGTTTTAAGATTTGCTTATAAAGCAATAGTTTATTACTAGTAGATATTTGGGAGTGTCTGACTATTAACTAATCCATTTTATGTAGTTTTAAACGTAGTTCCTGATTTTTCTTCTTAATATGGGCTTTCCATCGTAATTTAGTGTCTTGTGTCATACCTAAATACTTGGCTGTATTAGAGTATGGAATTTGTTTCATATTTATAAATACTGGCTTCTGATCTACTTTTTTGTAAGTAAAGTTTACACGGACAGATTTACTTTCATTTAATTGCATTCGCCATTTTTTGGTCCATCGATGAGCTTTGTCGATGCTTGTTCGTAGTTTAAGTGTAGCATCTTCAATATTATGTTTTATACTGGGGAGCTCTGACCTGATGCCATTTATTTCTCGCAGATCTTGTCCTTTGCAATAAATCAGTTATTTCTTGAGGATAATTTTGCCTTATACATTTATCTTTAACTATAGGATTGCTTTCCAATGCTGATTGCTGAATGTCCTTAACAAATTTCTTAACTTCAGCATCTAGTTTATCTATGTTTTCTGTTGGAGTCTTAAGTTGTATTTTGTTATCTAAACAAACTCTAAAATAATCCCAGTCTTTGTGGTTGTTACAAAGATAGGCTGTTTTTCTTTTTTTAAGATGTTTTCACTAAACATTAAAGTGAAATGTAATGCTTTGAAATATTCCTTGTTACAAAAAAGTCGATTAAATCTGGTATTTTGGTTGGGCCTGATGGCCATTACTTTGGTTTATGTGTTGATAATGCTTCACATTTGCTTTCTTTTATTACCTTCAAGAGTTTCTTTTCTTTTGTTGTTGTAAGTCGGGACCCCAATAATTATTCTTAGCATTAAAATCACCATCTGCGATAAAGCTATTTCCCATATATAATTTAAAGAATTCTTTATATTGAGTTATCTTAAGAAAATGTCTTGGCGGGCAATACAAGCCTGTAATTGCCACTGTATATTTTGTCATTTTAACAGCAACTGTCGTAGCTTGGATTTCATCTGTGATATATTTTTCATTTTCCAAATGTTTTATATTTCCCTTTATTATGAATTCTTTGGCCCCTAAGTTAAACCCACTCAATTTCTCTTTCTAATTCATCCTCATCCGTAGTATATACGATATTTTCCGGAACTTCTGGATCAGTTTGATAGTCCATTTTTACATTTTCTTTTAGTTTTTTTTTTACTTTTCCCTCGAGTATTTGTATGTGCTCTTGCATCCATTTCATAGTAGCATTAAGTTCTTTATTTTCCCCTTCTTTATATTTCGCTAGAGCTATGAGTAACTCCTCAATTAGGGGCTTTTGATATTTTCTTGAAACGATTTAGTCGTCTTTAGCTGTAGTGTACAACTACTTACATTTGTTGACCGTAACGTTGGAGATTTTCCTACTCTTATGAAAGATGTTAGTCAAACTTTGATTCATTTCGTTATTGGTGGTTGGGAGAAATTATGGGAGCTAGAATATCTCTCAAAGCCTCTAATAAATATTAGACACATAAAGAACAAAAATGTGACCGTTTTAACTAGTCATCCAATAATATTATCAACAAGTGCGTCATTACCGATTTGAATAACTGCACTTAACGTCAAAATTAGATCTTAAAGCTGGCGTAATTTAGTCAAGAGAATTGTTTACAAATGTCCAAAATGGTGTTTAAACTGAGCAACTCTTGAAAAGCAATTAGTGACCATCTATCAGAGTTGAGCAGATTAAACCGTTCCTGAAAGTTGGGAAAGGCTTTACTGGGCCGATTAATGTGCACATAAAAAGGAATTTCTGTCTAAATACAAAGGAGATAATTTTTGTCATGAATGGGCAATTTTTTTCAATCAGTATATTATCGGTAAAAGACTCAAAACAAAATACTTATGGTGAAGAAAACGGAGTTCCTTTGCTGGCGGTTGAAAATAGGATTGGAAAGCAAAAAAAGGCGATCAAGAGCTAACGAAAGCTGTGCTCGTAGCAGTAAAAAAACTGATTTCTTCGTCCCGAAGATACGTTTCAACTACTCCCCATAGACAAACTGTAAATTAAAATGTGACTTTAGTATACGAATGAGTTAAAATAAATGTTAATTTACTTAATGGTCAAATTTTAAAATCGTTTATATTATTATTTTCGGTAATAACAGAAGTTGTCAAAATCTCCCATTAATGGGTTTGAATTACGGCTATATTTGAAATTTTAGAAATATACAATTTTAAAATACAATACTTTCAAAATCTACCAAGAAATTAACAAATTCGTAATCGGCGAATAATTAATTTTAAATGTCAAGTTTAAAGATTGTGATATTAAATTTTTTAAATTCATAAAATTTTGAAAAAAATTTGTGATTTTATGCGGAATTTATTTATAAATTTGAAACAAATGTTCATTTTAAAAAAAATTTATCAAATCTTTAAAATATTCAATAAATTCTAGAATTATAGAACTTGTAGCTCATTGTAGCTCGTTTGTCCTTAAACTTAATTTTTTTTAAGCAAACATTTTTAATTTTTTTTTTAAATGTTAAGACAATGTTATGCAAAATGTTCTTATTTGTCAGAATTAGAGATTGGAATTTCCCGACATATTTGGTTTCTCGATAAATCGAGAAGTTTTTTTTTCTGTCCTTTTTTCCTGAGAATCTGGAGAATTCCCGAAAATTTTTAAAATTCTTAATGAATTTCTTAATAGTGCTTATTTTTATTGCTAATGCATTTTTAGCAATTAAGGAACAGCTTTAGTATAACTCATCAAATTTTTTGACAGTTATAATTAAAGTTACATTTATGGCCACTATAAAATGATACCACTGAAAATGTCGCCACAGTCGATGTTAATAAGGGATACTAAAGGCTAGGTATGTTTAGAATTTGGCCGCAGAGTAAATCATTATCATTTAAACAATTTTTTGGCAGTGATTGGTACTACATACTTTGATTGTATTATCTCTTGCGAATGACACAATTTACAAAATACATTGATCGTGGCGCCTCTTTTGGAAAACATGATCTATACTGTGTAATTTAAAAAAAAAAGTTAATGTTTTTAAATTCTTGAGAAAAACTATTATTTTTATTTTTTCCGAAATCGGTAAAAACAAAATTTCCCAAAACGAGACTTTAATTCTCGAGAATTCTCGAGACAGAATTTCCGATCCCGATCTCTAGTGATAATCGAAAATAGCTATGCAAAGTATTTAAAATCTACAATTTCTTTTTTAAAATTTAGACCGGATAAAAATTAAAATCTTTAATATTTGACTGTCTTCACTTCTGAACTTAAAAAACATAAAAACTTCTGTATCTCCAAGACACTGGATAGTCAAAAACAATGCTAAGTATATTTCGTTAAAAATCTTTGCAACCTCGTATAATAATGAGGTATCCATTTTATGGTTTTCCCAGAACTCTGTAACATTTTTCCCCTTTGGAACTCTAGGAAAAGTATGATATACAGCAAACTCTTTTTTTTTTTTTAAAGCAACGCAGTCGGCGTTCATTTTCTTCACTGGCATCAAATTTTTTCTTTGGTTTTCAAGATTTTTTCCAACACGTCGCGTCATTTCTAGAATATACTAGAAATTCCCCAACTGTTTGTTGATCCATTTGACATGATTTTTAATTTATTGTTTTTTTTTATTTATTTATTTATTGAAAGGAAAAACTAACTTGAATACGAACCCGAGTTCAACTATCTAAATCCAAAAGTTTCAGATTAACTTTTCATCTTTCAAATTTTTTATCAGACACATAAAAATGAAAATCCAGCAATTATACAAAAAATAAAAAGAAAGTTGGTCAAAAAAAATTAAATTTTGAATTAAACGAATAAAAATTAAAATGCATCACTTCGACGATGATTCACCCTTCCCGCACCATATATTTACTCTTACAATGATTTCATCAAACGTTCAATCACATCAATCTACACACACACACACACACACACACACAAAAAAAATATTCGAAAAGGAAATGACAAACAACTGTACGTTTCGAATCAAACTCATTCAAATTAGGTAAAAACGTCTAAATTAAATTGAATCGACACCAAATTGCTTTATATGATTTCGTCGTCAATTAGAAAATTAATAAATTGCAAATACAAAAATCCAACTCAATTATACACCCACACACCCCATCGTCATATATCGTGTATCCCCAAACATAGAAAACTGTTAATAAAAATTATTCAAAATTACAAAAAATTTGCCATATAAAAATATATTCGACAGTCGTCGAATGATATAAGAAGGCAAAATAAAAAAATGTCAAATATGTTTAAAATGTCAGGCCGTCAGTAAATTTAATATTTATGTACTATACACACTAACTGTTATAGTTTTTTTTACATACATAATATGTTGAATAGACAATTTGAATGTCATCTAGAATTACACACACACATGCTGATTAAAATATGCCGTTTTATTTTAGGGTTTTGTTACAATTTCACATTTTACACACTACAGTAGTAGTCTGCAATAGTTTCTGGTGTGTACCAAACTTGTTATACAATGACATAACATAACATATACAGTCAAACAAACCGTGAGAATACAATAAGCCGCCAATGAATTAAAAATAGTTTTTTTTTTTGGATATGTGAACATGTTATACAACATTTTTTTTATTGTGTTTAGCTAGTGTGTTCGACTGTGGAACACTTTGTTCGGGTGATGCAATTTAAACCGTTTGGATATATACGATCGTGTTGCTGTTGTATATGCTAATGAATAGTTTTATCGTACAGTTTTGTAATTAAATATGTATGGTTGGGAATATCTGTATGAGTAAATTTAAATAAGTCACATATCATTAACACACTCGAGGTCATATTATACTGTATGTGTGTGTGTCCACATATATGATAATTTGTATGTAGGCAAATCGTTGACTGTAACTTGTCTACAAATAAAACTAACTATTATTATTTTGTAACTTGCTGTTTATTATGTTGCTAATCTTTTATTTTTATTTTTATTTTTAGGTAAGTGATCGCTTAATATGATTACATCAAGCTCGTTTAGATCGTAAGTAAATCTGACTTAAGTCATATTATGTCATATTGGTATTTTTGTTTGTATTAACCTAATAAGTTATGTTTTCATTTAAGAACCTTAATACAGTTCAATTTTTAATATTCGCCTAAAGTTGTTAAATTTAACTATCTTAATAATTTTAACAAGAACTCATTACGCAGGATTTTGAATTCTTGAATTATATTTTCGATTGTTAAACATTTAACACTGACAATTTACGAAATTTATTATTTTTGGGATAAAATATTTCGAAATTTTTAATTTTGAAGGCAACCTTCGAAATTTAAATTTTGATATGATTTTTAAAATTTGTAATTTTGATAATGAAATTTTAAGTTGATAAAGTCTATTAGAATTTTATAAAAGTTAATCATTTGATTTGTTAAAATTTTAGATTTTAACAGTTTATATCGCATTAAAAAAATATTCAAAATTCACAAGATTACAAATTTATGTTTATAATTTAAAATCAGGCCGCTTTTAATTTGGGTAGTTTGAAAATTAAAAAATTTAACAAATTATTGAGATTTCTTATAAAATTTTGGAAATTATTTAATTTAAATATTAACGTATATTCCAATTGATTGAGAATTTAAAAATGTTGGGTTGTTTACATGAAAAAAAATTATTTAAACTTTGATTTTAAATTATTTTAAAATTTTAACTTTTGTTAAAATTCCTTTTCTAAGTAAAGTTAAAAACAAGTAACTGGAAACTGTTAATTTTAAAATTTAATTTTTACGTTATTAAAAAATTGTATTTAAAATTACAATATTTTGATTAATTTATAAATTGGAAATTTTACCAAATTTATGTGAATTCTTATCAATTTTTTTTAAATATTTTAATTTAAATACCAAACGTGTATCCACTATTTATTTTTACTGAGGAATTTAGGAAATTCCAAAAAAAGCTCCTGAAGTTTTTTTTTCATGTTCTTAAAATTTAATTACACATATCCTTAGAAAACTAAAAATTTGTTTAGAAAAATTAAAAATAGATTATTGGAAACTATAAATTTTCAAATTAAACTTAAAAAAAAATTTTTTTATTAAAAATTGGATTTATAATCACAATATTTGTAAGTGTTTTGTTTGGAAATTTAAATAGAAACTTTAAAAATTTGTGTTTAAAATTGCAATATTTAAGTAATTTGTAAATTGGAAATTTTTCGAAATTTTCGGTAATGGCTATTAAATTTTTTATAAATTATTTAATTTAAACATCAAATGTGTATTCCACTTTATTAAAAATTTAAAAATGTTGATTTCAGAAATCAGGTTACTGAAAGCTTTTATTTTTTAAATTTTATTAGTAATTTTAAAAATTGTATTCAAACTACAATATTAAGGTAATTTGTTAATTGGAAATTTAACCCAACTTATGTCTACAGTCTTTTTTTATATTAAATATTAAACGTTTAATCTATTTAAAATTAAGAATTTAGAAATTTTTGGTTGTTAACAGAAAAAAAAATTGAAAATTAGATTCTACATTTATTCAAAATTCCAACTTTTTGAAATTTTTTTTTTAATTTTTTAAACTTTTTAAAATTTTTAAACATTTTAAAATTTTTAAAAATTATAAATTTTGATAATAATTTTATTTTATGATCTGAATATTTATTTACATGCCGTTTCATCCTAACAACCTACTAAATTTAATAAAAATGAAAAAAAGTTTACTGGAAACTTTTAATTTTTAAATTTAATTAGTAATTTTAAAAAATTTACGTGTATTTCTATAAAAATTTTGTAATTTTCTTAATTTACATAATATCCAACGAGTAGTACACTTAAAATTAAGAATTTCGTAATTTTTACAGAAAAAGTGAATTAAAAAATATATTCTAAATTTTTCAAAACTTCGAGTATTTGACAGTAAAAAATTTGAATTATTATTTGATAATTAGAAACTAGTAATTTTATAATTTTATTTTAATGCATAATTTAAAAATATTTTAACAGATTTAAAAAACATAAATTTTCAAATTGATAAGTTTAAAAATAATTAGATTTCAATTAATTGTCCTTATTTTAAAAATTACGTTTTTTCGATTTAAATTCCTAATTTAACGAATTTTGAATTTTTCATAACTATTTGGGTAATTGAATTTTTTGTAATATTAGTACAATTATTTTAAATTTTTGTGAAATGTTAATTTTATAAATTTTTTAAAACCACATCTTGGTGATTTATAAATTTAGAATATTAACATACTTTACAATGAAAAATTAAAATTCTGTGCAATTTTACTTCTAATTTTGGTTGTTCATAATCATAATTTTGAATTATATTTCTCATCTATGTTTTTAATCTTAGTATTTTCCGAATTATAAAATTTTAAAACTTTTTCTAAATTTTAGCGAGGATAATACAAATTTTTTAGAAAATCTTATCAAGTTACGTCTATCTGGAAACTTCCAATTTTGTCTGCCGATAAATACCAAGAAAAATTTTGAAAATTATATTTTAAAATTAAAATATAATTCTCAAAATTTTTGTATATACATATATAATAATCTAAATATAGAGTTCATAAAATTTTAAAATAAACCAAATTTTGAATATGATAGTTTCGAATTTTTTTGACATTAGATTGGCTTCTTAAAAATTTAAAATTTTTGATATTACATAATAAAAATTTCGGAATTAATATTTTAACTCCCATTCAGAAAATATTTAAAATTCACAAGATTACAAATTTATGTCTGGAATTTAAAAAAAAATTGTAGCTACCAATTTAGGTAAATCGTAAATAATTTAAATATTTAACGTAAATTCTACTTAAAATTAAAAATATAGAATAATTTATGCAAGCGACAAAATAAATTGAAAGTTGGATTTTAAATTATTTTAAAATTTAAACTGTTTGTAACAATTTATCTAAAATTTAAACTCGTCAAAATATTTTAATATTTAAAATCTTATATAAAGTTGTCAGCGGATGACAACTTTATCAATTATCACTTAGTGGTTCTTCAAGAATGAAGTTCTAAAAGTTAAGTTTTTAAGTGTATGTAGTAACTTCAGCTTTATCTACTCAATCATAAATGCCTTAACTATTGAAATGAAATAAGTCTATTCAAATAATTTTATAAACTCTACAAGTTTAAAAGTTTTTCTTCGGAATTTTTAAATATCAACTATCTATTATCAAATTTAAATTGAAAATTTTAATATGTTACCGTTAATTCATTTAAATATCAAACGAAAATTCAGGTAAAATTACAAATTTATAAATCTTTGAAAATTTCAATTATTAAACAAAATTTTAACATAAATTTATATTTTTAAAATTAATCGAATACAAACAATTTTAAAAATGTATTAAAGAAATGTTTAATGAGGTTCTCGGTCTTTTTTAAATTTTCTCAAAATATAAAATTTTGCTAAATAATGCAAATTTTGCACGTCCTAATTTTTTAATAGTATAAAAAATAATACAAACACATTGATTACTGTTTAAAATTTCAAGATAAAAATTCAGAAATTTAAAAAAAACATTTGTGAGATTTAAAAAATTTTTACAATGTATATTAAATAGAAACAATTTTACAGGTTTAAAACTATCGTTTAACAAAAATTTAAATTTTAAAATTTATAAATATATTTAGCTAATATTTAAAATAGTTTCTTCTATATATTTTACAAATATCAAAGATATTTTAGTGCAAACAAATTAAAAATATCAATTAATAATCCCAATCTTGAAAAGTATGAAAGTTTGAGTTTTTTTTAATTTTTAAAAACTAAATTTGAAAAAGTTACGAAATTTTAAAATAAACAAAATTAAAGTAAAAATGCTAAAAATTTAAATTTATGTTTTTAATTTTGTTGACATACCACCAATAACTTACAAAATTTAAAAATTTGTTGAGAAGGCTACTGCTAATATTTAATTTTCAAATTTAACTAGTAATTCTTAAAATTTGTATTAAAAATTTCGATACCTAGGTAATTTGTATGAGAAAAATTTTATCAAATTTATGTGAACTTTTTTAAGTTTAATAAACTATTTAGTTTAAATATTAAACGTTTATTCCATTTAAAATTAACAATCTATATAGTTTTGATTGTTATCAGGAAAAAAATAATTTAAAAATTATATTCTAAATTTATTCAAAATTGTAATTGTTATTTTTTTTCAAATTTTACCCTTTTTTATAATTTTCATAAAAACTTTGGTATTATAGTCATTATAGTAATATTATATTATATTATTTAATATTATAGTTTATATTTATAGTCTTAGAATTTAATTACAAGTCATATCAATAATTTACATAATTAACAAAAATTTAAAACAGTAAAAATTTAAAAGAGCTTCCTAAGAACTTTTAATTTTTAAATTTAATTAGTAATTTTAAAAATATTTTAAAATTACAGTATTTGGGTAATATGTGAATTAAAATTTTTATCAAATTTAGATAAATTTATTATAACAATTTTTTAGTTTTTGTTTAGTTTAAATAGAATATGAACACGTATTATTCCACTTAAAATTAAGAATTTAGAAATTTTTGATTAGTACCAAAAAAATAATTTTGAATTAGTTTAAACTCTTTTATTTTTATAAAATTTTTATTTTATGTTATTAAAATTTAATTTCTTATCTTTTAAATAATTAAGAAAATTAAAAAATTTATTGAAAAATCAGGTTACTGGAAACTTTTAATTTTCATATTAAAAATTAATTTTTAAAATTGTATTCAAACTTACAATATTTAAGTAATTTGTAAATTGGCAATTTTCACCAAATTATTTTGAATTCTATACAATTGAAACTTTTTTTAATAAATTCTAACTGTTTGACATTTTCGTTTTAAATTTTAAAATCTTAATAAAATTTTAAATTTTTATAAAAATTTGTTAGTTGTTGGAGTAAGAAACAACTTTCAATATTTAAAAAAATGGTATTCAAAATTGAAAACAGGTTTCTAGAAATTTACCTGAACATTTTAAAAATTGAACTTAAAATTACAATTTGTGCTTGTGATTTATAAAATACCAAGACTAACAAGTTGAATATTTTAAATAAAAATACAGAAATATTAAATTTTTTTTAAATTCTAAATGTATCAGCTGTGACAACTGCTACGCTCCAACACATACACTTAAATTATAAATTTATAAGTTTAAAAAATTTAAACAGTTTTTCGTAACTTTAAAGCCACAATTTAAATGACAAAATACAATAGATTTAAGGGATTTTGTGAAAAGTAAACTTAAACATTTAATTTACACATTCTGAAGCCAATTTTGGTTTTGGAATATAAATTTACAATTTTGAAATATATTCTTTAATCTTAAAATTACATTTTCTAAATTTCCGATCTAAGATTTTAAAAACGTAATTTTTTTAAGTTAAGTGTTTAAAATATATGAGAGGATCTTAATTACACCCTCAAAACAATAAACTTCCTAAAAACCCGTAAATGAAAGTATCTAATTTTGTAAATTCGAACATAATTATCTTTTTTATAGTTTTTTTGCAAAAAATTTGTAAAGTTTTAAAATATGAGTCTGAAATTTCGCTTTAAATTTAGATCGTTTTCAATCATAATTTATAATATTATTATATTTATAAAATTATGTAAATTTCTAATCTCAGAATTTTTAGAATTATAAAATTTTAAAATTTTTATAAATTTTAGTGATGATATTTAAAAGTTAGAAAATCTTATCAAGTTACTGATCAAGAATTTTGTAATTTTAAGAATTTTCTAAAAATATTTCGTTATAATTTTAAAAAACACAATTTTTAACTTACTTTAAACTTTTCAATTTAGTAGTCAACGATTTAAATTTTTAATATTTTTAGTCTGGGTAATTAACTATCTTGTAATTTTTAAATGCATCATAATAAAAAACCAAATATTTTAAAAATTAAAAATTTGGAATTTTAATTCTAAATTTATGGAAATTTCGACAGTAGAATTTTCAAGACAGTACCAAATTTATTTGAGTTTTACTATTTTGTATTTTTAAAATATTTAACAACAGAAAACTTGGAATTTCTTTATTTTACATTTCACATTTTGTTTTTGTTTATTTATCTAATTTTAAAATTTTGAATTTTAAATTACGATCAATTTAAAAAAATATATTTTATAAATTTTGTACCTCGCACTAGAAATTTATAATTTTAGAATTTAAAATTTTATTTAACATTTCCTATTAATTTTTAATGTTTTTCTTGGTCTGTATCGTGAAGTAAAAATTGTGAATCACTTTTTTGTTAAAATGAATAAACAAATTGGCCTGGTTTTGACAAAATACTAAAAAATGTAAGATTTCAAAACCATATTTTGGTTTATTTAAAATAACGCTACTTGTCTACGATATACCTCTTTTGTTTTTTTTTTTTAGTTATTAACTAATTAATTTTCTTTTCAACGAACGGAAATGACACTCCTCATCAAATCAATCATCTGATATTAAAACAAAAAAATCCTCCTACTAAACAAAATATGAAGTGCTCACTTATACAAATATAACCAAATGAGCAAACACAAAAACCCAGCGCAACAATTAAACAGAATGACGCCATATTCACATTTAATTACTTTTAATTATTATTTCTAATTTTATATCAATTTCCTGTCTGCAATGTACATTGTACAACGAACAAAATTATGCAAATTTATTTCCACAATCCACAAGACGATTGAGATCATCTGATTTATTTTTAATATACAAAAAAAAATTCGAACACAACAAAAAATTGTCATACATAAATGTTTGTCCCAACCCCCTCAAAAAATCTGTCACACCGCAATGAGTTTAAATTCACATATTGTTTACATTGTCTGTGATTGTGTTTACATTTTCATTGCGTGCATGTGTGTGTGCATATATGGATATACGACGAACGCAATCCACATTATGATTAAATCGAACTCACGTATTTATATATGTAATGTAATTGCATCTGGTAAATAATGGGAAAAAAAACTTTCAAAATTAAACCACGAGATAAGATAAAGTAAGATGGGTGCGCCGAAAATACATCAGAACTCCGAAAACAATTTATCTATATCTTCTTGATTCGATTTTTTTTTTGTGAGGGGGAGTTTATGACTCATATCGTATTGTTTTTGTCATCGGCATTAATAAAATGTATGAATACAGTAGTTTTCCGTATTCACGTGGAAATTTAATTAAAATCGGTTGGTTGATCGTTTATCGACTGTATACCAAGAACAGAACATCATTCAGCACGTGGTGATAATAAATTTAATTTCTATGCATGTACGATGAAATACAGACGGTATAGTACACAAGCCATGTAATTGCAGTAAATGTCTTATCTCTATTTATAGGGTTTGATTTATTAGGTAATTGATATACACACACACATGCGCGCGTACTAGAACATATATAGACGAAATATATTATAAGGGAAGCAGTGTTGGTTGCATACAGGAAATTATCTGTATTATATATATGGGAAAGGTTATTGATCGTCTCGTCTAAAAAAAAAAAAAATACAATATCAATATTAATTCAACCGAATCGGTGATATTTTATATAATTTACGAGTAATAAAATTAATTCTAATAAATTTTAAACCATCATCCGATTAAAGGTTATCAACACATATTACATTGTTAACCGGAAGTTTAATTTCGGTGCATTTCGTAAACGTAAACTTGTGCGACACATATTAACGTTTATAGTTCTAGAACTTAATAAATCGGTAAATTAACGAGAAGTTTTATTATCTAAATTTCGCCAACCAAAGTATTAAAATGAAAGTCGATTAGTATAAAACTTTGATTGCGATGGGTGAAAGTCATAAGACGACAAAAATAATTAACTTTACGCTCGAATGGATGGATATACGTTTCAAATATTTCTAAGGGATAAGAATCATGTTTCGAAACCAAAAGTGAAAATATGATAAATAGCGTGACAGTGGATCAACATTGGATTTTTATTTCGAGTCCGTATCCAATAAGATTAAATTTTGTTTTTATTGCATTTTTCTATTTTAAACGCTTTAATTTGAGATTTTCCTAATTTTAAAGATTTTTTAAGATTCGAAAATTTACAAATCAACTCTTACACCGAATTCTATTATATGCCTCTAACCTTTTAAATTATCGAAAATTTCATTAAGTTTCTGATCTCGTGGTTGAATAGAACTCGGTGCGTGTCATCGTCGCGTTTGGTCCAGATATCATGCGCATGGTTTTTCTCTCGAATATTACTAACCATCTCTTACTCATCTTTAATAGTCCAACTCTCACAGCCATACATAATAATGGGTCTAATATAAATAAATTCTAATATAAAGATAAATTCTAATATGACATTAAAGAATGTCAAAGACTAATCATAAACATATTATATTCAAATTACTTTCAAACTAAGATGAATCATGCAATCAAATTTTTTATCCAAATCGAGCTTATTCGACCTACTTGAATAGTTTTAACTCAAATATAACCAAGTTTTGATCAAGTTAAACACAAAACTTGGTTTCAAATTTTACACATCTTAATGGTAAAAAATGTAATTAGAATCGTGATAATACTACCATCAAGTTACTTTCAAACTGTTAATTAAACATAAATATAGTCCAAAATATTTACGTTGGTTTATCCAACAACTTGATTCTACCCAAATTTTTAAAATTAAGATAAAATTTAATTAATTTGGTTGTTAATGTTGTAATTCTAATTCAAATTATGATCAAGCTTTCACGTTTTAATTAAAGTTTGTTTAAATTTCATAAATTGAAGTCTAATTTCTAAAAGACTTTATTGAAATGTATTTCAAAATTTCAGTTAAAATTTGTCTAATTTAAATTATAATGAAGTTTTTGATTTAAACGGAATCAATCTGAAATCAAATTTATAAAGTTCCGGATGGTTTGCAACCCGAATCACATTAATCTCAAACAGTGAATCTCGAAATTTGTCACATTTTGTAAATAAATTAAATTATTTGAAACAAATTTAATTATAAAAAAATGTTACCCAAATTTTTACAAACAAAAGTAGAAGTTTTTAAATAACGTGTCTCAAACTAAATCAAACTTAAATCAAGATCATTAAAACTTTCAATTGAATATATATCACTCATTATTGAGTAATTTTAAAATAAATAAGAAAATTTAATTCTAACCATAAAAGTATTATATTCAAATTACTTTCAAACTGTGATCAAACGTAAATATGTATTGAAACTAAACTTAATATTTTACACCATATTTTACTAAACCATAATTTCGAACATAAAAAATTTTAAGTCAAGTTTAACATAAAAATGGGCTTCAAATTGTGCTTAGCGAAAATACAATCAAGATACATTTAAACTGTTTAACATTTCTGTAGCTTATGATTCCGATTCCATCGGCATTTTAAATTAAATTAAATTAATTTTATTTTAAATTAATTCAAAAAATGAAATTAATTCAGCACAAACTGTAAATTTATCGTTTTCTTTTAACCAAATCTAGTTCAAATTATAATCAAGTTATCAATCCAAAATAAGTTTAAATTTAATGTTTAATTCAAACTTAAATCAAATTTCTAAAATATTTAGTTCAAACTTATTCCATAGTTTCTTTTCAACAAAAATTCAAATTTGTCTTATTTAAATTATAATCAAGTTCTTGATTTATTCAGAATCAAACTAAAGTTGAAACTATATCGTAGTGTTTAATATTAGTTTCAAACAATGTAAGCTCGATATTAGTCACATTATCAAAATTATTTCAAACATAAAACACATTGAACCTAAATTATAATGATATTTTATAGAAAACAACTTTTAAGTTGAAATAAAGTTCATCAAATTAAATCAAACTTAAATCAAGTTCATTACAAATTTTTATTAATTTTATATTACTTATTGTTATTCAAACTATTTTAAAATTATTTTAAAATTTTTTTCGCAAAACAATTGTATTCAAACTACTTCTACTTTCAAACTGTAATCAAACTTATATTTTTAATAAAACCCAATTTTCTATACAAAGCGAGTCCATTCGATCTACTTGGGTTTTACTGATCATGAATAGTTTAACTCTTTAAGTTTTGGTCAAGTTTAATACGAAATTATAGGCTTCACATTTTGCATAGCTAAATGTCAAAAAATGTAATTCAAATCGTAACTTTTACCATCAAGCTACATTTATACTGTTTAATATTTCTGTAACAGTTTCTAGATCAAATTCATGACAAAATTAATGTACACATAGGTTAATTTTATATTTAAAATCAATCTTAAACCATGTAAACTTTAATTTTTATTCACAGCTTTTAAATTAAAACAAAGTTTATCAAACTGAATCAAACTTAAATCAAATTAATTACAAATTTCTTTAAATTTTTATCATTTCTTGTTATTTTAACTATTTTAAAATTAGTGAAAACATTTAATTATATTCATAAAAGTATTACATTCAGAATACTTATTTTCAAACTGTAATCAAACTTAAAGTTTAGGTGAAATCCAATTTTTTATATAAATCGAGCACATGCGATCTCCTTGTTTTATATTGGTCATATATGATTTTTACTTACATAAAATTAAGTTTAGATTAAGCCATATATAAATTACAATCAAATTACTTTCAAACTTGTAAACATTTCTGTAAATTAATGTTTTCTTATACTTAAATTTTTAAAAATTAAATTAAAATTAGTTTGGTTATTAATTATTTCAATTCAAATTATAATCTTGATCTGACTTTATTTTGTCACAGCTTTTAAATTAAAACATAGTTATTCAAATTGATTCAAACTTAAATCAAATTTCTAAAATAGTTTATTAACATGTATGAATAGCTGGTTACCAACCAAAATTCAAGTTTGTCTAATTACAATTATAATCAAGTTTATTGATTTAATCCGAAACTATGCAGTTTTATTGTGATCAGTTTCAAATTAGTTTCAAACAATGTAAGCTCGAAATTTGTCACATTCTCTAGATTAATTAAAATAAAAATTTAATTTAATTTTAATGGTATTTTGTAGAAAACAACTTTTAAGTTAAAAAAAAGGTTCATCAAACTGAATCAAACTTTAATCAAGTTTTTTTTACAAATTTCAATTATATTTATATCGTTAATTAAACATTTTAAAATTAGTGAGAATATTTAATTCTAATTACAAAATATTTCATTCAAATTACTTTCAAACTGTGATCAAACTTAAATATTTCATGGAATCAAACTTAAATATTTCATGGAATCAAATTTTTTAAAATCTAATAAAGTTCATTCATTTTACTTGGGTTTATACTATTCATGAAAAGTTTTAATTAAAATATCATCAAGATACAATCAAAATTAACACGAAAATAGGTTTTAAATTTAATAAAATTGAATGGCAACAAAATTTAATTTGACACTTTTCAAAATGTTAAACATTTATGTCACTTACGTGTAGTCGGTAAATTGACCCTACCGAAATTTTCAAAATTCAAATTCAATTAATTGGCTAATGTTGTCATTCTAATTCAAATTATAATCAAGTTTTTTATTTCTAGATCAATTTGAGGATAAAAATAGGTTTTAAATTTATAAATTTAATGTTTCACATCAATCTCAAATAATATCGTCTCAAATTTTGCCCCAGCTTCTATGTTAAAAAAAAAGTTATTGAAGTTGATTCAAACTTTAACCAAATTTCTAAAACATAAAATTCAAACTTATTCCAAATAGTTTGTTTTCAATCAAAACTAAAATTTGATTTGTATAATTAAAATTTTAATCAATTCTTGATTTATTTGGGAACAAGTGCGAGTTGAAACTATTTTTGTAGTTTCAATTTAGTGTTTCAAATTAGTCTCAAACAATGTAAGCTCGAAATTTGCCGCATTTTCGAAATTGATTAAATTATTTCTTACATAAAACAAATTTAATCCAAATTTTAATGATGTTTTTGACAAAACAGCGTTTGAGTTAAAACAAAATTCATCAAACTGAATCAAACTTAAATCAAGTTTATTCAAATTACTTTCAAAGTGTAAACAAACTTATATATTTAATGGAAACATTTTATTTTATTCTAATCAAGCTCATTCAATCTACTTGGGTTACTAGTCATGAATAGTTTTAATTCAAATATAATCAAGGTAGGATCAAATTTAACTCGAAAATGGGGTTGAAACTTTTTATAACTGAATAACTTAATTTGGTCTTAAATAATTTAAATTCAAATTATAATCAAGTTTTTGATCCACTTGGAATAAGCGTAAACTGTAAATTTTTATAACCAAATTTAGTTCAAATTATAATAAAGTTTTCAATCAAAAATTAAATTTAAGCTATGGTAATTCTTATTCAAACTTTAATCAAGTTTGTGATCTATTTAGAATAAGCGCAGCTTAAACTGTGTTAAAAAAATTAATTTAATTAAAAAAAATTTTTATTGCCAGATAGATTTTTTTTTTTTAGTTTAAATTTCAACTAAGTTTTCCTTTAAATAAACCAAGGTCAAATTATAATTAAGTTTGCAATATGCAATTCAAAATTTAGTTCAAAATTTAATGTTTTATATAAAGTTCAAACTTAAAAATTAAATTTTAAATCAATTAAATTAAACTTAAAAAACTGATTCTAAAAT